>CM044447.1:95235489-95333511 GCA_024363595.1 Xenopus borealis
ATATATATATATATATATATATATATATACACATACATACATATGAGTGATGGCAAGTGGGCGGAGGAGCAAGAAGTATGTGCTACTGCTGCAGGTAGCTGTTTGCAAAAAATAAACTTGATTAGCCGACCCCAACCTACCCGAAAAGGTAAACTTGTGGTGGGTTTTAGGCCAGCACATGACTAGATAACTATCTATTTTTGCTGGTAATTACTTTGGCTACTAGAAAAAGTGATTTATGTATCCAAGAAAATACTAGTTATAAAAAAATATATACAGTATTACTAATTTCCTCATTGAATTGCTTAGTTGCCCGAAAAGAGAGAATGCATTGGTTTTGTACTTTACTTCTTATGACTACTGTTTTTTACTTTTGCAGAGGATGAAGACTTCTCTGTTTTACTGAAAGCACTGGAAGGTAAGTTTCACATTCTTCTGTATAGTATATCATTTTTTTTGAATACTGCATCCTTACTCACTCCACAGATTTCCCCGGAAACTCTGCACACAAAATGGCGCCAGCAGCAAAGACTTGCATGCGTTCCACTGGGACACACTCTGTTGGATCTCGCTCGAAAATTTGTTATAGAAGAAGAGGAGATGTGTATATATAGTCGTTCTCCAAAGGATGACGCACTCCAGGGTTTCATAGTAGTATAAAAAAAAAGAGGTTTTTGTCAACACTTTTCTCAAGACATAACAAAACATTGACAAATAAACTTCACTTTTTTGATACTACTATGAAGCCCTGAAGTGCGTCATCCTTTGGAGAACGACTATCTACACCTTACATGGCAGCACCCAGCTGGAAGTGTGTGTGTGTGTGGACTTTCTGAAGCTGTATTTCGAAAAGTTATACTCACATTTTACTAAGTTGCTGATTTTGTGGTGAATTTATTTTGTTGTAAAAAAATACTCCAAAGTTAACATTTCACACTATATTAAATATGCCCCTATGGCTTTGGTTGTGATTTTTTTCTTTTTGCATTATTGAGGGATCACCAATAATTTCTTTTGTTCTGTTTTACATAAGGTTCTAAATAAACAAATAGGTTAAGATGTTTGGGATTTGATGATTTTATTAAAATGAACAAAATAATGTATATCTTATTTTTTTTTTTTTTACAGAGTATGAATTGTATATTAGAAATGGAGCCAAACTACCATCACTTGTTTGTGTTATAACAGGTACTCACATACTTTGCACAAGAATGTAAAAATGTAAACTTTAGTGGTACTTAAGTTGCTGCTGGAATAAAGCATGTGTTCTGCCAAAGAGGATATGACAGAAACTGAAAATCGTATTTTATGCAAATAACGGTTTCCTCCAATAAAGTATTTGATTTTACAAAACTCTAGGAAAGGGGCCTTTAAAGGAACACTACAGTCGACTTATTAAAGAGATGCAGTTTAAGAACATCCAAATTTGCACACCATGGTTGGAGGCAGAAGATTATCCACTTTTATTGGGTAAGTACAGCATTAACTATAATTTCAGGGGGGACAAATCCAAACATTGACAATGTTTGTGACACTAAACTGTGTTTGTGACACAGACTTTTTGGGGCAAAATTTCTTTGTCAAGATTTAGTAAAGCCAAATGCAGCAACAAGGCCCAATCTGAAAATCTGCCATCTCAGACCTGACGAGGTTGTGTATAATCCAGTGGCAGAGGTCCCTGGTATTTTGAAGTTTTTATGGTCAGCGCTGGAATTAACCTGAAGTTCTGGGAAAAAAAAACCTGAAAATTTTGGGGGTTTTCGGGGGTAAAAACCCGCCAAAAAATGTTACGATTTGGATTTTTGTTCGATTTTTTTTCAAGTTTCCACCCGAATAAAAGGTAAAATCAGATGTGCGAGTTTGGGCGTTGTATTTTCATTTAAATAATGAGATACATTTGAATTTTAGTAAATAACCCTCATTGTGTGTATATTTGTTTTTTCTGCAACTGATTGACCAGAATATTAACGATCATTTGTAAATGTTGATGTGAAATGAAAATATCACCTAGGATCAGCTGATCTGGGAGTGTGTCTGCACAAGTCATCCAGTGGCCTGGACCTTCCAATGAAAGTGGTGGATATGTTTGGTTGCTGTCTTCCTGTTTGTGCAATTAAATTTAAATGGTGAGAATGTCTAACTATGCCTTATTTTAATGCTCACTTAAAGGGCAAGGAAAGTCTAAAATAGAATAAGGCTAGAAATGCTGTATTTTGTAAACTAAACATAAGCATGAACTTACTGCACCACAAGCCTAATCAAACAAATTATTTATGCTTTCAAAGTTGGCCACAGGGGGCTGCCATCTTGTAACTGTTATACGTCTTTGCCTGACACTGGCACTGCACATGCTCAGTATGGTCTGTGCTGCTTAGGGATCGTCATAAATGATAAAAAAACAAAGCTGTTTGAGCGCTGCATGGCTGGTAAGTAAGGCGGGAGCTCCCCGAGCTATTCATAAGTATGATTGTTTCCCTGCCAGAAGTTAGGGACCGTCTGACAATTCCTATCCACAGCACTAAATAAAGGGAGTATTTCACTGCATACAGTCAGGTTTCTTATAAAAACAGTACACATTTTTTAGTCAAAGTATATTGGAGATAGATTTCTTTTTCATTAAAGAAAGTAAAAATGGGATTTTATTTCTTTGCCTTTCCTTGCCCTTTAAAATGGATTTCTGATCATGTGGTATTTTTGTGGCATATGCATGATAAATAAATTCCAACCTTGCAATCCAAGTATACTTTATTTTACCAGAAAACCCAGATCCCACACTACAGGCTCCTGGACCCAGATGAACATGCTGTATGCTGGAAGACAGCACTCCTACACTAGACTAAAGCAGAGTGCCGTCTTCCCATACAGGCATTCTGTCTGATCCCAGTAGCAGGTAGAGATTTTTTCTAGCTGTGTATTCTGGGGTGGATTCCAGAGTAAACCATGGAAAGGTAGCCCCTTGCAATATTGTGCCAAGGTTCCTGCCTATTCTACATACCTCTAGTAAGACCCCGTTATGGAAAGTACACATTTATACACTTGAACCAATGGTAAAAATCTTTTTTACTATTCTTTTACATTTTTTTTTTGGTAGTTTGCACGAACTTGTAAAACATGAAGAAAATGGTTTAATATTTGAAGATTCACTAGAGCTTGCTGAACAATTAAAGGTACCTTATTCTACATTTAAATATCTGTTTTATATTGATCTATTTCACTGATATTTTCACTAATGATCTGTTAATAAAATTGAAGCGTAGAGGTCTAACTTTGTCACTGTAAATTGGGTTACTCTAGGTCACATGACTAGGACTTGCTGTAGATATTAACCAAACAAACAGTAAATAATGGCTTGTCCCAGTGTTTCACTTAATCCCACAGGTTTTTGGTTGGATTGCAGACAGTTGTTTTGTGCAAGCCAGTTCTTACACCCTTTCCTCAACAATCCTACAGATTTTCACTTTGTCCATGGGGCAAACTATCATTAAATGGAAAATGTATTATGAGCTTCAACCATAGAACAACATTCTAAATGTAATGAAATTTAAAATTCTGTAGCATATCTGAAATAGTCTACAAATTTTTGCCTGAAAGTAGGGAGCACAAAATTGTCAAGAATAGGATTGTACTTTGTAACGTTAAGCTTTGTTTCACTAGCCCCCCTTAGCCAGAGATCGAATCAGCTTGATTTGGCCCAGCATGTGGATAGCCAAACCTGGCCCAGATGAGTGAATCTGGCAATATATGGTAATAAAGTAATATTTTAAGGACAGTTAGGTTTAATAACATGATTGGGAGGGTTTCTCTTTTGTCTAGATTTATTAGTCACTTGTATTTTAAAACAATCAACCCACATCCTGTCACTCTCAATGCAGTTTTACATCAGAGTTGGTTATTTCAAGAGGGTTCGTGCTAATACATTTTCTAGTAATTGACCAAACTGTAATCAAAATGTGACTCCTGGGTGCACTCATTTTCATGCTAGCTTTTAACAATTTATATAGGTATTATTTAAAATAATTTTGCACTGTAGAATGTCAATCATTTTTTTCTGTGGAAATGGTAGGAATCGTCGAGTGTAAAGCGAAGGATCCATGTTATTGATTTAGGTGGCATTTTGAGAGTGTGTGGTAGTTCGAAACCTGAGTTATATTTATCTGTTGCTGTGTATTTCCCAGCAGTAAAAAATACAGGCTATTTTATAGAGCAGTGTGGTTCGGTTTATGTCACATTCTGATGCAATTGTTGTCTTGCAGGATATGTTTACGGATTTTACGAGTAAGTCAAGCAAACTGAATAGATTTCGGCAAAATCTCCGTGAATCTGTACAAGTACGCTGGGATGAATCCTGGGACCAGATTGTTCTACCACTGATCACAGAAAGCTAAAACTTAGCTGCAGCATTACATAGAACTGTTACTCTGCAGAACCTGTTGAGTTGGTTCTTAGGTTCTACAGGCAACACATTACAGTGTGAAAGATCCGATGAATGTGTTTCTTCTTGTTACTGGTCATGTGCATAAATATACTGTATTTTTTTTTATTTAAATGGTAATTTCATAAAATGAATCTTGGACCAAACTTTTTTTGAACCAAAGTTGTAATTCATTTCACTCCAAATTTCTACTCTCTTAAAAATAGTCCCACCTAATATCCATTAAATGTGAATTTAATACTGAGAAGTCTTTCCCACAATTACGTTATTGGTATCATAAAAATAGAAAACATTGACAAAGTGACAATAATCACTAGTTACCAAGATTTCGGATGCTCACTACACACTCTCCATATTCCCCTGCACTTGCTGCCTGCTAATTATTAGGAGTAGAAGAATTTGACTGTTAATCCTGCTACTTATAGGATCCATTACTTTTTCTGGGAACAACAGAGACAAGTAACATGCCATCTGTTTTTCATTCTCTTAAATGGGATGTGGTGTCTTTTGCACAGCAAGGTGGTTGCCTGGACATTTTGCACTGAAGTGTTTATTTAACCACAGGAAAAAAACCCTCCCATCATTAAGTGTATGCATATGGCCTTACAATAAGTAATTTCAACTTATGCTATATATACATGAACTACACTATATATACTAATAAGCTGTGGATGAGACCATACAGCTTTTATAGGAAAGCTATTAACATAAAACCCAAAAACTAACTTATGACCTTTATTACACTTTTAAGCATACATTCAGAATCTCTACATTGTTGTCTGTATTGTTTGGAAAGATAGTCTTCTTATGATCAGGTACAACTTGCCACGTCAGCCCAGCTTTTTCTGAAAGATTTCAAAAAAAAAAAAGTGACAATGTTAGCATAACGCTGTGTAACACCTGTGTTGCCTGTCTGTATAATTGTAATTGTACAAGAAGGACAGGGTCTGCAGACTAGCAAGAGCATTTTCATTGCTGTGATTCTCCCAACGAGGACTTTGGTAATCAAAGCTTACCCTGTGCCATAGTATTTAGCTTTCTGCAGTCTTTTTTTCGCTCTCTCTTCCTAATTTGTAGCAGAATCCCCCCCCCCTGCATAATAGACTGCTTCTCAGTAAGCAAATACAGTTGCAACAGTGTTTATACAGAGCTCAGTATGACTAGATAAACTAAAGGTGGCCATACACGAAGAGATCCGCTCGTTTGGCGATGTTGCCAAACGAGCGGATCTCTCCCCGATATGCCCACCTTGAGGTGGGCGATATCGGGCTGATCCGATCGTGGGCCCTAGGGCCCAACGTTCGGATCAGTACGGGCGGTCGGATCGCGGGACCGCATCAACGAACAGATGCGGCCGCGATCCGACGGGATTTTTAATCCTGCCCGATCGACATCTGGCCGACTTTCGGCCAGATATCGATCGGGAAAGCCCGTCGGAGGGCCCCCCACTCGGGCAGATAAGCTGCCGACACAGTCTGTCGGCAGCTTTTATCTGCCCGTGTATGGCCACCTTAACTTGGCTACTGAATGAATAGATAGCACGTGTGAAGGCTTTCCTGTGATTTACCAAAGAAATATTTAATTGAACTGAATTTAAAAACATTTCATCTTTGCACCCCAACCTTATAAAATAAAGAAGACTGGGGTCAGTAATGTAACTTGAGGAAAGCAAGATCATATTTGGGGAAAGGGCTGTATGAACCCCAACCACACTGCCCAAGAGGAGGTTTGGTGGATCCAATTTCATTTCATATGCCCAAAACCAACAAAGCACAGCAGTTTTATGTACAAAGCAGTAGGGTCTCACTGCTGCATATACAATCAGGTATTGTTTTCGTGGGGAGGGGGGGATTTGGTACATGGTTGGAAGTAGTGTTTACTATTTTCTCAATTCTCCCACAAACCATTAGGATTTTACTTAAATCCTCTGAATACTTATATATATATATATTTATATCTGATAAAGGCTGCACCCCCCCCCCCCCCCAAATAAAATGTGTATCATAATTACATATTGTATGGACAGAGACAGTAGTGAGAATGTGAGCTTTATCATATTGAAATGCTATTGTTTCTTAATATGGACTTTACCTACCAAGTGTAGTATGGAATAAGTCGTATGTCTCAGGATTGCGAATGGTTGAAGCCACAATCACTTGTAGAGGCCTTCCATGTTTAAGACAGTTAAAAAGCTTTTTTAATACTTTAGAAAAGGAGATGATTATATCTGGGTCATACACAACATCTGAATAGAGAAAAAAAAAACAAAACTTAATATTCACTCATCATAGTTAGCACTATTGGTAGTTTCTAGAAGCCCCTGCTCTCCTTTACCAATATCTATTGTACTTAGACATGCCTTTTCCCACTGCTGCTAAAGGGACATGGGGGTAGAATACACAAGCAAAAACACCAATGGCACTTCTGATGCTGTTCAACCAGTTGTGAGTTGTTTATTAGCTCATAAAAGTGGCAACGTTTCGGGCCTATGCAAGACCCTTTTTTAAGCCTCTGGGGGTGGAATACAGACCGAATTGCCTGGAGAACTAAAGTTATAGTGATACTGACAAAAATTTTCTTTTCAAAATATTAATCAACATTAAAAGTTACCTATAGGTTAGGTTGATAGTTTTTCACTGATTCTTCGGTGCTCGCCCGGGTGCTCATTTGTGCGCACGCAAGAGGAGGGGGTGACATGGTCAGCTGGGTTGCCTAGGGTGCCCGGCCCTGCTATAGATTCCATTTTATCCAAATAATCCAAAGTTTTAAAAATGGAAGCAACACCAGCCGAATGGGTTTATTTAATGTATAACTAATTTTCTAGCAGCTTTAAGGTATGAAGATCCACATTTCGGAAAGATCCCTTATCCGTAAAACTCCAGGTCCCAAGCATTCTGGATAAAAGGTCCCATACTTGTATACCCCCTCTGTTTACCATAAATAAAGCTAGTGTCAATTCTTCAAAGTTTCCTCAAGTTTTCCTTATTTCTTGAGGTAAACTGGACAGACAGGGAAATTAAAGCTACTCCATATTGATACCTTGCAAGGCTGATCACTAGATTACCTGTGCACAGATAAACCCCTGCATAACTCCTGTTAACAAAACAGTCACAACAAAGGATGAAAATAGGGGTTTAAATTAGTAATAAAATTATCTACATTGCAATTACCGAACGTGGATTAGCTTCAGTTTCCTTGTTCACCGATCTCATGTTTAGCAAAGGGGTACCTTTAAACCAAAAATGGGTTTGTACATGGATGCCAGTACTTTGGTCTTGATTTGCACTTTGCTTTGAGAAAGGTTAAGCTATTCAGTTGAGCACACAGTACTTTGTACATTGTAGCACAGAAAAAATTCAATCATTTTACCTGATGCAATAACTACATCAGCTTGAAGCTGCAACAGCTGCTCTTCTGTGACCAAATCCCAGTTAAGTTCAATAACAGATACTTGAACACTCTCCGGGTTTGCCGCCTCACCATATTCTTTTCCATTCCTCACTTTGATCAGATTATCTCGTTCTGTGTCGAGGTTATAGCCATTCAGGTGAACATTTCCTCTCAGCTGCTGAAGAACTCTGTTGTGACAGTCACTAAACAGATATTTCTTTGGGGAGCAGCTTTTGCATATGACAAGTCCAGTCAGGCCAATTCCACTTCCTAGTTCTAAAATCGATCTCACAAAGAAGTACATGAAATTATAAATAGCAAATTCATTATTATTTGTAAATTATAGGAAATATATATTATTTCTTATACCAAAACATAGCCCCTATCTTGTCTAGCACTCTGCTTTCATATGAACCAATCTAGTGGGCCATATGAAAGTGCATATCATTCTAAAGAAATGTTAAATATACCCTCATTGCAAATTCTCATGACTTTCGTAAATGTTATTGCTATTGAAAACCATATTTGTCCCTTGCTGTTGTCTGCACTGCTGATTACTCTGAATACTGAAATAATGTAGCAGAAACCAGCTGATTAAAAGATCTGTGATAAAGCATCATTGCAGGAAGTGCAATCTTGACTATGAGAGGTCACTTATTAAAGTGATACTGACACTAAAAAAAAAAAATCAATTTTAACATATAAATGGACATTAAGGGGCAGATTTACTAAATTCACATGAAGAATTCGAAGTTCGATCGAATTTTAATTAATTCGAATCTGCAAATTGAATATGCTAATTCAAATGATTCAAATATTCTAATAAAATTTTATTCGAATATTCGATGGTCGAATAACTTCCCCTTTAAATTTTTATTCAACCACCTACTTCGCCAGGATCAAGCTACCGAATTGGGAATCATTAGCTGAGATAGAATAAAAAAATTTGATCAATTAAAATTGTTCGAATATTCGATCTAGCAAATTTTTTATATTCAATCGTTCGATCGAATTGCGGCAAAATCCTTCGAATTCGATAGTCGAATTAGAAGGATTTTACATCCCCACTATTCCCATGGTCGAAGTTTGAATTTTTTTTTTTAAATTCGGAATTTGACCATTAGTAAATCTGCCCCTGAATGTTACCTATAGGTCATGTTGGTAATTTTTTGCTGAGAGGTTTTTTTTTGTATATAACTGTTAGTTGAAGTTCCTAAGCCTCTGACACTCTGACTTTGCCAACCTCACTGTCCCATCTCAGCCTGTTAGTTACAGTTTCTAATGATAACAGACTCCTGCTGCACAAATATGGCAGCCCCCTCATACAGGAACATGGGGGATCAGACAGGTAATGTAAAAGCATCATGCAAATACTTTATGGTAAAGTTAGAAGTAGCTTTCAAAGCCAATATTATAATAGATGTAAAAAAAGAGTTTCATTTCAGATGTCAGTATCTCTCTAAGACTCGGAATTAGTGGTACAGAAAGGGGTATTAAAACACTGCTTTCCCATTTTATTTGTATTTTATGGAAAAAAAATATAGTAATGGGAGATAAGGAAAAAGCTGAAAAAGGCTGAAAAAAGGCATAACCAAGGGGATATGATTAAAAAAATAGAAACAGCGAACTGGCATTTTCAGGTGTTTAGTTAAAAGGAAGACTGGAAAGAAATACTTTGCTGTAAGCACCACAAAAGTCTTACATCTAGAGGGGCACATTTTCTTCACCTACTTCTGTAAAAGGCTCAGTCAGTGCTATCCCTATTTTCCAGCATGTGGGTATGAATACAGGACATACCTATTTTTGAAGATATTTTTATTTTCAATGGACCAGTCAGCTAAAGACAAAGCTGCTTCCCAGGTCACCAGCCCCGTAGTACCTTCAGAAATAATTGCTACATTTTCACAAAGGGTAACAGATTCTCCTAAAGGCTATAAAAAACATGTAAAGTATTAAAGGAAACATAGGATAAATTGAACAAAACATAATTTTGTAGGCAATAATGTACACTGTATGTTGCTGATTTCACTTTGGGCTAAAAACTAATATTTTTTTGGAGCTCCCCATAGATGCTTTCCAGTCCCTGTCCGAAGACAGGTAGGAGGGGGACAGCCAATCACAACCTTGCAGTCACACAAGCAAAGACAGGCTTCAGTTCCCGATAAGGTCAGCCTAGCTGCTGATTAGTTCCTACCCTACAGTGCAGTGTGCCGCTGGCTCCCTTGCACAACCTGGAAAAAAAGTGGGCGGAACTAGTAGTCTGGTTATGATAAAGTAACCAGAACCAGTATGTTTTCAAGCACATTCCTTCTTTATCTAAAAGGGTAAATGCACTGGTGTATTCTTGTTTTTTTTACACAAAATGTCTCCTTTAAGCTCACACTGGACTGACCATTGTCAGTATTGTACATATGCTGTCATGATTTAGTACTGAGCATAACAGGATATTAAGCACTTGGATCTAATTTTAATTAAAAACAAAGTAATATTCCTAGATTAGAACAATTACTCACCAACAGGTAACTTTTGTGGCATCTAGTGGTTTCTTCAGAGTTCAAGGCTTCAGCAAGTGCATCATATAAGTCATCCAAAGGCTCAGCTCCTGAAGATTCATGCTGCACAACATAAGGCATTTCTTTCAAGATGTTTCTGATGGGCCAATATATTTGTATACTTTGGAAAGCATGTCAAGGATGGTCCAAAAACAGTACAGGTATCCAATAATCATGGGAAGGCTATCTCCCATAAACTCCACTTTAAAGGAATTGTGCAGTATAAAAATAAAAACTGGGTAAATGGATAGGCTGTGCAAAAAATATTTCTAATATAGTTAGGCAATAATGTAATGTATTAAGGCTGGCTTGACTGAATATCTAGTGTAACATAACAGATTAGCAGATAACAGATAAGATTACTTCCTGCTTTGCAGCTCTCTTGGTTTCCACTGACTGGCAATAACTAATCAGTGACTTAAAGGACAAGGCAAGGCAAAAAAATAAAATCCCAATTTTACTTTATGTAATAAAAAAGAAACCTGTCTCCAATATACTTTAAATAAAAAATGTCTACTGTTTTATAAGAAACCTGACTGTATGCAATTGTCAGATGGTCCCTAACTGCTCTGCAGGGAAACAATCATACTTATAACCAGCAGGGGAGCCCCCATCTTGCTTCCCAGCCATGCAGAACTCCAGCAGCTTTGTTTCCCTGTAGAGCAGTTGACGACTGTTTCGAGATTTGTATTGGATTTTATTTTTGCCTTTACATCCCCTTTACTGTTTCCAATTCCAGTTGCAGGGACAAAGATCATGGAGCCAGATTTAAACAGATTAAAGTGGAATTCTATTTGGAGGATTATTTTGCTGCCGCCACTGGTTCTGCAGAGTTGGAGAAAGTTTGTATTAAACAATACAAAACTATAAACTTCACATTAGATTACATGACAACACATGACCCAGTACAGTCTGTATATTCTGATTATTAATCAGTCTTGCTGTATTGGCTTCTGGCAGAAATTATTTGACTTGTGTTGTTTTGATCATTTATGATGATCCCTAAGCTTAGCCCAGATCACACTGAGCATGTGCACAGTCTTGGTCTTGCAAAGATGTTTAACAATGTTACAAGATGACAGCCCCCTGTGGCCAACTATGAAAGCATAAATCATTTGTTTGATTAGGCTTGTAGTGCAGTAAGTTCATTTTTATGTTTAGTATACAAAATACAGCATTTCCAGCCTTATTCTATGTTAGACTTTCCTTGTCCTTTAAAGAGGGAGGCACATGGGTCAACACTACTTCTTGCTTTTCAGCTCTCTTTTGTTTACACTGACTGGTTACCCTGGTTACCAGGCAGTAACCAATCAGTGAATTGAGGGAGGGCCACATGGGTCATAACTGTTGCTTTTGAATCCAAGCTGAATGCTGAGGATCAATTGCAAACTCACTGAACAGTTATGTCCCATGTGGCCCCCCTTCAAGTCGCTGACTTACTCAGATTTATAGAGGTGAAAAGCAGGATGTTGTGTTGTATTCTGTTATGTTACACATCCAGTCACTCCAGCCTTTATACATTACATTTTTGGCTAACTATCTATTTAGAAACATTTTTTATTTCGCACAGCCTATCTATTTACCCAGTTTTTATTTTTACCCTGAACTGTTCCTTTTAAAGGGGAGTCACTGACCACATCTAACAACCAAAAGCTTTGTAAAGCTACAAATAGTTATTGTTATTGCTACTTTTTATTACTTGGCTTTCTATTCAGGCCCTCCCCTATTCATATTCCAGTCTCTTACTCAAATCAATGCATGGTTGCTAGGGTAATTTGGACCTAGCAACCAGATTGCTGAAATTGCAAACTGGAGAGCTGCTGAAAAAAGCCGAATAACTCAAAAACCACAAATCATAGAAAACGAAAACAAATTGCAAATGATCTCAGAATATCATTCTTTACATCATACTAAAGAACAACCTTTCTACGGATTATTGTGAATCAGTCAACCAGTACCTCATGTTCTCATATCTAAATCGCTTACTGACATTAAAAAAAATACTATTGTACCTTAAAAGTTACCTACATAGGTCATTTTAATTTTTTTTACCTGATAGGGCTGCTTATATATGTAATTGTTACTTGAAGTTCCTAAACTGACGGTCCCTTCTTGACCTGTTGGCAAAATTATAAATAGCATGCAAAGACTAGCTGCTAGCCCTATGTGAAGTCTTGTGTTATTCTAACATTATCAAGGTTGTATGATCATGTGCATATGTAAATTATAGTTTGGCCAAACTCTTTGTGGTGGATTCACTATTTGACCGAAGCCTAAAACTGTGGATTCAGTGCATCCCAAGTCTCTATCTCACTACAACCATATGAAGACCAACTGCTTGCCACATAAAGTCCTGTGCTATTCTAACATTTTCAAAGATGTATAAATGATGGCAGAGAGTATTATGCAACATACGTCTCACCTTTCTTATCAGCTCTGACAGGAACAATCTTCTGTACTGTGGTGATGGTGGGTACTTTTGGCACAGTGGGTGCAGAACAGTCTGGAAAAAAGAAAAACGGAACAAAGCCTTTACTGAAAATATGAACCATGTTAGATCTATCAAGATAACATTTAAGATATAGAATTCCAGCGTAGATCCCTCAGGCTCTAAAATGGTTAAAATTACACATGGGGGGTGGGGGCAACATGAAGTAGTCACAGAACTGTTATGCTTACTAAATGACAAGCAAGTTGACAAAAAGCATTTTAAGAGTACATATCCACACCTGTTTGTAAATGTATTTGCAACGTAATATAATGGTTCCATAGCATGAAAATGCACATGGTAACATGATCATCATCCAAAGCATTTTACACAGGTTTTTACAGGCGATTGCTCATCATGCACAATCACATGCCTGTAACTACAGGTAACAACACAAACCTCAAATGCAATGAAAAGATAAGCTTGACCTTGTTTTTCCAAATTCAGGGTATAGATTAAGAAAGGGTAATTTACTGATCTGCAGGGTGCAAATTGCATTGCACCTGCATTCTTCTCTTAACCGCAGCACACTGACTGCAAAAAATATTTCTAATATAGTTAGTTAGCCAAAATGTAATGTATAAAGGCTGGAGTGATTGGATGTCTAATATAATAGCCAGAACACTACTTCCTGCTTTTCAGCTCTTTAACTTTGAGTTAGTCAGCGACTTGAAGGGGAGCCACATGGGACATAACAGTTCAGTGAATTTGCAATAGACCCTAACCATACATCTCAGATTCAGAAGCAACAGTTAGGACCCACATAGCCTCCCCACCAATCAGTGGAAACCAAGAGCGCTGCAAAGCAGGAAGTAGTGTTTTGTTATCTCAGACATCCAGTCATTCCAGACTTTATACATTAAATTTTTGGATAAATAACTATATTAGAAATTTTATTTTTATTTTGCACAGCCTATTTACTCAGTTTTTATACTGACAATTAATTATGTGCTCACTTGCTGTGAAACGCATGAAAGCTCCACCGCAAGGAAACACTCATGCCCTCAGATATATATACTACTTATATGAGGCTGGCCAGTCCATTCACGGAGCTGGGACACGCTTTTTACTTTACCTGACTACAGTATTAGCAAAAGATATACAGTAATGCACTTAAGTAATGATTTAATCTCATATATAGAGTCTGCAATGGTAATTTAATATGCTCTGTGAATTTCTGTTTTTGTAATTATACACCTGCTATCACTTTTATTGATAGCACTACTGTAACTGTTCCATTTGCAAAAGAAGACCAATCGCCTAGGGTGACGCACACACGAGGAGTGGTTCACCTTTAAATTAGGGATGCACTGATTCAGTTCGGGTTTCGGCCTTTTTCAGCATATACAAAATAGGGGTGGGGAGGGACATTGCATGACTTTTTGTCACAAAACAAGGAAGTAAACAATGTTTTCCCCTTCCTACCCCTAATTTGCATATGCAAATTAGGGGTCGTATTTGGTTCGGTATTCCCTACTTTAAATTAACTTTTATTATGATCTAGAGAGTTGTATTCTAAGGCAGTTTCAAATTGTTTTTCACTTTTTATTATTTGTGTTTTTTTTGCATTATTTAGCTTTTTATTCAGCAGCTCTACAGGTTTCAATTTCAGCAATCTGGTTGTTAGGGTGCAAATTACCCTAGCAACCATGCAATGATTTCAATAAGAGACTGGAATATGAATAGGAGAGGGACTGAATAGAAAGAGGATTAATCACATGTAGCAACACAATAGTAGCCTTACAGAGAATTTGTTTTTTTAGATGGGGTCAGTGGCTCCTTTACTGTAAACTATAAAAAAAAATGAAAACAAACTGAAAAGTTGCTTAGAATTTGCCATTTTATAACATACTAAAAGTTAGCTTGAAGGTGACGCACACATTTAAAGAACCTAACCTATATTATACCTCCTTATTTGTGTTTCCATTTATTTTTACCTAAAGGAATAATATATTAAGTGTCCAATAACAAAATCATCGACCACCTTGATCACAAAGAAAAGCATGTCAATGAAAAAATAAAATCATTTTTACCTTGTCCAAAATTTGTGATATGAGTAATGGATCTCGTTTTACTGCTAGATCAAGATCCTGGTGAGGGGAACAAATAAAATCATTAGCTGAGAATTCACAGATATAGCTTGTCCTTTACATGGGTAACAGAGGCATGGAAGGGTAATGGTTAGCACTCCCACTTTGGAGTACTGGGGTCCTGGGCACTATAATTTGGTATGTTCTTCCAGATACAGGGGAGAACTGATTATGTGGCCATACATTGGCCTATAAAAGTTGCTGATGGACCATATTTGGTATTTGATATTTGGGTGGACCCATAAACTGCTGACTTGGTCCATATCAGGTTTAAAAACCCAAGGTCCTTACAGCCTGCATCCCCATCATAGTGAACCAATGAGATCAATCTGATATAGGAGAAATATCTGCTAGTTTGTCAACCTTCCTTCGAACAATTCAATTAGGGTATCAACACAGGATAAACCTCAGGACAACCATCAAAGGAACCCTTGCCTTATACAAGTTTGGAAAAATCCCTTTAAAGGAGAATTCAACCCCTCCCACGCTGATCCCCTCCCCCCCACTCCTGCTCCTCCACTGGCCTACCTCTCCCCCGGGGCAAATGCCCCTAAGTCACTAATTATCCCTCAGTGCAGGTCAGTCCCCCGGTTTGTATTACTGCGCAGTAGTACAAAACCGGCAAATGCGTCCTATGGCGCATGCGCCACTAAGCGGCGATGGAAGATGACGTTGCTGTAGAAGATGGCGCCCGGGAACCTGGCTGGAGGGTACCTGCAGACAAATAATTGCCTCTTCTGCTTGCGACAATCTCCCTGAACTGCCTTCTGTCTGCTTGAATGAAGAATCACCTGTGCTAATGCACTTGCAGCGCTTCAATTTCCTCGGCCCAACGTTTCCTCGTGAGGCATAGGATTGCCACATTTTCTTGAAAAAAATACCTGCCTTCCTATATATTTATCTTTTTTTTCCCTATTAAAAACATTGGGCTCAACCATCAAAAATACTGGCCAGGCCGGTAAAATACCGGCCAGGTGGCAACCCTAGTGAGGCAACTTCGGAAATCGAAGAGCAGCGAATGCATTAGCGGAGGGAATTCTTCATTCAAGCAGATGGAAGGAAATTGTTTGGCCCCAACCCTAAAACGTCAAGGTAGACAATTAGAAGAGTAGAACAGTGCTTTAGTAGCAGGCTCATGCTGCAGCCATTACCCAACAGTAACCTAAACTCTTAACAGTATAGTAAGTATGCACAGTATAAGTCGTGAACACAGTGACACCTATAGGCCATTTGCATAAACACCACAATGAGGCATCTTGAATAAATGCCACCAAAAATCCCATGGGACTTTTAGGCATTTAATTAGGATGTGCGTGTTTATTGGTGAGTATTCCGGGATATTTCAAATGGATTTAGGAATCCAAACATTATATAGAGACTCAGCAAGTTCTGTAGGACTACATATCCCAGAATCCTCCGGTCCAACGCAGCTCAGTAAACGGAGAGAGAGCGTCTACAGAGCTTTGGGGCTGGTGACAAGTGCCATTCGTATTAGAAGAAACTCTCTGGTAGTGGCACAAGAGGACAAGGGCTTGGAAGGCAGAAGAGTGGCCGCCGGCAATACTCACGTGCCACGGGAAGGAAGCGACGCGCCGGCAACTTAAGAAGCTGCGCTGAAACGTGTCGAGGAGAACTTCCGGCTCAGGCTCCATAGTACTGTCCATAGGGAGCTGCTGGGCCCGATCCCCGTACAGATAATATAACTGACTGGAAGGAAACCGATGTGACCCAGGGGCGGCCGCCACAAAATACTGTTTCTAGGCTGCCTCTATCGGATATCTACGGGGAACTGCCTTTAGCAAGCCTGGAGCATTGATGCAGATCGTGCGCCCTCTACTGTCAGCTCAATAAACTGGAAGTTGGAATTTTCGAACTTGTGTTGTTAAAGGGCCAATAACATGGACAAGTAGAAAAAAAGCATTCTATTGTTTATGGATTGCATCTGTTAAGGGCACTATTTAGAAGTCAATGACAGTCGTGCACTGTCCAGAAATATTCAATTGTGAGCAAGATGGCCCTTAAAAAAAACCTTTAATTTAACTTTAAGTATGATGTAGAGAGTGATATTCTGAGACAATCTGAAATAGATCTTAATTTTTTTTATAATTTTTTACTTTTTTTTTAGCTTTTGTTCCGCAGCACTCCAGTTTCCAGTTTCAGCTTACCATAGCACCCATGCATTGATTTGAATAAGAGACTGGAATATGAATAGGAGAGGGCTACAATAGAAAGATGAATAATAAAAAGTAGCAATAACACTAAAGAGATACTGACAGACATCAGAAAGTAAACTTTTTTATATCTAGCGTAACATTGTCTTTGAATGCTATTTATAATGTTGCCATAAAAGTATTTGTCAGATGCTTTTACATGACCTTTCTTACCCCCCATTTCCTCTATGAGGGGGCAGCCATATCTGTGCAGCAGTAGGCCGGTAACAGTAGAAATTCTAAACGACAGATTGAGAAGTGACAGTCAGGTTTAGGAGCTTCAAGTAATAAATACAAATGCAGAATAATCTGTTACATATGTAACTTTTAACGTAGATTAATTTTTCGAAAAGAAAAGTTTCAGCGCAGCTTCTTAAGTTACAGAGCATTTGTTTTTAGATGAGGGCCAGTGACCCCCATTTGGAAATTGGAAATAGAAGAAGGCAAGTTAAATTTTTTTTTATAAAAAATGACACAGTAAATGACACAATAACACCCAGAAAATGTAAAGGTGTAATGCATTTTAAAGGACCAGTAACATCAATAAATGAAATTGTTTTAAAGTAATAAAAATATAAATCAGTGTAGCCCTGAACTGATAAAACTGCAGTGTTTGCTTCAGAAGCACTACTATTGTTTATATAAATAAGCTGTTGTGTAGCCATGGGGGCAGCCATTCAAAGGAGAAAAGGCTCAAGTTACACAGCTGATAGCAGATAAGCTCTGTACAATATAATGTTATCTGTTATCCATTACTTATCCTGTGCCATTTAGATGTTTTTCAATTTCCGCCATTGCTACTTAGCAGCTTGTTTATATGAACTATAGTAGTGTTTCGGAAGCAAAGAGATCAGTTTTAACAGTACAGGGCAACACTACATGATATTTTCTTTACTTTAAAATACTTTAATTTTTTGGTGTTACTTTAAGTTACGGGTTATTTTCTAAACCTTGATTTTTTTTGTGGTCAAGGATTTTTTGGGGCAAAATGTGAATTTTTTGAGAAATATTTTCCCCTGAAGCTGCTAAAAGTCCAAACACCTGCCACCTCAAACCTGCCAATGTTATATAGATGTCAATGGCAGATGTCACTTTTACTCATGCTGGGGTTTCAGATGATAAACCCCCCCCCCCCCTAAAATTTGGTCTTTTCTTGTTATCTTGTATTTGTTGCTGGGATTTACAGTGCAGTGCCCCCACCTAGGGAAAACAAGGAGCACACCTCAGATTAGATTTGTGGAGCTCACTGTAGGTAATGAGAGACAGAGGTAGGCCAGTTAGATGAGCAGCTGAGACTCAACGAGGAGTAAGGAAGAGAGACACCATCCTGTTCCCTGCCAAGATGCAGGTACCGAACCAAATAGGGACTGAGTGAAAAGGGACACTGGGAGTATATAGAGCCTAGGACTTATGCTGCAGTCTTACTCCGGTTTCTATGGTCTGTGCACCACAAAGCCCTTGACCTTAAGACAGGCTGGGGCCCAGCAGCCTAGGAATAGGTGGGATTTGTAATAACTGTTATAGAAACAGCTAAACCGGTGACTGTGAATAAAGTTGGTCCTGTATTCATCTGCAAGACTGTGTGGACCTCCATTTCATTCTCCTCTAAGTGTGTAACATGCCCCTTCAGTGTTGTAATGATGGTATGTACATATTAGGGTTAATTTGTCCATTTTTTACCAAAGGTTATTGTGCACCATGTTACAAGCAGTCATTTACCCACCACATACCTACCTACCACAGTATGCAACAAGTGCAATTTTGGGTGCAATCTACCTAAAATTGACATCAAACCATTACCAAGCTTTATAAATAAGGATGATTTTACATGGCAAATAATGGCTTTAAAGTGGTAGTGCTCAATGAATTTCATTGAAGTTATTAATGCACTGTTATAAATACAGTCATTGATAGATCTGTTTTGTGCTATGCAAACAGGCATTCCAACTAACCTCGTGTCATTAGGGTGATAATGATCCACTCTGGGTATTCATGGACTGGATGATCGTTAGCACTTTAATTACATGGAGTTAAAGGAGAACTAAACTCCCAATAAGAAAAGTCCTTATCTACTACCCTAGATAATACCTTCTCCCTGCTTCCCCCCGCATGGTTCATTACCACTGAAAGTGTCCCAAATACATTGCTCACATAGTGCAGAGTAAGCGCAGTGGAGCTCTTGGGTGACATCTTCTGGATCTTTGGTCTTCTTGGGGTCCTCTTCCTTCCGTTTGGCAATCCACTGTACTTTTGGCGCATGCACAGTTGCTATGAACTGGAAGACTGCTCCAACTGCGCATGTGTCAATACTGGTTCCCTTACAGATGAAGACTGAAGTTTATCATCTACAAGGACTCCAAGGTCCTTTTCCATAATGGATTTGCCTAGTGCAGTCCCATTAAGGGTATAAGTGGCTTGAATATTTTTACATCCCAGGTGCATGACTTTACATTTATCAACATTGAATCTCATTTGCCACTTAGCTGCCCAGATTGCCAGTTTGTCAAGATCCTGTTGCAAGGATGCCACAACCTGGATAGTTTTGTGTCATCCGCAAACACTGATACATTACTTACAACACCCTCCCCTAAGTCATTAATGAACAAGTTAAATAAAAGTGGACCCAATACCGAGCCCTGAGGGAACCCACTAAGAACCTTACTCCAAGTAGAGAACGTACCATTAACAACCACTCTCTGTACCCGATCCTGTAGCCAGTTCCCTATCCATGTGCAAACGACTTCATTAAGCCCAACAGACCTTAGTTTAGAAAGCAGTCGTTTGTGGGGAACGGTATCAAATGCTTTGGCAACATCCAAATAGATCACATCTACTGCCCCTCCCCCCCACTGTCCAGCATCTTACTTACCTCATCATAAAAAGCAATTACGTATATACATTATTCTTGCCTTCAGGAAGGCTCCAACATCAGGACACATTAAACCTTTACGGTCTCTGAAAAGGACTAAAATGCAGTGTGACTCTCCGATAAACCTTACCATTACAAGCAGTGGTTGTAGGTGTCCAGCTTTACCATTTTTCATTAGAATGCTTTTTCTGCAAAATGGGTCTTTATGGGAATTTTCTTCCTGGCCTCTGCTAGTTATCTCCTTAGTTTGTTATTGTGATTTAGGGCACATTGGTCATTGGTCACTGAGCCAATTTTTAAAACACGTCTCTCGGTCAAACATGTTGGTTCATCCTCTGTACACAATGCTAGTTTTGGCATCCAGCTTCTTTGGTAAGGATTTTTACTTACATATTGCAAACTGTAATTATTTCATATGGAGCAAATGAGCTCCCAAAATAAATAATGAATAATATTGCTTTGCTATAAATATAAATAAAATGCTTTATGTTTCCTTTAAGATCTTGCTTGTGATTAATCTTAACTTTTAATAAACCCATCTCTGATTAACTTCAGAGGAGAAGGTCAAAATCATAAGGATGTCGCCTCCCTGGAACATTTAGACATAAAGAGTATCAAAGAAGAACCCAAAAATGACCATAAAGAATTCTAACTATATACAGTATGTAGTTATAATAGTCTGGGGAGTATATTTTGTACTTATTGTATGTGTATGTGCTAATTGTAATGGGAAGAAATGGTTACATTTATTACATTTGCCTTTTTATGATAAGCTAGTACTGGGCGTTGCAGAACTAGAAAAATCCACACATGGAGGCCAGATTGTAGGGTAGAACTTTATTCCTAGCTTTTCTCTCCACATTCTCTGCTCTTCTCTTATTGCTGATGTGGGGTAAGAACACATTCAAATGAAATACAGCAAAAAACCGACCCAGGACACTGGTTTCTACGTGTTTTCAGGTTGAAAGAACCTCTTTGACTGCAATCAGACCTATACGTGTAAATAGTGTTGCTATATACAGCCCGGTGTCAATGGACCCCTTCCTTATGGTTTCATAACAGGATTACACTTTGGCTGATGAACTTTAATAATTTATTATGCAATCCTATAACTATCATATATCGCCATCTTGTGGCCAAAATTCATTACCGTGTATATTTATACACACAACAAATCACAGATGGTATCTTTACAATTGCTACAATTTTGTATCTCCTTAAAGTAAAAGAGAGTCTGCTAATTTGCCAGAACATAAAAATGAGAACATAACAGTACAAGATGATCATTTCAAAACCCATTGCATATTATTTACCTGTGATGTTTTTACATGGAGTAGGCAGATTATTTTTCATACTGCATGTTCAAGGCTCAGATTCTGCATACACATAATTCTATTCTCACCCAATTAAATGAGTTGAGGCCAATGATAGCACAGCAATGGGCCGGACATGTCAGTTAACTGTAAAATGCCACCAAAACAATCCTATTTTACAGGGATGCAGTGGGCCTAGCCTAGGACCTAATCCTTATTGGACAAATGTGCACGGTCCAAGTACAGACATGCTGTGGGCCTGCAATGTGATTGAGGAATGCTGGACTGGACCACTAAGATAGATACTCACTGTGTGCATCTTCTCTTCTTCATGTGGACCTCCCCTTCACCAAAATATCAGCTGGCCTGCCCCAGCAGTCAGGCAATGATAAGGGACAGTCACAGTCAGCTCATGAGCACAACTAATTTATTTATACCAAGGCAGAAATAACACCCATGGCATCCTTTAGGCACCCCCCACATCTATGTGCTTCACATCTTCTGACTTCTTTAACAAAATTGTTTAGAGAGTATATTATAATGAAAGTCATTATAATACACTGAGAATTAAACTTAAATAAGCTTTGGAATAAGCATATTATTTGAATAAGTAAAGGGCAAATGTTACGGTTATCTGAGCTGAAGTATGCCATGTTTTGGTCATGACACTGACCAGTCAATAAAATATAGTCTTAGGGATAGTGATGGCGAATCTGGGTCATTACCGCACCAAAATTCGCGAAACGATTAAATATTCACAAGACATATTGAAGTCAATGGACATCAAAATAATTTAGATGCGTGTCAATTTTGACGCAAGTGAAAATTTTTATACATGCAACTATTTTGGCCGAATAATGATGCGCAGCAATTTTATGCACTGGACTATTCTGACACGAGACAAATTATTTATTGCAGCAGATTTCTCTCTGGCGGTGAAATGCGGTGGATGTCCAGGTGGAAGGCAGCAAAAAAAAAACTGTGTGACAAAGCCCTAAAATTATTAATAAACAACACAAAGTAAAACCAATAAATCATTTATTATGTTGTACATTAAGTCAGCTTTTACTTATAGACATGACCACCAATTCATAACTTTTAAAATGATGTAGCTGGTTCTTTATGTTCCTCTAGTTGTTTTCCGACTTTCTGATTTTCCTTCCCTCTATAGTAAAACAAACAAATGAATAAATATTAACAACGGGGAACATCTGAATGATCTGCTCTCTCTCACATAGGGGCAAATTCACTAAAGAGCGAAGCGTCTAACGCTAGCGCTAATTCGCCAGTGTGACATCAATTCAGAACTTCGCCGATTCACTAACAGTGTCCCTAGTGAAAATTCGCTATAGAAGGAGATCGATTTGCGCAACTTTGCACCCTTACGCCAGGCGAAGTTGCGCACTGATGAAGGGACGTAACTACGCTAATTCACTAAGATGAACATTTTTGTGAACATTACCTCTTATGCTAGACGTTACTTCGCCAGGTCAGACCTGGCAAAGTTCAATACAATAGATAGGAGTTTGAAAAAAAAAAAAACTTGACATTTTTTCTAAGTCCCAAAAACGCTGGCGTCTTTTACCTTTTGTTGGGTGAAAAACAGCTAATTTTTTTTTGGGTTACCCTCCTTCCCCCAATATATTTCCTAACATATGGCAACTCAGCTATACAATGGGCACATGTTTAGGGCAATAGGACAACTTTATTTTATTTATTAAAGTTTTCCTGGGCTTGTGTAGTGTAATGTAGTGGCTGCAACATACACCTTTACTATATGCGTAAGTTTGCGCCGTATGCAAATTAGGCATAGTTAGTGTAAATGCGCTTTGCCTGGTGAAGTAACAGTAGTGATACTTTGAGCACAAATTCGCATCTTAGTGAATTTGCGTAGTGCTGGCGAAAATTCGCCTGGCAAAGTGTGGCAAATGTCGGCGAAGGCAAAGCTAGCGCATTTTTGCACTTTAGTGAAGTTGCCCCCAAAGTGTAGCGTTGCCTTTTAAAAGGGCATGTGTGCTCATTTTTTTAAGTTAGAAAGGGTTTGGATTCATTTTGGCCAGGCTCTTGGATTCGGCTGAAGCCAAAACCTGATGAAAATAGCTCAAATCTGGGATTCGGTGCATGTAAATACATCTCCTATTCGCTGGCAGGATTTTTAAAAAGTGTACATCTAACCCCCAGATTTCTATACGCTTATACTCTGTATTAGTATGTGATCTACCTTGTGTTTCTTTTTCTTCAACTAGCTTGTATATACAGACATGGTGGATGCTTGAGATCTGGGGTTATCTGTATCTGTCAGACTACTGTCACAAGCAGCTAAAAATAGCCAGCTGAAATGCTCCCACGAACTGCCTCCAGTGGTCCATAATTTTAGGCCACAAAGTGGCTCACACATGCACTTTTGCCAATTTCATATTTCTCAAATCAATAGCTGCTTGCAGTGGTCATAAACACCTTTTCAGCTGGCTAAAGTCCACTGGATAAAAATATGTGTTTTGCTAAATTTGCTTCACAGTTTTATCAGCTTTTGAAGCATAGATTGCACAATATTACCCCCATTAGCATTTTATCTACACAGTCACAATGTATATCTCCTACAAATGCCTGCACTTTGGTATTCAGATAAAAATGTGGCACACGTGTAATGGCTTTTAATTGTTAACTTAAAGAAGCTGTATAACCCATGCTTTCTGGACTCCTTAGGCTTCTCTTTATGCGAACATCTTACTAATGGTTTAAACGTGACACTGAAGTTATACAGTATATGAAACGGTTTACGCAATGCAAAAGTAGTGTGCAGCCATACATTTTAATCATATGTTCCAAGGTTATGATGACAAAAGGTGTAAAGTACTATGTCACAGACAATGTGATAAAAAAGGTATTTACGTTTTAGTTTGCTTTAGGAAGGTTGCTCTTACTGTGCCCTGATGATGATGATGGAAAGGTCATTGGCTGAAGGCCTGGTGTGTGATTTAGTTTTATGTACTGAAATTATTTTGAAACTATTAGCCAAAGTTACAGAATCCAGTCAATTATTACACTAACTTTTTCTGACCTTTTCAACTCAAAATAAACAAAAGGCAAATATTTACTTGTGGAGCTGCATAATTGAATGCTTTGTTTTGTAGTTATAATCCTGAGTTTTGTTATTATTTTTCCAACTACTCACACTTTCTTTCTTTTCACCGCTGTGTAAGGTACATATATGACAAAAACCAGCAGAAGGACTCCAATAATTGCACTCATTGCTATCCCTGTAATAAAGGCAGCACTGCCTATTAAATGCAAATAAAAAGACAAATGTTAGCACATCTCAAAATATGTTACATCACATTCTGTAATAGCTGCTTAAATTGTTAAAGTATTTTGCTATATTATTTTTTTACAAGCACTGCTGACATCTGAATGGTTTACAGCCACTTATTATCACTTCTAAGTATCTAATTTTTCATGAATTCTATCTTGAGTTATTTTCCTTTTTCCAGTTAGAAATTGTTTCATTGTTTGTATACGAATATATTTGCACCAGAATAAGCCTAAATTTAGGCTATTTCCTATAAAGCTCATTTTTAGCTAATAATTGTAATTTATTTCACTGTAATAATAAAACAGTATTTGTACTTGATCTTAACTAAGTTGTATGAATCCATATTGGTGCTGAAACGCAATGCTATTGGGTTTATTTTATGTTTAAATGATTTTAGAAAGCTTAAGATATGGAGATTCAAATTATGTAAAGGTCTCTCATGAAAAAGCTAATTTCAGCCATACATGCCTCTGGTGACTTGTTTTTAACTCTGCTGTTTCTGTTTAGAGCACTGAGATGAACTGTGCACAGTTGCACTCATCCTAAGTACCCTTAAAGTACTGCCAGCCTAAATCTGCTGGTAATTCTAGGGTTCGCTTAAAATTGTATTTATATTAGTGCTCCATTATTTAGACTAATAATTATAAAACTAGTAGTTGGCTCATGTAATCAATTCAGATCTTCCTGCCTAAATTTATACCAGGGATTAAACCAGGCAGAACCAACATACTCAAAGGATTTACCAAAACAATACATTTGGGTGACGGTCTAAGAACCCAAAATAAAGGTGGTTGTCTGTGGGTGTATCATGCTTTGGAAAAGGTTAACTATAAAGTCTATTGTAAAGCAAAGCATTATTGTAATTGAGAGCCAATACATGTCTATTATCTATCTGGCCCAGGTTTAGGGCGGCAGGATTTTAGGGAATAAAATTGACGCTTCTGTGGATTTACAGTGTGCTGCTGATATCTACTTTGATTTCCCATTGCTACGTCCTGATGATGAAAATTTTAGCAAATTAAAGGGAGGGGACAGGGGCGACAAACGACAGTGGGCCTAGGGGCGCCTGCTAGGTAAATCTGGCCCTGCTTGCTGAATGACAAATGGTTATATATTTTGGAAGCCCCATCATAAGAAAAGGCTTTGCCCTTAATTGTAAACTAATTTTAGTAAACAGACATGTCACAATGCTGCTCAGAATACAAAATAATTATCAGGGATTTCCCATTACTGGAAGAAAAAGAAACAAATGACCATGGGTGTTCATTTTATAAAGTACTTACTTGTATTGTCTTGATTTGGCTCATCAGAGTTTGCAGCACTTGCAATCATATACTGTGTAATGGCTAAAGAACCATTGTGAGGCTCAGGAGTAACCCCTAATAGTTTACACATTAGAGGGTATATATGAATGCTATCAAATGGCTCTGAAATGTAGTTCTTTTTAAAATCGGGTCCAAAAGCTCGAAATATCATCTTCATATCCATTTCGTTGTTATCGAATCCATGGTCACCCTTATTCACATACAAAATGAGTCTCTGCAAACAAGAATACATTTATGATTACTCCATTGGGGCTGAACTTGTTATAAAAGAATACAAGATCATATATGCATGCATATAGTCAGCACTTCTCTGAGAGTTCAGTAACTTGACTACATTTTCTGTGATAGTGATGAAAACTTTTTACCACCAGATCAAAAGAATTCCATTTTTATCGGTATAATGTGTAACATGTAGCAAGTTTTGGGGGACTCTACCACCAGCAATACCCTGCAACCTCAGTTGCCACATGCACCCCACCACCCTTCCTATATCCTCCCCTCCTTAAGCAAAGCAGAGGAAGCAAGTTGGTACCAAACAGCAGATCCAATGACCTGGCACCTATCTCCATCAGGTTCCCCCAAAGAATGCCCAAATGATCTGCTGTTTGGTAGTTACACCATCAGTCATCCTGTCACCTGACACCAGATAAGGTTGATTTATTAACGTAATAATCAGTATTCCTGGCATTTTTAAAGACATACACATTTTATCACAGATCCTGGCTTTCCCTGGCAGTCTGGAATTTAGCTTGAACACTTTCCTCTTTTTTTTGCAGGGATATCCATTTCTGGAATAACCCATTGTAAAACTTCTTCTCACACATTCGTTCCACTTATTTGTCAAGGGCATTATTTTTATATAAGTCAGGCTGTTGTAATAATTGTAAAAAGAGGAAAGGGAGCACTCACTTGTTCCAAAGCCCTCGTTGCGATGTGCTGCAGCATATTGAAGCCAACTCCCGGTGGATAAAAGTCCGTAGTGAAGAAATGAAATACGGAGCACTATCGCTTATGAGGAAGTGGTGTGTAACCACGAAACGCGTCAAGCATAGATGCTCCATGATTTTAAGGATTTCACAATAAAATTTAACTTTTAGCCCCAGCGATAGTGCTCCGTATTTCATTTCTTCACTACAGGCTGTTGTAATAAGTTACAATTAACTTGGCTTGTATATTGCAGCCATATACATATCAAATGCCTAAAGATTTGTCAAAAATAAAAATCTGTCTATAGTAAATGTGGCCTAAAATGTAATACAAAAAGATGCAATTTATATAAAAAAAAATATTGCATATGCAGTGCTGGAATTGGGGGGGGGGGGTGCAGAAGGATGCCATCCCTTCACTTTTTTATTTTTGTGAAATAGCTTCCCCTCAGAGGGGATTCAAGAGTTTTGCATTCCAGAACTTTCTTTTGCTTCTCTCCACTTCTGCGTGCAAATAAAATGCAGAGACAAAATAAAATATAGTTAAATATTTGCAAGATAAATGGTGACAAAATATTGCTGATAGAGAAGAGATAGAGAAGTGTTAACAGATAAAGAAGGTGGAGGCATCAGAGAGTGTTATAAAGAAAAGAAGAAAACAGGGGAAACTAATGAATGAATGTAGTTATTAAACAACAGCAGATTACAGAATAATGAGACAATGATATATATGAAATAATCTTGGGTAATATAGAATATGATGGGGTTGTGCTATGTTATGACACAATCCAGCAGAATCTGGATTGACAGCTAAGAAAAGTCACATGAAGAATTTTTGTTTTGGGGTCCCTACAGGTCAAAAATATCTATGCACACTGGGCATCAAACTGCATTAGAAGGAAATACCAAAATGGAAATAGCAACATTGTTTTGTTTTTAAATTTGAGGCTTAATATAACAATGGGTGTGGTTTATGGTTTTGGGAGGGGTTTGTTTTAGCATGTTGCGCTATGCTCTCCACACATAGCATACCTCCACTTGCATACGCAAGCAATTCCTGCAATATGAATTTATATTTCAAAATAACTAAAATATTTTTTAAATCAAACATCTAATTAGGAGGTGTGTATCAATGGACGTAGTCCGATAATTAAATATAAGTAATAGTAAATGTAAGTAATAATTTATCCCACACAAAAAGGTCAGATTTTTTTAGAATGTGAGTTTAAAACTTAAACAAAAATGCATCCACGTTCTAGTCATTCCTATGGGATTTTTAGAACTGTATTTATCAATGGGTGGAAGTTAGAATTTACCATATGATGAATACAAAATCTGTGTGAGCTGTGTAGTGCGTGTTCAGTGTTGATACCTCATCTGCATACATAAGTAAACCTGGGGATTCTGTCTATGACTAATAAACAGTTCTTTGTTTGCACCATAAGAACCTCCTGGTGCCCAAATCATTTTGTATTTTGCACACACAGTAGTCTGGGAGTTGTAGTTACACAACGTCTGTAAAGGGATGCTTCCACTTAGCAAAGGCCTGGATCCTGAAGAGAGTCCAATGTAACCCATGCTTCTACTTTAGCTGGACATTTAACTATCTGTGTTCGGGAAGGCCCAGATAAGCATTACAGTAGGATGAAAATTAGGTTGTCTTGACATTTTTCTTTGGACTTTTGGTTCGGTTTTTTACTGGAGGTAAATGACTGGTCATGTTTACCTTTTCAGCAAATTCTTCTCAGTAAATTCTTCAACTTTTGTCCTTGTAGCAACCAATTAATATTTTCTGATGAGTGATTTTTATTTAAAGTTTGTAAGCTGTATAGAGATTGATAATATTCCTGGAATTTCTGTTCCATATCCTTAGTCTTGAAGAATGTTCCTTGATATATACTTTTGATCTTGGTGATTGTGGTTTTAGCTAGTTCTTTTGAGTTGTTGAGAAAGTAGTGTCACATTTCGTTGTAGTCATGAAAATGTTTGTTTTGTTGTTTTTGGCCAGAGGATTTTCTAATATCCTAGGGCTGCTGTTTTACCTGTAGCATCCAGGCACCCTTCCCTAAACTAAGAGGTCAGTTTATGTGATTTTAATATTTTTAGCTTTAAACATTTTTTTTAACAATGACAAAACTCACATTTGCATTTACAAATAGGCAACACTAATGTCAGAGTTAATAAAGGGAATATGCTGTAGTACTTAGTTTCAATACAGTGTTAGTTTCAATCTTCTGCCTGTAGAATATATGTTCCACTGAATGTCACACTCCATCGGTGTTCTGTCTGGAATAAAAATTTATGTTGCCTTCCCAATTCCTAGGATTTCTGAAACTGTGTTTTTTTTTGTTCTGTTCCCAGAGATCACGCTACCATACCCTCCTGGTAGATTATCTTGTAATTAACTTTTACTATGATGTAGTGATATTCTAAGATAACTCATTACTAGCTTTCATCCTTTATAGTTATATGGTTTTTGAATTATTTGTATTTTTTGTTCAGCAGCTTCTCAATTTGCAGTTTCAGAAACTAGATGGTTTCTAGCAGCCATGTAGTGGTTTGAATAAGAGACTGGGATATGAATAGAAGGGGGCCTTAAAAGAAAGATAAGTAGAAAAAGCCACGATAAATATGTAGCCTCACAGAGCAGTCGTTTTTTGGCTTCTGGGGAAAGTAAAAGCTGGCAGAAGAAGAAGACAAATAATTCAAACACTACCACAAATTAAATAAAAAATAAAACAAAAGGAACATTTGCTACAAATAGGACATTGGTGGGGGAGTGTAATAAAAATCTGTTACCAAAAAAACTATTCACAATATTAAAAGTTATGCCTCTTTGGTAACAATTTTTGCTTTGTGCAAATTTAATATAGCTTTTGCGAACCTGGACACTGTTTAGCGTCCACTTCCGATAGTGGAAGTGAGTTTGCAAATTTTACAGCTTAAAAAAAAAACTTCTTACTGAAATACTTATGTTTGCTTCAAAAGATTACAACACCTTCAAGCACTTCTTAAGAGTGCGCAATTAAAATTCGCAATGCAATAACAGTTTAAGGAACAATATTACATTGCGAGATGTGCATTTTTATTCTTGTTGGTGCAAATTGTTTTTCTCTTTGCAACTTTAATTACATTCCCCCTTTCTATGATACTAAAATTTAACATAACAAGAGAACTACCCCTGGTGGGTGTGGCTGGATGGTGTGCTTAGAATTCAGAGGTCCTCGACTCTACCGACCCGAGCTGCATAAACCTATTTCCTAAGAGATACCCCAACTCCTAAAGGAAACACCACAAAAAGATGGTGAAATCATTGCAAAGCTCTGCACAACAGGCTCAAAGCACAATGTCAGATGGTGGAAGCTGTGGCCCCCAGCCCAGTTGGTTCAGCTGCCACAGGCTACAGCACCACATCTGTCTTGCCAGATATCTGCTCATTACTTGCTGCCCTTCCTCCAAAGGATGATCTGTGAGCTATGGTTAATACATTGCAGAAATCATATAAAGCAAACCTAGTGGAAATCAAAGCTGAGCTGTGAACTATAGGAGAAGTGCAAAGCAAACTAGATGCCAGGCTTGAAAAAACATAGCAGGCCCACAACCAAGTTATGCATCAGGCAAATGACCACCAACGATTCATCTACCTGCTCATAAAGCATATGGAGGACTTAGATAACAGAGACCACCGCAACTGCCTCATAAGCCGCAATATACACAAAGCTATCCCTCCAGCTGATCTCTGCCAAACATTTAGTTACATTTTTAATTCTATTCTGGGCAAAGACTCCTCCACACCACCAAAACTGGACAGAGTCCACTGCACATAGGGGTATCCAGCCTTAGATCTGAATGACCCAGAGATGTGGTGTGTTGTGTACATAAATTCAATGTAGAAAGTTACATTCATAAGTATAAATACCAGGACTACAAAGTCTCTGTTTTTCAAGACCTGGCTTGGTTAACTATACAACAAAGCTGAGCCCTCACCATCGTACTAAGAACTAAAAACATAGCATACAGGTGGGGCTCTCCATACACACTCATCACCAAGAAATATGGAAAGCAGTATAGCTTTAAGGAACCAGACATTGTGGATGACTTCTGCAAATCTCTAGGCATACCAGCATTTAACCATAATTCTACACTTATGGAGAAGCTTATTTGCTGCACATATCAAAAGAACACCCCTTGAGGATCATAATACCAGCTTAATAGTGTCTGACAGCATCAGGCTGTTAATCGGATCAAGCTTCCAATAAGATTTTACTGATTTGCTTTACCAGTTGAGGCATATTCATACAGGCTTGAATGCTAAGAGACATACCAGAGCACAAGGCCTAACCCTCCCAGAGGATAAAGCTACACTTTTGGTTGTTTCTGTCTATTAACCCTGCCTCTCCTAAAGGTTATGCTCCTGGAGGACACTTTTTCACACAACGTCTTAGAAATGGCTAGCAGGCCTTCCAGCCATTGCTCTATCCATGGAACTAAGAGGTGCAGACACAAAACTTCTGCTAAGGAATACCAGCTTTCCTACATCTTACAGAATAGCAGACTGAGCCACAACAGATAAATTAAGCTGATCCTAATATTAATCACTATAATAAGGTTTAAATGGCATCCCTCCCTTTAATTTTTCTCTTTCCTACACCTTCACCTCATTAGTTGGCTGCCTACTGACTATTAGGCTCTAGTAGGTGCTAGCACGTGAACTACCATCTCCAAAGCAGAGACCTTATGGACTGAGATACCCAGCTCGCCAGACTTTCTGACTAGAAAAAATACAAATAAGAGGGGGTTGTGGGTGCACACCTAGGGCAAATTTCAAAATAGTTTAAAAATACTTAAAACATTAAAAAATATTTTAAACCCTGTCTAAGTAATTCAAGCAAATAAGCAAGTGCATGTAATTTTGAAAAACAGGTTTTTTTTTTTACAAGGTTATGATCATAAAATTGATAAGCCACCATACCACGTTAAGGTAAACCCCACATGGTGGTCCCTAACTTGTTTGCCTCTAATCGCAATTTAAACGTATATTGTATGAGGGTGCAGCAGACACACACACATAAAGCTTAGCCACAGCTTAAGGAGATATTTACTCAAAGTAATGCTATTAAGCATTCTGGTAAGATACCGTTTAAATTGTGATTAGGCAGGGTTTTAAATATTTTTTAAATATTTAGAAATTTGCCTTAGGTGTGCACCTGCCACCCCCCTCTTTTCTGTCTTGGACCCACAGTAAACATTTATTTAATAATTGGCTAATTAATGACAAACGTTATAGTTAAGTGATTCTTAAAGGGATCCTGTCATGGGAAAATATGTTTCTTTCAAAATGCATCAGTTAATAGTACTTCTTCAGTAGACTTCTGCGCTGAAATCCATTTTTCAAAAGAGCAAACAGATTTTTTTATATTCAATTTTGAAATCTGACATGGGGCTAGCCATTTTGTCAATTTCCCAGCTGCCCCGGTCATGTGACTTGTGCCAGCACTTTAGGAGGGAACTGCTTTCTGGCAGGCTGTTGTTTTTCCTTCTCAATGTAACTAAATAGTAAGCAGTGGGACATGGATTTTTACTATTGAGTGCTGTTCTTAGATCTACCAGGCAGCTGTTATCTTGTGTTAGGGAGCTGTTATCTGTTTACCTTCCCATTGTTCTGTTGTTAGGCTGCTGGGTGGGGGAAAGGGAGGGGGTGATATCACTCCAACTTGCAGTACAGCAGTAAAGAGGGATTGAAGTTTATCTTGACTTGGGGCATCTGGGAAATTGACAAAATGTCTATCCCCATGTCAGATTTCAAAATGAAATATAAAAACTCTGTTTGCTCTTTTAAGAAATGGATTTCAATGCAAAATTCTTCTGGAACAGCATTATTAACTGATGCATTTTGGAAAAAAAATTTTCCCCATGACAGTTTCCCTTTAAGAAAACTGTTTATAGCTCCTAGACTGCCTTTAAGTAGCATTGCTAGTTAAACCCTCACTCATGCTACCCAATTAGGCTGACCTTCTTCCACAAGATCCTGACAAGTCTGAAGCTCTATCCTACATAGTTAAAAATAATTTGAAAGGAGATATCATGTAAAGCCCCACCAGGGCCACCATTAGAAATCATGGGGCCCCATACAACAACATTTTTGGGGCCGCTGGGCCATGCCCACCCGGGCACCCAAGCCCCACCCCTGATCCTGCCCACTCCACATCACAGTTAAAATACCACACAGACATCAGCACTAAAAAAGTAACCCCCCCCACACACAAGTTTTAAAAAGCTATTGATGGTCAGGGCCCCCTTATAAGTTAAAAAAAAAAAAACATTGGCACCAGGGCCCCCCTTACAAGTTAAAAAAAAATTGGGGCCCCAAAAAAATATATAAAAAAAAAACATTGGTGGCAGGGGCCTATAGAATATTAAAATAATACATTGGTGGCCAGGGGGGTTAAAAAAAAAAAAAAAAAAAATGGTGTTCAGCAGAATTGAACTCATGGCTACTAATTTGCTTCCTTTCATGACTTTGGGTCTTTTCGCAGCTTCGGGAGTTCAGCACTTCCGCATTTCGGCTGAGAGGGACTTCGGAAATGGCCACACTTCTTTGGCGCTGTCAAGGGGGGCCCGGCTCTTTCTTAAGTGCAGCACTGCTGGACACCCTTCTGCCCCTGGCCCGGGACACTTGTCCCCCCTGATGGAGGCCCTGCCAGAAACCACCCCGTTAATGAATATGCCTAGGATACCCTCACACTGTCCCAACCACCCTAACAGGGTAGAAGTGGCCTCAGCAGTCAGCATCCACATACAACTTACAGCACACAACATGCTACCCTAACCAACACCTCCAAAATATTGAGAGAGAGAGACACACACATTATTAGACAGCAGAGACCAGCTCTGCAGCCGAATGTAACTGTGAAAATTACATTTTCTACAATTTGAGCAACAAATACATGACACCCTTTTTGAGCAGATGCAGTGCATGCTCTCCCTCTTCTAGCTTCATTATAAATCACGTTGCGATGACATACCTCCCAACTGTCCCTTTTTCAGTGGGACAGTCCCTCTGTTGACAGCTCAACCTGCAGTCCCTCATTTGTACTGTAAAGTCCCTCTTTTTTCTGCACTGAACAGCCAGAAAAAGAAACAAAGTTTCTAACTTAATTGGCTTTTGACAGAGAGCCCAAACTAGATAACAGGTGCAAATTAGATGCTTTTTAACAATTTTGAGATAAGAAAATAAGTAACTGTAACAGTTTAGAAAAGATAGATTCAAAGCTTATAGGGCAATTCACCTTCATTAGCAAAATTGTAATAACTGAAAAAAAAAACACATACATATTTTCAAACTTTCATAACCTGCAAAATTTTGCTAAATTATCATGATAATTAGGGGTGTGGCCACAAAAGTGGGCTTGGTCTGCGCACGGCAATTTTTTTGTCCCTCTTTTTATTTCCAAAATGTTGGGAGGTATGTGAAGATGCCAAACACAAATCACAACCAGGAACTAGAAGCAATCCTACTACTACAGATGCAGCCACTTGAATTTGTGTGTTAAATGCGTCGTGACTCAGGGATAATTGAAGAAACTGTGTTATCTAAAGTCATCTTAACTCATTTAATGCATTTAACCTTTTCATTAGCATACCAAAGCACCATTGTTTTCAATGGTGAACTCTTTAATTAGATGGGATGCTGTGACACAATATTCTGTGCTAAGTGAGTTAAACGGGATGTCAAATTGTTAAATTGTTAATTGTTAAATGTTAAATTATTCTGAGTCAAACGCATAATCCAAAGTGGCTTCATCTGTACTTCAGAACGGTATTTCCATTCTCCAAAAACCCTGTGACATTGTTGCCTCATGTCTTGCTGCTAATGAACTACGATTTCCAGAAATACGATTTGTAGTGACTTTGTGCGCCTCCTCCTGTTCGACCTTTTCTTGTACAGATGAAGTGTGTGATGTCACTCGCTGGATTCACTGCTGCCTGCCAATCAGTGATAGAGGGTGCAATTTGGTGTAGTGCTTGGGTAGGAGCGTAGTACAGACTCTTTCCTGTCTGCTACCTTTCAGCTTAGGCCTGCGTTCTGTTGGGAATATTGCGTTTTCTCTGTGAAAAACTGTCTGCTGTTAGTGGCGTCCCATACAGCCATTCTATCCTTGCTTTTATAACCCCTGTCCGGCTAGAAGCTGCAGCCTTTTACTACAAGTAAGATATTCATGATGATCCTATTTGTGCTGTGCTTGTTAGCTGATGTTAGAAGTGCACTTGTGTTTTGTACAACAGATGCTACCACCCCCCCCTTCAGATTTTGTGTTTCTCTATAATCTCCTGTAACACACCTTTTACTAAAATCTAGAGTCATAATGATCATGGTGGCAGACTCTTTAGGCTTTACCCCCCTGGAAACACAATCGGATAATTTGGGTAGATTTGTTTTTCTAAAGGGTTCCATTGATGGAATTAAATTTACACTTGCTTCAGTTAACCCTCTCCCCGCTGAACATGCGATCTTAGCAGACATGTGCCAAGCACTTGCGGAGTTTGAACAAGAAGGCACAATTATTCTTGGGGGGGATTTAAATACATGAGAACTAATTAAAATAGACACAAACAAAATGCCACATTACAACACTATTAACCAAAATATGCTCCTTAGCAGCTCAGCATAAACACTCAAGATTCACCCATATCCTAGATTCACTAACACATGCTAGGAAAGAACTATGCAATAGACATTCTGTTTTTATGGCAAAAGCCATTAAGATACTTAAAAACAACTTTTGAACACAGCAGCAAATGAGCCGTCTTTTAGCAGCAGCCTTAAAGAAAATATAGTTCATTGAAATAAGAACCATCTACTTGAATTACTGCCACATCTTCTACAGAAAGAGCAGAAGTCTTCCGCCAATACTACACCAAATTGTACCAACTTCCTAGCACTGTTCCCCAACATAAAAGCACATTAGATAAGGAGCAACTATGTAAAAATGATATCCAAGACTCCAAGATCCAGAGAATTCCCACTGATGCTAAAGAGATACTCGACTCTCCATTATCCAAGGAAGAATTCATGCTCCCCATCAAGACCACTAAATCTGACAAAGCCCCTCGTCCGGATGGGTTGTCCATATCTGAGAGTTGTGATATCACATCAACATACCTAGTGGAAGCAACTAATTCCATTTCTGCTAAAAAAGAAATACCCCAAGAAGCCCTAGAAGCTCACATATCACCGATACATAAAAAAGGCAAGGCCCCCACTGACCCAGGAAGTTTTAGATCAATCTCTCCACTAATTGTAGACACAAAGCTTTATGCTAAGGTCATAGTTAACTCGGAATAATACTTAAAGGCTATTCAGAATTATCCAGTATTGCAAGAGACAGTCTGGTCATGTTTTTATCCACAGATGCAGAAAAAAGCATTTTACACGGTGGACTGGAAATTTTAAAAAAAGTACTCTTTCAGGTATTAACCTAGGACCCAAAATCAAAGCCTGGATCTCCACTCTGTACACATCCCAAAAGCTAAGCTGTATGTCAATGGTGAACTATCACAACCTTTTAACCTACAAAATGGAACCCGACAAGGATGCCCACTTTCCCCACTCCTCTTTGTTTTGTCAATCAAATATTTCCTAAGCAATATCAAATCAAAATAAAATAATCCAGATATTAGTAGCATCAGAATTGACTTAAGGAAACACAAATCATCAGCACATGCGGACTATTTGCTCTTTCTTCTCAGAGAACCTAGAATTACCATTCCAAATCTATTGAAAGAGCTTAATAACTTATGCGCTGTAAAAAAAAGTCAGTTTAACAATATTGGCCATTCAAATATTTCCTCCACCCCTGCTGAGTTCGCCAAAGTGATGAGCAGCTTTTCTGTTAAAATATCGCACACTTCTTTTACATACGTAGGAATCAAAATTTTCCCAGACCTGAAACATACTGTAGACAGAAACTATATGGATTGCATAAACTCCATTAAATCTGATTTAAAAAAACTGGTCAAACACAACTTTGTCCTGTATAAGTCAGATTAACATGCTTAAGATGAATATACTATCTTGCTTTCTTTATATTTCTCAAGCCATTCTCTTTAAACCCACACCCACTTTAAACCACACCCATGTTACCACAAGGCCATGTCCACATTAATTGTGGTAGCACACCAAAAAACCAAATGGTTGGTGCTCAATGCAGGGATATCACTCATATGTGAAAAAATTTGTCATATAAAGACATACCCTTAAATCCATATGCCTCTCCTGTAGATAACACAGAACCCTCAGCACATGATTAAACACCTTAGGGGCCCCTAATAATGTTTTTTTTCAAATGCTATTGCTAACAACCCCCCAGAACAAATACCAGGCATATGTTCCACAGGCAGAGCAGGCCACACACATGCAGAGCAGGGCACACACAGGCAGAGCAGGGCACACACAGGCAGAGCAGGGCACACACAGGCAGAGTATGTCACACACAGGCAAAGTAGGACACACACAGGCAGAGTCGAGCACACAGGCAGAGTAGGGCACACACAGGTAGAGTAGGGCACACACAGGCAGAGCACACACAGGCAGAGCAGGGCACACACAGGCAGAATAGGGCACACACAGGCAGAGTAGAGCACACACAGGCAGAGTAGGGCACACACAGGCAGAATAGCACACACACAGGCAAAGCAGGGCACACACAGGCAGAGTAGGGCACACACAGACAGAGTAGTGCACACACAGGCAGAGCAGGGCACACACAGGTGTTAACAATATAGGGGATTAGTCTGAATTTCTGCATGGGACAGTTGATCTCTGTAGTGATACCATTTAAAACTTACACATGGTAAGCAAACACAGCAGGAAGGTGGGGGCCACTCAAGGTCGGACAGCCCTGTTCTAGGAGATGGCAACCCCACTGATCTAGACATTTATATATCGATAAACTCGACAATTCATCCAGGCAATGTTCCCACCACAAAAAATAGACCAGAACCCATGGCTATTTAATATATTTGGGCCCAAACAAGACTTCCCCCAAGAGGGCAACCTCCCTACTCTACAAACACATTTTAGATCACAAAACAAATTCTCACATCTGTTCCCCGGCAGTTTCAGAACTCTGAATACATGCATTCATGCAACTCTCACAAGTAACACCTGTTTTCTAGGAGTTGCATGACACATTGGTAATCCCATCACAGTAACTACACAGAATCAACACCACTGTGAATTTCAGATGTCACCACTCTGTTGAACTAAAGAAACTGCTCTGTTGAGCAGTGAAACGTTTTCATTAAAATATCTCAGCAAGTCCAGTTGCTTTGAGTTACTTTTGATAAAAATACAAATTCCTTCAACTTTTTTAAGGAATGTGGAAAAAAAATCTTAATATAGTTGAAAAGCAATGGACAAAAATCATGCAATTGCCATTGCAATCCTCCCAATGAACCAAATACAGGAGCTTAATTATAAACTACTTACGAAATGGTATAGGTACGTACCCTACAAAACTCAAAATATATAGTGCAGTTTCACCTGCCTGCTGGAGGTGTGGGAAACATCCAGGCACCACCACACATATATTCTGCCCCATCTTGAATTCCTTCTGATCTATAGTTCGTAAAACCATTAAAACAGTCACAGACAATGAGATCGTAGACACCCCACTCTACCACATGACACGCCTTTCTCAATGACAGCTTACAAAAAGTCACTAGCCACAGTAATGCTAGATGCCGTGAATGCCCTTAACCCAATCAAACGGAGGCAGACCAATAGCCCCTCAGTAAGAGAATGGTTACATAAGATAGCTGAGATCCACATATTTGAGGAACTGAGATCTGCAACAGACTTGCAGAAAATCATAAAAAGGTGGTTTTACTGGGTACAATTTATAAACACAGATTCATACAAACAATTATGTCTCCTGCGAAATTCTGTTGAGCTCCCTCACTTTAAGTACCACAAAATTACTATCCTTTAGTCAGTGAAGATGGCAAAAAACTTGAGCAGCCTCTCCTACCCAGGAATGATCTCTAACCTCCTTTATTTTTATACTCCTCTTTCGCTTCATGTGCAACTAGAAGGCTCTGGGACTTATCTAGAATGTGTGAACCGTACCTTATAGTGATAAGACCTTTAAAATACCACATGGTCACTCATACAGGAATAATTTACCTACTCCATACGCTCTCCAAGTTCAGAGTCCTCTTCCCCCAAACTGTTCTCTTCCCTCCTCCTTAATACTTGTCTTTTCGCTGTCCATCACCACATTAACATTGCTCCCTCCTCCCTGCTGGCAAAATAGCGGTCATACATATCGCATGAGGGATACTCCGCACATAGGCATCACACTAGTGTGATTACTGGATATAAGCATGTTTTCCTATACTTTCTATGTCATTCATTTAAAAGGAAACAAAATATGTAATCATCTTCATGTGCCATGAGTCGAGATGGACTTCAATGTAATCAAGATAAAAAAACTCAAAAAATGATTATTAAAAAAAAGAGAGAACTACTTCTTTTAATCAGAAAATAGAAAAAAGCATATTGGAAATACCTAATTTAGCTGGATATGAATGTGTGTTATGCAGCTTCTAGATTTATATGCAATTCAAATGTATTTTAAGCTTTGCAGAAGCACTGTACAAGTCTCCTTTTCTTAAATATAATTTTCCTTTTTTTGTTATCTTTCTATGGTTTAAAGCTTTTCTTATTTGCTCTCTGCTTCTTCCTTACCTTATTTAAACCCAAGAGAATTGTGTTCCTGATAACTTTTATAACAAGCTGCGAGATGTACATTTTAATAATTTACTGACTGTGGCTTTTCTTGCTAGTTTTAGCTAATATTAAGAACCGTGAAAACGTCAAGAAAACACTTTTTTTACTTACAGAATCCTTTTTAAATAATAAAACCATAAATATAAACAAATGTTCCAGAAGTAACCGCTTAGGTTATATTTTGTAGATAAAAATGAACTTTCCTTTAGTATATCAACATTATAGTGTAGAGAGAGAAAAAACATGTAAATAAAAATATTATAAACTGATTTAGGAATGGGGATGCAAAGCTAAACTAACACTCTAAAACTGAAACAAAGTAGCTAAAGCCAACATTTGCTTAGATATGGTTTAATATCTCACTCTTCCAAATACTCTTATTAGCTCTCTTATCTTATCTTGCCTGGATTGTTGTACTCCTTATTGGAATTCCTTCAGAGTTGACAGGTGAGATTGATATAGTATCTTTGGGGAACAACAACTACCTACAGGGAGCAACACTGCCATTTACTTACTACCTGTAGTAGGCATAAATGGTATAGCTCAATGGGAAGAGATGATAATTCTTCCCCTTACAAAGCACTGGAAATATATAATATGCAGTGTAGTTATAGTCAAAAGTGATATTAAAATAGCGAACGTCCAAGAATGATTCCTAAGCTGAAAAATGGTTGTGGAAGATCTCAGTTATAAATAAAGGATGTCCAAGTTGGGATATAGATTAGAGAAGGGGCACTTAAAGGGAGTATGATAACTATACATAAATATATAATACATCATACAAGTTCCTGATGTTTTATTAAGAAGCCAATGCAAGGATATCCATTATGACTACAGAAAAGATTCTTAAGAAGAAGAAGGCATTTTTTTGGAATACTTTCTGAAATGGTTGTACAGGTAGATACAAGAGAGAAAATACTGGGTTACTGACATTAACAATTAGTACAAAACTGATCACTGCTTACCATGTTGTAGGAAAATTTCTCACTCTCTAAGGCAAATTAGGAAGGTTTTATTTAGCTGAAAAGGTTGATGGACACATTTTTTTAGCCTCAATTGCTGTTATCACAATACTGTTAAAACCAATGCAAAAATATCAAACGTCTGCATTATTAGAAACATAGCTAGAGACCGGCAACCCGTGCTCCATACAGATACCCGACTAAAACACATTGGTGAAACAGGACAAAAATTTGGCTCAAGAATGAACCATCACAGACATAAAATCAACACCAAATCATGTGAAACACCAGTGGGGCAACACTTCTTCAGTCAAAATCACAGTCTTCAGGACATGCAAGTTTTAATTCTAAAAGGGAACTTTAAAGGGATCCTGTCATGGGAAAAATTTTTTTTTCAAAATGTATCAGTTAATAGTGCTGTTCCAGAAGAATTCTGCCTTGAAATCCATTTCTCAAAAGAGCAAACAGATTTTTTTATATTTCATTTTGAAATCTGACATGGGGCTGGACATATTGTCAATTTCCCAGCTGCCCTAAGTCATGTGCTCTGATAAACTTCAATCAGTCTTTACTGCTGTACTGCAAGTTGGAGTGAAATCGCCCCCTCCCTTTCCCCCACCCAACAGCCTAACAAAAGAACAATGGGAAGGTAAACAGATAACAGCTCCCTAACACAAGATAACAGCTGCCTGGTACATCTAAGAACAGCACTCAATAGTAAAACCCATGTCCCACTGCGTACTATTCAATTACATTGAGAAAGAAAAACAACAGCCTGCCAGAAATCAGTTCCCTCCTGAAGTGCTGGCACAAGTCACATGACTGGGGCAGCTGGGAAATTGACAAAATGGCTAGCCCCATGTCAGATTTCAAAACTGAATATAAAAAAATCTGTTTGCTCTTTTGAGAAATGGATTTCAGTGCAGAAGTCTATTGGAGCGGCACTATTAACTGATGCATTTAAAAAAAAAAACATGTTTTCCCATGACAGTTTCCCTTTAAAACTGAACTGGAAAGGAAAATTTACAAATTCAAATGTATGGAGTAATTCAACAAATTAACACAGGGCCTTAATTGAGGAACAGGTTTCATGTCACACTATGTGACCTGACTGAATCCAGACCCCCGGACTATTTACAACCCACCCTAATTCATTGTATTATCTCTACAATTGATCTCTATCTGTCTGTAACTTCCTAATGTATTGCCCATGTATACCTTTAACGGATCTAATAGTATATAGGCTGTGCCCTTCTAGTCCTCATTTGTATTTTGCCTGACGAAGGGGCCTTGGTGCTCCGAAAGCTTTCAATGTATTTTTTAGTGTTAGCCAATATAGGTATCACTTCTACAATACTTTTGTTTGTTATTTGTTTTTTTTTATTGTTATTTTTACTACTGGCTAACACGGTACCACAGTTTTTGTGCCTCTAAATCTATGTACCAAGTTTATCCATTTTCTTTTTTGAGCCAGGAAGGATTTTTTCCTTGGCATCAATAAGAGTAATTGCTCACAATTCAGCAGGAGGGCAGACGCAACAACGCTTAGAGGAAGTGCAAGGAGCTTTATTTGCATCTGTTTTAGCATGACCACCCTTGCATTTGTGACTGTAAATGATCCTTACAGAATTGCATAGTAAGGATTATGCCAAAAACACAAAAAAGGAAGGAGCTTATGAATTGGTAAGTAACTGATTCATCTTATTATTATCTAGTATTTATAGGTTTCTTCAAGTATTTTGATGTCATAAAGTTAGGAAGATATAGCTATACATACAGTTCATCTGCAGTATAAAATAACTTCTATTTAAAACACTGCTTCATCTAAATAAACAATTGACCTAAAAAATATTCTTTTCTAGCAGTATGTGCCACTGAATAATTCTAAATAGGAAACTTGCCATATAAAGTAGTAAGGGCCACCCCTCTGGCTCATAAGATTCACTGTGCTCACACACAAACCAAGGGCACACTTACATGTTAGACTACATCATCCAATGAATGGACAGAATTTTTACTACCACACTTTTTCCAGTTATGGTGAAACCTGAATTGTTTCCTGTCAGGTGACTAGTGAGTGACACAGGCTATCACAAAATGATGATTCAAAATGTAAAAGAACGTTTTTTTCTAATACATACTGGGCCATTTGGTAAGATTCTTTAGTATGCCACTTATTCTAATGTAAATTATCTGTCAGTTAAGTATTCATTTTGAAGTTATAGTTTTCCTTTAAACACTAATTCTCTTGGTGTTTACTTACCCCATTTACACTGTAGCCAAGATCTCCATACAGTAATATTGGTAAGACTCTATTAAATTTGGAAAAATGAAAATGTTCAGGAAATTCATCTTTCTTGTATACATTTAAATTAGGATGTGCATTCTTTAGTTTCTGATATAACTCTTCTTCTTTTCCTTCTTTTGGTAAGATCATCCCAAAACCTCCATAATCCAATATGTCAAATTTAACTAGATCTTTAAAATTAATGTAATTTGCTAGTTTTATTTCATTAACAGCCGGTTGCTTTTTAACAGTGGTCATACCATGGTCTGATGTAATGATGACATTTAATTTGTCTTTTAAGTTGTTGATTTCAATAGCATTTAATAGATATCCAATAGTTCTGTCAATCTGTTGAATTATTTCCTTTCTTTTCTCTGTTTCAGGGCCTATCAAGTGCCCAGTTTTGTCAGGCTCCCCATAGTAAAGTGTTACAAAATCTAAATGTTCTTCATTGAACCACTTCATAACTATGTCTATGTTTTCCCTCCACTCAGTCTCATTGCTGTCAGGGTGGTTAGGCTCTTCTACCAATGATTTAAACACTGCTTGTCCACCATACTTTGCACCTCCACCAGGAAAATGAAAGGACCCAGTTTTTAGACCCTAAAAAGACAAAATATTTCAATATTAATTTATGATCAAATAATTAACCAGCAGGTAAATGTAAGAATATCTTTGCTTTAGTAAATTATTTAATTTTAATTTACTGTAATTTATTTCAGCAATACCTTTACTGGAAAATGAAATATTCCAAATATAACAATTGCTCATTTTGATTTTTTTGATGGATATGAACCATACATATGTACTGTTAAATGTTGGCGCCCCACTATGCTTACTTTTTTGGGTTTGCCATTATAACCAGCCTTCTCCCTTAAGTCTTAGGCCATGTGGTCCCAGATGACCTATATATTAATGCAACATCTATGTATTATTTAAAAATAAATGGTCCATTGTATTTTGAAGAATTAGTTGTGCCTACAAAACAGATTAAACAGTCAAATACAATAGATATTCTGAACTTTTCTCCCTTTGGGAATCCTTAAGGGCAAATATTGTGAACAAATACATTTTCAGTCAATATTTTTGAAGGATCTTTTCATAATGCATTGATGGAAGTTTTGCTGAAGTGATTCTAATCAGTACAATTAGGGGCACTACTAATGGTCGAATTTCGAAGTCCATTTTCGATTGAATTGAAATTGTTCGAATTGTTCAAATGCATTTTTCAAGACTAAGAAAAGTTTTCAGGACTGGCTCAAGGAGGTCCCCCATAGGCTAAAATGGCAATTCGCCAGTTTTAAGGTGGCGAAATGGCAAATTTGAAGGATTTTAATGGGCCAGTACATAGAAAATTCAACTTTTTGAATTTTTTTATTTTTTCAATTCAAATCGAATTTTGGGCTATTCGATAGTTGAAGAAGCCCAAAATGACTTTGAAATGCAAATTTTTTAAATCAGAGTTTTATTCGAGTTTTCACTTCAACCGAAAAAGGGCAGATTTACTAAGGGCCGATTTTTCGAGTGAAAAAACTTCGAAAGGGCTTTTTTGATCAAAAATGGACCTATTTTGATGGAATCCAGTTTCGATTGAATACAAATTGTTTGAGTGCATCGTTCGAATCGAATTATTCAAAGGATGTTAGCAAAATCCTTCGAATTCCTAGGACTTTTCAGGACAGGTTCTATGGGACCCCATAGGCTAAAATGGCAATTCAGAAAGATTTTCACTGGCACTCAGGAATTGCGTTTAGCAGGGCAAGCCCTTGCAATTTTATTATGCAGTGCAATGTTTCGGGAAACGTCCCTTTGTCAAGCATAAAATGGCAATTCGGCAGCTTTAAGGTGGCAAAGTGTAGAAGTCGAAGGATTTTAAAGGGCCAGTACTTCGAAATTTCGACTTGCCGAATATTCAAATTTTTTTATTTGAATCTAATTTTGGGCTATTCGATAGTCGAAGTAGCCCAAAATTACTTCAAAATTCTAATTTTTTTAATTCAAATTTTATATATTCACTTTGACCATTAGTAAATCTGCCCCTAAGTAAATTTGCCCCTTATTAAATGCGTTTACCACATTTGCTATCAGTGTTAATCACTATTTCTATACTGGTCAAAAGATAATAATTCTTACTTGATTTTTATGCCCATTGGTGGATTTTGCTTACATTATTAACTGTGAAAACTTTTTAATGCTACCAGCTTATGTTAGTCGAAATCAAGATTACTGACTACAATGTGTCATCACAAGGAAATAAAACCCAAGGGTTGATAATTTGCAAAGAATGGAAGATACGTTTACTGGGATTTTTTTTAGTGCTTACAAAATTCTCTTTTGTTTATCTGTGGATTTTTAATTTGCATACATCTTCATAAAACTATACATTTTTGGGTATGGGGTTTCAAAATTTGTTGTTGATATTTCTCTATATTGGCATATCTGATATTTATTATGTATTTGGAGCCATATATCATGTTCTAGAAGTGGAATTGCGAATCTATCATAAAAGAGCGAGAGGGGGAGGAAAGGGAGATGAATAAATGACTAAATAAATTTTGGAAAAATTTACAGTAAACATGGCTTTTAGAAAGTGTTCCTAGATACAGTGATGAACAACTTATTTTATAGATGGAACAATTACACTTCTAAAGTGAAGGCTAGTTTATCGTGACTTGTTAAATTTCACTGAGCAGTAACAAAATCAAGCCTTTTTGTACAGAAAAGATGTGTCCAATTTCAATTAGCTTTTAGAAATGTGTCAGTTTTATTAAAACAACTTTCCCAATTTAAAATGAAAAGAAATTTAGTTCAATGGCAAAAATATTCAACATGTTGGAACCCTTCAAGAGTTCCCCAGTTTACTAGCCCCTTAGGTTTGCTACATAATTTTCCTAAAACTAGATACGTAAAACATATGCAAATTTAGAAACACACAGAAAATATCTGTTCTATTAACCCACACACATTTGTGTTGAAAGCAGTTAAAGCAATAGGGTTCAGTTGATTGTACAGATTTTTATCTTAGCAGCCTGTCACTTTATACTGCTTCAAGGTATCAGCTACATTACAGCTGTATTAGGAAGCTGGTCCTAAAAGCATACACTGAAATACTAAAATACTTGATTGTGGACTGTTCGTCCATCATACTGTACAGTATTTTATTCAGCAACAGCTAATCACTGATCAGTCCTGCAGCATAAGAAATTCAAACTTGTCATTTCATAAATGCATACTCTATCAACTCTTTCAGCACTTTTAAAGCAAAAACCTATTATATCCACATAGTACATTACAATGGCAGCATTGAACTAGTGCAGCCTGCATTAAAGATGATTAGTAATTAGTCCTATAGCATCATCTTTGTTTTTTTGCTAAAGTTCTTAAGTTTGGATGACTGATGATACCTAAAGGAAAACTATACCCCCCCCCCAAACAATGTCGGTCTCTATAAAAAGATATTGCATACAACTCATATGTAAAACCCTGCTTCATGTAAATAAACCATTGTCATAATAATATACTTTTTTAGTAGCATGTGCCATTAGGTAATCATAAATAGAAAATTGCAATTTTGAAAAATAAGGACAGCCTCCTGGGATCGTATGATTCAACAGTGCACAAAAACATACCGAACAAACTATAAAGTTAGGTCACATGAGCCAATTAACAGACAGAGTTCTGTCTTATGCTTCAACACTTCTTCCTGTTACAGTTAGGAGCAGATTTATCATTGGTTGAATTTCGAATTAAAAAAAAATTGAAATTCGACCATATGAATAAAATGGAAGTAAAATCCTTCAAATTCGACTATCGAATTCAAATTCAAATACGATCAGTCGATCAATCGATCAAAACTAATGATTCCCAATTAGGTAGCTTAGTTCTGGCGAAGTAGGTGGTCGAATAAAAATTTTAAGGGGGAAGTAATTCGACCATCGAATTTTCTAATATCACTTTATACGAATATTCAAATTTGAATATTCGATGGTTGAATTTGCCTAATTTGCACATTCGAAGATTTGAATTTAATTAAATTCAAATTATTCATGTGAATTTAGTAAATCTGCCCCTTAGAGTTGAAATATTTCTGGTTAGGTGATCTCTGAGGCAGCACACAGACCATCACGAAATGGTGGTTCAAGGGAAGAGATATAAAAGGGCAATATCTGTTGCTCAAATATTCATTTTGGGTGTATAGTTTTCCTTTAAGGTTAGCTGCTCTACATCAGTCAAGAACATATGTGGAGAGTCACTAAGATCAGAAAGATAGTCTGAATCATCAGAAGTTGGCTGTAGACAGACATAAATCAAATTTAGGCATATTCTTTTCAAGCCTTAGTTCTGCTTTAAGACACATTTGGGAAATGTTATTTTGATGCCAGATTTCTGCTGTTTAGTAACTTTACAGATGAAAGAGGACATTGTTTGAAATGTTATTGATAAATATTATTAGGGATATGGACAGGGACTGCTGCCATAAAATCCAGTATCTTAAATATATTGCAATATATGGAAAACAATCCCTGTTTTGTTTAAAGGGTAAGACATTTTTTAGTAGCTGTATGCACAAAATGGCTCAATGTCTTAAATATATTGATAATGGGTTGAGTGCATCTTGTATTTGTCAAAATCCAGTAGTGCACTGGAAAGGAAGGGGTGAACAACTCTCTCTGCTGTGATTGGCACATGTGCAGGACAAAATAAAAATGGATACTTTTTACACATATAAATTAGAGGAACACTGAACAGACACTATGCATTATATATCACTTACCAATATTCAAATACAATAAATAATGATACAAAGAACGTTATCTACATAATCTTATTTATATTCAAATGGCTTCCTTTTGTTATTAACATCATATAAAATATAAGACAAATTTGGGTAAGGAATAGCACCTGGTTTTGGGCAGTAATCCACAGAGGCAATGCTCCATTGTCCCACCATTCCGACATTGTTTGCGTTTTTTTGAAGCTAAGCTTTTCAAGAGTTTCAGGGTTAAACATCAAATTGTGGATTACACCATGGTCTTCTATCCAGCGTCCTACAGTATTGAGGAAAAATATTAGAATATGTCTTTTGAGTCTGGTTAACAACATTTTATAATTACATATGGTTACATAGTTAAGTTGGGTTGAAAAAGACCAAAGTCCATCACATTTAAAGCCTCAAATCAACCTTCGTGCATATACAAGTGTCCCGGGCCCGGGGCTGAAGGGGGGCCCGGCAGTGCTGCATTTTCCCAAGAGCCGGGCCCCCCTTACCAGCGCCGAGCAGACGCGAAGGAGCCGACATGCGGAAGTGCCAAACAGACGCGAAGGAGCCGACACTTAAGTCCTGAAGTCACGGAAATACCCGAAGTCACGAGGAGCCAGCACTAAAGAAAATACCTGAAGTCAAGCAAGTATACTGAAGTCCTGAAGCCATGAGTTCAATTCCACCAACACCAATGTGGGTTTATTTATTTATTTTTTTTAAATCCCCTGGCCTCAAATGTTTTCTTTTAATACTCTATAGGCCCCTGTCACCAATTTTTAAAAAAAAAATTTTTATGGGGCTCCAATATATATTTTTTTAACTTGTTAACGGGGGCCCTGCCAGCAATGTTTAAAAAAAATATTTTTGGGGCCCCAATTTTTTTAACTTGTAAGCGGGGCCCTGTCGCCAATATTTTATTAAAAAAATATTTTTGGGGCCCCAATTTTTTTAACTTGTAAGGGGGGCCCTGTCGCCAATGTTTTATTAAAAAAATATTTTTGGGGCCCCAATTTTTTTTAACTTGTAAGGGGGGCCTTGTCGCCAATGTTTTATTAAAAAAATATTTTTAGGGCCCCATTTTTTTTTTACTTGTAAGGGGGGCCCTGTCGCCAATGTTTTATTAAAAAAAATTTTGGGGAGCCCCAATTTTTTTAAACTTGTATGAGGGGCTCTGGCACCAATGCTTTAAAAATGCTTTTATGGGGGGGGCCTTGCACCAATTTTTTTTAACTTATATGGGAGCCCTGGGGGGGTTTACTTCTTTAGCGATGATGTCTGTGTGGTCTTTTTAACTTGATGTGGATTCCGCGGGGGTTAAGGGCGGGGCTTAGATGCCTGGGTGGGCGGAAGCCCAGGGGGCCCCGACAATTTTGTTGTGCAGGGCCCCGTGATTTCTAATGGCGGCCCTGTATATGAACACCCATACAAACTTGTCCACACACTTTTAGAAATGAGATATAGCCCTATACTACCTGTAGATATTAAAACCACAATAAATAACCTTGGATATTATGCTTGTTTAACAAATAATCCACACCACTTTTAAAGACATAATAGAATCTGCCACCTGGCAGGGCATTCCACAAGCTCACTGCTCTTACCATGAAAGGACACCTATGCTGTTTATCTCATAAGACACATTAATAGAAAAAAGATATTGGGGAGCCACAGATGAACCACATTCACATGTAAAAACTGTAGGCCTGTGCTACATACAAGTGATATAACAACTTTTTAAACCACTGCTTTGTTTTGCTGTTGGATAGTCTAATCTGGATAACCAGCATTTGGCAGCATCTGATTGACTATGCTCCTTTGTGTATCCAGCAGTTAATGAAAGCAAATGGAAGAATAATTATTGGAAGTATCTGATTGGGCGAATGGATTGATACCCAAATATTTGTACCCAAGCGAGATGTTGCTGTGATGAAACATCACATGAAATTGCTCTTAGGAATTAACATTTTCAAATTTTCTGAAGGGGCAGAAGCTATGTGTAAAGAATATAACAAGTTTTAAAACAGAAATCAGGAACCTAGAGATAGAAAATGAGAAACTGATTGTGGCATAGCCTAAGACTAACACCACAATATCTTATGTATGTAATAGTAAATTCATGCAGGTTGAAAATGTACTTCCATTAAGTAATTAAATAAGGTTATACAATAGAGGAGTCAGAGTTTTTAAGAATGACTTAATAGGGGTAAGGGTGTCTCAACTCTCAGTCAAGTCAGTGGCTGGCACAGGATATGTTACATACATTTTTACTCATAATTAACATAAATAAGGTGCTAGGGCCTAATGGAATACTCCATAGAGAGTTTAGTTCAGTTTTAGTCAGGCCTATTTTTCTGATTTTCTCAGACCCGCTTTTATCTGGTATGGTACATTCAGTATGGACTGGAAGAAAGCAGATGTAATTCCAATATTTAAAAAAGGATTACAATCTTTTCCAGGTAATTATAGGTCTGTATGTTTGAAATCTGCGTTGGGCAAGTTATTTAAAGGTTTGTTAAGGAATGACATTTAATATTATGTCCTAGAAAATGATGAGTAGTAAATAGCATGGCTTTATAAAGGATGTCATGTCAGATACATTTTGAATTGCTGTCAATGGTAGGGGTCCACAGGATTTTGTATTGGGTCTTCTTTTATTTATTTTATCTATTAATGACTTAGGGGAGGAGATTGTAAGTAATGTAAGGGTTTGTAGAGAACACAAAACCATTCAGCCCAATTAGTTTCAGAAAGGATATGATATTCTTCTTATATATATAAACTGCCAATTTGTGCAGAAAAGTGGTAGGTGAAATTCAACATTGATAAATATATGGTAATACAACTAGAATGCAAATATATGCAAATATGTATGCCATTAACGTAACTGTTTGCAAATCAATCACAGAGAATTATGCTTTTGCATAATAAACTTGGCTTTAGCAAGGAATGCCATTCAGCAGTTGCACACTGAACACATTTTGAGCTGTATTATAAGAGGCATAGATTCACAGAAGGTAAGTCTTTCACTTTATGAAACACTGGTAAAGCTCCACATAAAATACACAGTGTAGTGTTGGTTTCAAGTGCTTTATTGATTTATGGATAGTCCAAACAAGGGAAACCAAGCTGAAATAGCTATGGAAAGTCACCGTTATAAAGTAAGACTGGTCATGCTGGGGTTGGTTATGATGGAGAAGAAGTGCTTAAGGGATGATTCTCCCTGAACTGGTTGTACTAGCAAGTATATTAGTTAATTTCAAGAAGGGGTTGCATGGCATTTTTAGCAAGTGAGAAAATACAGGGTTATGGAAAATAGCTCTTAGTAAAGGGATGGTCAAGGGATTGGTCAGATTGCCCTCTAGGATCCAGGAAGGAATGTTTCCCTCTCTGACACAAATTCACCTCTGAATCAACTAGCAGTCAAGCTTCATTTAGATATGAAATGCTGAGCTTGATGGATATGACTTTTTTCAACTCAAGTGTTAACTGGATAAAGGATAATAAAGGCTTCGTTGCACAAGGCTAATTCCTCCTTGACCAAATGTCCAAGTCGGCAATGTGGGTGAACAAATAATGCTGATACATTCAATTAGGGAATTTATGGACGGAATGATCACTTTTGTAGCCTGATGGCAAATCAAAACTGGCACTGATCTTACAATACATTTAAATTAGAGACTTTTCTGTGACATCTGTTACATAAGAAGAAATTATTTCACAGTGAATAAATACAATGATGCTTCCTTTAACTTTTAGACTCCGGGCATGTTGTCAAGTTTTGTTAATTTGTTTGCTCATACAACCAACTCCAAGTTAACTGCAGCTTCGAAATAATTTTCAACAACATATATTGTTTTTCAACCAGGAGTGACAGAATCCCTTGACCAATAATCCTTCTGATTTATTTTATCCTTCTTTTTATTAAAACCCCTTTAAGTGTAAGTTACAGTAACTAAAATGTAACATTATATTATGGCCAGCCACATGCATGTTTAAAACCTGTGATGTATAATAGTTTCATAGTTAAATTGGGTTGAAAAAAGTCCATCAAGTTCAACCCCTCCAAATTAAAAACCCAGCATACACACATACATCTCCACTCTTTCACATAATGTCATTGTTTTATGAGTTCTGCACTCATCACCCAAAACTTGGTTTTAATGTTAAGTGTACCCATGTTAATATATCTGTTATGGCAGGGAAAATATTTTATTTCAATAATCATGCTTTGCTAATCTAAGCAAAAAGCTGTATGCATCATATAACACTTATCAGAATTGATCCATAATTTTTTGACTATTGCTAAGATTGTTGATTATGTGCATAAAATATATACAATAAGAATAAGTGGCAAAAATTATTATTATTATAAAAACAAATAATTTCCTTTTTAAAAATGATTGGACTCACCAGTTATTGTTGTGAAGTGAGATGGAGATGTCATTGTTACAAATGGAGGGCTTATATACTTAGCTTTTACTCCAGTCTCAGTTATATAGTCCAGGTTTGGAGTGTTAACATCTTGATCATAATTCCAACGAAAACCATCAAATGATATAACAAGCAGTTTGTTAGTAATTTCTTTTCTATTTACAAGTAGAGGTTTGCTGATAGTTATTTGCACAAACACTGAAAGAAATACTAAAAAAGACCAAGCCCTATCCATTTTGATATTCTCTTATTGAAAGGCTTCACACTGCTCTCTGCACTCAGCTGCATGTGCTTCTATAGAATGCTAGCCTTATCAATTGATAATCGGAGCAAAGCTCATCCAAGATATCAGCATCAGGAGCACGCCTTTAAACAAAGCTCACCCATGTAAGAGGCTCTGTGACTGTGGTTTTAGTAAAGAGGTTTAAGTAGCTTAATGAAACTCAAAATTTAGCATAGCATTTAATACAATACAAACTTTTATAGCTGACAAATAATGTTTAATATTTCTGACTAATAGTCATGCATTCTAAAAGGTAATGTATGGCCCTTACTGCAAATAATGAAAGATTCTGCCGGCATGTACATTTAAAGCTTGCTGGATCAGCCTCTGGCTTGAAGTGAAGCATGAGAGGCCTAAATATTTGGATATACTGTTGGGGTTTTATTTTAAACGTATTAAATATATTAGGAATCATTTACATCTGCAAGTGCACTTGTGGTCCAAGCAATTTTTCCAGTTGCACCTAAAACTACTTTCATTAAATGTACTTGGGTAAAAATGCACTCCTTGCACTTCCTTATAGTTGTGCTCAGTTCTTCTTGTTTTCTTTTCTGAATTGAGCACTGTTGGGCCTCTTGATGCAGAGGAACCATGGAGTCGCCACCAACATCTATTTTTTGTGGATCAGCGCCGAAAGCAAACAGAGAGAATAAAACACAAAAAACAGAGAACAAAATATATGGTGTAGTATTTCCAGACTTTTTTGGGACACCCGGGAGAGAGAGTGAAAGGATATTGATTACTATTAGTACACGTGGTAATCCTATGGTCATCTTGTAAGTAGGCATTTTAGCCTGAGTTGGCCGGAATCTGATAACAAGAGCACTGGAAAGAAACTGTGGTTTAAAGGGGAAGTGTATACAAGAATTTGTCTCTTTTTTTTCCCCAAACACGGGGTGTCCCAAAAAATTCTGGAAATACTACACCATATATTTTGTTCTCTGTTTTTTGCTTTTTATTCTCTCTGTTTAGGCGCTGATCCACAAAAAAATACTTGTGATTTTTTTTCTCCCCATATGAGATTTTTTATGCAGTTGAGAGACTGAAAAGGAACGGCAGTATAGATTCTGCCTAAAGGACTATTTTATTCCTAAGAATTGTTATTCTTTATTGTTGCCAACAACACCTAGCCAGGTGGTAGCTCCAGGGTTACCATATTGGTCAAAGATGCTGCTCTGACACCAAACAGCTGAAATGCCACCTAGTGGAATTCCTTAAAATTGTGTCTGATTTGTGATGAAATTCTTGAACAGTTGAATTCATTTTGCAGGTCTATTCACCTATAGCAACCAATCTTTATATCTATTTTTTTCCTGTGGGTTAACTTTGGCCTTTTATTACATATGGGGAGTTGATTGTAATGAATACATGTTGGAAGAGGCCATGGAAAAGAGAAGTATGGAAGTCCTATGTAAGTACAGTCCTAGTAAGGGTGTTAGGTAGACTTAGCCCTGGGCTACAGAAATAAATAAAAAAAAGAAGAGAGATTGCATTTTGTTCAATTATAAGAGTTTCGTTTGATTATGTGCCTTAAAACACCTTCACATATGTGTGTTTTTTTATCCTTTATTTCTAACTCTAAGGAGCTGATTTACTAAGGGTCAAAGTGAATATTCGAATGCAAAAAATTTGATATTAGAATTTAATTTTTGAAAAACTTCGACCATTTGATATGAATGGTCAAATAGTAAAATCCTTCGGCTTCGAAATTTGAAGTACTGTCTCTTTAACAATACTTTGATTTTTTTACTTCACCAAATAAAAGCTGACAAAGTGCTCTGTTAGCCTATGGGGACCTTCTAGACCATTTTTCTAAGTTTTTTTTATTGAAGAATAATCCTTCGATTGTAGGCTAAAATCATTCGAATCGTTTGAACGATTTTTCTTTGACCGCAGGAATGCCAAATTCAAAGTCAAAGGATTTTAATTCGAAGGTCGAATTTCAAAGTATTTTCCACTTCGAAATTCGACCTTTAGTAAATCAGCCCCTAACACATTCACACTATTTGTAACCAGGTCTACACTGGGATTCAAAATATGCTCTGGCATTTCAAGTACACAGAGGCCCAAACCAGCCAAATAAATAGTGACTGTCTATGGCATCTTAGAGCAGCTCCCTTGTATTTGTAGAATCTACAGATTGCCAGTTCCGGGCCCATTCCGACAATAAATAACAACTAATGATTAATATAATTCCCAAATCCAGTAGTGTTTCACTCAAAAATACTTTAGAATACTCTCAATATTTATCAGGCTATTTACAACTTAGCTCCAAAGAAAGTGCATCGATTAACTTTTAAAACAAATAAATGTCCACACTGCACATGGACTTTGAGGTAATGTTTCTATTCTCGCCAACATTCATCTAAAATACATTGCCTTCTTTAAAAGTATACTCAGAATAAGCCATGCCATAAGCCTTATTTACAAAATAACTTTGCCCCCTAAGAAAAATAAAAAGATCTCAATAATGATGTAGCCTGTGGTCTGTACACTTTAATATGATATTAATCATTATTTGTTATTTATACAATTTTCTGGTCAGACATTATTTTACTTTCTGTGGTGCTTAATAACTACATTATTTTTAATATTTCATTTGCCTTGATCCTAATGAGGGAAAACTGACATTTCACAAATGGCAATTTCTGCCCATGTAGGGCTCAACACAGTTCTTGTACCTACAAAGTGATGATACTAATGTATCATAACACATCTGTTATGAAACCACCTGCACTGGAAGTCATTTATCATGGAATTTAGGTTGTTAAAAGTTAGGTCAGCAGATGTTAAAGATAATATTCTCATTATGATGGCAGGGTCAGCTTTTTATTTAACCAAAATGTGGAAAGACAGATTTCACTTTCTGATTCAGCCATGTAAGTAATAGCTATTTTTTCCTCCTAGCTTTTTTGTTGTCATCCCAGCATGTATACCATATACAGCTTTCTTGTCTTTACTTCCCTGTTAGGCACTTGACAGCACATTTTCTCCATAGAGCAGAACATCCTCTAAGCTCACACACTACTGGTCTAAAACAGAACATCAGTACTGCTTATGCTTTTCATTTATCTGGAAAACCCCACATCATGAGCATTCTGGATAACAGGTCCCATAGCTTTATCTACATCCCACAAACAGCTTCACCATCATGTATGCAGCTCTGTTATGGGAATTTTACATGAGTCTGTGTCCTTTTTGTATCAAATAAATGTGCTGAGGTAAGATCTAATTGTGTTATGTTCCTATTGCATTGAATAATAATATAATAATAATAACAGTCTAATGCATTCACTGTAACCTAGAAAAAAACATATTATGATGATTTGCAATCTCCACTCAAGGCTACAGTTCTACACTGTCTAGTGATAAAGAGATAGCAATGGCCTTCTGCTTTTTTCATAAGTTAGTTTAGTTAAACGGAAACTGTCATGGGAAAACATATTTTTTTTAAAAATGCATCAGTTAAAAGTGCTGCTCCAGTGGACTTCTGCACTGAAATCCATTTCTCAAAAGAGCAAACAGATTTTTTTATATTCAGTTTTGAAATCTGACATGAGGCTAGCCATTTTGTCAATTTCCCAGGTGCCCCTGGTCATTTGACTTGTGCCAGCACATTAGGAGGGAACTGCTTTCTGGCAGGCTGTTGTTTTTCCTTCTCAATGTAACTGAATAGTATGCAGTGGGACATGAGTTTTACAATTGAGTGCTGTTCTTAGCTCTACCAGGCAGCTCTTGTGTTAGGGAGCTGTTATCTCATTGTTCTTTTGTTAGGCTGCTGGGTGGGGGAAAGGGAGGGGGTGATATCACTCCAACTTGCAGTACAGCAGTAAAGAGTGATTGAAGTTTATTAGAGCACAAGTCACATGACTTGGGGCAGCTGGGGAATTGACAATATGTCTAGCCCCATGTCAGATTTCAAAATGAAATATAAAAAAACATCTGTTTGCTCTTTTGAGAAATGGATTTCAATGCAGAATTCTTCTGAAGCAGCACTATTAACTGATGTGTTTTGAAATTTTTTTTGATATGGAGTGTTTTAGATATGCTATATGTCCTTTTAGGAAATGGCATCACTACAAAGGCTGTGTTTTGCAGTTGTAAATGAGCCATATCTTGTTTCAGATATAATTTCCATAATCTATAATATCCATATATGACAGTGATGTAGGCGCAATGTGCACATATAAATGAAATTCTGAGTGTTAAATATATTTAACTCCACCAACCATTTAATCAACAAGTTTCTTGCTTATCAGACTTTATTTTATGATGACGCTGCATGGTTCCATTTATGGTTTATCGTCCTCTTATCTTTCTCTGTGGGCAGAATCCAGCAATGTTAATTAAACCTGTTTTGGCAAACACATAAACAGTTTGGTTTGTTTAAACTCTTTAATTTTATTAGCTGAATGCATGCAACAAAATGTTTTTTCTTTTGTTTTTCGCTAAAGTGCAGGCTTTATTTAATCAAGGTGAGTCAAAATATCCAGAAACCTATTTCCAGAAAGCCCCATAGAGTCCATTTTAAGTAAATAATTTGAATCATTAAAAAATCTCTTTTTTTTGGTGATAAAAAAAATATACCTTGTATTTCTCCTTTAACTAAATTTCACAAATCCATATTGGTGGCAATACTAATTAACTTTGCAACTCTAACCCAACTACCACTACTCTTAAGGAACGGAGATCTAAATTACAGAAAGTCCCCTTATCTGGTAAGCCCCAGGTCCTGAGAATTCTGGATAATAGATCCTATACTCAAATCTTCAGGTTGTAAGTGAAAATACTGCCACATTTTTAATAAACCTATTTCAATTATTTATATTTTTGTACTAGCCTTGCCAATGTGTACCTGAACTATGCAGAAAATATATTTTCTATTCTGCAATGATTAGTTCTAATGTAGAAAATAATTGTCTGAATCACGTCCCTGGAAATTTGTGTGTCACTGGAATCAGTGAATCAGATGGGTATTAGTGGTCAAGGAAGTTGAACATTTTTATTTGCATATCTATCAGCTATGATAAGTGTATTAGTTTGTTTATATATTCCTGACTGTCAGGAAAGTGTCCTTGATAGTTGAGTTTTTGATTAAAGGAAAAAAAGATCAATCTGCAAGATTATTAACATTATTATTAACATGTATTTATATAGTGCCAACATATTTCGTAGCATACTTCATCGTCCCCCAGTTTGATGTCCCATAATCTTAAAATGTATGCCACAAATGTCATGTTATTTACATTTTGTCACTTTCTGCAAACATATTTTATAAATAATTCTAACTAGAATAGGTCAAGTTTTGTTATTTAATTCAAATGGTTAACAGGAAAACTACTCTCTGGGGCCTATTATCCAATATTCTGATTTAGTTTTTTTCATGAATAATGTTCTCTCTAAAAATGTTTTTTCTCTGTTTCTCTAAAACTGTGATATTTAGTAAGGGTAAAAAAAACTCTTATACAAACCTTTGGCAAGTAAAAACTGTCAAGGTCCTATAGAAGTCAATAAGAGCTGAGCTCATTCTTTTTTTTAAAGCTCTGTTGGATTAAAAAGTTCTGACACCACTAGATTTCTAACTTTAATAAATAGGCCTCATATTTTTTACGCCTTCCGAAAAAAACAAGTGAAGGAATGAAGCAAAATATGATGTACAGAAGAAACTGCATATGATTACATAAGGCAGAAAGCACTAAAATATAATTCTTTACGCCATAATTAGGTATCAAGGTTTATAAAAGTACACTGTAGAAAAAACTTCTGAATATGTGCTGTAAAATGCTATAAACTAATAAAGAAAGACTTTGTCCCTCTAATCAAAGGTTTATCAGTAGCACTTTGTTTCACCTACTTATCAGAGAAATAGAAAACACATACTAGCAACATATTCTCATATTGAATATGCTTAACATCAAGGACGGAACGATTTATCGTCGTAAGATGTTTTTAAAGAGTTCTATCAAATAGCAGTTGATGAGCATTGTAACAACAATGAGCTACTAGTATTCTGTTACTGTTGCATATTTGTAAAAACCACAATTTTGGATGCAAAATTCAGAAGACATTGAAGCTGTTCAGAAAGGTACTTGTCCCATTCTCTGCCTCAAAACTATACGCCAGTCAGTCTGACATTGTTGGTAGGAAAGCTTTTTGAAGGATTAATAAAGGATAGTATACTGGACTTCATAGCAAATAATGATACTATGAGTCTGTGCCAGCATGGTTTAATGCGTAATAGATCTTGCCAGACTAACTTAATTTCATTTTATGAGAAGGTAAGCAGGGACCTCAATTCTGGGATGGCTATGGATGTGATTTACTTAGAATTCGCTAAAACATTTGATACAGTGCCAAACAGAAGGTTACTGGTTAAATTAAGGAATGTTGACCTGGAACATAGTATTTGTAACTGGATAGAGAACTGGCTAAAAGATAGACTTCAAAGAATGGTGGTAAATGGAACATTTTCTAATTGGACCAGTGTTGTTAGTGGTGTTCCGCAGTGCTTTGTACTGGGTCCCTTGCTTTTCAACTTGTTTATTAATGAGCTGGATGTGGGCATTGAAAGTACGGTTTCTATTTCTGCAGATGATACTAAATTGTGCAGAACTATAGGTTCCATGCAGGATGCTGCCACTTTGCAGAGTGATTTGTCTAAGTTGGGAAACTGGTCAGCAAACTGGAAAATGAGGTTCAATGTTGATAAATGCAAGGTTATGCACTTTGGCAAAAATAATATAAATGCAAGTTTTACACTAAATGGCAGTGTGTTGGGAGTTTCCTTAAGTGAGAAGGATCTTGGGGTTTTTATAGATAACAAGTTGTCTAATTCTGGGCAGTGTCATTCTGTAGCTACTAAAGCAAATAAAGTTCTGTCTTGCATAAACTCAAGGGATGAAAACATAATTATCCCTCTTTATAGATCCCTAGTATGGGAATGGAAGACTTAAATTATGAGGCTAGACTGTCGAGGTTGCGGTTGTTTTCTCTGGAAAAAAGTGCTTGTGAGGGGACATGATTACGCTTTACAAATACATTAGAGGACATTATAGACAAATATCAGGGGACCTTTTTACCCATAAGAAGAGGATCACTGCACCAGAGGCCACCCCTTCAGACTAGAAGAAAAGGACTTTCATTTGAAGCAGCGTAGGTGGTTCTTCACAGTGAGGACAGTGAGGTTGTGGAATGCACAGCCAGGTGATGTTGTGATGGCTGATTCTGTTGATGCTTTCAAAAGGGGCTTGGATGATTTTTTGTACAGACATAATATCAAAGGCTATTTTGATACTAAACTCTACAGTTAGTATAGCTATGGGCATATATGGTTTGTGTGAAAGAGTGGAGGGGTTGAACTTGATGGACTTTGTCTTTTTTTCAACCCAAATGTAACTATGCAGCCTTGCACAAGTTCCAGTGTCCGTCCATCAAGCTCAGAGCTTATATCGTATTTGTATATATACATACAGATATAGCCACTTTGGATTGTGCATTTGACACAGAAAAACTTAACTCATCTATCCCATTTATCCCACTTAGCACAGAATATTGTGTCACAGCATCCCATCCAATTAAAGAGTTCACCATTGAAAACAATGGTGCTTTGGTATGCTAATTAAAAGGTTAAATGCATTAAATGAGTTAAGATGACTTTAGATAACACAGTTTCTTCAATTAAGCCTGAGTCATGACGCATTTAACTCACAAATCCCAGTGGCTGCATCTGTATGAAAACACTTATTAGCTATTCAGCATTAGCGCCAATAATATAGGGCAACAAGTAAATGTTTATCTCAAATTTGACCATAATTGTGCTTCAGACAGGGATTTTATCTATTCAAAAGAATCTCAACCTAAATGACATTCAGGCTGCCCCCAGCAGACACACAGTTTGTGTACGATTGCCTTACTAGATACAATATATACAGTATTCCTAAGACTTTTTCAACTCTAACACAACTACCACTCCTCACAGAGTGCTTCTCAGCTTCCTCAAACATAACAGCTAGCCTAGCTTATTGTTCAATTTAAAGGGAAACTTAGAGGAGAACTATCTTCTCTATTCCTCTCTCAACACCTCCTCATTCATGCAGCAGTTGGGTGTTAGATGAATGAAACAATATATATTATAGGGGGACTCCTTTTGCCTATTAGATGTATTAGAGCTCACCAGACATCATATCTGTATATGCAGAATTTTTGCATAAGGCATTTATTTTGTTTGTACTGGAATCAGTTATTTAAGTTTGTTCTAATACATCTGCTAGGAAAGGGAGGCCCAACTATAAGACAAAATGAAGAGAAACAGGTGCTGAGAGAGGAATACTGAATATAAACTTGAAACAATGCAGAATCGTTACTTGATTGTATTTAGAAGGTTTCTTACTTCAGTATAAGGAAGATTGTATTACATTTTCATTTTCGTGATAGTTCCCCTTTAGGGATACTAGCCTCAACACTTAGAAATGTTAAGCCTTTGATCATCAGTGTGGAAAGTAGTCTCTGATGAGTGCTAGTTGTATCAATCACATCATTGTCTTATTCCAGTACATGTACCTACATCTAATAAATTGTCTAATAACCAGGTACAGTACATGACAAGGTCCCAACGGTGTAGATTACAGTCATCCCCATTCTGGGATGGTTGAACTAGGTCACCTTAGGTGAGTGTCATTTTATAATGCCCAGATGAGTAGTGGTGTACCTATAGGGAGAGCAGACCCCCCCCCCCCCCCCCCCCCCGAACACAGATGAATTGCACAGATGGCAGATAGAAGTGCAACTTCTAGGCACTTGTTTTGTCCTTGTCCAATATAAAGTAGGTATACAATAGGTCAGATGGAAGGCATTCAATATTGGGGTAAATGGATTACAGCATTATACTTGGTACCTTTTGAAAACCTCTAGGTACATGCAAATGGTTGAATTTGATTATCCTGTGGTTATTATGTTTTCCAAACAAAAATAAGTCATTAACCATCTCCCAGATAAGAGGATGGCCCCATAGAAGTTTTGTTGCATTTTGTGTTCAAAAAATGATTTTTGGTAACATAAAATAACACATAACAGGGCCCTGAGATTTACAGGTACATTGTTTTTTCAACCAAAAGTAGCCTTTGATGTTCTTGTGGATGAGAGGGTGGCCTCCAGGACTGGACTGAGAATTAAAATAGGCCCTGGCATTTCAGGTGCACAAGAGGCCCATCAACCCACATAGAGGCCCAAACAGCCCCCACCAGCCCACTAAACACTGACTTTCTATGGGACCTTATAGCAGCCCCTCTGGCATTTGCCCTAACCCACAAATGGCCAGTCCGGGCCTGGTGGCCTCTGAGAGGTTTCATTGCATTTGACAAACCATGACCTAATGCATGAAGACAGCATAAACAAAGAAACCTTTATATACAGTAGGTTTGATATCATTCATATTTATAAACATCCTATTACTTATGCCACTTACAATTTGCCCCAATACTGGTAATGCGAAGTTTCAGTTTCAGTTTTTCAACAGATTTAGTGCAAGTGGCAGGCTATACTTCACTCCAATGTTACAAGCCAATGCATTAAACCAGATATGAATGGCAAGCCTTTTACATTACAGCTGGGATGTCTATTTCTATTATCTCTTAACAACAACACCAGCAGGGGTTTCTGGGAACAATTTTTCTAAATAGTAAATAGCATAAGTACATTTTCAACATTTAGCAGCATTCTTTTTTATTGTACTTTAACCTGAAACAAGCAATAATATAAAGGTACATATTCAATGCATGTTAAAAAGAACATTGAATCGAACAATCTATATATGTGATACATTTTATTCACAAGCTGAAGCACTTACCAGAAAAGTACATGATGAACAGTGTTGAAAAACATCACTATTTTTTATCTATATATGTGATACATTTTATTCACAAGCTGAAGAACTTACCAGAAAAGTACATGATGAACAGTGTTGAAAAACATCACTATTTTATTGGGTGTCATATTGGTCTGAAAAGAGAATTGCAAGAGAAGGCAATAAAGAAAATGCTATAAATGATAAAAGATTGGTAAGGTCTTTCTATATAGCTGGCAACACAACTACTTTTTCATACAGTTAGGTCAGTTTCCAGGCATTATTTTTGTGGACCCCTTAACAAAGGCTTTAGTTATTCAGTTGCAGTGGGCATATCTGAGACAACTGAAAATTATTTTAGAACAGATATCCACATTTCCTGATTGCACAAAGGTCATTACTAACTTCATTGTCTCACTTCTGCTTAGAAATCGAAGTCTAGTGGTGTGACAAAAATATTAGTGTAGCTTTCACATATATGGACAGTCAATAAAGTATACCACTCCAAACTCCCCCCACATGCTGTATTCCTCCATGTAGCTCCACTTACATCCCGAGTGCATAGCCACCAGTGTTCCAACTGTTTAGTCACATAAAAGAAAGGATGGTTGCAACAGGTCACAGACCAGCATTGCCTGATGTGTTTCAGGAGGAACTCTCTTAATCATAGACTAGATTGCTCAGGGGATAAACTTGTGGCCTACAGGTAGATTGATCATATATCTCCTATGTATTAAAAGTCTGCAGCTGTATAGACAGCAGTGGCCTGTTTAAAAACACAGCAGCATTATAATTTAGTCTGAAACAACTCATTTACATACCCACAGTTTGATATCCAAGAAATCACCAAATCTCCTCTTAATGCCTCTATGAAATCAGCATACATGAATCTACGTTATACTATATTTTCAAATGTTACCCTCTTTCTGTACCATCTGCTGCTTATCAAACCCTTTACAAAAGTTTGTATTTATGGGTCCCATTCTTGACTTTACCATTCACTATATACTGGGCCTAGTACACCTCAAGCCACCTATAGATGTTATCTTACAACTTTACAGGAAGAACAATGTGGGACCTTGACTCTTATCCAGCCTTATGTTTAATTAATTGATTTTAACTTTTGCAGAGTGGTCCTCTGAGTACTTTGTATAAGCATCTATAGACTATTTTATACTGCTAGGCAAGCTATTTGGAAACCCAGAGTGTCAGGCTGTCTATGTATTTTCTGTTAATTTTATGTATTTCGTGAACCTTCAGGTTGCTGTCTGTAGCTATTAGCTTTAGCTATTTAGCTCAGCTATTGTTATTTGCAGTATACAAATGCAAATATCAAAAAAATTGAAAATGAATGTAAATTATAAATATGCTAGAAGCACTCTGAGTAATATAACATTACATTCATGTATTAATGTCAAAACTTTCAGTATGTGGCTATACTGTATTTTTTATGTGAGAGCAGATTCCTTTAGGAGTGTCTTGTGATCTGTTCATTGTTCTATTAAGTAGACAATGCTCTATTTACATGGGAAGGCAGAGATATTCACTGTTTCTATTTTACACCTATGCCCCATGTTCCATGATAGCATCCATTTATAAGTACTGATTGTATGTCCAAATTGCATGATACAACCCGAAAGTGATTCAGTATGGATGACCTTTACAGAGAAGAAGTATATGAAGCTACATATTTTAATTTGAAACATTATACATTTTCAAATTAGTTTAATAAGGTCTGATGTAAATTAACTTACTTGGTAACATAATATTTGATAAGCAAAATTAGAAGTGAGCTTTAATGGGTTCCTGAAATGTGGTATATTGTGTAGAAAAATTAATTGCAGCTTGTACAAGTATGGGATCTGTTATACGTAAATCCATTGTCCAGAAAGCTCTGAATTATGGGAAGGCCAGCTGCCATATGCTCTTTTAATGAATTATTTCAGATTTTCCAAAATGATTTCCTCTCTCTCTGTAATAATAAAATAGTACCTTGTACTTTATCTCACCTAAGATACAATTAATCCTTATTAGAGGCAAAACAATCCCACTAGGTTTAATTCATGTTTACATTTTTTTTAGTAAATATAAGTTACTGTATGGAGATTCAAATTACAGAAGGACCCCTTCTGGAAAACCTCAGGTCTTGGACATTCTGGAAAACAGGTTCTATACCTGTAATGCACAAACTGCTGATACAGATATTGTTTATGTTTAACATATTTTCACCTCAACAGTTTCATCAACATTTCCAATACTTTTTGCAACTAATTGCAATTTAAAACAATATTTATAGCATCAAACCCAAACACTCCTTCACAAAAGACCAAAACAGAAGTATATACAAATAAAAGTCAAATCTTGAGCTTATTTTCCACTACAAAAGACTTTACGGACTTTTAGTATTAACTCGGGAAAACCCTCCTCCCCTCCCCATTCCCCCTCTTTTATTTACCCCTAGTTCACAATCTTTTCTTTCTTTCTCTTCTTCTCTATTCTTTCTAACAATCTGTTACCTATAAAAGAAATAAAACATTGAATTATAAAAAAAAAAAAAAACAATATTTATGTATACTTTATACGCCTGGTTTGGATCGCAGGCATTAGTTCTATTCAGAATCTGTTAATCTGCCATCTGATAAATCATTTCAAGATATGAAGATTATAAAATCATACAGATACTGCTTTATTTTTAGTAATGTATACTGAAAAGTTGCTTAGAATTATGCAAAAATAAGTTTTTACATGGACATCCCTTAAAACCAGTATATTTATTTTATTAACTTGGAATCTAATTGGCACAGACATGTAATTGTATTCTGGAAAACCTTGTCAAGTTTTTGTGAAATAATTAGTCATTAGTATTTCAGAAAACTGTTTCTGCCCTGGAACAGAAGTAGTCTTGAGAGTCGGAACACACTAATTACTGGGTAAGAGTCAAGTGCGAGTCTTAAGAAATCATTCTCTATCTTCTGGGTGAAAATTATACTAAATAAAGTATTTGAAAATATTGTTTGTATCCAGAACCATAACAATTTAAAGGGGTACATGCTTTTTTTTTTTTTCAAAACACACCAGTTAATAGTGCTGTTCCAGCAGAATTCTGCACTGAAACATGAAACAGATTTTTTTTATAATTAATTTTAAAATCTGGCATGGGGCTAGACATATTGTAAATTAACCAGGAGCCCTCAGGACATGTGAGTAGCGCTGTGATAAACTTCAGCACTGCAAACACGACCAGTGTCATAGTATAATACAATGGGAAGGGGAGAAACAATAGATGTCTCAAAGTAGTTCCATCCTGAAGTGCTGGTGCCTTCTCAAAGGTCAGGATTAGGCACAATGTACTGAGATGGCTGCCTACTCAACAATATTACAGCTAAAAACTAAATTTGCTGGTGCAATAATACAATTTTAAATAGTTAAGTGAATGATTTGCAATGTAGTGTAATTTAGAAATTAAAAGTAAACCATAAAAATTATGACAGGATCCCTTTAACTGAATAGAATCTAAATCTACAACGTTCTTTCCAGCAATGCATTAAAACTGCAAGTTTCAGAGTAGCAATCTAAATCATAGGACATGGCAAGAAAAAAATTCAAATCTTTCCTATATGAAAGCCCAAGTCATTTACCAGTATCAGTAACAACTTACAGATTCTAGAAGAGCTACAGATGCCAGTCTCCTACTTGGGCTGAATTCACAGGACAGTAGAAACATTTCCCCCTATTCTGAGTATTGGGAGTGGAGCATGAGCAGTGTGGCATCTTATAACATCATTGTAGAAAAGTGGCATTAAAGATTAGCAAAGGAAGTGGACATAGATGAATCCAATAATAATGGCAACTTCAATAAACATGACATTGTATGCAGGGCCAGACTGGGAGGAAAAAACAGCCCTGGCAAAAGTAGCAAAGCAGCCCATGTATTCCTGCGCATGCAACGCATGATATATATCTTTCCAACCCCAAGGTTAACTAGAACTAGGGGCAGATTTACTAAGGGTCGAAGTGAAAATTCGAATTAAAAAAACAATCGAATAGGCCAAAATTGTGAAAAAATTACAATCGAATTTTAAAATTCGACTATTTGAAAATCGAAGTACTGTCTCTTTAAAAAATTAGAATTCGACACTTTGCCACCTTAAACCTGCCAAATTGCTATTTTAGCATATGGGGGACCTCCTGGTAAAAATAAAAACTGGATAAATAGATATGCTGTGCAAAATAAAAAATGTTTCTAACATGGTTAGTCCACTCAATAAATGGAGAGCTCACCTCTGCGTATAATCCCTTTTTGGTTCCGGTGCTTGAAAGTCAGCCACCCGTTCTGCCTCGGGTCAATAATGCATACAATATCCAAAATGACTCTAGCACACGGAGATTTGCTTCAAACTTGTTAAGTGCTATTTATTGGCATCAAGCTGTGGTAGACAAAAAATCTGGCAACGTTTCGGGCCTCGCAGGACCCTTTCTCAAGCCTGTGTTCACACTATACACTCTGTCTTAAATAGTAATATGTGGGGGTGGGGTAGGTGGGCTGGTCAAAGGTGGGAATAATGAAATTTGTAATCAATCTTTTTACACTTGTAAATAAACACATTTTTGTTTGATACAATGTCCCATTGTCTTCATTGTGTCTTCCTTTTCTTTTTTGTGACCAATCTTCACAGTGTGTCAAATTATGTGTCAATTCATGTGACATTCAATATATTATTACCTCATATCAACACCTCAGTGTCAGTGTCCATTCAGAAAACATTTTTTTGTTTAAAAACTTTTTACAAAATTTTTTTTATAAAAATTGAGAACAGAAGGGATTCTGGAAAATCTGAGATACCCACATTACCTCATCTGTAGGTTATCTCTCTTTTGTTCTGTATTTTTCCATTCTGTATTCTTCCAATATTAACAGGGGGCAATGTTGGTATCTCCAGATCTCCCTTTTCCCTGACCATTTCCATTAACCTTAAAAAAGGAAGAAAGAAACAAATATTAGTTCATCTTTGAAATTATATAGTGTACTCCTCAATTTGACTCAACTGACTTCCAATCTATGCCAATGTTGGCATATAAAAGGGCGAATAACTTGAAAGACAGACTGGTTAAGGCAGACATAGGAAGCAAAAAAGGACATAACACCCGATTCCTTTCTAAACCTAAATTTGGAACCTTCCCGTGTTTAGGCTGTGCACAGTGCAATTCCGTGATAAAAGGAACCACATTCTCCCACCCACATTCGGGCAAAAAATATGATATAAGGGCATATTACACCTGTGACTCAACATTTGTCATTTATCTTTTGAAGTGCCCTTGCGGATTGTTATACGTAGGGGAGACAACTCAAAAGATAAAAGACAGAATATCCAAACACAAATCGACAATCCGAAAAGGATTGACTACATTACCGGTGCCAGCACATTTCCAACAAGCAAGGCACACGGTGAGTCAGTTAAAGTTTCAAGTTATTGATTCAGTAGAGCCACTTAGACGAGGGGGCAATAGGATCATGCAACTACATAAGAGAGAGATGCAATGGATCCATAGACTCGACACAGTCTGGCCCAAAGGACTTAACAAGGATTATACTCCAGCTATGTTTATTCATGAGTAGGCAGGTAGACAATTGAGGAGTACACTATATAATTTCAAAGATGAACTAATATTTGTTTCTTTCTTCCTTTGTTAAGGTTAATGGAAATGGTCAGGGAAAAGGGAGATCTGGAGATACCAACATTGCCCCCTGTTAATATTGGAAGAATACAGAATGGAAAAATACAGAACAAAAGAGAGATAACCTACAGATGAGGTAATGTGGGTATCTCAGATTTTCCCGAATCCCTTCTGTTCTCAATTTTTATAAAAAAAATTTTGTAAAAAGTTTTTAAACAAAAAAATGTTTTCTGAATGGACACTGACACTGAGGTGTTGATATGAGGTAATAATATATTGAATGTCACATGAATTGACACATAATTTGACACACTGTGAAGATTGGTCACAAAAAAGAAAAGGAAGACACAATGAAGACACAATGAAGACAATGGGACATTGTATCAAACAAAAAATGTGTTTATTTACAAGTGTAAAAAGATTGATTACAAATTTCATTATTCCCACCTTTCACCTTTGACCTGCCCACCTACCCCACCCCCACATATTACTATTTAAGACAGAGTGTATAGTGTGAACACAGGCTTGAGAAAGGGTCCTGCGAGGCCGAAACGTTGCCAGATTTTTTGTCTACCACAGCTTGATGCCAATAAACAGCACTTAACAAGTTTGAAGCAAATCTCCGTGTGCTAGAGTCATTTTGGATATTGTCTAACATGGTTAGTGACTGGTTAGCCATAAATGTAATGTATAAAGGCTGGAGTGACTGGATGTGTAACAGAACATAACACAACACAACATCCTGTTTTTCAGCTCTCTAAATCTGAGTTAGTCAGCAACTTGATCCTCAGCATTCTGCTCAGATTCAAAAGCAACAGTTATGACCCATGTGGCCCTCCCTCAATTCACTGATTGGTTACTGCCTGGTAACCATGGTAAACAGTCAGTGCAAACAAAAGAGAGCTGAAAAGCAAGAAGTAGTGTTCTGTTCTGTTATTTTAGACTTATAGTCACTCCAGCCTTTATACATTACATTTTTGCCTAACTAACTATATTGAAAACATTTTTTTATTTTGCACAGCCTATCTATTTACCCAGTTTTTACTTTTATACTGAACAATTCCTTTAAGAGTCCATATCTCACCCTAGTTTCTATCACAACTATTCTATCTGATGTATTAGTAGCCCTATACTTACAGTATATTCAAAATTTTCCTTTGTGTGTCCCCAGCTAGATCATGCACGTTGGCAGATAACAGAACTTTATTACCATGTGTGTCACAGGGCCAAAATGTGGTATACTTGAAGAGACTAGTCTGTCTCATGCAATTAATGCTACATATCACAGTGTTCCATGTTCAGGCTGAAGTGATTGTTCTGAGCACGGATCCTCCTTTTGCCAACATACCTATCATACGCATAAGGGATTGGGTATATAGCAAGCAACTCTAATATTACTAACTGCAGTTGGTCAGAATTCCTGGTTCCTCCCATATACCAGTACTGGCATGTGCACTAAAAAATGCAGGCATTAGCTTAGCTATGGCTGGCTATTATGGACAGCTCATTTACATTTCTAAAGTGATTGGTTCATTTACATATTAAAGACATACCTAATTTGTATTTTTAGGTGAGCAGCACATTTGCATTTTAAAGCAAGCAGCCCATTGGGCTTTTGCCCGAACCCACAGATTGCCAGTCTGGGCCTGATGAAATGTTTAGATAAAGGGTAAATTGACTGCAAGGTAATTTTAAAAATAAAGACGTATGTTAATGTAAACAAAATGTTAAATGGAATGTTTAGTCAAATGGAATGTTCGGGTAAATAGAAAATCTATTAAAAATAAATGCATAAAGAAATTAAATGTTCACCGAAAACGTATTAACTGAATTTGGGTCAACTAAACTTTTAATATAACTGAATATCTTGGGCACTTAATGTACCATTTACCTGAATATTCTAATTCACAAAGCATTCTGCTTAACTGAGCATTCCATTTTATTAAACATGAGTTAAAATAACCATTTAATTTCAGTAAACATTCTCTTAAAATAAATATTCTGTTTACTTAAACATAGTATATCACTAGGAATTTTACTAAACCTTTGGTTTAGGTGCATTTCAGTAAGCAATAAATTAATAGAATATCTCATTTACATGGCCATTCCACATAACGAATCATTCAGTTTCACAAAATATTTAATTTGCCTGAACATTACATTTTTTAGAACACTACATTAAGTGCATCAGGGAATTAACTTGTAAAGACTGTTAAAAAAACAGTAATTGGGTAAATCAAAAGTTTACTAAAATGAGAAGGGTAAAGGGAATATTCATTAAACTTAGGGTAAAATTTACTATTATTCCCCAAAATTAGTTCGACCAAATTCGATATCCGATTAGCATTCAATCCTCGAATGCTAAACGAATAGTTTTAGGCTACCTTTTATTTGATATTCGATCATTCGACGATCGAATACAAATTTATTCGATCAGTCGAATAATTTATTCGATCAGTCGAATAAATCATTCGATCATTCAAAATCATTCGATGGTAGTGCTCCCATAGGCTTCTATTGCAATTTGGTAGGTCCAATCTGCCGAAGTAGGAAATCGAATAAACGTAAAAAATTAAATCCTTCGCTGATCGAATGATCGTATGATCGAATATTCGTACATTTTACTCTATTCAAATGTATGAGATCGTTCGACCATTCGCTATTCGATGACTGAATATGCCAAAATTTGCATATTCGACCAAACAAATAAATCCTACGTTCGAAATTCGATCGAATTCGTTCGAACTTCGATCTATTCACGTGAATTTAGTAAATTGGCCCCTTAATGTTTATTAAAACTAACCCATATTTGTGTAAAACATTATTATTAAAATATAATATTTCAAGAAATAAAATGATTTGGAGAATCAATTGAATATTCAGAAATGTTTAGTCTACTGAGATGGTAACTGAGATGTTTTGTGCAACAGAAAATGTAATTTAATGTTAATACTGAGGGCTAAACATAGCATGAAATAAATATAAGTATGTAATTAATGCAATTATCATATTAGTTAAAATATCTATAGTAATGTCCCAAGTGGAAAGAGATTAATAGCGATATATAAGTTAACAAAAAAATCCCCAATCTTGTAAGGAATTATGAATAAAATATGGTGCTGGTCTCACATTGGACTCACATTGTACTAAAAGGAGGGAGGGGGGTATGTTCTAATAGTCCCTGCCATCAGCTAGTAGTTGGGGAATAATCAATCATAGCCCTGCACAAACAAAGACATGCTTCAGTTCCCAATCAGGTCAGCCTAGCTGTTGACTGGTTCCTATTATTTGCTGCAGTGTGCTGAATGCCAATGGCTCCCCTGCACAGCCAGGAAAGAAGGCAACAGGAAGTACAGGAACAGCTGGGTGGGATTTGTAAATCAACCCCAAACACTATGCAGAACTTTCCTTATGTATTTAAAAGAGTATAATGCATTGGCATATTCTAGTTTTTCACCCAATATGTCTCCTTTAATTGATCTCCACCCAAAGATCTATAGTACAGTCATGGGCCGATTTACGAAATTCACGTGAAGTTCGATTGAATTCGATCGAATAACAAATTTTTCGTAAAATCGGATATTCTAATGTGGCCTCTTCGATCATCGAATACCGAATGATCAAATAGATTGAATAGATCGAATGATTGGATATTCGATCATTCGATGATCGACGGAATCAAAATTTTTAAATTATTCGACTGCCTACTTCGCCAAATTGAACCTACCGAATTGCAATAGAAGCCTATGGGAAGCCCCCCATAGGCTTCTGAGACTAAGTCCTGCTCGAATACCAAGCGTTTGATTGTTCGAATTGTACAAATTTTTCGGGGGCTCGAATGAAATTTTAAATTTTTTTCATGAAATTTAACGATCGTACAAATTCATTGAGAAATCGAATATCGAACAAAATGATAGATTAAAACAATTCGATAAGCATTCGATGGTCAAATGCTTATCGAATTTTTAAATTTGATCGAGCTAATTTTGGGGAATAATAGGAAATTTGCCCTTAAGTGTACTTTTGCAACAAATTACCAGCCAACCAAGTTTTGCACAGTGAAAGAAAATATAATTCCAAGCAACTTTTGATTTACAATAATTACATTAATTAATTTTCAGTCCTTTCTCCAGGACCTCAAAACAACATTGCAAGCCAGCTGATAAAAGCTGATAAAAGCTCATTAAAAAACCTGGAGTAGAGCTGACATTGCAATAAGAGTAACACCCTAGAAAACATAATGTATAAACGAACGCTGATTGTAACTGTAATTAAACTTACCAATTACTTTAAAAACAATGACAATGTGTAATGTATAAACAGAAAGAAATACAATTAAATTCATTCTACAAAAAATCAGCTTTTGGCTGGAAGACCACTGTAACTAAAATGTACAGTTTCATTAAACTGATTGTTTAGACTAAAAATTAAATGCCTAGTAAAATTAAATGCTTAGGTTAACATTAGAGATATAACAATTTTAAATGAACAGAAGTTAACAAATATTTCTAGCTGAATATCTAAGACATCAAGCAAGTGTTTACCCATATTTCTCTCTACTGACATTCAAACTGGCCATTCAGGTAGAGTACCAAATAGGCATTCTTTCCTCCAACTCTCACTTCATCTGAACCATATATGGCTTAAATTGAGGAATTTTAAAGAAACAAGCTAAAAATTGTATTAAAAAAAAAACAGAGTCAAATAACAGAAAAAAATATTTACATTGATTATGTCATAAATTCTGCTTGCATATTCCCTGATAAACATGGGTAGAGCTGTTTCCTTTGATTCATGTGGTTTTAGTTCAGTCCTGGTCTGAGCATACTGGTCACAAAAGTGTGGCATAACATATTAGCCAGTGTATAGGGCCATAAAAGTGGCATTTGAGTGGGGCTCAATCAGGCTGTATGTGTAATCCTGTGTAATTAAGTGAAAACTGCATAAAGCCATGGATGTGCAGTTCTATTAATGTGTCAACACGAGGTACCCATTTTATCCAGAGATGGGCTAGGGCCAAATGATCAGATCAGCATAATTTGAAACATCACTTATGAGGCTAATAAGACAAACATGGCTAAAACAGACAAACACCTGCTCTTTTGGCAACCTCACCAAATGAGTCTGAAATACAATTGTTCTGTTGAATCACAACCCTGCAGGCTAATGACATGTTTACAGGGGAAAAGTGAGTTGGAATAAGACATCAAACAAAACCACATTAATACTGTGTCACTTTAAAAAAAAAAAAAATCTTTTGGGGATTTAAAGCAATCATTAGTTAATTAGATAAGGACCATTTATCGCGCCAAGTTTTCTCATTCCTTGTATGAATGAATAAAATAAATATATGCAAGTAACATTTTTAAGGTGTCTTTATTAACATGGAAAGTCATTGAGACACTCAAAATACTATAAATTACTGCAGACTGGATTGATTCAAAACAAAATTGTGTTCCTGTATAAAAAAATAAAAGACAGAAAATCTTGAAAGTGATGTTTAACCAATCATTTCAAAATACCTGAAAATGTTAGATTGTTAGATATTTAACAGAACTTTTGAAGCAAGCGTGCATATAAAAAGTTTCTGTTAAATTGAAATGACATACTTCATTAGCAATGTATTTCATTACAAAAATTAGTCTGATGGAACATAATGATGCATGCCTAAATTAGGGTAGCTAGCATTAGACTTTAATATCCTTTAATTAAGAAAGTGCTTTGCAAACAAACTCAGCTGGTTTATCATCTTCTACTTTGCATACATGAAGTTTATAAAGTTAATGTAAAGTTTAGAATTAAGGGTGGGATTTTGCTGATGTGAAAATAGCCTTTTTGCTCTATTCTATTGATCTACTGCTTCCTTTGGTTCCTTTCTTAGACAAATCCTAACATTTTGTGGTGTGTTCAAACCAACCTTAAAGTAAATTGACTTTAAGGGAGACTTAGGGGCAGATTTACTAAGCGTCGAATTTGAGGATTAATTAACCATTGAATTTGTATCAAATTAAAACCCTTCGAATTCAAGGGGTTTTAACGCAATTCGATTTATCGAACGATCGAATATGAAAAATGCGATCAATCGATAAAATTGTTTGAATCAAACAATTCGAACAATTTAACCATTTGATCAAATTTTTAATATTCAATCAAAAAAACCTGAGAAACTCCTATGGGAGCTTCCCGTAGGGTTATATAGCAATTCGGTAGGTTTAATCTGCCAAATTATTATATCAAATTTTTTTCAAAGGGCCAGTACATCAACTTTTGAATTCAAATTCGAATTTTTGAATTTGGCAAATTCGGATTGAATTTTGGCCTATCCGATAGCCGAATTTTGCAAATTCAATGGTCAAAGTAGCTAAAAAAAATTTTTCTTTTCCATTCAAATCCTTCACACGAATTTAGTAAATCTGCCCTATATTGTGTGAAAAACAAGCATGTGTTAGGGGCCGATTTACTAAATTCACCGAATAGATCGAAGTTCGATCGAATAACGATCGTAGGATTTATTTTCTTGGTCGAATATGCAAATAAGGCTTATTTGATCTTTGAATAGCGAACGATCGAATGATCGAATAGATTCGAATGATTGAATATTCGATCATTCAATCATCGAAGAATTTAAAATTATTCGAGGCAACTTCAGGCATCTTCAGGGAAATTAGTCACCAGAAGAAAAGGCGATTTGTCATTGGACGTCTAATCTCCCCAAGTAGCAGCATGTGCCATCACCAAAACATCTCCACCCCTAGTTGACCTCCATCTCTAAAAACTTTGATGCTGAATTTACCATGTGTGAGAGTGTGTCAGAGGTGAAAATGATGGCACTGACTAAACAACCACTCAAATAATGAAAATAGAGTATTAACAATTTATTTATTTGACAGCTAGTAGCAGGTATTCTTTGAAGACTTCATACTGTAATAAGGAAGCTGAAAAAGAGCAATGCTCTTGGTTTATGGGATAAATAAGATCCACAACCAAAATTTGTAAAACAGCATAATTACACTGAATCGATGGATTTAGCAGTATTTATTTCACTTCATGTACACAAGGAAATCATTTATCTGCTGCATGTATATCATATTCTAGATGTTTATTTGAGAACAGCAATTTTCCGTTATATTTCAAACCTATATTTTAGAATACCATGGCTACAGTGATATGCCGTGAGATATGAGTTTTTTTCCACGGTAAAGAAAAGTAACACAAACAACATTATCTATTAAGTGTACAAATGTTTATTCTTTGGTATACGAAAAGCTATTTTGCCATTAGTAACCAATTTTAACTCCATTATATAGCTTTATATTTAATCATAGAGGCATAACACTGCAGATGTATTGTACTTGGCTTTATGTACAGTACCTTATTGTATGAAGACTTTTTATAAATCATGCCACTGCTGAATTCGCAGAGATAAAAGGCACACACTTTGGCTTCCTGACCTTGACCAAGCAAAAGAGAATTTCAGCTGAACTCTGCAAAATTGTAAAGGTGACATAAATCAAATTTAAACAGAATATACTTTGTATGTAATGCATGAAACATTGGCTGTCATCTTTTAAAAAATAGAGGCTGGTTACACAGCACAGCGATTGGCTTGCAACATGCTCAGTTTGTAACATAGAATATGAATAGAATAAGTTTTGGTTTTCAGTGGATAGCAAGTATAATCTGTTTCTACTAAACAGAGAGTTAATGCATATGCATTTAAATTCACTTTTTTGTTTGCGTTCCCTTGATAAAGGTCACAAAATATTGGGCTTTAAATAAACAATATTTTCAAGAACTGAAGAGTGCTATGCTTTCATTACTACTGTATTTAAGTTCATATTTACCATAAGCAGAGCAATTACCTTTGAAATGAAAAGAAACATATTGCCCACAATTTGTAGCCTTTGATCATCACCATGAAATGTTATTGGTCAAAAATACATGCTTTTAGCATTGGTTTTATAAGCCTTGATTTTTTTTATTTAAAGAATAGTAATAAGAGATTCAGATTTTTCCAAGTGCTCATGTTAATTATTTTGACTATAAAAGATAATTAATAATTTATACTACCAACACTGAAAGATTTCAAAGGGCTGCATGTCATCCAGCAGCCAACTCCAAAAGTTTCTTTGATGGAAATTCCTCTACTTGTACAAATTTTTTGGATCTTAAAGGTTTCTATACATGTGGCAGCCAACACTGGTGCGAATTCACTAAAGCGCGAAGCGTGTAACACTAGTGCTAATTCGACTGCGTGACGTCAATTCGCAGATTCACTAACAGTGTCCATGGCAAAAAGTCGCTAGTGAAGGACATTGACTTGCGCAACTTCGCACCCTTATGCCAGGCGAAGTTGCACACTGACGAAGGGACGTACGCTAATTCGTAACTACGCTAAGATTTTTGTGAACGTTACCTCTTACACTAGACTTTACTTTGCCAGGTCAGACCTGGCGAAGTTCAATACAATAGATAGGAGTTAGAAAAAAAATTAAATTTTTTTTTTCCAAAGTCCCAAAAAACGCTGGCATCTTTTACCTTTTGTTGGGTGATAGTCTGAAAAATAGCAAATTTTTTTTGTTGGGTTACCCTCATTACCCCCCTACATTTCCTAACATATGGCAACTCAGCTATACAGGGGGCACATGTTTAGGGCAATAGGACAACTTTATTTTATTTATTAAAGGTTTCCTGGGCTTGTGTAGTGTAATGTAGTGGCTGTAACATACACCTCTATTATACGCTTAAGTTCGCGCCGTATGCAAATTAGGCATCGGTAGCGTAAATGTGCTTTGCCTGGCGAAGTAACAGTAGCGCAACTTCGGTAACGTTCGTTGCTCTGAGCGCATTAGTGAATTTGCGTAGCGCTGGCGTAAAATTCGCCTGGCAAAGTGTGGCGAATGTTGGCGAAGGCAACGCTAGCGCATTTTTGCTTTTTAGTAAATTTGCCCCACTGTGTTACCTGTGAAGATATTGTGTTCTGTGAACTGTAACATATGAAACCTATAGAATAAAAGAATATATAAATTGCAGTAGCAAAGCAGTGTGCAAGGTCAGAAGTGTAAAACAAATTATATTATGTACTACTCAAGCTCTTCTAGAATTAGGGAGCATATAAACCAGATCAGAAATATGAAATAAGCAGATAGAAGCAATACAGGTATGGGATCAGTTATCTGGAAACCAGGTATCCAGAAAATTCCTAATTACAGAAAAGCTGTTTCCCATAGATTCCATTATAATGAAATACTCCAAATTTTTAAACATGATTTCATTTTTCTCTGTAGTAATAAAACAGTAGTTATATAATTAATTCTTATTGGAAGCAAAACCAGCCTTTTGGGTTTATTTAATATTTACATGATTTTCTAGTAGTCTTAAGGTGTGAAGATCCAAATTATTGAAAACCTCTAGAATGTCACAGGTCCCAAGCAATCTGGATAATGGGTCTCATACCTGTATAACTAAACATTTCCTAGATTGCAATAATAATTTCAATAATAATTAAATCTCTAGAAAATAGAGAAGGTAAAAAATTGTTAGGAAGTGGGGACATTCATACACAGGGGGTATTTTGGACCTTTTAATCACAAACATGCATATGTTTAGGAATGCATTTTTTTGTTGTTGTTACTTGTTATGTTTAAATGTAATTACTGTAATTCAATACTATTGCATGATGTTTGGTATTGTGAAAGTATACGGATGGTTGATCAATATTTAATATATTATTTTTTTATTAAGAGAAAAATTCTTAAAGGCCCTGTAATATGTACTTAATATATCATGTAAACAGAGAAAGATATACACTATGATGTGGGAAACATGAATGTCCAGGCACCTGTGATGCAATATAGAATGCATCCATTGGTTTTACATAATTGGGGGTGTGGTTTGATCTCTTTATATTTGCTTTTGTAGAAAGTTCTTGCTCAGAGCCTCTGATAAAGTGGTGGGTAAGAATGAAAGAGTTAGTCTAGAGATATGGGGTCATTATGGATTTTAATATGCTTTTAATATTGTAAGATTTTTTTTTTAGATTTTGTGAGTTTTTTGAGTTGTATTTTTTATGTCAAGATAAGTTAGTGTCAGATAGCCTTCCTGTGTATCAGCAAGATATCAGTAATATATCAGTGATGGTAAACCTGGGGCAACTGTGGAGTATTTGCTTAATAATACTTTCTTGGCAATATCATGTCCCACTGAGCTATTGTGCCTTGTAACTTGGTGCCACTTTTGGCTCTTCCATCAGCCAGTAAGCAACTGGGGGGGGGGGGATATAGTTAAAGGCATTTGTTCTGCAGAAGACCCATATGCACTGTCATGATACAGGCATGTGAAAGTTGATAAAGCAGGCCAAGGTACCATTAAATAAGCTATCTTTACCAGAAACATATAGTTTACAGGCCTCTGCTCAGTAAGGTCTGGAATCAGCCATGTGCAAAGGGATCACAAATTGTTGTGCCCTGCTCTAAGCCCTGGCTGATAACTGACTGATAAGTTACATTCCATGTGCAGGGGGTGGGTTTGGAAGCCTATGGAGGGGTATCATATAGTTCACAAAGACCCCTCATAGGTGATGTGGAGGTCACACTATAACATACAGTATACTCGAACATACAGTATTTATCCTCACAGAACTCATACCTGTTTTACCAAAAGTATAAAAAAATGGTGATGGGGGGCTGGAGCCTTGACATGGCAGAGAGCAGACGTGCTTCCTAAGAGCTCCGGCTATCCAATCCTATAGGACCCGCACATTAGCAGTATTTAGCATACAACGGTTTCCTTACCGTATAGAACCCAATATCAATGGATCACAATGTCTCCATACCTCTACAAGACACATAGGGGCACATTCACTAAAGAGTGCAACTTCACCAGCGTCTGCTTCGCAGCCATCGCAACATTTCCCCAGGTGAAAATTTGCTCAGACAACGCCAATTCACAAAAGTGCAAAGTTTTGTCCAGGGAGCCGAACACTGGCAAAGTTAAACTAGAGTTACTGTACTTCATCAAGCAAAGGGAAGTTGCGCTAGCATTGCCTAATTTGCATACGGTGGGAAGTTAAACTTCAATTGACATGTATGTTGCAGCAAATACATTACATTACACAAGCCCGGGAAACCTTAATAAAATAGAGTTATTATATTGCCCTACACATGTGCCCATATGTTAGGAAATGTAGGGGGGAAGCCAGTACCGCAAAAAAAAATTACGATCTTTTGCAGCCTATCACCATCTAAAAATGAAAATACACTAGTGTTTTTTTGGGACTTAGAAACATTTTCAACTATTTTTTGATGAACTCCTATCTACTCTATTGCACTATGCCTGGTCTGAGGTGGCGAAGGCAAGTCTGGCACAAGAGGTAACGTTCAATAAAGTCCACATCTTAGTGAATTGGCGTAGTAATGCTCTTTCACCAGACCGAAAATTTGCCTGGAGTTAGAGTGTGAAGCAACGCTGGCGTACCTATCCTTTGCTAGTGAAGGGGAGCCTACGCTCGTTAGTAAATCGGCAAAGTAATGAAATGACGTCACGCTGGAGAATTCTCGCTAGTGATAGTCACTTTGCCCTTTAGTGAATCTGCCCCATAGTCAGGAGGCACACTCTCCCTCCCAAGATGGCACTGACACACAGCTCCAAAACCCGCATGGACTGGTTATTTCTCCTTCACAAAATGTGAGTAACTCACCCTCCCTCGCACACACCTCTACCCCATTCAACACCGCGATCCCCCCTAGATTCTATAGAAATGGATCAGCCAGTAACTGCACAAATCCTGAGCGATCAGTTAGAGCAATCACAAACCACTCTAACAACTACTATTACGCACACTGTCTCTACTGCAGTTAAAGCTACCATTAAATATTTACAGAGAGACATTACAGATCTGGGGGAGCACACTGAACAATTGGAAACCTATACTGATGATATAATTCAGCACATAGCAAACATGGAAGAGAAAAACTAATTCCTTAAGGAAGAAGTGATGCACTTAAGGGATATGTGTGAGGATGTGGAAAATAGATTAAGGAGGCAGAATCTGAGATTTAGGGGGATCCCAGAAGAGGTTCCTACACTAGACATTTCTAACTAACTTAAGAACCTCTGTTTGCAAATATGCCCAGAGAAATCAGCGGATTCATGGCTACTGGAAAAAGCCCATCGCTCTTTGAGGCCCAAACCGTGAAATCCGTTCAACTGGAATCACAAAATTCAAATATTTACAGATATTTCACCTATTACCTTTGGGAAAATGAGGGAGCTTAAACCTATCACTTCTAAGTTATGTGACAATGGGTTTCCTTATAGATTGGGATACCCCTTTAAACTGGTGGTACTGTTTTTTTACAAACACTGGGTCTGTCTGCTAAAAGCTAGTGATGGGCGAATCTACCCAGTTTCGATTCGCCAAAAAATTTGCGAATTTCCAGCGAAATTCGCAAATTGGCGAAGAAATTAGCGAAACGAGTCGCAGCACGTTTTTGAGTAGTGGCACGTTGCGTCGTTTTCATTGCGTTGTTTCACAAATTTATTCGCCCATCACTACTAAAAGCCATTCATCACCAGCTTGCACCACCTCAGAACCAAACAGCCTGGTTGCCCTGAGTCCACAATGGCGCAAGGTTCAGAACACCATGTATCCACTAGTACTTGCCTTAAGCCCATCTCCACCTCAGCCTACTTGATTCTAAGTGGATACACAACCTCTACCTACATCCTCAGCCCAACTTATTATTGACAGAAGGATCATACAGGCTGGCTCTAGTTAAGTTCTTCCAACTATTCATAGGACCGATCCGGCCTGCTATGTCTTTTGACTGCCTTACCCCCACGGGAGGAGCACAACTTGTTCCCCCCTGCTCAGGATAATACACCCGAGCCTTACTTATGACCTATTTCAAGTTTATTGTGCCACTAAAGAAATTGCAAAAAAATATTGTTATAATAGCCCAACAGTTATGGTTACTGTATATGTTACTATTTTACTTATTTCTTAACATACCTGCTCTTCCTGTTCTTTACTGTGTACTTAATTTTGGATGCGATTATGATATTTATGGGATGTCATTAACACTGGTTGCCAACCAAGTATATAAAAATGTTGTATCTCTCTGAAGGACTCAGTCGACAAATATCAGGGCTATCTTTTTTAGCTGTTAGTATACCAAATTACTATGGCTAAGCTTACAGTATCTCCTTAAATGTTAAAGGTATGAATAGCATAACTAAGGTAAAGTTGCTGTACCGTGTTAGCCAGTAAAAATGTTATTGGGCAACCCTTTTGAAATAAAAAATAACAAAATGGTATAAAGGTGATACCTTTATACCATTTTGTTATTTTTTATTTCAAAAGGGTTGCCCAATAGCATAACTAAGCGATACTTAGCTCTGAAAGAAATTAAGCTTTCAGGAGCAGAAATAGCATTTATCCAGGAATTCATTTTTGTAAAGATGGCACTAGCAGATTAAGTTCTACTCAAAAGCATATTATGCCTCAGGCCCACACAAAAAAAGCTGGTATAGCTTCACTGATTCAATCAATGTTTATTCCCCCAATAAGAGACAAATTAGCTTCTTATGGAAAATAATTTCCAAGGTACACCAATTCACCATTCCTTATATACTTGTGGGGGGAGATTTCAATCTCACCTACTCACAGTCAATGGACAGATCCACAACCTCTCTAGACCGAACAACCCATACTTTGTCCTCTTTATTCTGACAAATTATGAGACAAGCCTCATTATTCAATACATGGCACATCTCACACCCCAAAGATAGACAATTTACTTATTTACTTATTATTCCCCAGCACAAGGCCTATTCCCATATAGACTTTTTTTTGTATCACATGCCTGTTTATGTTTACATTTATCAGCATCTACAGTATCTTAACTCTAACCTAGTCTAGACCTTCTCCAGCAGCCCCCCAAAGAATCACACTGGCGCCTCCATGTTACCTTACTACTCAATCGACTTGCTTGTAAACACATAGAAAAAACCTTAAGGAATACTTTCAGCTAAACGAGATCTCAGTAAATTCCTTACCCATGCTGTGGGAGTCACACAAAGCTACTATTAGAGGCCACCTCATTGCTTTAACTGGCCATAAAAAGAAAATAGCAGCTAATACCTACATAATTTTACACAAGCAACTCAGAGACCTAGAAACACAATATAATCTAACTAGCACGAATACGCTTTTGACACAGATTCTCCAAACACGGAAAGACTTAGATCAAATTGGGGCGAATTCCATCAATATTATCAAAAGTTATACAAAATACCACCCCAAACATCAGGCACAGAAGAACACACAAACATTATAAGAGATTTTCTTAGGGATTTGGACCTGCTCAAACTTACTGAGGAGGATTTACAGGCTTTGAACAAGGACATACAGTCAGACAAATTGGCCTTCACCCTTAAAAACATGCCCAATGGCAAAACACTGGGCTCTGGTGGCTTCCATTACAAGTATTATAAAATATACTCTCACCCTACTTGCTGAGATTATTTAATCAATTCCTTCAGGGCACCCTTATCCCACAAGCCAGATGTCATATATCTCAATTGTACGATTGAAATTTGGCAAAAGACTTAGAAAAAAAGCCTATGGGGGCCTCCCATAGGATTCTATTGCAATTCGGTAGGGTCAATCTGGCGAAGTAGGCAGTCGAATAAAAATGTAAAGGGCAAGTTCTTTAAAACATATAAAAAATGTAAGTTACAAATAAAAAATGTAAGTTACAAAAAAATGGTGATGGGTCCAATGTAATATTTCAAACAAGTCCAAACATCACTAGGTTTGGTACTCTGTTAATAAGATGCCAATATTTTGGCAGGGGCAGGTCAAGCAGTATTGATGTATTGCAGAAATCTGCTAGTGCAGCACTGTTAATTGATGGATTTTGAAAAAAACTTGTTTTCCCATGACAATATAACTTTAAAAACTCATTCTGTGTACTACTAGGCCTTGCCCCCTTGCATTCCTGAGAGGGGGTTTATCCTTTTTGTTTCCTGATGCCTCCAGGACAAGGACATTCTATATTTGAAGCTAAGCATAGTTTTAATGTTTTTCACAATATTAAAAAAAAAAAATAAAATTGCTCAGGTTACTTCAGTACTAATCTGAAAAATATACAAATAAAATTTGATATTGCCATGCTAAATGTTAAAGAATACAATTTTAAAAAGTGAAATAGATAATTATATTTTAATGATTAAAGTGACTGTATTCATTGATTGAATAAGTCCCACTGGCAGATATAAATATGTTTTGGACTGGTCCTTGGATCAACTTGTACTAAGAGCTATCTTCAAAAACTCCTCACTTGCTAAAAAGCCAGCCAACCCCTTCTCGAGCTATTTCATCTATCAGCCAGTACAACCAATTCAGGGAGAGAATTCCACAATTTCACAGCTTTCACTGAAAAAAACCCTTTAAAAATATTTAGATGGAGCCTTTTTTCTTCTAATTGGAATGGCATTAGGAAGAATCTATAGTAGAAAAAAGTATTAGAGAGATTATTATATGATCACCATATATATTTATATATTATAGATTAATTATAGTCACCCCCCATAAACACCACTTCTCCAGCATAAACAACCACGAGTGCTAGTATTTAGTCATAACGGAGACTTTCCATACCCTTAACCAGTTTAGTTGCTCTATTTTAGACTCTTTCTCTTTTAGATGGGGCCTTACCATTGCGTGCTACAGCCAAATGTATTATTGACATTATGGATTTACCTGGGGGCAAATTTATCATTATTCCCTTATTTGGCCGAAATTCGATAAGCATTCGACTATCGAATGCTTATCGAATATTTTTAGGCTATTTTTACTTCGGTATTCGATTTCTCGAAAAAATCGTATGATCGAATATCGATCATATGATTTCACAAAAAAATAGTGAAATTTCCTTCGATCTTTCGAAAATTTGTACAATTCAAATGCTCGAGGCGTTCGATCGTATGAATGGTATCCGAGTAGGTGATAGAAAAAACAGACTATGGGGGGATTCTTATAGGCTTCTATTGCAATTCGTTAGGTTCAATCTGGCGAAGTAGGCAGTCGAATAAAAATTTAAAGTAAAAGTACTTCATAGAATGGGAATTATCGAATATCCGATTATTTTATCTATTCGATCTATTCAATACGCTCGAATTTTGCATATTCGATAATCGAAATGGACAAATTTGCATATTTGAATGTCCGATAAAATCGTACGATCGGAATTCAATCGAATTCGATCGTACTTCGAATTATTCACGTGAATTCTGTAAATCTGCCCCTTAGGGGCAAATTTACAAAAATTCCCCAAAAATCCTACGGATCTATTCGAAATTCGATAAGCATTCGACTATCGAATACTTATCGAATAGTTTTAGGCTTGATATTCGATTTCTCGATGAAATCACACGATCGAATACTGATCACAAAACAATCGTACTTTTTCCTTTGAGCCTCCGAAAACTTTGTACGATTCAAATGATCGAGGCGTTCGATCGTACAAATGGTATTCGAGCAGGACTTTGCAAAAGAAGCCTATGGGGGGCTCCCATAGGCTTCTATTGGTATTTGGTAGGTTCAATCTGGCAAAGTAGGCATTCGAAGGATTTTAAAATTTGAAATCCTTTGATCATCGAATGATCGAATATCCGATCATTCGATCTATTCGATAATTCGGTATTTGATGATCGAAGAGGCCAAATTTTGCATATTCAAATATCCGAAAAAATCATACAATCCGAATTCAATCATATTCTATCAAACTTCGATCTCTTCACATGAAGTTTGTAAATTTGCCCCTTAGTGTAGTCCAATTAAGGGTAAAGGCCCCCATACACGGGTCGATAAAAGCTGCCGACAGACCGAGTCGGCAGCTTACTGTCCCGTGTGTGGGGCCATCCGACGGGCTTTCCCAATCGATATCTGGCTGAATGTCAGCCAGATCTCGATCGGGCAGGTTAAAAAATCTAGTCAGATCGCCCGTATCACCTACATTATGTCCATATTGCAATATATTTAAGCTGGCCAACTACGTCAAAGTCATCCCCGATATTGCCAGTCCTATGCTCACCTTTCATCTGATTCATTAAGAATTCAGTTGCTTCATTATACACTGTACAAAGGGACTAAGTTTTACCTGCCACTTACTGACTGCTTTAAAGAAAAACTCCCACACTTGGATACCCTTTTATTAGCCACCGGTGGGATCAACCGACTAGGGGTGGGAGGCTACAGCAGGGAGCTTGTCATTGGAAGGGGTGGGAGCTACAGCAGGGAGCTGGTCACTGCTCCTATATGAACTATAACAAACAATGGAAAGTTGTGCTCACCATTCATTTTTAAAAACATTAAGCGAGGGTGCAATGACTACAAAATTCACATAGACAAATACAATATTTTCAAATGCCTTTTAGTTTCTAACATTAAGGGGCCGATGTACTAAATTCATGTCAATAGATCTATTCGATCATTGTATAGCGAATGGTCGAATGATCGAATACATTCGAATAGATTCGAATGATCGAATATTCAATCATCGAATTATTTAAATTTTTACGTTTATTCGATTGCCTACTATGGGAGCACTCCCATAGGCTTCTGAGGCTAAGTGCTGATCAATTAGGATTCGATTGATCGAATAAATTTGTATTTGATCGTCGAATGATCGAATATCGAATAAAAGGTAGCCTAAAACTATTCGATTAGCATTCGACGATCAAATGCTAATCGAATATCGAATTTGGTTGAGCTAATTATGGGGGATAATAGTAAATTTGCCCCTAACACTTTGAATACATACAACACTCACTTAGCAGCTCCCACATTCTATGTGCAGTGCTTATCTTATTGAGGTTTCAAAAAAGCTTTGTTAAGAAGTCTTCAAGACTATCCATGACTCTAAAATGGCTGGTAACCCGGGCATCAATACCACATGTTTTTTGACTAAAAGTTTTTCTCTTGGCCTAATCTCTTTATTTATTATATTAATTGTACAAATTATGGGCTAGGTTTAAAGACTTATGTACCAATGTGTCTTCAATAATCTATGACAGTACCCTGAAGGCCATGAAGATCTATATCTTTATATTCCATCTTGAAGCTTTCTTGTTCTATGGGTTTCATAGTCCTTTTAGTCTGTTTTATGAACAAAAATTGCTTAATTCATTCCTCTTTTCAAAGTTTCTTCTGTTGCTGAAACTGCAGAAGTCTTCATCAAATAAGTAATTTGTCTTCAAAACTTCTCTATTTTCAGGTTTTCATACTTAATCTAAGCTATTTTGGGTATCTGGAGTTGGAGTCGCCAAAAACATAGCAACTCTGACTCTTAATAACTTTGAAAATAATCAAATCTAGTGGCTCGTTTGTGAGTCTCTCTTAACTACATCAGCACCTAAAAGCTTATAACAGGTTTGCCAAGCTACAGACATTGTTTCCAGAAAAAATAGAATTGGCCAAGATAATAATACCATAATACCACATGGCAAGATGCACTCTCTTAACTCACATGCATGAAGATACAAGGGGGGATAGAAGGTGACAGGAATGAATCAGACTAAGTACTAGGGCACATGCTTGCATACAAAAACGCACTGGTCTAGGTAAGGATGTGTGCACATGTGGAGTCGGTACATAAATCCTTCTACTCCAACTCCTCAATTTTTAAAGGAATAGTAACACCAAAAAATGAAAGACTTTTAAAGTACATCAACATATATTATACTGTTAGCATGCACTAGTAAAAACTGTGTGTTTGTGTTAGAAAGACTAATGTAGTTTATATAAACAAGCTGCAGTATAGCCATGGGAGAAGCCATTCAAATGTGAAAAGGGATAAAGGGCACAGGTTGCATAGCACATAACAGATAAGCCATGCCCAATACAATGGTGTTTTCTGTTATCTGCTGTGTAACCTATGCCTTTTTCAAATTTTTTTCCATCTTGAATGGCTGCCCCCATGGATACACAGCAGCTTCTTTATATACACTATAGCAGAGTTTCTGAATCAAACATACACATTATACCAGTGCAGAGCAACAGTGCATTATATTTTAATTACTTAGATACACTTTCAGTTTTTGGTGCTACTATTCTTTTAAAAATTGAGGAGTCGGTGTAGAAGGAATGTACTATTCCTTTTTAGAATCAGTCATGTGCAATTTTTACATCTTGCCACTTGAGCAAATGGCACGGTCAGCACATGGACACCAGCCCTACTTTCAGCCTGCTATTCCCAACATTATTCCTGGTATATATAGTGGCTTGTATTTCTGGTGGCTTGTAAGTCTTTCAAAACTACATCAGCGCCTAAAGGCTTATACCAGGTGTGTGTCAAGCCACAGACATTGTTTCCAGTATAAATAGAATTGGCCAAAATTATGATACCATGGTGATGATGCCAAGATATGCATCTTGTATCTTTTTTTAAGTGAAGCTCTGCATGTAAAAGCTGCCCTTCTTGAATAAAGCCTCTTAGGCAGTTGAGAATTAATTTCAGTTTGTTTGTCATTTAAAACATGCTATATTAAGACAAATGATATCCCAACAGCATCCTGCTGCTAGAGCGTATTCTTGCTAATACTATTTCTCCATTACCAGCTATTTTGTTTTTATCCAAGGCCAAATAAAATTAGACCATGCACTCTGCCCACTTGTGCCTGCCCTTTATCAGCCGCATGCAATACTACAAGAAAGCTTGATAGGTGATAAAGAAAAATGAAGTCAGATAACCCGAGAAAAAGAGAGGTTATCCAGTAATGGAAATGCAAGCTCAATTTTATAGGTTCTAGCGATAGTATAAAAGGCATACATTCATTTTGTAATATTTCATTTAATTAAATAATGTACAAGGGGGGCTTTTAAAAATCAGCGTTGCAGTTGGCAGTGAAAATATCACAAAGGCAATGCAAGTTTGAGAAGCACATTTTATGTAGGATATAACAATATTTTATATGCAGCTTGTTCCCAAATATCTATGGGATTTGTGAGGATGGCACAATGGCAATTACACAGTCTTTTCACGTTGTGCTTGTAGATAATGAATCTCACACTATCTCATAAATCTTGCTATAGAGAAACTAAGTAGTAATTAATCAGAAATCATGTAAATTGCAGCCTAAATTAAAACAAGTTACTTTCTAATGAAAGAATTAAAGAAATCTTAATTTAAAGTTGAATTTATGTATAAACTACTGATTAAACTTCTAATTACAATTGAATGATAGAAACGAATTAATTTCCCCAAAACAAAATATATAGACCTACTGATAACTATATATATACAAAAACAGAAATAGATAATAATGCTTAGAACTATTATGCCAGTGTTCTCTAAAATTTGGTTTTTTTCAAAAATGAAAACTATTAATGCAAACTATGCATATAATATTGAGAATTATAACCATTAGTAGTGATGGGGGAATTTGTCCCGTTTTGCTTTGCCGAAAATTTTGTGACTTTCCTGTTAAATTGGCAAAACTCCAAAGAATTTGCAAAATGCATTGAAGTCAATGGGCATCAAAATTTTTTTTAAATGTACCTATTTTGTCCAAATGCATTAAAATCAATGGGCTGCGCAATAATTTTATGTGAGAACTATTCTGAATTAATTTGCCAGCGGTGAAATGTGGAAATTCACTGCAAATTCGTATCTGCTGAATTTATTCTCCCATCAATAAACATTAGTTATGCAAATACACTATGTTAAAACACAATGAGACCTAAGTCAGTACACTACAATACACATAATATTTGAATGAAAAAATAAGCATCATAAGCATTATGGCCTTCATAACCAATAGGGATGTCCATTAATTATATAGATTTTTTTACACTTAAATAAGTTCAAGGGTTATACAAACTTGTTGAGGGGAGCTGCATATAATGAAGAAATTACCTTATTTATGTGGCCAATATAGGCAGTATTATTAATCATATGTTCAACAATGATGCACCAAAGGATTAGCCCTTTCTTTAGGGAAATCAGCAAGAAGTGAGGGTTGCCCAATAGTGTAAACTGTCACTATACACTGATCTACTTACAGTACATAGAGTATTTAAGAACTGTCTGTCCTCTGGCCATTACCGCACCTAAGCACAAAACCTCCAGCAGTGAAGTATCATTAGGACATCAGTCTCCTCAAAGCACAAAAGGTCATTCTCACATGATCATTTGATTATAGTGCAGCACTATCCAATCCCCTTCTTTATTCCAGGTTCATCAGTTGTGATCTCCACTTTTCTGTCTCCTGCCACTTGCTCAGGTCTCGTATCTGCAGTCCACCAGAGTCTTATCCCAAGAGGTCACTCGGAGGATACAACTGGGGAAGAGACTCACAAAAAAGCTTTAATGGCAGTTCCAAAGGGGATTATGCATACAAAAAAGGTTAATTGACAACACCCCTGATAAAGTATGGTCCATACAAAACTGCACTGGTACATACACCCCTGTAGAGGGTCATGCTTTTATAAAATGGAGTCAGGGGCAATTCTGGCCTTGATGCGGCTTCCTCACTTACTTTTTTAGTTTTGGAGTGGGTCTTTGGGGCACATTGCCCCAATAAAAACCAGGAGTAGCTTTTTGATGCTATGGGGCAAAATAAATAGCATATTTATTCTCTATATAGAAATTAGTCAGGCATGCTCTGTTTTTTTAATTAAACATAGGATAACTCTAGTCAGAGTATCTAGTAATAACATACAAAGTAAACAAAGATACAGTTAAGTGGAGATATTTTTACATTCTGAACCCAAAGGTCCCTGTAACGTCCGATGGCAAAAACAACAGGATTTACAACTGCAAGCACACATGGCTAAAATGGACACAAAATTGCACACATTAAAACCATTCTTAACTTATTGTTGTAGCCACACCTGCTCCTTGCTCTTGCTAGGAGTTCTAATGTGCCTTTCCATTTGCTCTAACGAATTACATGCAACTTATTGTATGAACACAGCTGAATTTTGTATGTGGTGTTATTTCCAGGGTTCCACTGACAGTTTGCATCAGCAGGTGCTGCTGAGATGCACCAAGCAAACTGTATACTAATGCCATTACTAACAGCTTGTACACTGGCACTCTATAAATAACACTATCCCCACAATGGCAGGGGAATTAAAGGAAAACGTCCACTTTGCACCGCTTGTAAATGAGCCTTTGCATTTTTAAAAACCTATTTCATTTTAAATAGTAAAAAATTATCTGTAATAAGAATATTAATAATAATAATAATAATAATAATAGGAAATTTAAACCATATTGCATAAAAGCAACAACAAAAAATATATGCAGTTTATAATTGATAGACATGCTTAACTTGAGTAAAGGTAGCCTACCTGATCCAGTGAATTCAGGAGCCGAAATCTGTATTAAACCTTAGAAATATGATCTTCAGTTGTCTTTAAGATCACTAGATGGCAGTGTGGTATAAAATGAATGCCTGACAATTAACTGTGGAAAATAACTCTTTCGCTGTGCGTTTAAAGTTTAATGGCTATAGCTTCCTTTGTTCTCTTTTTGTCTCTCCTTTAACTTAAATGCCTTTGTCTCCTTATTAGATAGAAAATATTAGTGTGCATATAGGGGTGATAAAATAACACATTGCAGATGTTTTCTTTCCCCAAACATAAAAATAGTTCAAACAAAATTAGTTAACTAAAGTAATGCAGAATGACAAATTAACCTGAACATGTGAAATATAGAAATCTTAATGTTGTTCTGCAGTAATAAGAAATACTACCGACCCTCTAATTTTTTTTCTCTTGTTTTACAAGTCAGATGCACAGTTGTAATTATGGTTAAAGCGCAATAGTCTAGTTTAGATGTATCAGTTACATTTAATGGCAAATTGTAGTAGACACTGTTATTACCTTGTTAATGAGACTGATTGTTACAATGGGTCAATTGTATCCCTGCAAACACAGCGTACTGCTAGCAGAATTAAGAAGGAATACATATATATTTAGATCACCATAAAAAACACGGAGAGCTAAAAAACAAACCCGTTCGGTAGGAATAGTACACAAATCGTATCTGTTATAATAACTCCCTCATTTAATACATGGGCAACATTAAGAACGTTTGGACCTGCACAGTAACCCATAGCAGCCAATCAAATATTTGCTTTTTTAGCCATGCTGTCAAAATATGAAGCAGTGAGGTCATTCTGTGGGCCCTTTGGACAGAGGTCAGAACATCAAGAATAAAAGTCAAATGAAAATATGGGGGAGGTAATGTGATACTCAGAGTAACAGTGGGAGAACTCATTTATTGCCCAACAAGAATGCTCACTTTGCTAGCCAACAATTATTACAGTATGTGATCACGCTGAGAACTGGGATCGCCAATGGTGAGGGTTGAGTGTAACTAAGTGGGGCTATTTAGTGAAAATTAGAAAATTGGCTTCTTAACCAAGGACAAGTTAACCCCACAATAAAAAAAAACCTAATAAAACATAATTCTAAGCAACTTTCCAGTTTACACTTATTAAATATTTCAGTGCTTTTGAAGTTATTTGTAAAAACAATTGCAATTGAAAGCAGCATTTGCCTGTCAGGGGCACTCCTCCAATGAGGCGAGTTGAGGCACTCTGCAAAAATGCCGCTCCTGGTAACTAAGAGCTGAATTTCCGGTTTTCAACCAGGAAATTTGGCTGTTCTAGTGCAGAGCGCTGTGGACGGCAAATTCAAGGCCGCCTTAGGGGGCGCAGTGCCTAGGATCGCCCCTGCTAACTGGTCATTAGTTCCCCAGAAAAGACAGGTCTGTGAATCAGCTGCCTTGTCTTACATTGATATTATGAAAGAATTAGGTTTCACTCTTAAATTAAAATACACCTTGACTCTTCAGACGCCCAAGGATTGTTTTCTTTGGAAAAAAAGGCACTTGCGAGGGGACATGATTACACTTTACAAATACATTAGAGGACATTATAGACACATATCAGGGGACCTTTTTACCCATAAAGAGGATCACCGCACCAGAGGCCACCCCTTCAGACTAGAAGAAAAGGACTTTCATTTGAAGCAGCGTAGGTGGTTCTTCACAGTGAGGACAGTGAGGTTGTGGAATGCACTGCCGGGTGATGTGATGGCTGATTCTGTTGATGCTTTTAAGAGGGGCTTGGATGATTTTTTGGACAGACATAATATCAAAAGCTATTTTGATACTTAACTCTACAGTTAGTATAGCTATGGGCATATATGGTTTGTGTGAAAGAGTGGAGGGGGGTGTGTGTGTATGCTGGGTTTTGATTTGGAGGGGTTGAACTTGATGGACTTTGTCTTTTTTCAACCCAATTTAACTATGTTACTATGTAACTATATGATTATTGTGAATTAATTAAAAAGCAGGAAAGAAAAAAGAAAACCTTGTTTGTGTCTGTAAAACAAGAGAAATTTCTGTAAAAATGTTTTAGCAGATTTATCAATGGTTGAATTCGATGGTCGAAGTATCCAAAAAATGCATTCAAAATTTTAATTTGAATCTTTTTGTAAATTCAATCGAATTTCGAATCATTCATGTGAATTTAGGAAATCTGCCCCTAAGTGTGCTTGTTACACAATCTCCCAAGTATATATTTCTCACGATATTTATTGTTACTTATTTCCCATTCACTAACCACTTATAATTTGCTTAAAAAGTAATCTTTATTGTGTGAGGTTCACCGAAACTTTGTTTACTGAATAAGGTGTCTTACATTATATCAACAGGCTGAACCACCAGGGGAGAGAATAGAAAGGGACAGACAAACAGTACTGTCAATAGCATAACATATACACATAACTTAAAAACCATAGAACATTTGTAATGTATGTACTGTATATTGCAAAGTTGCTTAGAATTATGCTTTTTATAGGCAAAACATATTTTTTTGGGTTGACATTACCTGCAAATCAGTGGCTTCTGTATAACCATGCCAAAAGTATTAACAGAAGAAATTTTGTACACAGTTTCTGCAGAAAGAACAAATCCTTTTCATTTAAACATCACTTGATCCATTTAATTAGATTAATTGAAATTTACCTGCATTCAGCTGTATCATACATAAAGACATTCTTACTTGCGTTCCCCCAGAGGTGTATCTTTCATGAATTCCACAACAGAGGAACACAGGAAACAATGCATCCTATTCTATTTGTTTGTACTCACTGGGGGGTGGCAAGTACTGAAGGCAGGTGGAACCCATACAGGAAAGGTTTTGCTACCTTGATATTGGCATGTGTTTGTTTCTCTTGATGCCCAGAGTCTCTCTATGTACAGTATCATATTATAGTTTGCTGCTATGTAATACAATTTGTATTAATACTTAATAAACCTATGTGCTAGGTTTTATTGATCACTGTTTGTAATAATACAGTGGGTATGCACATTTTGTTAACTTTTTCAGCTCACATATTCATAATCAATAGCCTCTTTATTATATGCATTAGGGGTGATGTTTGAATGAACATTATATTTCCCACCTTCCTGCCTCCATGGTTTACTTACCTCACCCTGCAAAAAACATATAGGGGCACATTTACTAAGGGTCAAAGTGAAAATTTGAATTCAATTTGAATTGAAAAAATTCAAATTTTTAAGTAATTTTTGGCAACTATAGAATAGCCCAAAATTCATTTAGAATTGAAAAAATTTGAAAATTCAAATTTCGAAGTACTGTCTCTTTAAAAAGATTTGAATTCGACACTGCCCCCTTAAAGCTACTGAGTTGATATTTTAGCCTATGGGGGACCTCCTAGAACCTTTACAGAGATTGTTTCCTAAGTTCTGGAAATTCTAATGATTTTTTCCAAAATTGAATAGTTCGAAATCGAGCAATGCATTCAAACGATTCAAACGATTTTAATTCGATCAAAAACAGACCTATTTGAACCATTTTCGATCAAAAATAGCCTTTAAAAAATTTGATGGTCGAATTCCTAATTTTTTGAAATTCAAAATTCGACCCTTAGTAAATCTGCCCCTTAATTTTGACATTTTTAAAAAATTAAAATGGACTCTTTTGAAGATAGTTCTCTGGATGCTAGGTTTCCTGATAAGAAATCCTATATCAGGAAGTTATTTGAATGAACATTATACTTTCCTGCCTCCATGGTTTACATTCGGTACCTTGCAGAAAACATTTTTTTTTTAACGTTTTTAAATTAAAATGAACTCTATTGGAGATAGCTTTCTGGATACTATGTTTCTTGATAAAAAATCCTATAACTGCAATTGCAGATACATCATGATACACGTTATATGTTTAATCAACAACCATCTAAGCTATAATGGGTAGAAGGTTTGGTGAATATTTATAAAATATTTATGTGAACACTCCAAAAATAATTAATTAATTTAGTTAATTTGATCATCTCCCATAGACACTAGTTTATCCATTTTCTTTGTAATAACATACCTTGAACTTCATCTCAAATAAGCTATTTAACTGAAGGTAATTATTCCTTACTGGACGCAACACCTTTTGGGTTTATTTAATATTTACATGATTTTCTAGCAGACTTAGGGGCACATTTACTAAGGGTGGAAGTGAAAAAAAGTCATTTTGGGCTACTTTGACTATCAAATAGCTCAAAATTAGATTATAACTGAAAAAAATTGAAAATTTTAATTTCGAAGTACTGTCTCTGTTTTTTACAATTCGGAATTCAACCCTTAGAAAATCCCCCTGGGGCAGATTTATCAAAATAGAACCGAGCTCACCACAGAAAAACTCTTCACTTTCTATTCAGTCCTATTGGATTTTTAGAAGCGTATTTATGAAATACTAACCTTCAGCTTTCACCCACTGCTTCTAAATACAGTATACAACAGGAATGAATGGAACATGGGTGAGTTTTTCTGTAGTGAGCTTGAATGTCACATTTTGGTAAATCTTCCCCCTTAATGATTCAGAATCAGTTTCCATTTTACAATTTTTTATCCAGAGGGCAATTTAGGAAACAGACCAATATTGTTTTGTATATTAAGCAGAAAAGATGAAACTTCAGTATACATGCTTGTGTTTAGAAAACCATTAAATCCATATGCATGTGTAATTGTAACAACTGGAACCATTCCTAGGTGTTAGAAAGCCAAAACTCATACATATACTGCCAATTTTTTTCCCATACAAAGTGTGCCCTTTATCTAGCACAAGGTATACAACATCTGTTTCTATATCACAGATCCATTTTTTTATATTTATCTCCTTGACAACAAAATTCCACTTTGGTTTGATGTTAACGAAGCCTTTGCAGTTAATTATTTTTAATCCAGGTCTTTAAGGTATGAAGTCCTTGTGCCATAATTCCTTTATTTTATGGAAGTATCCAACATCTGTTCACTGTTTAACCAGTCTTTACATGTGTGTTCCCTTGGTAAAATAAATAAAGTGCATTTGATGCACGTTAGCTTAATAAGAAAGGACACTTTCTGCTCTATATACCCTTATGGCAAAATGCACAGATATTTTACATTGGCTCCCTAAATGTTTTTTGCAGGCAAAAATGAAACCGGCTTTGAATATTTAAATCAAAGATCCTGCAGGACAGAAAACTATTGATACCAATGGCTTTAATAAATGGTTCTATAAGGTTTAAGTAATATAGTTTTATGAAAATTATATTTATTATTAGTCGTTTTCAAGAAATAAAATGTTAAATATTTTTTTATTTAAATGGCAAAAATATTCATAACGGTCTCAAATTTGTCATGTGACAGCTTTTTTGTCACACATAATTTTTGTTGCAAACTAAATTAGAGTCCGTGGGTTTTTTATGTAGCACCTTTTTTCTGCTTTGGGGCTACCAATCATAATTGGGAGGGCAAAATTACATAAATCTTTCACTCAGTTTACTGCTACACACATGCCCTACATTGTTAGAGGACGTGCTACAACTGCTTTTTCAATGGAAAAAAAAGTTTCCCATGTTGCCAATTTCTTAAAAACATGATTTTTTACATTGCTTCGGGCCGACTTTGGGGCAGATTTATCAAGAGTCAGAGTGAAAATTCTAATTTAGAATTTACAATTTTTATTATGAACAAAACTGTCAAAATCGAGTAGAGAATTTTGAAATTTATCCTACACTGGCCCTTCAAGAACTCAAGTTTGACTATTTACCACCTAAAGGTTGCTGAATTGCTGTTTTAGCCTATGGAATGTGTCTTGGGATCAATTTGGAGTTGTTTGCAGCCTTCCTGACATTCAAGTTTTTTTTCAGAGAAAAAACTTGAATTGAATTCGATTAAAATCTTTTGGGTTGATCCTATTCACTCAAGTTTAAAAAGTTGGAATTTTTTTTTTAATAAATTTTGATTGGTCAGGTTTCAGCTTCATTGGAATTTATGGGAGTTTTTAAAAACTTCCATGAATTAGAAATTTGACCTTTGATAAACGGTCAAAGTGTTTTGCTGCCAAGAGGATAGGCTTAAAAAGGACTACCAGTATCTACAGCCTGGATATAATTATGGGCATGGCTCTTTATTCTTATCTCTGTGGTTCCATGCTGATTGATCTCCTGTTTCAAACTTTGGTCTGTTGTCTGGATCCTTTTGATCGCTTTCTGTCCTATTACTCAGTCTGGCTATAGACTATGCAAGAACTCTGTCTGACTTGACCTCTGTTGATTTATAGGTTTTTACCATCCTTCTTCTCCCTCAGTAGATTTTAGCTCTGTTCCAGCCTTTAGATGCCTCTGTACTTGTAGTAAGGTGCAGGTTTCCTCCATCAAACTTCTTTAAAACCTGGCTTGTTCATAGTCATTCTCTTATTAATTCATGTTTCCCCCCCATATGAATCTACATGAATACAGTTGCAAAAAATCATTGTCACAACACTAGAATTAGTCTCCTCATGTCTACTGACAAATCAAGTGATATTTTTAGTTAATAAAGGCAATGTAATGTTCTCAATCAAGCAATTTTCCATGGTTAATAAGATCTCATCATTTGAAATGCCTGTGATTGTCTTACTTAATGATAAGTACTCAAAAACCTTTAAAGAAAAAAAATTGCTGTGACAATCCTTTTACTGTGATTCAGACAATTCTGCATTAATCAGTCTTTCAATGAATCATTAAACACATCAATAAACACTAGAAATCTTTGTCCATGTTTGTATAATTGTTAAGGAAGCCATTATTATAGGGGTACTTTTGTTACTGTATACAAAAGTACAGTAAAGCCATTTTAATCATATAACCACCTTAAGTGTTCTGCATCACAACTGAATGTTTCAGCAACATAAGCATCAAAATCTGTTATCCTCACCCCATGCTAATTCTAATTACAATATCTCCGCAGGTGTGTTTAATAATTCCCTAATCCCAATATATATATATATATATACTGAGAAACCTACCCACAACTGAACTGTAACTAACAAAAAAAAGACAATTTTAGTTACAAAGTTTGTACAAAAGTATGCATAAGCTGACGTGCCCCGTCATGGCAGTGTCCATGCGTCAGTCCTAACTAAGTGAAAAAAGTGTTATCTTTGGGGGGATAAAGACCGTACCTGCTTTTCTCTTTGTTTAGCATGATCTCTTCCAAAGACACCATTCTTGTTTTTTTGTGTATCAAGCCTGACCCATGTGCAAAAGGATTGGATGCATTTTCTTGTTTCAGTAATATATATACAGTGGTGTGAAAAACTATTTGCCCCCTTCCTGATTTCTTATTCTTTTGCATGTTTGTCACACTTAAATGTTTCTGCTCATCAAAAACCGTTAACTGTTAGTCAAAGATAACATAATTGAACACAAAATGCAGTTTTTAAATGAAGGTTTACGTTATTAAGGGAGAAAAAAAACTCCAAATCTACATGGGCCTGTGTGAAAAAGTGATTGCCCCCCTTGTTAAAAATAACTAAGAACAAAAGTAATTGAGATCCATCAGTCTGGTAAAGGTTATAAAGCCATTTCTAAAGCTTTGGGACTCCAGCGAACCACAGTGAGAGCCATTATCCATAAATAGCAAAAACATGGAACAGTGGTGAACCTTCCCAAGAGTGCCTGGCCGACCAAAATGACCCCAAGAGCGCAGAGACAACTCATCCGAGAGGCCACAAAAGA
>CM044447.1:95335952-95379516 GCA_024363595.1 Xenopus borealis
ATATATATATATATATATATATACTATGGCTTTTAAACAAGGGGAACTCTCTGCTGCCTGCAATATACTGGAGATTTTATATATCTTTATGTAACCTCCCTGCTCTCCCCTCAATCCCCTCAATCTACGATAAGTGTTGGCACAGGTACAGGGGGCAATATGAATGGCAAGGTGGGAAATTGTAATGCAGGTGGGGGAGGCACTGATTGAAACCCTTGCCTAGGATGTCAAAATACCTTGGCCCAGCCCTGCCTCAATCCCCTCATTGCTCTGCCAACTTTCTCTTACTGCTCATTTCCTATGTGAAACGACACAACAGCCCCTTTAATTGTATATAGATTAGTGTCTATGGCAATAGAGAAAAAAAAATAGTGCTGTAGGTTTGAATACTGCGACAGCACCCAGGGTCAACATTTGCTCTCTGTGGTGTATTACCCCTTTAAACCTTCTACTTTTACTAGTGACATACACAACTGATTCCTTTACTGCCTCCATTTGGGTAATTTGCCTACTTACAAGCCGATATGGTACAGTATATTGCCTGTAATGTTAGCAGATCTCACTCTCCTTCTGGGCCCACTCTCATATTCCAATGGAGATAAATACAAACCTACCATTATACCATTTTTTTAATTAGCACCCAAGCCCCGCCCCTAATCCCTGCCCACTCCACAGTAAACTTAAAAGACCACACAGACATCAGCGCTAAAAACGTAACCCCCCCAAGGCTCCCTTATAAGTTAAAAAAAAATTTGGCGCCAGGGCCCCTCATACAAGTTAAAAAAAATTGGGCCCCAAAAAAATATTTTTTTAAAAAAAACATTGGTGCCAGGGCCCCCGTAAAACGTTTTTTAAAAAATTGGTGGTCAAGGCCCCCCAAAAATTAAAAAAAAAAAATTGGGGCCCCATAAAATATTTTTTTTAAAAATTGGTGGTCAGGCCCCCCTGACACGTTAAAAAAAAATTGGGGCCCCAAAAAAATATTTTTTAAAAAAAATTGGTGGTCAAGCCCCTCTGACAAGTTTAAAAAAAATTGGGGCCCCAAAAAAATATTTTTTAAAAAAAATTGGTGCAGGGGCCTGTAGAGTATTAAAATAAAAAATTGGTGGCCAGAGGATTAAAAAAAAACCCACACTGGTGTCAGTAGAATTGAACTTGTGGCTTCAGGACTTCAGTTATACAGTAGCTGTTTTAGTGACTGTGTTTAGTGACTTCAGTGTCGGCTCCTTTCGTGACTTCGGGTCTTTCCGCCTCTGCAGGACTTCGTACATCTTCGGCACTTCCGCATTCTGCATTTGGAGATCGTAAGGAGCGCACGCACGCGCTCATAAGGGGGGCCCCGCTTTTTTCAGATCGCAGCGCTGCCGGGCCCCCCTTCAGCCCCGGGACACTTGTCCCCCCTGATGGCGGGCCTGCCACATGTATAGTTCCCTAGTGGCTCTCACGGTGATCCTAGTGTGATGTGACTTCCTGCCTGACACATTTCTCCAACCAACTGGCTTCCTCAGAGGCATGCTATCCTAACTGCATGTTCCCCTTTTCTACGGACCACTCTAAGCTGCTTGCCATAGTGACCACAAGAATTCAAATGTTAGAGCTCCAGAGCTGCGTCTAGTGATGGGGGCGAATTTATTCGCCAGGGGCGAATTCGCGGCGAATTCCCGCGATTCGCCGCTGGCGAATAAATTCGCGAAACTGCCAAAAAAATTCGCCCAAAAAAATTCGCTGCGCAAAAACGAGTCGGAAACGACGCGTCGCGCGTCAAAAATGACGCGTCGCGTTTGACGCTACGCGCGTCAAAAACGACGCGCGACTCGTTTCACGAATCGGCGAAAAATTCGCGAATTTCTCTGGAAATTCGCGAATTTTCTGGCGAAGCGAAACGCGGCCGTTTCGCCCATCACTAGCTGCGTCTCCTGACCTATGTCACTTCTGGGTTTTCATGACTTTGGTTTCTATTGTGGAACGGGTTCCCATGGCACTGTTTGACACTGAGCTTTCTCAAATCATTAATCTTTCAATTCTAGTTTTGAATGGATCTAATCAAATAAAATTATTATTAGTTAATTTCTACTGGACTTGTACTTCTTGCCTTTTTCTCTCATCAGTTTAAATGCATTAAAAACTGTTATACCTCTATCCTCTCAATATGATAGTTGGTTAAATAGTTACATGCATTAAATTACTTATTTTAGTGCATAATTAAATTAAAGTAAATAACCATTTTATTTCATAAGTTTCATAAATACTGTACATAGTAACATAGTAAGTTAGGTTGAAAAAAGACACACTTCCATTAAGTTCAACCTCTTTTTTTATTACCTGCCTAACCGCTGGTTGATCCAGAGGAAGACCCCATCTGAAGCCTCTCCAATTTGCCTCAGAGGGGGAAAAAATTCCTTCCTGACTCCAAGATGGCAATCGGACTAGACCCTGGATCAACTTGTACTATGTGCTATCTTCCATAACCCTGTATTCCCTCACTTGCTAAAAAGCCATCCAACCCCTTCTTAAAGCTATCTAATGTATCAGTCTGTACAACTGATTCAGGGAGAGAATTCCACATCTTCACAGCTCTCACTGTAAAAAAACCCTTCCGAATATTTAGGTGGAACCTCTATTTTTCTAATTGGAATGGGTGACCTCACGTCAGCTGGAAAGACTTACTGGTAAATGAAGCATTAGAGAGATTATTATATGATCCCCTTATATATTTATACATAGTAATCATGTCACCCCTTAAGCGCTTCATCTCCAGTGTGAACATCCCCAATCTTTCCTCACACTGTAGCTAAGTGTGAGGAAAGATTGGGGATGTTCGCACTGGAGAAGAGGCGCTTAAGGGGTGATATGATAACTATGTATAAATATATAAGGGGATCATATAATAATATCTCTAATGCTTTATTTACCAGTAAGATTTTCCATACCTTTCACCAGCTTAATTGCCCTTATCACATAAAGCTCCACAAAGCTTTACTGTAAGGTGTTAGTGCCTATTTATGAATGCTTTTGAATGGTGTATTATGTTTTGCAATTAATTGAACTGATTTTTCTATTTTTTTTTTTTTCATTGTTATATGCAAAGAGATATAGATCTCCCATTCATTTCTGAGAATTATTACAAATGTTCCTAATTGCTATCTCTATGTGCTCAAATTTGTCACAGAAATTCCCTCAAATTGATACTTTTGGAGTGAACATTTTCATATTATAAATCCACCTACTTACTCTGCAATTGTTTCCAACTGTTATATAGCCCAAAATTTTAACCCTTTCACATTTTTATTATGGCACCTTTTGAAATGATTTGTTACACTTTATGTTCCCCTTTCTATGTTTCTTATGTGTTCATTAATTCTCTCTCAGTTTTCTATTGGTTTTCCCTATGTATTATAGGCCACAAGAGCATTCTAAACAGTATATTACATTTTTCATTGTTCACTTTATGCAATGTTCAATTTTGTATATCTTGTTTGTGACATAAGATTTAAATGTATTCTTTTTATCGTCATACAGACTGCATAAAGCACAAGGGAAAAAAACATTCCAATCCATCTTTGTTCTTGTAGTTGCACACTAGCATTTGTCTTAAATATTTGCTCTTTTATAAACCACCTGGGGTTTTCCTGTAAAATTTCCTTTCAATTGTTCATTCCCTTCTAGAATGTTGTAATGTCTGGTGTCACTTCTGTAGCACATGGGGTAGATGTCGTAACATATGTACAGTTATTTTCTTCTTTTGTTTGTTTTCTCTCTTTCCAGTTTATTAGGTCCTCCCTTTTCTTGTGATTTTTGGATTAACTCTTCATTATAACCTCGTTGTTTAAATCTATTATCTATTATCAATTTGTTATATGATCCAGTTGTTTATCTAGTTCTATTGGGTCAGAACAGTTATTCTTTAGTCTACAGAACTGTCCATATGTAATGTTCTCTATCCATACTTGATAATGATTACTGGTACTAAGTACATAGTGAAGTACATCCACTTTTTTAAATTAAGTCCTAAAAATTTAGATGTCCTTCATTAACATATATTTCCAAATCTAAGAAATTAATAGTTGATAAATCATATGTAAATATACATTCTAGTTTTGAATCATTATTGTTGAGATCATTTACAAAATCTAGTAGCCTTGATTCACTTTCCTGCCATATAAATATAATATCATCTATGAAGCATCGCCACATAATGAGCCAGCTCCTTTCCGGATATGCCTGTTGACCCTTGACAGACACCCTGCCCACATCTCCTCCCCTTAAATCAATCACCTTACTTCCCCCCTTACCATCTCAAAGCAGTTGCTCCCCAAGTTGACTTTTTCAGTGATCTCTGTGCAGTCACTAAATATATTGACTGGAAAAAAAAATTACATGACAGATGGTTTTAATACAATCATAAAATGCATTTCTGAACAGTATGCCATCTGTAGCTATAATCAGTGGTGGACATCATGGGATATTTGAACAATATAATTGAAACCATTTAAAATGTAACATCTAGGAGCTGGTTTGTCAAAGGTCATTAGAACATTAGTTCAATCTGAATGGAAAATATATATTTCTCCCAAAGATCAAAATTTTTAGATATTCATCACATTTATTTGTTCCTTCTTGGTCATAACTAAACCTGACAAGATCCAACCAAATGACATATTAGTGCAATGTAAATACCATTCTCTCTATCACTACACTAATGGGCATATTTATCAAAAATGAAATTTGTGAGGTTTTAGAGTTTTTATACTTCAAATAAACTCAAAATTAAAAAAATTTTAATGTTTTCTTATTTTTGAAAAAAAATTGAGTAGAATAAAACTGTAGAAAAAACTTGAATACCTCGAATTTGTGAGGTGTTACCTAGTGATGGGCGAATTTATTCACCAGGGGCGAATTCGCGGCGAATTCCCGCGATTCGCCGCTGGCGAATAAATTCGCGAAACTGCAGGAAAAATTCGCTGACAAAAATTCGCAGACAAAAACGAGTCGCGCGTCGTTGTTGACGCGACGCGGCGAAAACGACGCGACGCGCGGCGAAAACGATGCGCGTCAAAAACAACGCGCGACTCGTTTCGCAAATTTTTCGCCAATTCACGAATTTCTCTGGAAATTTGCGAATTTTTCGACGAAGCGAAACGCGCCCGTTTCGCCCATCACTAGTGTTACCTGAAAAACCTCAAATTTGTGAGTTTAATAGCTCAAAACACATGAATTTATAAGTTTTCAAGTTCAATGTAAACTCAAAGATCTCTTATTAAAAAAATGGCTTGAATTTTGCCTAGGATAACTCACATTGACTTCCACATGAACAAGCTTTGTCAATGCCTAAGTTTTAGATTCCCGTTTTATTTTTGTGCTTATTAAATACCAAACATTCAAGTTTTTGAAGATATAACTCGAATTTGTGAGTTTTTGTGCAAAAAAAGTCAAATCGTGGCAGAAAATTGAGAAAATTGATTTGTAAAATACCAAAAAAAAGTGAGGAAATGTTTGTCAGGAATTAAGATACATTGAAAAACAATGAGAAGAATATTAACATTATGTGCCCAAAAGGAGTTTTTTTTTATATATTAATAGTGTAGTCAGAATTACTTAAAGGAAAACTAGACCCTGAAAATGAATACTTGAGCAACAGATTATATCAAATTAAGCGACATATTAAAGAATCTTACCAAACTGGTATATAAATTTAAGTAATTTATATAGTTACATAGTTACATAGTTAAATTGGGTTGAAAAAAGACAAAGTCCATCATGTTCAACCCCTCCAAATTAAAACCCAGCATACACACACACACCCCTACACTCTTTCACACAAACCATATATGCCCATAGCTATACTAACTGTAGAGTTTAGTATCAAAATAGCCTTTGATATTATGTCTGTCCAAAAAATCATCCAAGCCCCTTTTAAAAGCATCAACAGAATCAGCCATCACAACATCACCCGGCAGTGCATTCCACAACCTCACTGTGAAGAACCACCTACGCTGCTTCAAATGAAAGTCCTTTTCTTCTAGTCTGAAGGGGTGGGTTCTGGTGCCAGTGTCGGACTGGGACACCAGGGGCCCACCCAAAAACCTTAGACCAGGGGCCCGACATAAAATCTTAGACCAGGGGGCCACTCTCAGTACTAATATTCATCTCCTCACTCAACCTCTATTCTCCTAGTTTGTTTTCTTTACACATTAAAATCAATTATTCCATCTATTTAGCCTCTTTGTTCTCATATAAATAGGGAATAACCATGAAATAGGCCAAATGTTTAGAAGCATGAGGGCCCACTGACACCTTGGCCCACCGAGAGTTTTCCTGGTATTCTGGTGGGCCAGTCCGACACTGTCTGGTGCTGTGATCCTTTTTATGGGTAAAAAGGTCTTGAGGTTCTCTCCATTTCGTGATGGTCTGTGTGCTGTCTCAGAGATCACCTGACCAGAAATATTTCAACTCTAAATGTAACAGGAAGAAGTGTGGAAGCAAAAGACACAACTCTGTCTGTTCATTGGCTCATGTGACCTAACGTTATAGTTTGTTTGGTATGTTTATGTGCACCATTGAATCATACGATCCCAGGAGGCTGTCCTTATTTTTTAAAATGGCTATTTTCTATTTATGATTACCCAATGGTACATGCTACTAAAAAAGCATATTATTATGAAAATGGTTTATTTACATGAAGCAGGGTTTTACATATGAGTTGTTTTATGCAATATCTTTTTATAGAGACCTACATTGTTCGGGGGGTAAAGTTTTCCTTTAATGTAAAGTAAATTATCAAGCTTTTTAAATATGTTACCATTAACATGTTACATTCTTTAGATATATTAGCATCTATAGTGCCAAATTTGTGCTGCTTTAATTACTTTCTGTGACCCTTGCCCTTTACAAATTATGTTGATTTTTTTTACAGTAAATGTAGCAGAGGCAACGTTTTATGAGCTTGCTTAAATTGCTTTGGCTTATATTGTTTATTATGTAGGAATCTGAAAAAATAGCCCCATAACCTAAACAACACATGTATACCAGCATCATAAATCCTATCAATATAAGAATCCCAGAAGCCTGCAACTTTATTAATATTAAAAAAGCATATTCCTAAAGGATTATACTAGCTACAAATTAATTATACTGTTAACTATTTTACTTTGATGAAAGCATTGATTAATTATCCCTTCTCCCAAAAGTACATTAAATATGATGGCCTTACGAGGTTTATTTGCTTAATCCAAGTCTGTTCTAAAAATATGCAATCTTGACTGTTGTTTAGTGACAGGTCATTGACCTTTTCTCTATTATTAAGTGTGAGATTTGTAAAGTTTTAAATATACTGTATAAAGATGTGGTTGTAAAAGCTGATAATGAGCAAAGTCTGCCATGCTAGCTCTCAGCAGTGTTCTGAAATGATCATCTATCTCAGTAAACGCTGATTGTATCCTAACCGTGGCAGTTTAGCATTCATTGATGAGTAGGCAACATCATAGACATTTTGTCATGTAAAAACATGGCAGTTTTCCAAAATTTTATGAATTGATACAATTTTATTGTTGTTACTTCTTATTAATCATCTTTTCATACAGGATCCTGCTATAAATTCCAGACCAGAATGCTTCTGAACCAAATGCTAAAGAAAATAATAAATAAAAATTGAAAAGAGTCAGGCAAGACATGTAAATGTGTTAAAGGAAACATATAAACCCAAAATGAATACTTGAGCAACAGATTTTAAATTTATATCAAATTAAGGGACATGTTAAAGAATCTTAGCTAACTGGTATTTGTATTCAAGTAAATATTGCCCTTTTACATCTCTTGCCTTGAACCACCATTTAGTGATGGTCTGTGTGCTGCCTCAGAGATCACCTGACCAGAAATATTTCAACTCTAACTGTAACAGGAAGAAGTGTTGAATAAAAAGGCAGAACTCAGCGCTACGCAACAAGTTGGCGCTATAGAAATACATGTTAATAATAATAACTCTGTCTGTTAGAGACCTACATTGTTCGGGTGCATATTATTCTTTAAAGGGGTTGTTCACCTTTGAGTTAACTTTTAGTATAATGTAGAGAGTGATATTCTGAGACAACTTGTAATTGGTTTTAATTTTTTATTGTTTGTGGTTTTAAAGTTATTTTGCTTTTTATTCAAGGGCTCTCTAGTTTGCAGTGTCAGCAATTTGGTTTCTAGGGTACAAATTACCCTAACAACCCTGCATTGATTTGAATAAGGGACTGGAATATGAATAGGAGATAGACTGAATAGAAAGATGAGTAGTAAAAAGTGGCAGTAACAATACATTTGTAGCCTTACAGAGCATTTGTTTTTAGATGGTGTCAGCGACCTCCATTTGAAAGCTGCAAAGAAACAGAAGAAAATTGTAAATCATTAAAAAACTATAAAAATAAATAATGAAGACCAATTGAAAAGTTTCTTAGAATTGGTCCTTCTACAATATACTAAAAGTTAACTTGAAGGTGAACCACCCCTTTAAGGACCACCCCATGTAGCTTTATTCAGTTGTAAAGAAGTTAATTGGAATGAAGAAAAAAATATTTAAGAATTAGAAGGGTTTGAGGTTTCTTTCAGGACCTATAAACACTACAAGAAAGGTTGTAAACCAGCAATCAAGAAGACAATCGAAACATAGGAACCTATTGCATCCCAAGCACAGACTAATTACAAGTATATTAAAGGAATAGTATTATCAAAAAATAAAAGTGTTTTAAATTAATAAAAATGTAATGCGGTGTTGCCTTGCACTGGTAAAACGGGTGTGTTTGCTTCAGAAACACTACTATTGTTTATATAAATAAGCTGTTGTGTAGCAATGGGGGCAGCTATTCAAAGAGAAAAGGCTCAGGTTACACAGCAGATAGCAAATAATCTCTGTACAACATAATGGTGTTATCTGTTATCCACTATTTGTGCCATATAGCCTTTTTCAATTTCTGCTATTGCTACACAGCAACTTGTTTATATGAACTATAGCAGTGTTTCAGAAGCAAACACATCCACTTTTACCAGTGCACAGCAACACTACATAATATCTTCATTACTAAATTAATGATGTGGGTTTAGAGTGTGGTTCTAACAGAAAATGTTTAATCAGTTCTTTGACTCTATTTATGCAATAGAGGATTCTGAGTTACATGGCTCATGTATCAGCTCAAACAAATTTTCAATGGCTAACAAAGGATATGATACTTGAATGCTGAAACAAAATCACTGTGAACAAGAGCCTAATGGAAGACAGCCTATGATACTTAGAGAACTTAGTTTAGCTTTAGCCAGGCAAATATTTTATTTTTTCAGACTCGCTTTCATCAGGTATAGTGCTTATACATTGGAAAAAAACTGATGTAATTTCCAAAATTTAAGGGATTACCATGTTAGTCCTGGGCAATTTAATTAAAGGTTTATTAAAGGATTGCATTGAAGATTATTTTCTAGAAATGGCATTATAAGTTATACATTTGTCTGACATTATCCATCCTTCATAAAACCATCTAAAAAAGAAAAGAGAAAGAAGCGCACATAGGGTAATACAGTTTTGTGTTGTCTGATAAGGGCAATCCAGCCACAATAGGGTTAAAAGGTGTTCAGAAAATAGTTGATTGGATCCACCCAAGGTGCACACATGAATCAGGCTTCCCTTTTGGGCATGTACTTACACAGTCAATGTTCAGCATGCATCTTATATTTGTTTTGTATTCTGCAGTTCATTAATTACTTAATACATGAATTGCATAATTCTGTTTAATAAATATTTTAAAAACAATCTCAGAATGCCAATTGGCTTCTCACAAACAGTTCAGCATCAAAAGCACGTCACATTCCAAGCAGGGCCGCACCTGCCATGAGGCAAGGTGAGAACTTTTTTCTGAACACCTTTTAATCCTATTGTGCCCTTATCAGACAACACAAAACAGTATTACCCTATGTGTGCTTCCTTTTCTTTTCTTCCTCCCACTGAGTTTCCCGCCACCGTATGTTTAAATTTACCAGTGTTTTGTATTATATGCCACTTTGATAAAGGCTGGTGTTACAGCCGAAACGTCAGTCTGCTTGCCTGAAATAAATGCTTTATTATTCTTCTATAAGACCTGTGAGTGCGACCTGCTTTGCATACGACTACCTATCAGTTCCATGGACTGCACCCAGGCATCTGAGATGAACTTATCGTGAGTGCCGCTACCTAGATAACGCTACTTTTCTTTTTTTAGATATTTTTCAGCACTGACCAACTTTTTGTGAGAGTTGGAATTAAGAAAGCAGTCAAGTGAAGTGGTGTGGTATTGATAAAAGACTCTCCCAGTGCTTTTAATTGACTTTGTCTTCATAAAACCATGCTGATTAACCAAAAACCTTAGACCAGGGGCCCAACCAAAAACCTTAGACCAGGGTCCCAGCCAAAAACCTTAGACCAAAGGCCTACCAAAAAACCTTAGACTTCCTCTTCTCACTCAACCTCTATTTTCCTAGTCTCTTTTCTTGACATGCTATAATCTATTATTCCATCTATTTAGCCTCTTTGTTCTCATAGAAATAGAGAATGGCCATTAAATAGGCTAAATGTTTAACAGCATGAGGGCCCACTGACACCTGGGCTCACCGGGAGTTTTCCTGGTCTCTCTGTGGGCCAGTCCGACACTGTTTGATTATCATTGGCTGAGCTTTCAATATATAACATACAGCTTTTAATACAGTATATAACATGCATTATGGAAATAGTAGTATTTCAGAAGTGACAAATTTTATTGTATACAAATATGCAATATGCATCATAACAAAATTATACAGGTGCATACATTTCAACACCCTAACAGAGATATTACATTAATACTTAGTCGAGCCTCCTTTTGCAATTGTAACAGCCTCTAGATGCCTCCTATAGCCTTTGATGAGTGTCTGGAATCTGGATGGCAGTATTTTTGACCATTCGTCCGTACAAAATCTCTCCAGTTCAGTTAAATTTGATGGCTGCCGAGAATGGACAGCCCTGCTTCAAATCAACCCATACATTTTTGATGATATTCAAGTTGGGGTACTGTGATGGCCATTCCAGAATATTGTACTTCTCCCTCTGCATAAATGCCTTTGTAGATTTCCAAGTGTGTTTAGGGTCATTGTCTTGTTGGAATATCCAACCCTTGCATAACTTCAACTTTGTGACTGATGCTTGAACATTATCCTGAAGAATTTCTTGATATTAGGTTAAATTCATTCGACCCTCAACTTTAACAAGAGCCCAGTCCGTGAACTAGCCACACAGCCCCATAGCATGATGGAACCTCCACCAATTTTGACAGTAGGTAGCAGGTGTTTTTCTTGGAATGCGGTGTTCTCCGTCCGACATGCAAAGTGCTTTTTATATGCAATGTACAGATACACCATCTGCAGCAAGATGTTCTTGAAGGTCTTTGGAGGTGATCTTTGGGTCATCTATAACCATTCTCACAATCCTTCGCATATTTTACAGCAACTGTGCCTATGGCCTTCCATTTCCTGATTACATTCCTTAAAGTCAAAACTTAACCTCTGAGATAGTTTTTTGTAGCCTTGCCCTAAACCATGATACTGAACAATCTTTGGTTTCAGAGTTGCTTTGAGGATTCCTCACTGTCACTATTCAGAGCAGAGTCAAACAGAAGCACAACTTGCAATTGGCCACCATTAATACATTTTCTCATGATTGACATGATGACATAAGAAGCTAATCCAACCAATCTGGTGTTGCCAGTAATCAGTATTGAGCAGTTACATGCATTCAAATTAGCAAAATTACAAGGGTACCCAAATTTTTGCACAGCCAGTTTTCACATTTGATTTAATTTCATACAACTGAATACTGCTTCACTAAAAATCTTTGTTAAGAAAACACATCAGTACTCAGTACTCAGTAGATACAGTGTTTTTTTTTTGGTAGCTGAGGATGAGTATGACATAACAGTGCTTTATTAGCAGGTTCATGCAGCCATTACACTTCAAGAGCAACTTCAGCTCTAACACTTTAAGCTCTTGTAGGAAAGCATTTGGACAAATGTAATAAACAAAAACAATTAAACAGTATGCATCTTAAAGCAATATTATACATTCTTCACATGAAATAGTTCTTGGTCCATGCAGGTAGTTTTCTGATTCTCTCAGTATGCCTTATAGGTTCACTATCTTCTGGCCTACAGCAGTTGGCATCAGGAGTAGGAAAATGTCCTTCATCAAATGGAACTTCACCAAAGTCATATCTAGCATGAGCAAGACGACTTGCATTCCATAGGTGTCCATCCAGTTCACATGTGTATGTTCCTCGCTGACATCTCACTTTAAGTGTTGTAGTAAATTTAGATTGTCCTTGTTTCAGTAGTCCTGTTGCACTTCTCTTGCACTAGGTTTCCTGTCAGTATAAGTCTTGTATTTGGCTCGTTGATGTCTGACTATGTCAGCAGTAGATGATTTTGTAGTCACTGTATTTTGTGGAAGTTTGATATCTGCAACATATAACTTAACATTAGGGATGGCGCGAACCGCGGCAAAAAAGTTCGCGAACACGTTCGCGAACTTGCGCAAAATCGCGAACGGTTCGCGAACGGTTCGCGAACCCCATAGACTTCAATGGGAAGGCGAACTTTTAAAGCTAAAAAAGACATTTCTGGCCAGAAAAATTATTTTAAAGTTGTTTAAAGGGTGCAACGACCTGGACAGTGGCATGCCAGAGGGGGATCAAGGGAAAAGAAAAATCCATTATTTTCTTATGTCAAAAGTGTTACAAAGTATCTTATCTGCACCTGTTAGCTGTTCTGGACTCTCTGCCAAAAGCCAATTAAGTTCAAATCTTTGCTTCTTTTTCTGGCTGTTCAGTGCAGAGAAAAGAGGGACTTTCCAGTACAAATGAGGGACAGAGGGTTGAGCTCTCAAAAGAGGGACTGTCCCTCCAAAAAAGGGACAGTTGGGAGGTATGCACATTTTTTTTTTTGGTCCAGGGGGTGTGTGGGGGTGGTCCAGGGAGATCTTCCTGATTGGCTGCCATGTATCTGCTGGTCTGGGGTGAGAGGGCAAAAAAAAAGCGGCAAAAAAAATGCGGCAAATTGACGCGAACCCTAAATGCGAACGTCGCGCGACGTTCGCGAACTTTTGGCGAGTGCGAACAGCGGATGTTCGCGCGAACAAGTTCGCCGGCAAACAGTTCGCGCCATCCCTACTTAACATCTGTCTGCCATGTAGTAATTCAGCTGGAGATGCTTGGGTTATTGTATGGAACATTGCTCTGTAGCTCTGTTATAAATACCAAGATTTCCCAGTAAGACTTTCTGTCTGTAGTGATTCTTTTAGACCTCTGTTGAATTGCTTGATTTCTCCATTTGCTTGTGGGTAATACACTGAAATTTCCTATTCACAATATTCCTCTCTCTCAGAAAGAATTTAAACTTAGATGAGGCAAACTGTGGTCCGTTGTCTGATATTAACTCCTTTGGATTAACTTCTCTGCTGAAGACTATAGACAAATATAAATGTTATTACTGTAGCTGATTTTATAGGAGAAAAATGCAATTTCTGACCATTTATTGTAATAGTCTATTAAGGTTTATAGGAAATCTGCAGTCTATAAGATCATCTGCAAAAGGACCCACAATATCAGTAGCAAGTTTTTCCCATGCTGAATCAGGAAATTGTACTGGCTGAAGTGGTGGTGTATGTGTGGTGGCTATTTTTCATGATTCTGATAAAATTTCGTAGTCTTTGTTTTGTACGTACAATTCCTTGATGGCTCTCATATGCAAGTTGTATGAGCTTTTCTCTCAAAGTCTCTGTTAGAAGTAAGTGGTGAGCTCCACAGACAACATAGCCATCTACTAAGGACAGTTCATGTCTAAACCTGAAGTAAAGTTGAAGATCAGGACTGAGTTTCTTCTTAGCATTTGGCCATTTGCTTTCTAAGATGTGTCTTAGTTTTACTTGAATTGGACATGTGAGGCAAGCTTACTTAAAATCAGTGCTACAACTTCTATGTCCTCATCTAGTGTATCAGAAGCTTCAGGTAAAGGTAAACATGGCAAACAATCAGCAGTAACATTTTGTATTGCATTTTGTCATTGGAATTCAGTAGCTTTGCTGACCATCTAGCTGTATGCATTCCAGCTCTAGTCCCTTTATTGTAAGCAGTGTAGTTACAGGGCTATGTATGATCTGTGCATAAGGTAAATGCTCTACCCCATAGTTAGGTCCTCCATTTTTCTGTTGTCCAAACACATGCTAGAGCTTCTTTTACAACAGTTGAATACTTACACTGCCTCTGTAAGTGTTCTGGTTGCAAATGCAACAGTTTTCTCTGCATGATCGGCATGGCTCCAACCCCATAGTCTGAAGCATATGTAGTAACCATAGTGGGTAGTGCAGGATCAAATAAAGCTAGTGCTGGACTCTTCAAAATTAACTGTTTCACCATTTCAAATCTATGTTGAGCAGTCTCTGACCAAACCAGGCTTGGTTAGTAGTGCTCCACAACTGAAGCACAGTTGGGAATACACTTAGAATATCACGAAGTAAGCCACAAGAAAACCCATAAGGTCTGAAAATCAGATTGAGTATGTGCTTTTGTAACAGTGTTGACATAGTCAGGGTCAGGCAGTAATACCTCTTGTGAAATTATATAACCCATAAATGACAGCTGAGTTTGTCTGAAGTGGCATTTGGAAAGGTTCAGTTTCAGTCCTACAGAATCAATGCATTTCAAAATAGTTTTTAGGTACTTGTCATGAAGATCCATAGTTGGAGCATAGACAGTTATATCATCCAAGTAACATTTTACACCAAGTATGTCATGGAGTATAGAAGACATCAGTCTTTGAAAACAACTCAGTACTGAAGCCAGTCCATAAGGTACATTCTTGAACCAAAACAAACCATCATGGGCGATAAATGCAGTGAGGACATTGCTTTCTTTATGCAGTAATACTTGATGATAAACACTCTGAAGATCCAGGGTGGAAAATAATTTTTCTCCTTGGAGTTCTGAAAATATTTCTTCTATGTGTGGCAAAGGATGATTATCCATAACAACTGCTTAAATAATTTCACGAAGATCAACACACAATCAAATACCTCCAGTTTTCTTCATTGTTACATCAATTGGGGAAACCCATTTGGAGCATTCTGATTTTTCAATCACATCTTTCTCTACCAGTTTCTATAGTTCCTGTGAGACAACCTTCCTTATAAAGTAGGGCTATTGCCTCAATTTCTGGGTTACTGGTTTTACATCTCTTCTCAACTTAACTTTGTGAACAAAGTTCTATGCAAAATCCAATGAAGTGTTTTGTGGGGAAATTTTAGACACTGGCTTTGTGGCAGGCACTGGTGCTGTAGTAATGAGACCATCAACTAATTGTAGGTTTAATGCAGCAAAGAGATTAATTCCAAGTATAACAGTATCCTTGTTCACAATTTTAAAGTCATATTTTGCAGTATTTGATTCAAATTGTACAGTCACTGGCAAGCAGCCAAGCACAGGGATTGGATCCTTTAAGTAACTGACCAGTCTCATGAAAGGTGCAAAAAGTGGATCTTTTGCAAAGTATTTCAAGAAAATATCCTTTTGTAGTATATAAATAGCTGAACCTGTATGAAGCATCAGGTTAATGGAGTGTCCCTTGCCATCAGAAGCAGTATTGGAATAAATGTATCAGCTAAAAAAGAGGAAACCTCATGATTAAACACTATTGATTTCTTTAGATTGTGTTGGAGGTCTGATTTTATCAGATCGATTCACGTTCAATAAGAAGAAAGAAAAGAACCCCCACACTTACCTTTTTACAAAATTACAATATTCCTAAATTAGGGTATCACACAATACTAATTGATTATCAATATCCTACCACACCTTTAGATAGAGGTGATACAATTCATACAGAAATTGCTGAAATTGCTAGTGCAATTAGTTTTATAAATAGTTTGTATAAATATTAATTCAATATCCTAAAATGCTAATAATAGTACCCCTGATTACTTCACCTAATAAGAGTAAGACCAGGGTTATTTAAAGTGTTAGTGCCTTGTATTAATTAATTAATTAATTAATTAATTAATTAATTAACAATTCTAACAATTCATAATTAATAATTCAAGGGTTACTCAGATTATATAAAACTACTCCTAAAGTTTAATCACTAATTAATTAAAATAGGGTTTAATTAATTAATGAATTGAAAAAGTATATTTAAAACTGCACTTTAAGCACTTTACTTTTATTGAACATAAATGTATCAGCTTTATCCACACTTAATACTGTAACATTTGGAGCAGTGACTACATGAACATCTTTGGCAGAACTACGGCAGCTCTCCTACCTTTTTGCATTTGCATAAATGTACAGCTTTTGCATGACATGTAGCATAATTTGCAGTGTGTTGTGTTGAACCACATTTGTATTTACTGCACGGTTTTGCAGTGTAGGTGAATTCCTTTCCTTAGCACTGTATTTTGCATTTGGATGTGCCTTTGCCACTGCTGTTTCAATTTGTCTAGCAACTGTAATAGCCTTTGCAAGGGTTAATTCTTCTCTATGAGCAGTCTCTTTCTAATGCGAGGTGAGTTTATTTTTTGCACTATTTAGTCTCTTAACATTTCACCTGTTAGCTTCCCAAAGTTACAGGTAACAACCAGGTCTCAAAGCTGCTACAAATTGTTCTGTGGATGCACCATTACATTGTCCACATTGGCGGAATTTATATTTTTCATTTACTCTTGGCACAAAAATGTTCTTTATAGCAGTAAGTGCAGTTTCATAAGAATCATCAGGTGATCTTAATGTATAGAATATACACTGTCCCTCTACCCCCAGGCAATAAATAGGTAAAGCATGCTTTCTAGCAGAAGAAATCTCCACTTGGTCAGCAGCAATAATGTAATTTCAAACATATGGATCCAAACAGTAAAAGCTATGGTAGGCTCACCAGGGTTTGAAAGAAAAGCTGCAGGCTGCTGTAGAGGTAGAAGAGACATCTTGTCACCAATTTGTTATGTTTTGATAGCCAAGGATGAGTATGGTATAACAGTGCTTTATTACACAGCCATTATACTTCAACAGCAGCATCAACTCTAACTCTTTAAGCTGTGTAGAAAGTACTGTGTATGCACAGTATAATGCTTGTACACAGTGACACCTACAGGCCATTTGTATAAACACCACACAGTGTACATAGACATTTGCTGGCTTGAGGATCAGGTATAGAGGGTGGTTGTCAATGGGGTATTCTTTACTTAGAAAAGGGTTCTTAGTGGAGGTACCCCATGGTTTTGAATTGGATCCACTTTTATTTAACTTGTTCGTTAATGTCTTAGGTGAGGGCATTTGAACTATTGTAACTATTTTACATTGTAAGACCAAATTCACATTGTCTTAGAATATCACTTTATACATCATACTAAAAGGTAATTTAAATGTGAACTAAGGCTTTCATGCTACAGAATCCTGACCTCACCCCAACATCTTCTGGAATGAATTGCAATGCAAGTGCAAGATTCTCCTGATCACTCAATATAATATATATGAACGCATTTTTTTCGCTAGACATGGATCTGCTGCAAAGTTCAACATTTTGGCATCTGTGAATTTTTTTTGTTAATCTGTGGCAAAGATTCCCTGCAACAAAAAATTTGCTGAGCAAAAAAGTCACAGAGACAAAAAAATTGCTGCAAGAAAAATGGCCGTTGACTTTAATGCATTTGAACAAAAAGTTGCCGAGACAAAAAAGTCAGCACAATAAAAAATGCCCATTGCCTTTAATGCATTTGGAGTGAGAAAAAATAGTTGTGTAGAAATTTTTTTCTTAAAAATAATTTGTCACCTAATGACTTCAGTGCATTTTAAAAATTCTTCAGCAGTTTTGCATAATTCAGCAACGCAAAAGGAAACAATTTCGAAATATAAGTGCCCAAATTGATTAATACTATTGGGGAAGGATTCAACTTACACTTCAACGACTATGTTCCAATATCTAGTAGAATACAGTCCCAATAAAGCAGGACAAGGCAGCAACTTCATATTTTAACAGTGGGTTTCATAATGAGATGCTGGGCAAGGCTGAAAGTATGAGGCTTTAAGTATGGGGTTAGAACTGGATTGGAATCCCAGCAACTAGAACTTCATCTACACAGCTTGCTCTGAATCTGCTTCCAAATTTCATAAGGTGGCTTTCTACAACCATTCTCACAGAAAACCAGTTTGCCTCTGGATCCTGGACTTTATACATATTCTTTTTCCCCCCTGCAGATTACTGCTTTACAAAAACAGTTTTCAATGATAATTGTTGTACTACAAATTTAAAATACATCTGCACTGTGACCCTGTACAATATATTTTTCAACATATATTACTGGTAAGAAGATCAGACTTCTAATTCAGTAATTAAGATCTATCTAAAGATACACTGACAGAATGTTAGTAATCCTGCTAATGTCATTCGTGTTTGTGCTTCCAAAGGTGTGTACGTAGCTTCTTCCTTCACTTCTCCAGATGATTGTCCATACTCTATTATATCTCCCTCTCTGCTCCATTCCACACACTGCTGCTCCTTACATAGCTTTCTAAAAAATCTAACTCCTGCAAGTACTACTTCACATAAGCATAGCAAGTTCAAATGTTTCTCCCACCTGCTCTCACTCTCTCATCTACTGTTAGTAGCTGCAGGTGATATCTCTCCTAACCCGGGCCCCTGCCATATACCCATCTGCTATCGCCCACGTAACGGACCCCCTCTGCTTAAACCTACAAATACTGCTAACCTTTCCAACCTTATTCAAATTCACACTCTCCCTTCTGCTCATCTCCCCTTCTCCTGTGCACTTCTTAATACCGGCTCTGTTACTAACAAATCCAGTTTAATTCATGATGTCTTTTGCTCTAAATCTTTTCAGCTCTTTGTCCTAACTGAGATCTGGCTCTCTCAGCATGACAATGTTATTGAGGCAGCTCTCTCTTATGGTGGACTCTCCTTCTCTCATACCCCCCGCACTACTGGCTGTGGGGGAGGAGTAGGCATTCTGCTCTCCCCTCGCTGCCGCTATAAACTAATATCTACACCTTCCTCCTTCTTGTTTCCCTCTTTTGAGGTACATGCAGTTCCACTGTTCTACCCCTCGTTTACAGACCTCTTGCTAAATCTCCTGCTACATTTCTCTCTGACTTTGAATCCTGGTTCTCTTTTTTCCTATGCTCCGACAGCCCTGCTGTTATTCTAGGTGACTTCAATTTTCACATGGATAACCCCTCCCAATCCTGGCCATCATGTTTTCTCCATTTTACCACCTCCTTTGATCTCCAGCAGTGTACAAATACACCTACCCATAAGGATGGTCTTTACCTACAACGTTCTACATTTAACATTGATCCGTTTCCCCTCTCTGATAATCATCCTATCTCTTTTTCTATCTCTCACACTCCCCCCTCTGCTAACTCTCAACCAAAAATTCTAGTTTGCAACACCCACAGTATTGATGTAACTGCTCTATTTGACTCTCTCAGTTCTAGCTTCTCCTCCATCACTACTTCCTCTGATCCTGATTTACTGGTAAATACCTACAACTCGGTTCTGTCTGCTGCTATCAACACCCATGCCCCTCTTCAGTCACAATGCAGTCAAGTCCACAATCCTTGTCCCTGGATGAATTGCCAGACACAATTTTTGCGGGCCTGTACCCGAGTGGCAGACCGCATGTGGAGGAAATCTGACTATAAATTTCTCATGGCCTGCCTTGGCACTGCCCTATCTCAGGCTAAACAACAGCACTACAATACTCTCATAAAAAGCAATAAATCCAACCCACGACGATGTTTTCAATATTTAACTCGCTACTTCATCCCTCTACAAATGACTCGGTAACACCTGACCATACCCCCTAGGACTTTGCTGACATCTTTGAAAGCAAAGTTGACTCTATCCACAAACAATTTTCCCACCCCTCAGATACCATTACTCTCATTCCCCCTAAAGCTTCTATTTCTACTAAAACAGTGTGCCCCTGTCCTTACTCCAGTACTTACTCATATATTCAATTCCTCACTAACTTCTGCTACTTTCCCCTTATTATTCAAACAGGCCTGTGTCAAGTCCATCCTGAAAAAGGCTACATTGGACCCATCCTGTTTGTCTAACTACCGTCCTGTCTCTCTCTTACTACTAACCTCTAAACTTCTGGAACGTCTTGTCTTCTCTCGAATTACTAACTTTCTCTGCACCAATAATCTGCTTGACCCTATGCAGTCTGGCTTTCTACCTGCACACTCCACTGAGATTGCCTTATGTAGAGTTGCAAATGATATCCAGACTGCTAAGGCGAAAGGTCATTACTCTATTCTCCTGGACTTATCCTCTGCTTTTGATACTGTTAGCCATTCTGTTCTAATGCAAGTTCTCCATACTATTGGTATCCGAGATCAAGCTGCATCCTGGTTCTCTTCCTACATCTCTGACCGCTCCTTCTTTGTTACTTCTGCAAACAAATCCTCTCCTCCTGTTCATCTTAATGTGGGGGTACCTCAAGGTTCTGTACTTGGACCTCTGTTGTTCTCCTTATACACTCTCTCTTTAGGAGACCTTGTGGGACATTCACTAAGATCCGAAAAATCGCCAGCGCAGGCTTCACTAGCATTCGCCGCACTTCCCCAGGTGCAATTACGCTAGCGAAGCCTAATTTGCATACGGCGCAAGTTTCTATATATAATAGAAGTGTATGTTACAGCCACTACGTTGCACTACACAAGCCCAGGAAACCTTTAATAAAAAAAAATAAATTTGTCCTATTGCCCTACATGTGCCCCCTATATAGTTGTGTTGCCATATGTTAGGAAATGTAGGGGGGAAGGAGGGTAACCCTCCAAAAAAATTATCTTTTTCAGACTATCAACCACAATGGTAAAACACGCCACAGCATATTTTTTCTATTGAACTTCGCCTGGTCTGAGCAGGCGAAGTGAAGTCTAGCATAAGTGGTAACGTTCAGCAAAAAGTTGATTTTAGTGAATTTGCTTAATTACGATCCTTCGTCAGTGCGCAAATTCGCCTGGCGTAAGGGTGCGAAGTTGCGCAAGTCTATCTACTCCACTAGTGTAAATTCGCCAGAGCCGGTGTTAGTGAATTTGCAAAGTTAAGATCTGACATCACGCTGGCGAATTTGCGCTAGCGTTAGACGCTTCACGCTTTAGTGAATTTGCCCCCTTATATCTTCTTTTGGCCTTAAATATCACCTGTATGCTGATGACATTCAGATATATTTAGACACACCCTCACTAATCACTGACGTTCAAACCCAGATAGCAGACTGCTCAGTAGCTATTTCTTCCTGGATGAACCAACACCACCTCAAGCTCAATTTGTCCAAGACTGAGCTCATGGTCTTTCCACCCAAGCCCAGCCCTTCTCTTCCTTTCACCGTTACTATTGATGGCATGACCATTAACCCGTTTAACTCAGCACGCTGCTTAGGGGTCATCTTTGACCAGTCCCTCACCTTCTCTAATCACATTAATAATACTGCCAAAACCTGTCGTTTCTTCATCTGCAACATAGCCAAGATACGCCCGTTTCTTTCTCAAACAACAGCCAAAACACTAATCCATGCCCTTATCTTATCTCGCTTAGACTACAGCAATCTCCTCCTGACTGGTCTTCCTGACTCCCATCTCTCTGAATTCTTTAACAACCGCCTTCACCATAAAATCTATATTTTCTTGCTAACTTAATTTTAGGGTGTGCAGACAATAGAGCTTATTCATTAATACAGGTGCAAAGGCAATTAATCAGAATTTGTGGTGCATTATTCTGCAAGCATCCAATTACCCATGATTGCTATGGGGTACACTAGACTGTCAATCAGCAATGCGCCATGTGTGTGTTTGTACATTTCCATATATTGTGCTTTCAAAAAATATCTGCTTTTGTCAAAACACAGACTATAGGCCTCATTTACCAACATACTGTAGGTATGTGCAACAGTGGAACTACCATTAAACACCTAGGGGCCGATGTAGTAAATTCACTTGAATAGATCGAAGTTCGATCGAATTCAATCGAATTTCGAACATAGGACTTATTCGTTTGGTTGAATATGCAAATTTTGGCATATTCGATCATTCAATTAGCGAAGGATTTAAATTTTTAAATTTATTCGATTGCCTACTTTGCCAGATTGGACCTACCGAATTGCAATAGAAGCCTATGGGAGCACTCCCATAGGCTTCTGAGGCTAAGTCCTGATCGAATAGGATTCGAACGATTGAAGTCTTCGATTGTTCGAATCGTACAAATCATTTGAATGATCGAATGATTTATTCTACTGATTGAATAAATCATTCGACTGATCGAATAAATTTGTATTCGATCTTCGAATGATCGAATATCGAATAAAAGGTAGCCTAAAACTATTCGTTTAGCATTCGACGATCGAATGATAATCGAATATCGAATTTGGTCGAGCTAATTATGGGGAATAATAGTAAATTTGCCCCCAAATCTGGTATTTCCTTTCATTTTTTTACATTAGAACCTATGGCTGTAAAAAAAAAAACCTGGTGCATTCGTATAACTGGTGATATTCTTTGTACCCAAGCATACAGTATGTGGCACATGTCACAATAATATAACATAGTTATCCATGTTTAATTCCTCTCCATGGATAAGACATTGTAAAGTTGCAGTAGCAGTCTTTTTAAAACAGGACAGATCACATCATTGAGCATTTTTATGGTATAATATTCAGGAGATGCCTTGCATATTTTTTTCTTGGTGCAAGAAAACTTAAGCAGATTTTAAATGTTTTTATAATAACTGCAGATTTGTAATTTGGTAGTTTGGAGCATACATTTTTCATTTAGATACCTCTACATTCCACACAGTTTGTGTTTGTATTAAACTACTGTATTCAGGAACATTTTGGAACTCCTATTCATATCTTGTTTTCTATCCTTAAAGGGAAAACTATACATTTATTTACATGCTGTATCAGTAAATATTGCACTTTTACAACTTTGAGCCCCCATTTTGTAATGGTCTATGGGCTTCCTCAGAGATCACCAGGCAGTAAATAATGCAGCTTAAAGGACATGTAAATCTACTCCACAACAGTAAGGCTGCAGCATCCACTTAATTACTTAGAAATCCTTCTTTTCCTCTAACTGGCTCTGCCCCCTCCCTCAGAAATTTGCTTTGGCTGTTGACACTTTGGCCAAGTGTTTCACCATGGAAATGATGCACATAGACTTCAATGGGAGAAAAAAAAGTTGCACATCAAAAAAAATTGCTGCATGTAAAAAACAAATGTATTGCTCATAGACTTTAATAGATTTCTACGAATTTTCGGCAAAGCGAAACGGGTTAAACTCACCCATCAATACTGTTGACTTATGAGCATGCTCAGATCTTCTCAGCTCTAACAGCCAATGAAGAGATAGCATTGCTGGTTCCCATAGAAACTCTGCTCTAGCTGTCTGATCCTATTTATGTCATGAACTGCTTCTGCTGTTATGCTGCTACATGTCAGCTTGATAATTACTTTCATTTTTGTTGTTACCTGGTAGTTTTTTAGCTGTTCAAAACAATAGAATTTACCTTTACAACAGAGACAAAAAATTGGCCAATACTACTACATTTACAAAAATATTTTAAAAATTGTTTAATTATATGATTGTATGGAGAAAGGAAGTATGGAAAAGAAGAATCATTGAAATTACAAATTTTTCGATAATTGCACCGAATTTCACAATTAGTTTGTGAAAAAGTATACAAAACAATTGCACAATTGTTACCTCAATATTTATTTAATATAGTAATCTATTTGTTAAAGAATAAGACTTTTATTGACACAAATTCATATTGTCAATATTAATACTGTATTTAGAAACTTAAGTAGTCCTCAGTAAATGATTTGCAATAATAGTTAACAGTATACACCATCTTGCTGTACTGACTGTTTTGATTTTGTCTTTAATGGGAATGTGTCAAAAGTTTATTCTAGACAGTTTCTGAAAGTTTTATATTCCACAACATTTGAATTCTTCCGGTGTGCTGATGCTGTCAACTTTGTGAAATCAAAATTATAATTCTCATATAGAATTAAAACTAGGGTATTTTGTCACCCACATGAGACTCTGCAGTTCTGTGACTAATCTAAATGCATTTCTATTACTATCACTTATGTCAGTAGCCACAGAAAAAATAATTAACATATACCTGACTTGTTGGATTATTTTTAAACTATTCATTTAAATATGAATGCAAGTTTCAATATTTTAGATGTTTGTAAAAGTTGGCAAATGTATGCCTTATTATAATCAGGGTCATTAAGTTCTGAAATTCTTAGAATTTTTTGTCTAGGGTATAGCAGAGGTAGAAGAAGATGTGTCAAGCAAGGATTTATCTGTTATTTAGAATATTTATAGGTTTAACAAAAGCCTACATTTTGCAATACAAAAAATGGCAAACATCACACATAGTTGTTGCCTAAAGGGGGCCTTTCACCCTAAGAAATAATTTCAAATCCCTTTCTAGCATGTTAGTGAGCAAAATAAAACTTTATTTAAATCATATAAATAATTGTATTGTTTCTTTCAGTCTTATCAAGACAAACTTTGTACCATTCCAAAATCCTGTGTATGTGCAGGAATGGGGCAACTGATGTCCATGCATAGGCTACAAAATTATAGCCAGTAGAAAGAGGAGGGAAATGTAATGAGTGAAATTACACCTAGCAATTACAGAATAGAAAGTGAAAATGTATGCTGGGGAAGCCAACATAGGATAGCTTATTTTTAAATTTGTTTATATTTCATGTTTAATTTGAAATTGACTTTTATTATATTTATTATACATGTTTTTTGTCTGAATTATAGATGCCCTTGGTAAATACACATATCGAGGGAGCACAAATATTAAGTAATATCTATGGTTTTTGTTATTTCTGGCCATGAACAAGAATATGAAACCAGTTTCAATTAAGTACAAAAGGAACATTTGGATTTTTAAGCAGCATGTAATTTCAATCTTATTTAATAAGTGTTTAAGGTACTGTATATACAGTTGCTTTTTAAGTCTACTAAAAATATTTAATGATTAAAATACCCAACAGGATTGTTTTGCCAACAATTTGCAGTTGCTACATATCCTACTGTAAGTACAACCCCTGTTCCTAGAATTCTTTTTGCCCATTATATGAAAATATTTACTGAAGAGGTGTTTGCGCTCTTTGTGAATGCTTCTTCCACATAGCAGGTCTGTGGGCCAATGTTACATGTAACAGCATGCTTTCATTTGTAAAGTCTACTACAGTATATGAATCTAATACTGTATATGGCCAGTGGATAGCAAGTCTGTAACACTTGTTAGAGGTATGCTGAAATATTCCAAAGTATGCTAGGATTATCAATCACACAGTGCATTTGTTTTTAACTTGGAATATTGAAATAGTGTTTTTTTGCACATTGATAAAGTTTAGGAAGGAGGGATTTACAGAAGTGTGTTTGACGAATTCCATATTCAGTTTGTCATTTAATTATATTTTGCTTTATGCACCTGAAGCAGGTTCTTATAGGGTCTGAATATTTTCTTTACATTAACAAGAATTAGCAAGGTTTATACAGATAATTTTGTATAAAGTTTATAAAAACAGTATATCACCTGGACAATGCTATTAAGTGTGTTGTAATGAAGGTATTCATTTACTTGGAAAAACATTTGTTCTGTTTGTGTTTTTAGTAAATTGGAGAATATTCACTGGAGAAATTTTAGTAGGATTAGAGATATGAATATACACCAATGCAAACAGAATTCTCACCACTGTGAAGTTAATTCTCCAAAACTTGTTGTATTCACCTTCTGTAAATTGTTGAGAGGAATCTTTGGGGCAGATTTATCAAAATTTGAGATTAGAACTCACCACAGAAAAATTCACACACTTTCTATTAATTCATTGTTAGAAATCTCTTTATCAATAAGTGGAATATGGAATTCATCTTTTGATAAACACTGTTTTAAAAATCTCATAAGAATGAACAGAATGTTCCTCAGTTAGCTCTAATATCAGATTTTGATAAATGAGATCCTTAATTTTGAATGAAGCTACTTCAAATTTTCACTTGTTAGTAAATATGCGCCTCCCCCAATGTGTGTGTCATGTCTCCAGCTTAAGTTTCCATCATTTTCCACTATTCCTTTACAGTGAGCCCCACCGCCCCGGTGGCCATTTGATTTACTAAGGGTCAAATTTCAAGTGAAAAAAATTAGAAATTCGACCATCAAATTTCTTTGGGGGGGTTGATAAAAAATGGACAGTTTTAGATCAAATCGGTCCGTTTTCAATCGAATTTGCGCGAATTTGACCGAATTCGAATTGAACGATTTTCCAAAAAAAAAGGAATTTTTCAGGAAAGCTTCCAGGTGGTCCTCCATTTGGCAACTTTAAGGTGGCAAATAGTAATTCGAAGGATTTTAAAGAGACGGTATTTTAAAATTCTCGAATTTTTTCAATTCGGGGAATTTGACCGAATTCACAGTATTTTAAAATTCTCAGATTTTTTCAATTCGAATTGAAGTTTGGGCTATTCGATAGTCGAAATAGCCCAAAATTACTTTTTTTCAAATTTTCACTTCAGCTCTTAGTAAATCTGCCCCCTACTGTCAGTCTCTTTATTAGAGGTTTATCTGCATGTCAAACTACACACTGACTCCTGGTAACACATAGGGGCAAATTCACTAAAGCGCGAAGCGTCTAATGCTAGCGCTTATTCACCAGCGTGACTTCATTTCACAACTTTGCCAATTTACTAACAGTGTCCCTGGTGAAAATTCACTAGCGAAGTAGATAGACTAGCGCAACTTCGCACCCCTACACCAGGTGAAGTTGCGCACTGACAAAGGGACGCAACTACGCAAATTCACTAAGAGGACCATTTTACTGAATGTTACCTCTTGCGTTAGACTTTACTTCGCCTGGTCAGACCTGGGGAAGTTCAATACAATAGATAGTCATCCCTAGCACTTAGTGAACTTGCCCCATAGTGAGGACAGAACAGTGTGTCACATATATGCAATCTAAGAACAGCCTTTCCAGGGAGTCTTTACAGCATTGAAGATGACTCTTAGCTTGGGGCAGGATAGGCTGCCAACCAGGGTACCAGGGTCTAATTGTTTGTTTCATAAGATTATTGCTAACTATAACTCTTATAGGAATAACTGGTTGCTTTAGGGCAGGGGCACATTGGCAGATTTGGGGAGATTTAGTTGCCTGGCGACTAATCACTTCTTCGGGGCTACAATATCGCCGAACTGCCTACTAAAATGAAAAATCACCTGCGACGATGCACTCGCGGCACTTCGGTTTCTGAAGCTGTGCGAAGTTGCTTCACGAGGAAACTTCGACAACTTTGGAAATCGAATTGCCGCAAGTGCCATTGAGCTGGGATTTTCTCATGATAGCAAGCGGAAGGCAGTTCAGGGAGATTGTCGCCCAGAAGAAGAGGCGATTAGTTGCCAGGCGACTAAATCTCCCCGAATCTGCCCTTATGACCTTACCCATAGCGACTCATTTACTAAGGGTCGAAGTGAATTTTTGAATAAAATTTGAATTTTTAAAATTTGAATTTCAACGTAATTTTGGGCTTCTTTGACTAATAGCCCAACATTTAATTTGAATTGAAAAAATTAGAATTTTCAAATTTCAAAGTACTGGTCCTTTAAAAATCCTTCGAGCTTAAAGCTGCCAAATTGCCATTTTAGCCTATGGTATACCTCATAGAACCTTTCCTGAAAAATTTTCTAAGTTCTGATAAATCAAAGGATTTTGGTGAAGTCATTCGAATGAATCAAACGATTGGAATAATTTGAACAATTATTTATTCGATCAAAAGAGCCTTTTAAGAAAAACTTTGATGTTTTTTCACTTCGAAAATGCTACCCTTAGTAAATCTGCCCCTTAGTGTACAGTTACGATTGTAGACCCTAAATCTGTTTACTTTCCAGTGAACATAGATATTTCAAAGATTTAATTTAGTCAACTGGTCCTTATTGTTCAGTTATGCAGGCACAGTTTTTCTTATATGATAAACCAAGGGGATTAGTCCTGATTGTTTCCTGTTGGTATAGATTACAGTATCTTTAACATGTCCTAGATATCATTGTCCCGACTAGTGATGGCGAATCTATCCCGTTTCGCTGAAAAATTTTCAAATTTCCAGTGAAACTGTTGAAAAATATGTGAATTCATGAATGCCAGTGAAGTTTCGCTGGCATTTTGATTTCAAATGTATTCGCCGGTGGTGAATTGCGGGAATTCGCCGTGAATTTGCACCTGGTGAATCACTAGTCCCGACTTTTATTATTTTAAAGGGTTCAAATGTTGCTAGTACTGATTTGATTTGAGCTAGATTCTATGCAACCTTTTGTTCATTATATGCTGAAGTCTTTCTTACTCTACTATAGTTTTGAAACTATATGTGCACTGCATTAAGTTATAAACAAATTCAACTCTTATGCTGTGCATATACCTCAATTTAAATGCAGAGACACTCACAAATCTTACATCGCATACTTCATTACATTATAGCCTATTTGTTTTGTAACATTGCATAAGAAATTATAGAAATTATTCAGTAATACAAACTTGTTTTATTACACAGGGATACTTAATTATTTACTGTTATTTGTATTTACAAAAAAGTACATTTACATTTTTACATAACAGCACATAGATCAGATGTAGATATTTTATTACTAAGCCTTTAAAGGGCAATGTATTTCTTTGAATTTCAAAAACAATACCTGCTATATTGTATGTGTGCACTTTTATACAATCTATTTATGCAACCATTATCTGTATCAATCAGTGCAATACATATATTGTTATAATTTGGTTTCCAAAATAAAGATCATTGGCAGATTTACTTCAATTTTAACCTTTGGGGAATTCTGAAGGCAGCCCAGCAGTTCAAACAGCTAATCCTTTCTTTATTATCAGGAAATGTACACAATAGAAATAAATGGGGGTTAAGCAGTTCCAGAAAAAAATTTTTCTGTGCTGGAACAAATCTTACCAGTTTGTTTAATCTGAAAGCATTTTTGCATTTGTGTATCATACAAACCCAAATGTATGATTACGTGTCTGTGTTTTGTATGTGCGATACAGAATGTTGTTGGTACAGTAGGTTACCAATTTGTTAAATAACTAGGATGTTTTATCCCAAAAGCAGTCATCTGTGTCTATTTTTTATGTTAGCATGCAGTTATTACAGTACATTACAAAATAAAATAAATCTAATGCTATAAATTGGACTTGAAAATTTTAGCTAAATTACTGCAATCCTGCTAGCATATAATGTGTTCCTTGCTATCATATTATTTCTTGAATTTAATGTATCAAAATGCATGGTGTCAGATTAATTTTATCGGAGCAGTTGACAAATCTTAACTGGTTATATAGATAAAAGAACTCTAAACTCCTTGAATGCCAGTAAGTACAAAACATTCTTTCTAATTCAACCTAATATATTTTAATTTCATTTCAATCAATATTTTTGTAATATTTCAAATAAATAAGCATTTTTCTAAATTTGAGTTCACTGGTATCTGGTTATCTGGCTTCTGCAACAAGATAATGATCCTTAAATATACATTAAAAACCACAATGCATTACCTGAAGAAAAGCAACCTGAAAGTTTTGCAATGGTCATCACTGTCCCCTGATTTAAACATCATTGGAAATATGTGGCTAAATATGTAAGATGACCGAAGTATGGAAGTATAAGTCCCAATTGAAAGAAAGTTTTATGATAAAATTGTTTTGTGGACACTCCATTCCAAGCGACCTAATGATACAAATTAATCAATTATACCCTGCTTGAGCAAACTTGCAATTTCATTCTCAAAATTAGAAGTTATCTGCAAAGTATAGTGAGCAAAAATGCATAACAACAATTTAAGGACTCTTAATAGTGTTTACAAGTTGTGATCTGTACCAAAGGGTATGTTACAAAGTACTGACTTACTGTACTATTGTGCACATGATACAGTTTGTGTCTATGATTTTAAGTCCATGAAATAAAATCATTAGTGCTTAGTGATATAATTAGTTGTAATTGGTGCTCATGATTTGTAATTTCACATGTAATGTTTACTGATGTATTGTCATATGACTGAAATGTGCAAAATATGATGAGATTAAAAGTCACTTTGGAGTTCCATGACCCACATAAAAGCCTTTGGCCACTTGCTTTTACATGGTCATTGAACTCCTTGGTGACCAGGGCCAGATGTACAGATGCAGTCACTTGGATTTGTAAGTTAAATGCGTCGTGACACAGGGCTAATTGAAGAAACTGTGTTATCTAAAGTTATGTTAACTCATTTAATGCATTTAACCTTTTCATTAGCATACCAAAGCACCATTGTTTTCAATGGTGAACTCTTTAATTGGATGGGATGCTGTGACACAATATTCTGTGCTAAGTGGGATAAATGAGATAGATGAGTTAAGTCACGACGCATTTAACACACAATCCAAAGTGACTGCATCTGCGGACGCCCCTAGACCCACTGCCGTTCGTCACCTCCATACTGTGCCCTTTATTCGCAAATTTTCATCATCAGGACTGGAGCAACGGAGATCAGCACATGGAAAATGTAAAAAACTACAGTATCTCCTGCGTATCCCCAGTGTTTCTGAACCAATGTGGGTGTGGCTGGGCAGCAGGTTGCCCCTAAAATCCTGTCACCCTAGGCCCAAGCCTAGGTGGCCTTTCCACAAATCCGGGCCTGTTGGTGACATAATATCCTTATATTTTACAATATTAACATGTATTTCTATAGCGCCAACTTGTTGCGTATAGGGGTACATTATTAATTATGTAAACAATATGTTATAATGTCTCCATTTATAACATATTAACATGTCTCTCATGATCCCCCCACTCCCTGCTACTTTCTCACCCACTTGACACTGATGGCCTCTCTACTCTCTGGCTTTTGCACAGCTCTCTGACCCCCCTACTGCTTGCTATTTTTCTTGTTGACTTCACTCTTTGCCCATCACCTGCTGTCAGTGCCAACTCTAAGGGGCAGATTTATCAAGGGTAGAATTTTGAATTACAAAAACTTTGAAATTCAAATTGAAAAAATAGTGCATTTGATCTAATTCAATTCAAAGTTTTTCCCGTTACTTTGAGCCTTGATTAATCTGCCCCTATGTGATATTTCCACAATTTAGCTCACCATACCTGCTAAAAATCATTAAAACATTAAATAGACCCAATAGGATTGTTTTGGCTCTAATACTGATTAATTATATCTTAACTGGAAGCAAATACAGGACACTATTATTACAAAAAAATAATTTTTACAAATTCTTAGTCACTTATTATGGTCTCAATGGAAGATGGCCTTCTTAGAATTTGGATGTTTCTAGATAATAGGTGTCCGGATAAGGGATCCCATACCATATCCATTAATACTATTATTGTATGAATTTGTATGAAAGTTTTTTGAAAGACAGCTGAAATGTTAGATCCTCTAGGCAAAGGTAACACAAACAAATGATATGTTAGAGCTGTCTATAAAAAACCCAACACTAACACAAAGCCTGCACTTAAAGAGACAGATTGCTGGGAAAAGGGTAATGAACAGTACATTTTTAACTGAATATATTAAGTTTTTTCTTCCATGAGATTAAGTTTATATATTTTTTGTATTCTGGATTGCTCCCTTGTAATGCACATTTACATAAATGAGAAGGAAACTTTTATAGGGTCTGCCACAGAACAGTAGGTACCAACATAAAACATTCTGTATATGAACACCTGGGGTATACTGAACATTTTGAAGTGTGCACAGGCCACATGTGACATCAAAATAAAAATACCTCATAATACAGCAAAACTCAACACATTTACTTTATTTATGTGGGGCAAAGCTATAACAAAAAAGTTAGATCACTCCAGCAAGCCACATCTTTCTGGAAAGTACACATTCTACTGAATCCAAAATCTGTAAATATGTCCTTCTTACATCACATCACCTAAGAATATAACCACATGTATATCACACAAGATAAAACACTATAAATGTGAACACTAGTGCTCTATGAAAATGTTTGATGCCCCAAACGGAGAGAGAGTGTGTGTCACATAGGGACACTAAAATAAAAATGCATTTGAATTTTCTCGGCAGGCAATTCTTCTGCAAACAAAGCACACTGTCTTCAATGTATGTGTCATAAAACATCCTAACAATACAAATACCCTAGAAATCATATTTTTTGAAGTGCACTTCTGATGAATGCAAGGTGGGTAAATTTGTTTTTCTAGAGGAAACTAACAAACTGCTATGATAAAAAAGCACATATTGAACAATAATGCTGGGATAAAAATGCAAATGCAAGTCACAAAAATGAATCAATGCAACTCAATTTAATACCAAAATAGCTGAAAATGTTTGTGTAGAGGCGCAAGAAAGCACATTTAATCATTTTCTCTAGATTTATCGTGGCTTCACTAAATAATCTGAAGATATTGTGTCAGGTGTTAAAGAAGGTACATACAGTGAACAATAATTTAGCATGCATTTCAACTTTTGCTTTAGTGTGTTTTGAAATGTAAAATGTAGATTTATACCATTATCTAGATAATTACTTATTTTATGCTTTACATTCAAGGTCTGCCTAGTAAGATTGGAAAAAAGGAAAAGAGACACCTGCTAGGGGATATTTCCTGTTAGAATTGTTTGCCATTAGCCCTTGAGGTACAAGCAAATGAACCTCTGGCTTAAAAGGAACCTGTTTAAACATTTAAATCTCATAGGGATCAAGCAATTTAAAGTAAAAGATTCTGTAGCTCAAAGGCACAACCGTGAGAATTCAATCCTTCAGTTACAAAGTTAATTTGAGGAAAATAGGAACTAAGCTGACTTACTGCTGGAAAAGCCTTAAATATGGTTACATAGGAAAAGCTTATTGACAAGAGGACTCCTCGATTTAGCCTTCACTTTCAGTCATCCCACTAAACCCCATTGTTACATACCTTAATGAAACACCAGGAGCCAAAATGGGGTTAAATAGCCACAGCAGTTATTCACATTTTATCAAATAAATAGGACATTGCCAGCCTCACCTCAAGGCAATATTCAAGAGATCAATACTATGCTTTACCATTCCCAAATTCTTCTACGAGCAGGAGCTACATCTTCCACCATGAGAGAAGTTCAGCAGTCCTGTTGCTGGTCCTGAATCTACAGGGTGTTGATGATAGGAAATCCAAGCAGGCTGTCACTTAGCACAAGCAGTAGTAGCATCTGTATCAATCAACCCCCTGTGCAGTCATAGGAGAGAACCTCCTTTCTTCCTCTTCTAAAATTTCCTGTTTTGATTCAGAGGAAGGCAAAAACCACAAACTGAAGCCAGTGGCAATTATCCCTCAAGAGGGAAAACAATGGCGAAAACATCCCCTGGATCAAGCATTCAGAATTAACATGAATGAATACAATGCTGACTCTCAAGTTTAAACTACAGAAGCCACAATATAACAGTGCATTCAGCAAAACATCTAACATTTAGTTAAAAATAGATAATATAAGAACATATAGAGGAGAAACTCCTGAAATTTTACAAAATATGCAAAAAAGGGTAGGTGGGATGTTTTTACCTGCTCAGAAGATAAGTGAACAGCTTATTCCCCTGACATCACACCCCTCTCTTTCTTCACCCCCAGCCAAGCTTTTCCCTGCCTTAACTCATAGTTTCTCACCCATTCACAACTACATCTGATTCTGCCAATCTTTAAACATAAAACAGTGAAATCTGACAGATGGTCATTCAGAACCCTTTTCATGCATCCCCTGCATTTATAGCTCCAGGGCTTTCCTTTCTGACTTGGACTTAATGCCAACTTTTCAGTGTCTTCCTCAGGTTATTTGCAACTGAATTGTAAGATCCTGTGTTTACAAACCTACTGTTGCCATTATGAAACAATTATTATTATTAACATTTAAATAGAGCCAACATATTTTGCAGTGCTGCAATTCATACAGTAAGCCTTAAGTGCATCTCATGCAATAAGGAACTCTAAAGTATTAAAAAAATCTCCGTCTGTTTCCACCCCTCATACTAATGTAGAGAAGGGAAGTAGCACACAATTGACAAATGAAGGTTGTCGCCTTATAAAATGTATTATGCAGCAGAATTTTGAGCCCAAGCCATTAAGAGAGAGGGGTTTTCCCTCAAAAAACTTGCGTGAGTTTCAAGCTTTTTATGTATATACAGTATAACAGGTTTGGACCTGTTATCCAGAATCTGGGAATCTGGGTTTTTCTGTAATTTGGATCTTCAATATTTAAGTCTATTAGAAAATGTAAACATTAAACAATTATATATTTGTTTGAACTAAGTACAAGGTATTGTTTTATTATTACAGAGAAAATTGGATAAAATTGAATTTATGGGAGATGACCTTTACATAATTTGGAGCTTTCTGGATAACAGATGCATTACCTATACTTAATTGAAGATATATATATATATATATATATATATATATATATATATATATATACACACACACATTACCAAAAAAAACGCACTCCAAGGACTTGTACAGGGGACAAAATAAAGTTAGAATTTATTTCAACATTTCGGCTCCCTTACTTGGGCCGCCTTCAGGAAGTAAATGCTACAAACAAGTGGATACCATTTAAAGTGAAGAAATTGCACTAAACAAGTAAGTATGATGACATAGGTGGGTGTCAACCTTAGTCTAATAAACACGTAATTAGATCTTTTTGTGTGGAGTCTTACTCTACTGTGACCGTGTACCATGAGCATTAAAAACAGATTGGAGTATCTAGCAGTGGGCATTCTGCCATACTCCCTTATCAAAAAAGGTATTCTTTAGAACAAACACTATTATATATATAGGCGCTGATTTACTAAAGGAAAATAAGTAGAAAATACCTCGAAATTTGACCATAGAATCAAAATCCTTCGAATATTGTAGTCGAAGGATTTTCACCGTATTTGGCATTCCCGAGATCGAAGAAAACTTTTAGAAGGATTTTAGCATACGATTGAAGGATTTTTCTTCGATAAAATAAAACTTAGAAAAATGGTCTAGCAGGTCCCCATAGGCTAACATAGCAGTTTGGCAGCTTTTATTTTATTTGAAGTTTTTTTAAAGAGACGTTACTTCAAAAATTCTAAGTCAAAGGACCATTAGACCAGTAAACAGTAAACCGGATTATGCCATCTGAGCGGCTACGCTTAACCCCCAGAGCTATGTAAGTGTCATGTCATGGGTATCATCCAGCCTTCATTTATACAACAGTATAACTTTAATTATTTTCTACAGGCTCATCTCATTTTGGTCAGCGCATACCGAGACCCAGCCCAAAATTACTGCTTACCTGGAGAGTGCCTAAAAAGTATGCTTATTAGTTAGTATTGTGCAACTTCGATCTGCGCCCATACTGGTGTCAAGTACTGGTAGTTGCACTGGGAACCCATGGAGACACATTCTTTGCTCTAGTCCAGTTACACTGGTATGTAGGGATGGGTGAATTTATTCGCAAGCCACGAGTTTGCGGCACATTGCCGTGATTCACCGCTGGTGAATAAATTAGCGAAACGCCCTCAAAAATTTGCCTGCCAAAAATTTGCCTGAATTCGGTTCGCAAATTTTTCGCCAATTTTTCTGTGAAGTGAATCTGCATAGATTCACCCATCACTACTGGTATGAAAAGCTGCCTAGGGATCCTAAACCTACTATCCCTATCTGATGCCCATCCGGGGTATGCAGTTATCTGGAGTAAAAAAGAAACACTGTGATCCACTGTATTATATCATGCAGTCCTGATTCTACCCAGAATCCTACATAGTTACTATGTAACACTTACACTTGCCACGGGTTTGTTACTTCATAATCACATTAATGTACATACATACAGTATATACAAGGAGTCCAATCCTATTAGAGAGAATGTACCAACAGATGAGTGTAGGCCACCCACAGAGTCCAATAAATTCCTTTGACGTTTATTCATTTTCTGCCACAATTGTATCAGTAGAAGGGAGATATACTGTAGGTAGTGTCTCATTTAACCCCTTAGGAAAAATCCACCCCAATTCTCTCTGTATTAGCATGAGTTCCCTGTTACCCCCTCTATGTGGAGGGGGCACATAGTCAATGATCATATGGCGAAATTGCGGTAGGGTATGTTTCAACTGAAGCCAGTGTCTAGCAACCGGTTGATCAGCTTTGCCAGTAGAAAAGGAACTCCGTATGTGTATTTGTGTATATATATATATATATACTCACAAAGCTGGTGCACTCGACATCCAAAAAGCAATTGCCTGGATGCTAGGTTATAACAATGGATAAAGTATCAAAAAACCGCACTCACTGGCCTTTTAAATGAAAAAATTTACTTTTATTTCAACGTTTCGGCTACTAAAGAGCCGTCTTCAGGAAGAAGTTATGTATATTCTTATTAAAAATAAACATTTCCGTTGGATAATTTAATTTGTTCCTCCTCTTGGGCCATGCAATACATACACTAGGGGCAGATTTATAAAAATGTTTAGAGTTTAATGAATAAAAGAAGTTCTTTTCATTCCTATGAGATTTTTAGAACCATATTGATCAAACAGTAAGTTCTAACCCATTGGTAAATACAATTCTAAAACTCCCATAGGAATGAATAGAATGGGTGTTTTTATTTATTAAGTTCTAAACTCACATTTTGATAAATCTGCCCCTACGTTTATGCAGGCTCAGAAACCCATGGCAACTAATCAACAGGTAGCATTTCTTATTTAACATTTACTATGGGCTACTGAACCTGGACAAATGTGGTGTATTTTATTACATATAGGGGTTTGCCTTGTACAGTATGTGCAGAAAAAATAATGTAGCCTATGAAAGATTAACTGCTACATTTACAGTTTTGTTGTGCATTATTTAGTTTACATACAATTTTTTATTTTTTCATGCTTTTTTGGAAATAATACTATGGAGGCAGAACATTATTTTTTATCCTGTTTGTATTCCTTAACCTGCTAGATAGATAGATGATAACATTTACAGTAAAATGTAATTATGTACTTTTCTGTACACTCTTTCAGTCTTTACATTTTTAGATAAAAATTAGGTTTTAAAAAACATTTAATCCAGCACTGCTTTTCTTACATTTTAACTCAGTCTTTTTTTTTTTTACTTCCTCAGACACTAAATTCAAAGCGTGACAAGTTTGAGTGACATTAACTTACTAAAACCTACGAGTATTCTGCCCTCATACCTTTCATTAAACCGGCTTGACTTCTTGTAGGACTGAATGTGCTTTCTACTTGTCACTTTGGGATGAGTCGGAGGAGGAATAATTGACTGTGTGGTATGGTATAAATAATAAAAAAGAACAATCCAACACAAATTAGAGGTGTGTAAGTGTATTTATTGTAGGAGTATGTCTCTACTGAAGGTTAATTTGTTGCTCTCGGGAAAACTCTATTGATGCTGTAAAAACAAAGGGTAAACAGAACTAATTTCAAGAGCTCTACTTCTGCTGTGAAGAGGGAAATAAACTGCTATAAGAGCTAGCAATTACTTTGAGTTAACAAATCTTTTTTGTTGTATACTTTAAACCCCAAAGAACAGAGCAAATAAAACACTCGAATGCATTTCTTGATCACTACTTTATAAAATTAAGAAAGTTTTAAAAGTAACTTTAGTTAATGATGAGTTTTATACATATACAGCAAGAAGAGATGGCAACACACAAAAGCCAATTAGTTCATAATGGTCCTTAGGATTAATGATGGGATAATGTTTATATTGTTTTGTAGCTAGAATTAAAAATGAAAATTTTGTCTGTATCCTTTACAACATCTTTGTTAGCTACTAAAAAATACTGATTGGCTACTTTTTTCCTCAAAGGTATACAATTTTCTCCTTTACAATTTTTCTTTGCACGGACTTTATATCTCAGGCTGTTTTTGAAATCTTGAAATAAATGTCAACATTTGAAATGTATTGTGGTTCACCTGTTCTATCTATATTTAGCTATGTTACATACATTTTTCTTCTACTTAATTACAAATATGCATACTACAGGTATGGGATCCATTATCATGAAACATACTTTCCAGAAAGCTCTGAATTACAAGAAGGTAGTCTCCCATAGATTCAATTTTAATCAAATAATTCAGGTTTTTAAAACTGATTTAATGAAGGTGATTTTCTCACACCAAGTTAATTTCCTGTGTTATTTTTTATGACGTAATCAGTTTACTTTGTATTCAATAATTTACTCTCTGATGTTCTAAGTACTTACAAAGGACATTTGTCAGTGTTTCTTGTAAGGCAGATTGGAGCTTCAGCAGAACAAACTGTAATATACAGTTCTGAATATAGAGTGTAAGTGTTTTTTGTTTTTTAGAAACTTAAATTCCCCTCTTTGGGAACTTAACAGTTACTTGCAAGCATGGCACAGGGGCAAATCCACTAAAGAGTGCATCTTCGCCATCGGCTTTGCAGCCATCAAAACACTTCTCCAGGTGAAAATTTGCTCAGACAACCCTAATTCACTAAAGTGCAAAGTTTATCCAGGGCGCCCAATGCTGGCAAAGTTGCGTTAGTGTTACTTTGTCAAGCAAGCGAAGTTGTGATATGGTGAATTTTTGCTAGCATATAGTCACTTCACCCTTTAGTAAATCTGCCACATAGTGTTTATTAAAAAGTTTAATTGGGGAAATGGCTAATAAGGAGGAAGCCACTTCAATTCCATAGTGATATAGTAGATAAGGTTAAAAACATGTTCAAGCTTACCCTAGCTGATGCTGTGTAAGGCAACAAAGACCTCTGTAGCCTCACCCATTTGCCTCAGAGAATCAACTTTGAACTAAAATTTAGTAACTTTTCTCACTTTCTAAAAAGGCATCCAACAATTTCTTGAAATCTATGTAATATGTCTGCCACAGCCTCTACTCCATTACTTTGCAGTCCCCACTGTATAAAAACCCTTTCTGCAGCTTAAGATGAAACCTCCTTTGTTCTGATCTAAATGTTAGGTTCACTGGAAGGACCAGCTGCTAAATAAAGCATCTGAAAATTTATTGTATGGTCAGCTTGTATATTTATATAAAGAAATCGTATACCTTAAAACGCCTCTTCACTAGTGTAAATAAATACAACTTAGCCAACCTTTCCTCATGACGGAGACCTTCCATTCCCTTTATCAACTTAGTTGCTCGTTTTTGGACTTTCTCTATTTTATTTATATCTACTAAGGTCCAAAGATGAAAACTGTGCTGCATGTTGTAAATGGATTCTTACTAGTTCTTTGTAGAGTGAATATACCCCAGGGTTGGACTGGTCTGCCAGGGCACTGGGACAAAACCCAAGGGGCCCAGCGTTGGTGGATCCTATGTACTCTAATATTTATGCATTACTTCATGTGTCAGAGCTAGTTATGAGAAATGCACATCGAGTACCCATCGGCCTACTTCTGCCAGGCATGCCCACATCACTCTATACTTACAGTAGCTGAGCAGACCCGGACATGGATGCTGACAGCTGGCTGGCATGTGCTGGTTGTACTGCTTCTGCACGTAATACATCCCAACATGATGCAGTGTCCTACCATCCAAAGAGCATTAAGTGTGCACTCACAGTAGTAAAGGTGTGGCTGAGTAGCTCTGTAAAGCAGTGAGGGGCCAAGGTGGTAGCAAGAGACTGCGGGCATGAACATTTCACATTAATTAACTACTAATAGTCATCACTGTTGAGAGTATAGAAGAGATTGGAGTTGGCAATTACTGGTTGAAGCCTTCCTTCCTATCCACTGCTTCAGAATTAGGTACTGACTTTATGTATTAAAGGATAAGTAACACCAAAAAATTATTTTAAAGAAAATATCATGTAGTGTTGCCCTGCGCTGTTAAAACTGATCTGTTTGCTTCAGAAACACTATTATAGTTCATATAAACAAGCTGCTAAGTAGCAGTGGCGGAAATTGAAAAACGACTAAATGGCACAGGATAAGTAATGGATAACAGATAACATTATGTTCTACAGAGCTTATCTGCAATCTGCTGTGCAACTTGAGCCTTTTCTCCTTTGAATGGCTGCCCCCATGGCTACAAAACAGCTCATTCATATAAACAATAGTAGTGCTTCTGAAGCAAACACTGCAGTTTTACCAGTGCAGGGCAACACCGCATTATATTTTTATTTCTTTAAAACAATTTCATTTTTTGTTGTTACTGGCCCTTTAAGTGTTTTTTATTTTGAAAAGAAATACTTCTAACCTGTTTTACCAAAAATTTTAGTATGAGGGGAGCACAGGTCTCAGGTTCCTGGTGGGCACCAGGCACCCAAGTCTGACACTGCTATATCCCTCTTCATACAAGGCAATATCTTGTTAGCCATGCTTGTTGCTGAATGGCAAGTCATGCTACGGCTAAGTATAACTATTACTAGATAGCAGTGTCATTCTGTAGCTACTAAAGCAAATAAAGTTCTGTCTTTCAAAAAAAGGGCATAAGCTCAAGGCATGAAAACCCATCCCATTTCGCTTCGCCAAAAAATTTGCGAATTTCCAACAAAATTTGCAAATTGCTGAAAAATTTGCGAAACGAGTCGCGTCACATTTTTGATGCACATTGCGTAATTTTCGGTGCGTTGCTTAGTTTTCGGCACACGTTGTGGTTTTTTGACATGCATCGCGTTTTTTACGCCAGCATTTTCAGCAGGTGAATTTTCACTGGTGTTTTGCGAATTTATTCGCCGGCTGTGAATCACGGGAATTCGCTGCGAATTCGCACCTGGCGAATAAATTCGCCCATCACTAATAATTATACCTCTTTATAGATCCCTAGTAAGATCTCATCTGGAGTATGCAGTGCAGTTTTGGACTCCAGTCCTTAAGAGAGATGTAAATGAGCTGGAGAGAGAGCAGAGATGTGCAACTAAACTGGTTAGAGGGATGGAAGATTTAAATTATAAGGGTAGAATGTCCAGGTGGAGGTTGTTTTCTCTGAGAAAAAAAGGTGCTTGAGAGGGGACATGATTACACTTTACAAATACATTAGAGGAGATTATAGACAAATATCAGGGGACCTTTTTACCCATAAAGAGGATCACCGCACCAGAGGCCACCCCTTCAGACTAGAAGAAAAGGACTTTCATTTGAAGCAGCGTAGGTGGTTCTTCACAGTCAGGACGGTGAGGTTGTGGAATGTACTGCCGGGTGATGCTGTGATGGCTAATTCTGTTAATGCTTTTAAGAGGGGCTTGGATGATGTTTTGGACAGACATAATATAAAAGGCTATTGTGATACTAAACTCTACAGTTAGTATAGCTGTGGGCACATATGGTGTGTGTGAAAGTGTGGAGGGGTGTGTTTTGGGTTGTAATTTGGAGGGGTTGAACTAGATAGACTTTGTCTTTTTTCAACCCAATTTAACTATGTAACTATACTATAATGGTTATAACATGAACAGGCATGTCATGAGGGGTCATTTGCAAACATACCTGTAAGAGTGGGTGCTCTAAAATGAATGCAATGGGGAGCACATATTGAGACTATTCATTAAGGTACATGACCCCATTCACATTCTGGCACTCATACATGATTGCCAATCCATCCAGACACTTTTCATAGGGCATGACTTCAAGCAGTAAGCCAAGGGAGCCCTTGAGGAACTGGCAGTAGCTCAATGGGTACCCACATGGTAGCCTCAATACATTCATAACCCCTATTATATTTGCTATGAGACGGAGTGTTCGCCTAACTGGGGTGTAGATGTTTATTAAACAGATGGGGATATACTCAGGGCCAATCCGGCCCTGAGTATATCCCCATCTGGTAACATTAAGAGCCGAATTTCCGGTTTTTAAAACGGAAATTTGGCTCTTCTAGTGCAGCCCCCCCTCCACCCGCTCCGATGCTAGAAGATAGAACCGTGGAGCGGGAGGGGGTGGCATCGGGGCCGCTGCCTCAGGCGCCAGCAGTCCCTGAAATGCCCCTGGATATACTATAAATGAGAGACACGGAGTACAGGTGTTGTGTTAACAGTGAAGGCTGTGCAGGACTCACCACCAACTTGTTTATTAGATCTCCAACATGGCTAACCATGAATAAACATTTACATGTAGGAAGTATATCTAACATTAGAGAGCAAGCAGAAATTAAGCTAGAAAAATACATCCTAAACATAGAGAGTACAGTTTAACCAAAATAACATTTAGATCCTATAACACAACAAAAGGCATCTAGGCTTTGCTTGTTTTTCTGAAAAAAAGAGACTGTTCTGAGAAAGAGCTGTTAATGGAGGCATGAAACTAGTCAGCAGCTTTTTAATCACACATCGCCAATGTCTGATTCACCTGCTGTTATGAATAATAGAGATGTTTGCTTTTTTAACTGAACTGCACATGCACAATGGGACAGAAAAAGGCTGCTGGTTGAACCAGGCCCATCTGCTAAATGCATATGTGGGACCAAATATAAAGCACTACTTAGTATAGTATACAGTAGTATAAGGGTAGACAGCTCTACAAGCTGGCAAAATAAGTATTGGTATTTAACATATTGTTGTACCAGCTATGGCCTTCATTAATACATTAAGCTAAATCATATAATCACCTCCAAAAATCATGAATGTAACTTTTTTTCTAATTTCTTTAAAAATAAAGGTGATAAAAACACACTTGTGGAATTAAAAAAAAAAACCTTCATTTATGTAAATGTGAATCATCAAAAGTTAGAGATCACCACAGTCCACTAGTGTGAAATTCTGCCACTCGCCATTCTTTTCTACTGGATTCTTATTAATGGGTTAAAGTGAAAGTTCACCCTTTGATAAATATGCCTTTACAAAGGCTATATAAATGAATTGAGAGTGGCAGAATTTCATTCTGGCATTCTATTAAGATTCTAAATCATTTACTGTGCTAAGTTGTCTAACCAAACTGCTGCATCTTGAGGTGAGGTGAACAAATTACAAGTTTGCAAGTTTGCATGCTAAGGTTATTCTTCACACTGATGGCATTGAGATTGTAGAATGCCCTTCCAGCTGATGTTGTGATGGCAGATTCTGTTAATGCCTTTTAAAGTGGTTTGGATGAAGTATTATACCCAAGGCTATTATGACTTTAAGATCTACAGTTAAAATATATAGGTATTTGAGAAACATTTGCAAAATAAATAAGTGGAGGGCTTGGGCAGAATCTGAAAATCAGAAAAAGGGAAGTGATGTCAGTGTCACATATAAATTTGTGAATTGCACATGCCCAAAATGCAAAGAAACATGCCAACCAGAAGAGAGCAGCATTATGCCATGGGTGCCTCTTCAACCATACTGACAGGCACGCGTTACAAGAACCCCTTGTGAAGCACAGTGATGTTGAAATATATATATTTTTGCAACTTTGAAGAAACCATTGTGCTGATCCCTTTTGAACAGTTATATTCTTTTACTTGCCCAAGCACTCAGGAAGTGGAAGTTGATGACCTAGTGCAGGTACCTTCCCTATCCCTATATATATATATG
>CM044447.1:95391733-95484803 GCA_024363595.1 Xenopus borealis
AAAGAGAAACTGATGCCCTCATACATAGAATATGGAATGACTGTTTATTTCTGTACATATTGGAAAAAATGATTCTCCTTTCTGTATACAAATTTGATGTTTTCCTTACGTAAATGGAACTGATGCTCTTCTTTCTGTAAAACCCCTTTTTTCTCCCTGAAAAATAATAAAAATAAAAATTATAAAAAAAAAAAAAATTAGGCATGGGAGTTTAGTCATGGATTTTTTTTTTAATAAAATATGAGATATATTGGAATTTTTGCTTACAGAATAATCTTTCAACCAAGCATTTCCAAGAAATGGGAAGTACAGTTCACCTTTTTGTGTTACATCTTCCAATGCAAAAAATACCAATCCCAAAGAACTAATTTATTTCCTTGTCATACTCTTCCACTGTACTTTTCAAATTTAACTATAAAGCTTTTGTCTACTGCTTGTCTAAACCTTTCCAGCTCCACAAAGACTACTCAGATTTAAGTTAGTTTGTTCTAATTGGTTTAACTATTTGTCTCTAGCTGTGGGGTTGCACATTTAATGGCCAAACACTTTCTGTCAATTATATAGTATGCTGGATGAGTGAGCGCTGCCATTGCATACATTGGCATCTATTTCACAATGATTGAGTTCCTTGGGCCAGAGGGATTTTGCAAGACTGGGTTTTCATGGTTGATATATTTTTAGTCATTTGTCATAAACTCATTCCAGAGTACTGCTTGTAAGACGGAATGTTTAATTAATTTGAGTGCCAATGAGCAACATTTTGCAAACAGTTTATAGCATTCAGTGCTCAGTCTTGGCTATTTCTAAATGTAGGATCATTATGCCATTCATTTTATGTATTTAGTAGGCAAACGTTACATTCAGGTCAAATCTCTTAAAGAGATACTGACAAATCGTAAATTCTAACTTATACAGAAGTGCATGTCCATGACCATATGTGTGAGTATGGCATTGTTCCTTTTTTTCTAAGCTAAAACTATCTGAAAAAACAACTACATCTTAGATCAAGCAGATGTTTTCCTATTCATTGCATTAAAACAAAATGAGTAAAACGTATTTACCATTATGCTCTAATAAGTGCCAGGGAAAGATGTGATCTGGTCAAATGCCTAAACCACTCCTTTTTGTATGGTAAAAGGAGAAACAAACATGAGTGAAAAGTCTTGTCATTACCCATCTATCATGTCATCTACTGAAATGTCTAAGTAAGAAATATATACAATACATGTTATTAAAGTTGTCCACAATAAGTTGAGCTGGATGCATGCTCTAAATTGCAGAGAAGCTAAATATAGGATTGTGGTTTAAAACATAGATTTTAGACTGTATGGTTAACTCTGAAAAACATAATAACTATTTATTATTAGCAGAAAGTGGTGTTGTTCCCTGAATCCCTCTTTCCTTGTATCACAAAGTGGGAAAACAACAGCACTCCCATTTCACATAAATAAAACTGCTTTTATTATCACATATGGAAGCTTCAGCGAAGCATACGATAATAAAAGTGGTCTTATTTATGTGAAATGGGATTGCTTGTATTTTCCAACTTTGAAATACAAGGTATGTGAAGGTGAATACATCAATTTGTGTGCACCCCTGGGAAGAAAGTTTATAACGTGCTGGAGGATTATTGCATTGTGTTAAACCTCTTTCTTAGCCCTATTTATGATGGTTGTGAATAGTCATAGGTAATAAAAAAAATCTCTATCCTTATCTACCTATATCATTATAGGAATTTTTAATGAATAAAAACCCAAGCCCCTGACCCCTCACCATCTCCTTTCCTCATTTTTAATGAGGGGCAGTGATTACATTTTGAATGACAGTCAGGGTTAGGGTGAAGTACTCACTGGAGTCCTGGGAAACTCACCTCTGCAGTTTTTGTTTGTCATTGTATTTTTTCATATATACAAGAGCATAAATCTAATTAAATAGCTGCATTGGCACCAGAAGATATGCTTATATTCATTTGGCGTGTAGTCCATTTCAGTTGTATAGTAGTCAACGCCACAGATAACTGAATGATGTCCACCTGACCTTTATTATTATAACTATCCTGAATATACTATTTTGGTCTTTGTGCAACTTATAGTAGGTGTTTATATTCTTAAAATGATCTCTTAATCTTCTTTATTGAGCAATATCCATAGGGATATGATTACATAGAGTTGTAGATAAATACATTAATACTTATTCATCATGGGTAATAACTGATGGGGTTTATTTATCAAAGTTCAAATTTGTGAGCTTTTTTTAGACCTTATTTGAACTCCAACTCAAATGGTTTCTAATTTAGGTTAGACACCTGAAAACTCAAATTAATTGAGTGTTTGCAAAAAAACCTCAAATTGCTTGAATTAATCATGCTTTTGAGCAAAACCCACTGAAAAACTTTAAAAGCGTTAAAGCTATTGACATCAGCGCTACAAAATATTAACAGGTTTTAGATGGTGTATTTTTGGATTCAAGCTACAGTATTTCCAGGGTTGGGGGTATAATAAATCCTAGATAGAAAAAAACTTTTTTTGCCTGAAAAATCAATTTTTGACTCAAAAATACCCTTGAAAACTAATTTGTCATGGAAAAGACAACTCAACCTTCGATAAATAACCCCCTTAATGTTATTACACTGCAATGCACCATATTTGCAAAAAGCAATCTAAAAGCCTACACCAAATGGTATTGCCCAAAGGATAAAATTAAGCAAACTCAAGAAATGCTAGCTGCAACAGAATAATGCAATTGCTATTGCATTTATAAAACATGATTGCCTAGTACTGTGGGAATACTGTTATTAGTGTGATACAATAACATCCTGAAAATCTTAGAGCTGTGATACAAATGTGTTTTATAAGTACTTAGTAAACACGAAACATATTGTTTCATTTCATCATGGTCACTGTATTCTTGGCCCCTTGGTAGAAATATCTTTAAACAGTTTAATACTAAAATCTGCAAAAACAAGATCTGCACATTTTACTATTGATGTTTTCTATTTGGAATTTTCTATTTCATATATTTAAGAAATTAAACTAAGAAGCAAAATAAAAAAAAATTAATAGAGATTTCTGCTTTTGGTTAACTTTATGTAGAATAATACAAGGCTATACTGCTTTAAAGATGTGTAGCGCTCAATTGCCTGTGTGGTAAATATGTCCTGTCTGACAGGAGGGCTCATTTCATCAGTTGTACATTCTATTCTTTTTTTTTGGAAGAAAAAGAAATGCCCCTGGTTTTACCACTTATCCACATTCTCAATTTTCATCAGGTCTGTCAAAAGGTGAAATTGACTTTTTCAGATTACATTGCTAAAACTGCACTGTGTGCACTTTCCCAAGAAGAAACATCCTGTAAGTTAAAACTGAATGTGACAATTTATAGCTAGTTTGAAATTGTTAACTGAGAAGAGGAATTACATACAAAATAAGTATCTACTTCTGGCATCAAAATGTCCTTGTTTAGGTGACAATGCACCAGCAGGTCGTGTATAGATTGAAGACAGACTTGTCTTATTAGTTTCATGTGGATGGGTCATTTATTACATTTACACCAAAGGAATGTGTATAGATGACAATACCAGAACTAATGGAAATGTGTATAATTTGATTTTGTTTTATAAAGAAGATAAATAGCAATGTATATAAAACAGTTTGCTGACAGGGCTGTGACTGTTTGAGTTTCTACATAATATGAATTAGAGAGAGGCAATTATGAGTCCTCCATCTGTTTTTGAACTTGATTTTCTATCAGCCTTCGCAGCTAGTAATGTAGCTCAGTTTCGTGGCTCTGGCTAAAGGCACAGATGCATTTTTACTATGCCAAACTTGTACTGATGTTATTTTCCTGAAGCATCATATCTGCAAACAGACCCAATAGCTACAAATTTAATATGCAAAATATTATTATTGTTGTATTGAAAATACAATAAAATACAAGTTAAAAATTTTACTATATAAATTATTTGCAATGAAAAAGTTGAGTGGGGTGATTACAACATGTGCTGCATCAAAATTGGTACTAATATTCACAAGACAAAATTAAAATATACTTTATGGAAATTCCACAATACCCAAACCTTGCCTTGTCAGTTATCCCCCTCACAACAACCTCTCTCTCCTATTTATACATGTGTACAGAAACATACTTACTGAGCACATTCTTAATTTATTGAGTCTAAAGACACAATAAATTAAGGATGTGCTCAGTTAGTACTTTCAAGACCAAATGACAGAGCAACCACATGCAAAAGTGTTTCTCAAGTTCTAGGTGCAGCTGTATGCAACAATATTCAAAAATCCATGGTGTTTCAAACTCCAAAACCTCATTTCTGCTAAATACTGGAGATTAATACAGTGAAAGTGCTCTCTAAACCATAATTTGACCTCCAAGAAGAAATCTCTGTCTCAAAAGTAAGGTTAGAGGAGACCCAGCTTATCTACTTGTGTTCTGATAAGTCTATTTATCAAAAGTAATTCAAAGCAACTGGACTTGCTGAGATATTTTAATGAAGACGTTTCACTGCTCATCCGAGCAGCTTCTTCAGTTCAACTGACTGGTGTAGGGGAGTTCTCGGCATGTAGACTCTTCCAACAATCCAACCACAACGGTACATTGTAACTCTTCAGAGAGGTGACATCTGAAATTCATAGTCATACTTCTTCATACAATCTTCATAGTCATACTGATAAGTCAATTTCCTTTCTTAAAAAGTCATTAGAACCTCACAAAGTTAAAATTTGCATTTGCATCTGCATTGTAAATTCCAGCATCGTCCCAGCAACTAAAGAATGGTTGAGTAATGATGACGTAGCTGTACTTCTGTATTTATTAATTATATTATTTTATTTATGCTTATTTACAGAGATGAGCAAAACTTCCATCTTTTACAGAAAAAGAAACAAAACCATGGACAAATTAAAAAAATTATATTTCACAAAAATTTTGTCAAATGCTCCAGCGTCAATGTATTTTTTTTTGCATCTTTTCTTGTGCCAAATGCATGATATTTCACAAATATTTTGTCAAATGCTCCAGCGTCAATGGATTTTTTTTGCCACATTTTTTCCAAAATGCCAAATGCATGAGTTGATGGGTAATGTCAAAATTTCCCAATTTTGTTTGTTTTTAGAAACAGTGGTACTAATGTTTGTATTTCATTCTATAATGTGATAAACTGGCCAAATTTGCGACTTCAAATTATTTGAAACTGGTCATAAATTAAATCTTTTGATAGAGATTTTAGCAGTTTGTCTTTGTGAGCATTGTTACGCTAATTTTAAATTCATTATTTTACATATGGGGGTGCAATGTCTAGCATGTCTAATGGAATGCATGTGTACCTATAACCCTGTATTAGCTACAGACTCATTTATGCATTTATACACATTGTTCCTCTTACACCATGCAAACGGCATAATTTATGCTGTTATATTACACTTTGTAAGTAAATTCAGGTGGAAGTTGCGCACATAAAAATAAATTACACTGTTTTTTACACGTTGATGACTGGCAATGTGTGGCTAATTATTCCGCCGTTTATATAATAAATCTCAAAAAACAACTCAGTTTTTTACATCATTTTTTACATGGCAAAGCCTGGTGATGTGTGCTGTATTAGCCTGCCATTTTTTATACCACATAATAATAATTATGCTGCTAAAGATAAATCTAATGTACCTGTACCCCATCTGTGAAAGGCAAGTGTTAGTAAGGCTTTAAAGCATCTACCTGGCACCAATCTTGGTTGCTTAATTTATTGTTATCTAGTGTTTTTATACTGTAGCCAAAAATTTCATGTAAACTAAAAATTATGTTTTTTTCAATGTAATTAATAAATATGTTATAAAAATACCCAAGTTCAGACAGAAACACACTAAAGGGTAGTTGAACTCAGATAAGTAGCACTTTTAAATTATTTCTGTGAAGTGACAGAATGTGTACAAAACCCAAAATCAGCAAATGCTGATTAACTAGAAAAAGATGACCTTGTTTTCCATTTCATGTAATTTGATGCCTTTTGTGTACCAACACATCTTTACCAAAAGTGAAAACAAATAGGAACTTATTATTATTATGATTACCACAAATTAAACAAATCTTACAAATATATTAATGCTCTATATGAATCTACAGTACATGAATGAGTAGTTTTATTCTTTAAAATTTATGTATCTATATTAAACAAAATGCATAGTTATTAAGAAGCATTTCCATGCTTTTGTTACTTGTATGATATATGTATTTAATTTTTATTTAATTTGCATTACCAATAGTAACTGAATTAATTATTCCTTTTATTAGTTCTGAATAAAGTTTTTGTTAGATGCTAAATTTGTAACTGTTTGTGCTAGAACTTTAAATCTTACAAATGTTCTTGCTGTGGAAAGTTGTCAGAAGATCCATCAACATCTTGTCACTTATCTCCTAAACCGTTTACAATAATATTTGTCAGCTTTGCACAGTAATGTGACTGACTTTATCCTATTGTAAGATGCTGTCAATAAATTTCATGAATTTAATAAAATTTGAGATGAAATCTGAGCTAGAGTCAGACAACAACAGTTTGTGCCATTCGTTTTAATTGATGGTGATTGAGGCACTAGGTTAACTTTAACAGCTTTGGATTTTAGTATGAGACAGTGCCTTGAAAAAACATTTTCCATTGTCCCAACTTTGTCATGTTTTATTGAGTAATAACTAGGGATGGCGCGAACAGTTCGCCGACGAACTTGTTCGCGCGAACATCCGCTGTTCGCGCTCGCCGGAAGTTCGCGAACGTCGCGCGACGTTCGCATTTTGGGTTCGCGTCAATTTGGCGCTTTTTTTTTTGCCGCATTTTTTTGCCCTCTCACCCCAGACCAGCAGATACATGGCAGCCAATCAGGAAGATCTCCCTGGACCACCCCCACACACCCCCTGGACTAAAAAAAAAAAATGTGCATACCTCCCGAGTCCCGTGTCCCAACTGTCCCTCTTTTGCGAGCTCAACCCTCTGTCCCTCATTTGTACTGGAAAGACCCTCTTTTTGGAGGACCCTCTTTCACTGGAAAGACCCTCACTGAACAGCCAGAAAAAGAAGCAAAGATTTGAACTTGGCTTTTGGCAGAGAGTCCAGAACAGCGTCCAGAACAGCTAACAGGTGCAGGTAAGATACTTTGTAACACTTTTGACATAAGAAAATAATGGATTTTTCTTTTCTCTATATCCCCCTCTGGCATGCCACTGTCCAGGTCGTTGCACCCTTTAAACAACTTTAAAATCATTTTTCTGGCCAGAAATGTCTTTTTTAGCTTTTAAAGTTCGCCTTCCCATTGAAGTCTATGGGGTTCGCGACGGTCGCGAACTGTTCGCGCGTTTGTCGCAAGTTCGCGAACGCGTCCGCGAACTTTTTTGCGGCGGTTCGCGCCATCCCTAGTAATAACTGATACACACTATGGGGCAGATTTAATAAGGGTCGAATTTCGAATTTAAAAAACTTCAAAATTCGACCATCTAATTTTTTTCGATCAAATTGAAATAGTTAGATTTGAAAAAATTTCGGTACAGGTTCTAGGAGGTCCCACATAGGTTAAAAAGGCAAATCGGCAGCTTTAAGGTGGCAAAGTATTGAATTTGAAGGAATTTGAGACAATACTTCTAAATTTGAATTTAATTTTTTCAATTTAAATCGGATTTTGGGCTATTCGAAAGTTGAAGTAGCCCAAAATTACTTCGAACATCAAATTTAAAAAATTTGAATTTTATTTGAATATTCACTTCGACCCTTAGTAAATTTGCCCCTAAACATCTATTTCATACTTTCTTTTCTACTAAAATCTAATCTGCTGCAGCAATACTGTGATCCTATGGGAAAAGTCTGGAACCAGAAAAATTGCAGGACACAATACTGTTGTCCTGCAAGATGGTCCAAACAATGAATAACAATGTGCACAATGTTAAGTACTGTTTCATTAGAACAGCAAAGGCAAATAAATCATAAAAGTCCATGAGACTAAAGAAATACATACATACATACATTCCTAACTGACTCCAAAATGGCATTCGGACTAGTCCCTTGATCAACTTGTACTATGAGCTATCTTCCATAACCTTGTATTCCCTCACTTGCTAAAAAACCATCCAACCCCTTCGTAAAGCCTTCTAATGTATCAGCCAGTACAACTGATTTTGAGAGAGAATTCCACATCTTCACAGTTCTCACTGTAAAAAATCCCTTCTGAGTATTTAGGTGCAACCTCTTTTCTTCTGATCATAATGGGTAACCTTATGTCAGCTGGAAAGACCTACTGGTAAATAAAGCATTAGAGAGATTATTATATGATCCCCTTATATATTTATACATAGGTAACATTTCACCTCTTAAGCTCCTCTTTTCCAGCTTGAATATCCCCAATTGGCCAGTCTTTCGTGAATCAATGCCCCTTTTAATACAGCTTAAAACCTTATTTGCCCTTGATGCTGTGGATTGGCACTGATTGCTACAGCCAAGTTTATCATCTACAAGGACTCCAAGGTCTGCATATTGCAGTTCCATAAAGGGTATAAGTGGCTTGGATATTTTTACATCCCAGGTGCATGGCTTTACATTTATCAATACTGAATCTCATTTGCCACTTAGCTGCCCAGATTGCCAGTTCGTCAAGATTCTGTTGCAAGGATGCCACATCTTGGATGGAATTAATTGGGCTGGATAGTTTTGTGTCATTTGCAAACATTGATACATTACTTACAACACCCTCCCCTAAGCCATTAATGAACAAGTTAAATAGAAGTGGACCCAATACCGAGCCCTGAGAGACCCCACTAAGAACCTTACTCCCAGCAGAGAATGTACACTCTCTGTACAACCACTCTCTGTACCCGATCCTGTAGCCAGTTTCCTATGTGCAAATGACTTCACTTCAAACAGACCTTGGTTTAGAAAGCAGTCATTTGTGGGGCACGGTATCAAATGCTTTGGCAAAATCCAAATAGATCAAATCTACTGCCCCCCCCACTTTCCAGCTTCTTACTTATCTCATCATAAAAAGCAATTACTTTTGTCTGACATGATCTATCCTTCATAAATCCATGCTGATAGCTGCTTATAATGCCATTCACTGGGACAAAATTTTGAATGTGATTACTTAACAAACCTTCAAATAATTTGCCCACCACAGATGTCAAACTTGCTGGCCTATAATTGCCCGGCTGAGATCATAATCACTTTTTAAATATTGGAATGACAACAGCTTTCCTCCATTCCATTGGTACCATATCAGATGGAAGTGAATCTGAGAAAATCAGAAACAGGAGCTGGACTAAAACTGAACTAAGCTCTCTTAGAACCAGCGGGTGTATGCCATCAGGCCCTGGAGCCTTGTTTAGATTCATTTTTATTAAAGCTTTATGAATCATATCCTAAATCAGCCACTGACTAGATTGAGCTGAGCCATCAGTGCAGCTATGAAATGAGCCTGGGAACTCAGGCTCTCCTATTGTATACACTGAAGAAAAGAACTGATTTAGCCGTTTCTGTATCTGTTGCAACCATACTGGTACCATTACTTAATGGAGCAACACAATCAACGTGTATCTTTTTTTACTATTAATATATTTAAAAAGCTTTTTAGGGTTAGTTTTGTGTCTGCTGCAATGCACTCTGGATTTCCTTTCTTTGCCTTCCAGATTTACAACTTTGCTGATTTACAACATGTATTATAGCGCTTACATTAATTAAATGCAGCTTCTGACCCCATAGACTTGTAGTATTTAAATGCCTCTCTCTTCTTTCCTATTAACTTCCTTACTTCTATATTAAGCCACATAGGGTGTTTTTTATAGCTTCTACATTTAGGGAATAGATTGAGAAAAGTAGTGATGTAATATCATTTTAAATGACACCATTTCTGTTCTGGGTTATTAGCTGAAAACATAATGCCCCAATCAATGCTCTGAAAGACAAACCTCAAGGCACTAACATTAGCTTTTCTGAAATTCATGTTTTTTGCTACCCCAGTGTATATTTGTTTTTTGCACGAGCCTTAAAATGATATAACATTATGGTCACTATTACCCAGGGGTTCAATGACTTGCACATTTGCTATACATTCTGGGTCATTTGAGATCACTAGATGCAGAATAGCATTATTTCTGATTGGCTCCTCAACAACTTGTGCCATAAAAATTATCATGCAACAAATTTATAAACTTTTCCCATTAACCGATCAGGCAGTACTGTTGTTCCAGTCAATATCTGGGTAATTAAAATTTTCCATTATCAATACTTTACCCAAACTAGCAGCCTTTTCTATTTGCATCAGGAGTTAAGGCTCCTCCTCCTCACTTACATTAGATAGTCTATAGCATACCCCTACAATTAATTTGCTGGACTCTTTACAATTGGTGAAGAACTCCACCACCCACATATGTCTCCTCATTTTCTAACATAACCTCCTTGAATCTATGCATCGCAAAAAATTTGCTGATCATTATCCGTCAGGTTTTTTTCTGAAATAAGCTAGCTTTCCAGAAAAGAGTCACACAAGTTTTCTGTTTTTTTTGGTGCTTATGTTTTTTTCTGAATCTAAAAAGATAGTAAATAGGCATCCCTGTGCTAACATCTTAGAAGAAACATGGAATAGTGCTAACATCTTACAGGATACATGTAAAATATATAGAGCATTGCACCAAAGAATTAACTATGCCAATCTCAGTAGATTTATGTGATATGAAAGAAGAAATTGTTAAGCAAAACCAATCATCTAACAATAAAATTTTAAGAGATACTGAATCACTTTTATACGTTTTGGACATTTTTATACATAACATTGTTTGTTTGTATAATAAAAATTATAATAAGAACTCAAAACAGCAAAACAGTAAAAGGAGAAAGGAATAAAGGTGTCAGGATAATATTAAAGGGGTAAAACAAAACTCCCTGTTTCAGTGCAAAATATTGTAGTTTTAAAGAGTGGGAACAGAGAGAATCCAGTGTTCTGGAAATATGATGACATGATAGATTATGCCTTACAAAGTGCAAAAATAATGTTGTTTTTCAAATTTTAAGCTGATGAACCTTCTACAATATTTTCATGTCTAGTGATGACTAGTACTTGCAGCATTTTGCTTTGCATAAAATGTCTCTCAAATGCACCGGAGTCAATGAGAAGGTGAAATTACATTGCAGTTAAGGTATTTTTTTTATAGCTTTACAGTAGCATATACAATGTTCTTACTTGTTAGAAAACTCATTTCCACTATGCTTGAACGGTTCCTCATAGGAAACAAAGACTCCTATGTTGTCAATCTTTTCCAAAGGTGGTGCCCAGGAAGATCCTTAGATATACAGTGTGAGGGCTGGGTAAGGCTCTCATCCCATTAGTTTATGTGGAAGGAAAGAGGAGGATAATGATGTCTGTTTTTTTCTGGAGCAACAGACCATTTTTCTCCAGGGAAACACACTGCATGGTGAAATTCTATTGCAGATTTGCATAAAGCTGGCAACAAAACTGCAGATACAGCACTGTCACTTATATATGCTGCCTTTGAAAATGTATGAACTTGCCCAGACTAATTTACAAATAAAACATGGTGCCAATTGTTCATTAATCAGTGCAATCCTTAGCACTTGCTCACTGCTGTACACTTAATGCAGCACATTGTTTTCAGCATTATTAAAGGAGAAGGAAAAGTTAAAACTAAGTAAGCCTTATCAGAAAGGCCCATGTACCAGTAAACCCTCAAAGTAGTGCTGCCCTGAGTCAAAAAAAACCACAGCATTTATTTCCTTCTGTTGTGTACACATAGGAGTCTGTATCAGACTTCCTGCCTTCAGCTTGAACCTCCTTGCCCGGGCATGAGCATGCTCAGTTTGCTCCTCCCCCCCCTCCCTTCTCTGCTGTAATCTGAGCCCAGAGCTATAAGTGAGTAGGGAGGGAGGAAGTGATGTCACACCAAGCTAATACTGCAGCTGCTATCCTAAACAAACAGAGTACAGAATAAATATAGCATTCTCTTGCACTGTTGCAGCTAATCTATTGGCAATAAAATGCCTCTGTTGATTTCCTTCTCCTTTAAAATACATCTAGTTATAGCTATTTGGCTGCAAGGGGAATTTGCTGGATTTGGCCTGCTAAATAATGTTTTGCTTTTGTGAAAAGGTATCCACAAATTCATTACTTTTGAAACATAGAAATCCTTTGTTACTGCAATGTCAGCCAACAGAAAAAGATATCTTGTGTGTGCAGCGTTTAAACAGTAATTCTTTTACTTTTTTCAATATAACAGACACAACTGACAGGGAAGTGGTCCACAATCCAAAATGGTTTCTGAGAAATGATTAGTGAAAACTATATTTTATCTATAATATAGTTAAAACAGTCCTACTTGTTGGAGTTTGGGTCATTGCTTTACCCTGGAACAGAGCACTGCTTTTCTGGCTGGTTTAATATTCAGTTGCCTTATTTTGCCACTATGGACTATGGATCAGAAATAAAAAAGCATATTGATAAGTTAAATGTTAGTTCAAAGCATCATATGATCAAATGGTAGAAGCACACATGATTTATGGGCAAAAGCCCTTTATTTATTTAAAAAAAGGTGGATAGCCCAAACCCAAAAACTATGTGTTTCCTAGTGCCTAATGATATCATTATATATTATTATGATATCATTGGTTTATGATATATAATGAAATGTGTGTTTCGCAGGTATGACAGTGTGTTTGGGAGACACTGTTTGGAGGAGATTGCACAGAAAAGAGTGCATTTAAGCTGCATTATATGGTTTGCAGAGTCATACCCAGCACAGGTAGGGCTAATATTTCCTCTCATCCAGGTAATTAAGTGGCAGCTAAGAGATGAGCTACCTAGGAAGTGTAAAAGGCATGTGTTACCACACCTTGGGGCTGTCCGGACACCTCCTAGAATGGAGGAAAGTTCGGTGCTACTGGGAGAGACAGTGCCTGGCAGAGGGAATCTTGCTGCCAGCAAGAGTGTTGCAGAGGCTGGTGAGCCTAAATCCCTGTGGGGGAAGAAAAGATTAAGACATTAGTGACTTTGTTTCCCTGGAGGGGGGATGGAATTGGCAGAGGCTAGTGAGCCTCCCAGGAGGGAAAGCCAGCAGGACTGAGTGAGAAGCCCAAATGCTCTGAATTTCCAGAGGGTGAGAGCTTCCCTGGATGGTCAGATCCCCAGAGTGGGAAAGCCCTGAATGTTTTGCATTGACGTTGCTGAACTGTGTTTTCTGTTGCCTTTTGTAGGGAATGCCTCATGCCTAGTAAACCAGTGTTTTATCCTAGAGCTGTGGTATCTCTTACTTTAAGATCCCCAGCTTAACTCTCTACTAAATGCTAATTTCCCCCAAATGTTGCATGTGCAAGCGGGTTGTCACACAGGAAATAATTTGCCTTGTTAGTGGTATTATATAATATATATATATATAATATATATATATATATATAAATAGCCACAATGGCACTCACCCTTAAAATTTTTAACGCCGGGTGCTAACCAAAAAAAGTCAATACAAGTCCAGAGAAAGCACTCACGGCAGATCCATTGGTAGTGTAGCAAGATAGTTTATTCACACATGGTGTATCAACGCGTTTCGGCCCACATATATATACGTTGTAATAGTTCTGGGACCTTTATATAAGCTTGCCCTGCAGCTTTGGGAAATATACAGTATGTCATGGAGCTTATAGTTTCATTATATTTTACAAATGATTATGGTATTCCCTTCTTAGATCTGTCTCTCCTTAGCTATTGTTTCTGTTATGTTTTTATTTTTCCTTCATTTTAGAAGTTCACTGCATAAAACATCTTCAAAGTTAGATCTGTCTAACATCAACGGCTTTGGAACTAAACAAATACATTTTTAACACATTTGTCACACTTATCTTTTGAACCTTGAAAGAATATTTCTTTTAATGCTCTCAAGTTTTCTTTCTTCTTAACACATGAAAAAAGCAACTTTTCAGTGAGATGAAACTTCAAAAGGGTTTGACATTGAATATCATGTTCTCAAGTAACAGAGATGAGCATATGCACCAAAACATATTTAACTGTGAAATTGTACATGATGCAGTGCTTATGGTCAATAATTAAAATGAATCCATATGACAAAAAACAAGAGCAACAAACATAAGAATACAAGAATAATACTTTTTAGTCAGGAGAATGAAATTGGAATATTGAAAAAGATGCATGATGACTGGGAAAAGTCAGGCTCAGAATGTAAATGAAGTAGTAAAGGTGACTGTGCAAGGAATGTCCTATCACATATTGTACATGCTCACAACTTACAGTAGGTGACCTGCAACTTAAAGGAGAACTATAGCCTAATAATCTGGCTGGATCTGCAGTACTTTATGTAAATTAATTTGCCAGGCAAGAGGTGCTAAAGGCAAGGCATAAAACCCCCTGTAAAAATTAAGGATTTTTCCCAGTCATTTACTTGCACTTTTACCTGCTCATCAACATGGGTAGTCATACATGGGCAGATTAAAGCTGCTGATATAGGTCCTTTAGACTGATTTTACAGCTTATCTGCCTGTGTGTGGGAGTGTCCAACAGATCTCCCAGATTGATATGAAAATCTGCCTGATTTTGATTAACCCAATAACGCCCTGCCATTGGGCAAATCAACCTCGCCAAACAACTGGATCTTATAGTGTATGGCCACCTTAACTCTGTGCTTACTGGACTGTATGAATTAACTGAACTCCGTGTCACATCTCATAGAAAATTCTAATTTCTCCAGGGCACTTGAGTTTAAAATAAGATTTTGCTAATTGCTTAAAGGAAAACTATACCCCCCAAACAATGTAGGTCTCTATAGAAAGATATTGCCTAAAGCAACTTATATGTAAAAACCTGATTCATGTAAATAAACCATTTTCATAATAATACACTTTTTAGTAGCATGTGCCATTGGGTAATTATAAATAGAAAATAGCCATTTTAAAAAATAAGGACAGCCTCCTGGGATCCTAGGATCCAACGGTGCACACAAACATACCAAACAAACTATAAAGTTAGGTCACATGAGCCAATTAACAGACAGAGTTGTGTCTTTTGCTTCCACACTTCTTCCTGTTACAGCTAGAGTTGAAATATTTCTGGTCAGGTGATCTCTGAGGCAGCACACAGACCATCACCAAATGGTGGTTCAAGGCAAGAGATGTAATAGAGCAATATTTACTTTAATATATATTCCAGTTTGGTAAGATTCTTTAATATGTCACTTAATTTGATATAAACTATCTGTTGCACAAGTATTTATTTTGGGAGTATAGTTTTCCTTTAATTTTGCTGATGGAGTAACAACATCTCTGTTCTTAAGCCAGTTTTTAAATATTGGAACTTACTTGTATAAGTTTTGTAATACACTGAAAAATACCAGGGTGATGCCTATCCCTTGAACTGCTATTGTGGAAGTGTGAGCTACTAGAAAGAGCAATGAAATAAAACAACCTAAGGTTATGTTATTATAAATTACACCTTTTTGCTATTTCCACATACCCAAAGAAACAGAATACAACAATACAGGGATGCAAACAGAACTTTTATTAAGCTAGATGTCCACTAGCAAATCAACGCATCAGAGCACTATTTGATAAAAATACGAGAAGTTACACTTGATGCACAAAATAAACAAGTTGAACACTCGACTAGCTCAACTAATTTGGATAGCTGCACCATTTTGCTCGCATAGTCAGCCTTTTCTGCTTATATTGCTTTTTGTCAGGGTTGACAGTAATCCTTTTAAAGCTTGTGCTACTGAAAATCAAGACTCTTTGGAAGAAAATCAAGCCTAATGGGAAAGGAAACTAGTGCTGGCAGTCTGCATTTTCACATTTTCGGTACTGCAGAATAAGTGAAATGCTTAATGAAGATGAGTTGGCACAATAGCTTGGAAAAATTGAGAGTCACTAACATGAGATTCAGACAATGATCAGGAGAAACAGTTTTCTTATAAATAACAATGGGGTAATTGCAGCTTAAAGCTTAATGTTCTTGTCATGTGGTTTACTTAAATCATTAATCAAGTTTTCTGCATTCTTATTTTCTGGGATTTTTTTCAAACTAGTTTCTACAGTCAGTTATCCATTATGTCTAAGATAATCTATATATTTAGCCTTCAGTTTGGGGATTTTATGTTCAGACCCCTGATTTAGAACTTCATTAATAAAGCAACGTTCACATTTAAGAAAATATATTACATAAGCGGTAGAACATCTTATACAATTTTTAAATACTTTAACTTACAGCATAGTATCTCATTTGTTCAGATAGCTACAAAAATACCTTTCATGGCACAATCCTATTCCCCACAGCTTCTGTTTATAACCCTTTATGGTAGTGCCACTTTTCTGGTGACAGACTGCTTTAGTTAGGTATAGCAATTATATAAGGTGCACATACTGATACCTTGAATAAAAGTAAATTTTTATTTTATTCTATTAATAACAAAAGCATGTGCACACTTTTTCGTGACTATTGTATAACCCCAGCATCCCAAAATATACATAGCTATTCAAATCCACATGAATTATAGGAATCTGTTTGCTACGTTCCTGGGTGTTATTTTGTTCCTGTATTCTGTGTTTTGACCCTGCCTGAACTTTGAATTGCATTTTGCTGCCTGCCTATAAACCTTTTCCCTGGACTTTGACCTTGATTCTGCCTGATCCTTGCCTGTACCTTGCTGTTGGACTGTTAACCCCTAAGCTTCCTCCTTGGTCCTGACTACTCCCCTAGGGTGCCGATAGGCCTCCCCTGACACAGAGCCCCTCAGTGGCCAAACTTTAGGGGACTACACAATAAAAGGGAAACTATTTACCAGTCCCCTGCACAAGAGAGAAGAATAGGCATGTAGATAAGGCAACATTGGCTGCACAGACCATTAGTGCCCTGCTCTTTCCGTGTAACTGTGACACTTACCCGGCACCAAACACTGTCAATTTAAGCCACATGCCAAATCTCACCAAATATGTGCAAATGCTGATCAAAGTTACATAAGAGATCTCAGTGTCACTTCTCACAAGTCACATCCTTTAGAGCTATACAGACAAAGACAAGAGATCCTCTGCACTCACCCATAATCAATATCCATATATTTTATTTATTAAGTTACCAAAACATTGCCTCCTTTTTAACCAAAAAAGGGATTGTGTGTCCATTTACTGCAATATATTCAAGCTGGCCATTTAAGTCATCCCTGCCTATTCTTCTCTCTTTTTTATTTTGCTGTGCTTTGAAATATTAAGATGATAAAATGTAAGGACAAAGCTTAGAAATGACTCTATATTTTTGAAACCTTTCTATACTGGCCAGTGGTGTATTGGTTATCTTGATAAAGGACTCAACATAGATTTAAACTTTATATACTTGATATTGCTCAACTCAAATGTGTTGAATACAAATTATAAATTGTTAAGCGTTGAAGTACTTTTACAATTTGTGGGTAGCAGCAAAAAAATCCCATCATCTTAAGAAGTTTGCAAATATGTAGGTTTATATTCAAATTTACATTATTCATGTGCACACTATTTTTATGGTGACCTGGGCACTCACGGAGTTAGACGAGTGGTCCAGGTTTGTCGCCCTAACCCGTAGTTTAGGGGGAAATCCTTGAATTGCAGAAAGGAAGTCAGCAAGTACTCTGGAGTCATTGCTGAATTTCTTTCTGCACTTCAAGTAGATTTAAACTTTGATCACAATAAAACTTTTGTTTTTTTCTAAATCCTGGGAGTGTTGGATACAATATCATTCTCTGATATAAAGTCATTCAGTAACGGGAAAATACTTATTGTGAGTACACAGATTTTATTTATAGTACAACTGAGCTTTTACTGCTGTTGCAGAGGTCACTTCTTCAAGCCCATTGCATTACATTTCATTACGCAGTGCAAACAAGAATTTAAACTACTCCCAACTACTCATCTTGCCATTTGTCTAAAACTTAAGGAAGATGTTCTATGGCAAGGTTCACTATCAAGATTGATTATGCAAAGTAATGTTCAGAGACAGATGTTGTGGAACAAGCAGGGGAGTTCTTAAATTATTAACAGGTTGTATGTTTAAATAATAAAACCTAAAGGGCAGCACTGCAGGTCTGTTGGATACTGTTAGTAATAAATTACTTCAACTTCTAGATTTAAGATATTCTAACAGTGTGCAGCTAATTACAAGCAGCCACAGTGCTTCCCTTCATTTTGAAATTTACATTCCAAATATGAAACTGTATTACTTTCTTAAAGTAAACAAATTTAAAACAACGTCTTTCAATTTCCATGGACTGACAGATCTGATATTAAAAATAAATGGATAAACGCAGTTTTTTTCAGGCAAATATTATAATCACTGTATACCTAAAAATCAATTTATGGATATTAAATCCTTAAGAACATTAGGAGAGCTCATGAAAAATTCTAAATTATATAATGATTAAAAGAGCCCACATTTAAGAAGCTGAATCATGCGTTTGAGAGTACACCCACTGTTGAAAAGAGAAGTGAATAATGTAGAGTCATATCCCAAAGTGTCCCACTTGTACAACTTCCAGTTTTCATAACATACAAGGATCACAACTTAAAGGAATACTTTCATGGGGAAAAAAAAAATTTCAAAACACATCAGTTAATGGTGCTGCTCCAGCAGAATTCTGCACTTATCTGTTTCTCAAAAGAGCAAACAGATTTTTTTATATTTAATTTTGAAATCTGACATGGAGCTAGACATATTGGCCGTTTCCCAGCTGTCCCCAAGTCATGACTTCTGCTCTGATAAACTTCAGTGATCTTTATTGCTGTACTGCAAGTTGTAGTGATATCACCCATCAGAAGGAAAAGGCAAACAATTAAGAAATGATACACAAATAATGAAGACCAATTGAAAAATTGCTTAGAATTGGCCATTTTATAACATACTAAAAGATAACTTAAAGGTGAACTTCCCCTTTTAATCTATAGCTGTTGTGAGAACGCAAGGAGATTTTAAGCCAAAGACAGTTAACATAAACCTGTAAATAATTCTTTGTTTTAAGGGCTGAATGGCAGCTAGACGCAATATTTTGCTACAATGTGAATACCAAACACAGAAAGAAATTATCAGTGCTTGGTCTTACTCAAACTAGAAGCACCCTTCTGCTGGAGCTTGGTCTAACCCACACTCTGTAATTTACCAGCTGCGAAAAACAATAAAAAGCCATTATTTGTACACAAAAATAAGGAGAATGATTGCCAGGCCACAGTTTACTTTTAAAAGACGGAGTACTGGAGATTTCTTTCTGTGTTTTGTTTATAAACTACAGCCATTCTCTATTATCTCTATTGCTTTGAGCTGCCATTCAGCCTTTAGAACAAGGAACTACTTAACAGGTGTACTGTATGTTTATAGGCTGGGGCTTAAAAGCAATGATTCCATGAAATTGTAGCAAGTTCATATTATTTTAAATATAAGTTTCTTTAGTTAAATGGATAATGATGCCAGAAATTAAACTTTTTTTTACATCTATCATAACATTGTCTTTCCATGCTAGGTATAATTTTGCCACAAAATAATTGGCCAGATGCTTTTATATTACCGATCTGAACCCCTATGTTCCTCTACGAGGGGGCTACCATATTTGTGTAGCATTTGGCTGTTAGCATTAGAAATGGACAAGCTCAGAAATGAGAGTCTGGTTTGCAAAACAGTCAGGTTAAGGAACTGTATAATTGCAATGAAGTTGATAGGAGACTATAGACAATATGTGTAGCTCAAAGATAACAAGGTATTGTGTTATCTGTCTATTCATATAGAGCATATGTATTGCAGGTTGATGGTATGTAGTGATGGGTGAATACATTCGCAGGACATAGATTTGCTGTGGATTTCCGCAAACAAATTAATTCACAAAAATTCCACCTGCATCAATTGTATTGTGTTGTTACACATCAAAATAATTCAGCACCCATTGGTGCAAATTCACTAAACTGCGAAGCGTGTAACGATAGCGCTAATTTGCCAGCATGACGTCAATTCGCAACTTTGCCGATTCACTAACAGTGTCCCTGGATAAAATTTGCTAGCGAAGGACATCGACTTGTGCAACTTTGCACCCTTACACCAGGCGAAGTTGCACACTGGCGAAGGGAAGTAACTATGCTAATTCACTAGGATGAAAATTTTTGTGAACGTTACCTCGTACGCTAGACGTTACTTCGCTAGGTCAGACCTGGCAAAGTTCAATGCTATATAGAGAGGAGTTTGAAAAAAAACTCGAAAGTCCCAAAAAACCCTGGCTTCTTTTACCTTTTGTAGTGCTGGCGAAAATTCACCTGGCGAAGTGCGGCGAACGTCGGCAAAGGCAACGCTAGCGCATTTTTGAATTTGTATTTAATGCATTTGGACCAAATAGTTGCGCATATAAAAATTGTCACTGTCGTCAAAATTGATGTGTATCAAAATTATTTTGACGCCCATTGACTACAATGTGTTTCTGAGTTTTTCGATGAAGCAAAAGTGCACAGATTCACCCATCACTAATGGTAAACTTCAGGTCTGAGAATAAAGACAGATTAAAAGACAGTAAAAACAAAAAATGGTTTGTATTTTCATTTTAAAGTAATCTGTTTACTTTATAAACACTTCTATAGTTCATATAAACAAACATCTGTGTAGCAATGGCAAAATAAAAAAAACTTTATGGCACAGTTTATATAGTGGATAACAGATAACAACATTATGTTATACAGAGTTTATCTACTATCTGCTATGTAACCTGAGCCTTTTCTCCTTTGAATGGCTGCCCCCATTGCTACACAGCAGCTTATTTATATAGACAATAGTAGTATTTCTGAATCAAACACAGTGGTTTTTTCAGTGCATAGCAACACTATTTTATTTTTATTACCTTAAAACATTTTCATTTTTTAATGTTCCTGTCCAGCTCTGAGCTGGGGATTTTATGATTTTATTTTAAAATGATCCATTGAGTCTTTAAACTAGGTTGTCTTCGTGTTAATTTTTTACTTTTTTGCCTTAGCATTCTCATTGTTTTCAGTAGCCATATTTATAAAATCTTATGCCAACAAATATCAATTTATTTGTATCATTTACTGAGGAAAGCTTTTTCAAGATTGATATTATTTAACACTGTGTCTAAGTATAACTTTGCAAAAGTAATGGTACTATATTATATACAAAAACTTGAAAGTAATCTGCTGTTTATCAAGGGATTTTATTCTAATTTATTACTAAAGGGAGTTTAATATTTACATGTTTTCCATTTTACCGACAGGGAAAATAATTGCTTTTATACCAGATGGTAAAAATTCCTCAGTTCATCACTTAAAATCATTTTAAATATTACATCAAAATTTTCTCCAATTCCCACTTTATTTATATTACAGCAACATGAGCACAATAAGTCATTAGTTCTGCCCTTCACAATGTATTAATCTTAACCAGTGATTTCATCATTCAACAAGTAATAGCAATTACTGAAAAATTAATATGCACTATATGGTCATAAATTATCAATTTGTCTAGCTAGAGGCAATAAAACATGTGTGTATATACATGAATGAATACATACATAAACAAACTTTTTAACTTTTAGGTTGTTTGATCATAACTTTCTTATAATTTATATAAAATAGATTGAGCTGATTTACATTTTTACAGAGTAAACATGTATTACTAAGCTTTGCCTACTTTTCAGTGAAATTCCTGTTTCACCAGGTAACAATGGGTCATTTGTTTCTGCAATGAAAATCTACACCACAGCAACTGTGATATCATTTTCATTATGTCACCTATTTTTGGACAGATATCAATTGATATACACAGTCAAAAGTAGAAATGCAGTTTTAAGTTCCAGTCGTCTATTCTCATAAAGACTATAAAATATTTGTAGGCTGTGATGTATTTTAATTACCACTGAGACAGTGGTAAGTTACTTTTGCCATTGTGTGAATTAATAGGTGCATTTTGAAAACCAATTTTCAATATTACAGGACTTGATCTGGTGGACCGTTTTTGGTGAACTATAAGACGAAATAGGAGGACGCAAAAATCCAGGGAGCTCAGAGAGTCTTGTTTCAAATATGATTACATTGACCACTAGAAGTATGCTATCTGTTCAGTCAGCAAATCTGTAGGGAAGTATATTTAGCCTCGCTGTTCAGCACATGCTTCTGGTGAGTAGGGGACTTAGCCAGAGTGTGGTATTTAGATCACCGTACAACTACACGAGTTATGGAAAAGATCTGAGCACTTATGGGGGAATGTAATAAAGCTTTCAAGAGAAAAACAAAAAAAAAAATCACATCATTCAATATTCTTCCTTAAACTATTAGTGCATTGTCAATGTTAATTGCACACTTTTAAGAAGTGCTTGATGGTGTCACAATATTTGCAGAAATGGAGAAAATTCACTAAAATGCATTAAAGTCGATTTTGACGTGTGAGAAATTGCGCAACAAAATTTCAATGTGTGACAATTTTTTCACCCATTAGAGTCTATGGGCATCATTTGGGGTGAAATTTGGTGCAAAATTAGTCGTAATCTTTTGTAGCAAACATAACTTTTTCATTAAGAAGTTTTATTACATTCACTGCACATTGGTGCAAACTTTCTTCCCCTGTCGGAAGTGGTCACTAAACAGTTTCCCAGTTTGCAAAAGCTATATGAAATTTGCACAAAGGAAAAGTCATAACTTTTTGTCTTTTTATCTTTTTGTATTGCAAATAGTTTTCCTGTTACTGACGTTTATTATATTCCCCCATTAAACTTTTAAAGAAATGAAGCAATAATATTTGCACACATATACTTTATTTACTTAATTCAAAGTATTGCACCAGAGGCTTGTATTTTTTGACTTTACTTGTAGGATCTGCTAGAGTGGATCTACACTGTATTTGGGAAGCTGCAATCAAGTCATAACACCACGATATCGCGCTCAATGAGCTTTCTTGAAATGTTTTAACTTGCTCAGTTCACTTCCTTTCAATATCCTCTGTTTGCCTTATTTTATTTTGCTAGGTTTGTCAATATTAAAGCAATTATTATATTATCAGTTACCCCCGCAAAAAAATAGAATAGCATACATGGTAAAATAGGTTACCACTGCAACTTTATTTATAAATTCTCCTTGTAGATCCCAATGGGGACATTTATGGATATGACTCTTTGACCCTGCTTTTATTATTTTTTAAGACAAAAGCAGTCCATTAGCATTACATTGTGTTTTCTTTCTTTTCTTGGGGAAGAAGGCTCTATTGTAATCCTGCACCAAATTACATATATTTAATAACCTCCCCTCAGCACATTCGTTGTCACCAAAGCAATTTTGCACCTTGCAAAATTCAGCCACGATTAACATGCACATTGCAGTGCCTGTTTTCTTACTTCACTTTTCTGCAAAGAACCTTGGAAGCAATACCTCCTCAAGAGAGACATTAAGCACCCTTGTGTTTGTGCACCCTATACTTTGCAGTTGCACACATCTGCAGGCAATTAATCGAATTACACTCAATGGGCGCATTGGTTCAGAGCAATGTTAGGTGCTTAGTGTTTTGCATTTGTATTTGTAAAAGAACCTTTATGACCTATCTGCAACATTCTGTTAATAACTTAGCTTGCTTCTTTATTATTGGTATACTAACCTGGAATTTCCTACAGGTTCTCCTAGTTGTAGTCTCATTTATGCTTTATGCTAATGGTTACACACTTAGGGGCAGATTTACTAAGGGTCGAATTTGAGGGTTAAAAAACCCTTGAATTCGACCGTGGGAATAGATGGGAATACTGTGGGAAGTAAAATCCTTCGAATTTGAATATCGAATTCGAAGGTTTTTACTACAATTCGATTGGTCGAACAATCGAATAGAATAAATTTGATCGATTGATAAAATTGTTCGAATCGATTGATTCGAACAATTTTAACGATAAATCGAATTGATTCTATTCAATCAAATATAATGAAACCAAATTCAGTAGCTTTGATCTGGAGAACTAGACAGTCGAATAAAAATTTAAAGGGGAATTACTTCGACTGTCGAATAGTCAAATATTCATATAGATTTTTATTCTAATTATTAGAATTATTCAATTCGATCGAATTTTCAAAATTCACTGGTCGAAGTGGTCTTCAAAAACATTCGAAAATTTGAATTTGAATCTTTTTGAAAATTTGATCGAACTTCGAATCCTTCATGTGAATTTAGTGAATCTGCCCCTTAGTATAATATTTTACAGTATTTGTAAAATACACATTATGGCTAGAACATTGGGAGTTGGCAAGGTTTATTTTGATACTTGAAAGGTACTACTAAATAGATTTTTTAACGATCCACCTCCTCTACCAAGTTGAGGTTACTCTGGTTATACCAGAGTAATTATTGCATCAAATGCAATGCAATTTGTAATACCCCTTTTGTCATATGGATTTATGCAAAATGCAAGTCTGCCACTCTTGACTGGCTTTAAGATCCATGATTTCCAGGCCCTGGTTTGTGGAAAGGCCACCTAGGCCCAGGCCTAGGGTGACAGGATTTTAGGGGTGTGGCATGTTGCCCAGCCACACCCACATTGGTTCAGAAACACTGGGGATACGCATGAGATACTATAGTTTTTAAATTTCCCATGCGCCAATCCCCATTGCTCCAGCCCTGATGATGAAAATTTGCGAATAAAGGGCAGAGTATGGGGGCCTAGGGGTGGGCCTAGGGGTGCCCGCTATTTAAATTCGGCCCTGATGATTTCTGTGCTTGCTTACACTTTATTGCTCACTTTGAGGAAGCAACTGTCAGCTTCTCTTTGTTGGTTATAAAGGCCATTTTGAATAATAATGTTTTAATGAATGTATCTACGTATTGTATATTGTAATTAATCTGAAAATCTACTATTCCTCATGACATAGTAGATTTCAGTGGGATTTCTTTTCCCTTGAAGCCCCCTGAAGCTCATTGCCAACTGGCTGCTATTTGCCATTTTGAAAAACAGGAAAGATCAGGGGTCAGGAAAGTGAGAGATGGGCCACAGAGCATTTTATTTAACATGTTCAATGGCTTATAGTGTATTATGAAGCAATGCCATGTTAGCTGATGGTACATTTCTCTAAAGAAAGGTGTTTAGGTGGTCATTTAAAGACTGCAAATCTGATGGATTGTGGGGGGGGGGGGCATTCTAGAGATGGAGTGCTGCTCTTCATTACCTGTAAGGCACAATAAGAAACCATCCCGGATAGTTAAAAAATATTAGAAACAATGGACACAGCTATGTTCTTTATTATTTGCAAAAGGGTGCAAGTGCGTTCCTGAATGAGCGCTAAGGGCACACTCTTGTGCCTCTTAATGCTCTTGCAACCTTGACCCCTTTGTTGTCTGCGCTGGAAATAAACCATGAGCATTAAAACATCCCCTCTTACACAGCCCTTAATGTTTGTCTAAAATGGAGTAATAAAAGAAACCTTTGTAAGTAATGGGTTAAAACACACTTTGAATGTGTATTAAAGTCAAAGGAACATAACAATGTGCATACATTATAACTTATATGAGATTAATATTATTGTAATATGCATGAAACTAACTTGTATCTTTACAAAGTTTCCATTTTATATTATATGTTTTAAATAATATGTTGAGAATCCCCTGAGACCTCTAAAAGGGGAAAAAACATTAATTATGTAACCAGTTTATGGAACCAAGCACACTGCACGCTTGGTAAACAACTATCATAAAAATATTTTATCTTAAATGCAGTTTCAGAATATATTCTGATAACTCCTAGAGGACTCTGTAAATTAAAATATAGTGCTAACCATATTTCATCAGTTTTATTTGTTTAAAATCCTAGAATGTGATAAAGTCTGCAAAAGTAGAGGCGACAAAATAATTTTGCAGAGTGATACACTTGAAAATATGTTGTAGTAGAATATATAACATATACAGTAATGTAAATGTTTTTGACCAATGAATATAGTCCCTAGTACTTAAGAGTTTTTCCTATAGATACCATTTCTACATACTGCTTTTATGTTTCCTCATGATTTCATTTCAATAAGCACTACAGTGTAGAGTAATTCATAGGACTTATAGTTATTGAATGTTTTCACACAGTCACAGTTAGCATTTCATATTTTACAAAAAGTTACTTTTTACTTATACATTGTGTACATTATGACTTTTAATTTATTTATTACAGAATTTGGAAATCTAAACCAAAGACTAGAACAAGACTTATTGTAAATACACCAAGATTTCACATAATTGTTCTTTAGTTTTTCCCCCCTCCAATTGTTTTAGCTTTCAAAAATAATGTAGCAAAATGTGAATTTTTTAAAAATGATTGTGGAAATTTTTTTGAAATTAGTTAATTGACCCCAACAGTCAGTTAATAATAAATTCGCTCATTTGTGAGCAATTTTGTTTGATTCATTGCATTTCTGGGGCATTTTGCATAGAATGGGCATTATGGCTCCCTGCAGTGTGATTCTGGGACTCTTTTATAAGTCCACTTTGTTTCACTATTCTGTGTTTCAAGGGAATTTTTGCATCTACTGTATCATTCTACAAATGTCTCTGCATTGCATCTTTTGGTATGTAACAGCATTGGTTTCTAAAGCACTGAAGTGTGTTGATGTCTGAATTACCTTTAGTGAGGATTTTTTAGAGGCCTGGGTACAGGCCATGTGGGAGAAGGAAAAGACAGATTATAAATCATGCATAATGCATACTATGTCTGCCACAATCCCTGTTTTCTAGGGTTCTTTATTTATATATTTGGTGCCTCTAAATAGATTAATAGTCAATACAGTGTGCTTCTCAAGATTGAATCTTATATCATATATTCATCCTATGGTTCTTATAAACCTGTCTATGCATTAAAATTTTAATCTTATTTTTTATATATCAATTCTGTCTTTTAATCTATTTTTTACCATGAAAAAAACTCATCTTTTCTGTAGAAGTGTTAGTCTAATTCTCCATGTCATGATTTATGAATCAAAATTCCTTACCACTTTTTTCCCCTCTATTAATCTTATCAGTTTCACCCAACATTCTTGAAATATTATAAAGGCTATTTGAATCTCTCTTTTAACAAAGGTTTACTGCAGGATATGGCTAAAAGCAATACACAGTCTGTCTGCTGTCTGTCTTTGTAAATTATAATACCTTTTGGAAGCATGACATATGTAGGAGGTATCATTCAAAGAGCAAAAATTTGTGGAAAATCTTGCTCATCACTATAAAGGAACTGTGTAGTACACTTAGATCAGTGCAGTACCTAAAGCTGGAATTTTTCTAGTCTCCATGGTGGAGGACTGACAATGGAAGCTAGTGTTCACCACTTCCCTTTTTAAGCCACAACCACTTTAAACCACAACCATGTTACCACAATACTTTTTAAGACTATGTCCACATTAATGGTGGTAGCACACCAAAAACCCAAATAGTTGGTGCTGACTGCAGGGATATCACTGATCGCTCACATGTGAAAAATATGTCATATTAAAACATATCCTTGAATCCCTATGCCTCCTCCTCTCCTGTGGATAACACAGTGCCCCCAGCACACTATTAAACACTTTAGGGCCCCTTTAAATAATGTCCCCGAAAAAACCCCCAGAACAAACCCTACTAGATTCATGTCCCACAGGTAGAATAGGGCAGGCAGACACAGGGAGTAGTGATGGGCGAATTCGCGGCAAATTCCTGTGATTCGCAGCTGGCGAATAAATTCGCGAAACGCCAGCGAAAATTCGCTAAAAAACCGTGTCGTGCGTCGTTTTTGACACAACGCAATGAAAACGACGCGATGCGCGTCAAAAACGTGCCGCGACTCGTTTCGTGTATTTTTTCGCCAATCTAACAGAGAGTATAAAGCAGTCAAAGTATGGCACACACAGGAAGCAGAAGGCAGGCAGAGTATGGAACACATGGAGTATAGGGCAATCAGAGTTTGGCACACATAGGGAGCATACGGCAGTCAAAGTATGGCACACACAGGCAAAGTATTGAACACAGGGAGCATAGGGCAGGCAGAGTATGATCGTACAGGGAGCACAGGGCAGACAGAGTGTTACGGATGCCACCACAGGCTCATGTGACAAAGCATGCAACTGTAAAGGCCTACGCAGTTCCCTGCTAACCTGTGCAGAACTCACACGCAGTCACACCCAAACAGTACCAACATGCCCAAACTTACAAGCTGCCACCACCGCACTTAAGGGCAACCGACTCTTGATACTCTGACGCTTACTAGAGGCTTATCCGACAATGCTTTCTAGCTAAGCACTTTGACATTCACTCCAGCAGACAGGTCAAGGCAATCAACGGAAAACACAAAATTTCCACACCAGCAGACAAAGGATCAAACATGCTCAACTTTCCTTCTAACTAGCAAGAGGGATTAACATATATTTGACATGCACACTTCTCTTCAGGTAAAAGGTTTGTTTTAGAGCAGCAAAGACAAACTCATTAAATTGCAGATTTAATAGTCCAAAGGGACAGTGCATAAAATATAAAAAAATCAGATAGAGTTACAAATAACATACACAGCAGCAAGCAGTTATAAAATAAAAAGGGATAAAAATACAGAAACCTACATAATGAAGGATCTTATATGAGTCCTGTTCTGGGGGAATGGAAGAAATAATGACATATACCTCCCAAAGCAGCTTGGTACCAAAAAGCAAAAATCTATATTTCAGTGTAACTTAATTGATTTACTTTTCACTAATAAACTATTATTAGTTGTTTTAGATATATGGAAATATTTTGAGAGCTTAGAATTTACAATGTCAAGAAACTCATGAAATAATAAAGATGCTGCTGACAAAAAGTGTGACTCTAAATACATTTCAAATATTTATTATTGTGTAAATTTCTGTAACAGTCCTGAAACAGTCTATAACATATCTCTATATGAGGTATATTACTCATATAATAAGTAATATACATTTCTGAGTTACTGTAAGTCCTAAAAGACAAAACTGTTTGAATTTATTCAGGTCTAAACAAAACTTCCAGAGCTCGGGCCCAGTTTCACTTTGCATAACCTATGGAGTTCTAACCATGTACATTGATGCCCAATTTTTATTTTACTGAAAAATGTAGCAGTAGCGTGCCTGTATTAGGGAACATATATAGCTCTGTATATCATATCAATACAGCATAATTTCCACTAAATAATTTCATCCTGATGATACTGGCTCCTGGGGATAGAATGTTTGCAAACATTCAGTACATGTCATTCAGGGGTATGAGGAAGAAGGAGGCACACATACATGCCTCACCCAAGCTTCTCCTCATGAACACTATTATTACTATTAAAATATTATTATATAGTAGGACTATTATTACAAGATTAACATAGGTATTTGGCTCTATTTTGGCATATCCTCTACCTGCAGAACACTGAACAAAATGCAAAAAAAAAAACCTCAAGGTAGGCTGCACCTGTTTTTGTACTTTCCACTCTGTCTTTCAGGTATTAAATGACTCCTATGTTCTATTAGTATTAGAACAGTTATTATAAATAAACCTTTGGCGGCATGTAGTATAACTGACTCTTTTTTTTTTACTTGTGAACACACAGAACAAAGTCAAATACAATGCCTCTATGAGGCCTCTATTATGACGCATATCATAGAACTGGAAGATGGCCTTAGATCCCCGGGTATGTTTATTAAGTATTAACGGCTGTGTAATCATCACGAACTAGGCATAAATTTATTATAATTAGGTTATTTTATATTGTATTTTAAACAAAAATTACTTCTAAAGTAATTTAGGGAGATATTTACACTAGATACACTAACATGCATTGATTTTTCAGTGCTTTCTCAGCAGCAATACATTGAGGAATATATATTTGTTGCTTTTAATTTAAAATGTGTAAGGTAGATAAGGAGATAAGCACGTGAGCAAGCAGAACACTTTTGAACTGTGATGCAATACTTCTGAACTGTGATGCAATACTTCTGAACTCAGATGCAATACTCCTGAACTCTGGTGCAAATGTTCTGTCCCCAAGAGCCAGTGTCCTCAGGATCACATTATTTAGCGAAAATATGTGTATTATCAGATATAGAGCACTGGAAGTAAGGTTGCTTCTATAACATATAATGACTTCTGGTGCACAGTGAAGTATATGTGGGTTTCTCTACAGAATACATTTCTAGTGATTTATTCTGTAAAGAATTATAGCTAAATGCCAACCCAGGACATTGGGCACTATTGCATCAGTTAAAATGTTCATGCATGGATGCCAGTGTCGATTTAATTTAAGGACTGAGTGATTACTGTAAGAATGACTGAGCTACAAATTACACCCTTCATAAATATACTTGCAAATATGATTTTAAACATTAATTTTAAAGGGACTCTGTCATGGGAAAACATGTTTTTACAAAATGCATCAGCTACTAGCTCTCCTCAAGCAGAATCCTGCATTGAAATCAATGTTTCAAGAGGAAACAGATTTTATTTTAGATTTAGGGAGTTATTTACTAAACCTCAATTCTTTCTGGTCAATGTTTTTTGGGCAAAAACTTTTTAGAGGAAAAAAATAAAATGCTTTAAGATTTATTATACCCTGAAGCTGCTAAAAGTCTGAATCCAAAAATCCGCCATCTCAAATCTGTCAAGGTCATGTAGAAGTCAATGGCAGATGTCCCTTTTACAATTGGAAGATATTGATCTGCGCTTTGTTTTGTTTGATAATCCAAAAAATTCAGGGTTTTTTTGGGCTATAACCTGAAAAATCAAGTCTTTACCCTACCTGACTTTTTTGAGTTATTTTATTAACAAATAGGATCAAATCATGGATGGGTGGTTCCAATTCAACCCTGACAATGGTACTGACAGTGAACAGCAGATCTTATATAGTTTCACTATATATGTTTTACTGTTGCTTATATATCTATAAATTGAACCATTGTTTGAAATTAATTGTTCATAAAAAATATTTTAAAAAATTATGGATGGGAGTTTGGTCGAGCTTGGTTTAGTAAAATTCAGCTCGGAGTGATATCACCCCCTCCCTTTCCTCAGCAGCCTATCAACAGAACAATTGTAAGGTAACAGGATAACAGCACCCTAACAACTGCATTGCTAAAAATGTCCTGCCTGGTACTCAATAGTAAAAAATCCAAGTCACAACTAACCCAAGTCATAAATCTTTCTGTTACACTGAGTAGGAGAAATAATAGCCTGTCAGAAAGCAGTTCCATTGTGCAGCGCTGGCTCTTTCTGATAGCACATGACCAGGCAAAATTACCTGAGATGGCTGCCTACACACCAATATTACAACTAAAAAAAACACTGTACACTGTGTAATTTAGTAATAACAACATCACATTGAATCCTCTTGAGTTTCAAATAATAGAATCCTTATTTCAGTAACAATAGAATAAAGTTTGCAAGGCTCCTTTGGGACTGATAGTTTATGAACATATACACTCTCACCACCTTAGCATAAGTTGGTTTTCTATCAAAAAGTGAACTTTTTTTACATATTAATGGTAACTGACTTGACTACAGATTTGTTTTACTCACCATAAAGTTTTGAATATAAATGATCATCTTGGCATAATTCAAAGTAAGTCTTCCCTACCCAACAAAACAGTTACATGAGCCAGCATATAGTTCCCTAGCAAACAGACCTGGAGGATTGAGAAATCGGACAGCATTCAATAGGAGGAAGTGGGTCCAAGCCCGGAACATCGTGTGCTGGCTGAGGGATCATGGCAGGGGCAGGACAAAGCTTCCAGGCAGGGGTTATTAGTTGGGATTAGTTACATAGGGGGGGTGGTGTTTAGTTAACTTAAAGCAGCAGCAGTTAAGAGGACATCCAGTTGCAAGGAAGATAGCTCATTGTCACAGTCACAGTTGGTTAGTGGGACTCTAGGAGTGTTGGTCTCTGGGAGGGATATATTACAGTGGTTGGCGCATGCAATCCAACATACCTGCCATGCTGGAAGCACAATCATCTGGTACAATTGTCCTGTATGGTCAATGTCTAGGCCAGTTTGGGGGGAATGAGGCAGGTATTTGTCTCTGCCTATGTCATGTGATTAGCTTTATGTATACAATAATTTATGTTTACCACAGAAGTTTGTAGAGAAAATGGCTTGAGATAAAGAGGGCCATTTACTGAGCCACAGATGCAGAATGCTGTATTCTTGTGAGAAGCAGGTCTCTATGCTCAATTTTATTGTGCAGAGACATGTGGCTGCACTTGCAGAACAACATGCAAAGGGCAAAAAACATGGAAAATTGTTCTTATTTTGTGCACCCTGCCCCTTGGGTGGTAAAGGACAAATAATTCACCTTGCTGGTGCCCTAAGAAGACCTACTGTATTTTCCCAAAAGTTAGTTATCAAAACTTACTAGCTAGTTACAGATATGGAACCAGTTAGGCAGACTGCTCGGGATCCAGGATTTTATGGAAAAGGGATCTTATGCCATACGTTAAGTCTGCTAAAAAAATAATTTAAACAATTAAACCCAAAGGGATTGTTTTGCCTCCAATAAGAAGTCATTATATCTTAGTTAGGTTCAAGTACTGTTTTAGTATTACAGAGAAAAGGGAAATCTTTTTTTCAACAATTTGACTGATTAAAATGGAGTTTATGGGACATGGCCTTCCTGTAATTAAGAGCTTTTTGGATAATGTATTTCCTGAAAATGGATCCCAAACCTATATAAATAATCCCATGTGATGTCCACACATTATTAGGTGTGTTAAAGGAAATTTCAAATTGCTAGCGACAGGTTTCTTTTTCCCAACTTTGTGAAAAATAGGCCATAAAAACAAATTATAATAAGATAAGGAAAGGGTGCATTAGCACTATAAATTCAGCATAATGAAGACTCAAAAATAATTGGATACACTGAATCACATTAACTTATTCAGCAATAGTATAGGTATTGGTAGTGCACATCTAATTTAATGATTAGAGTTGTATGAAAATGTAGCTTATAAATCTCATTATTCTGCTTTTGTTATAAAGCAATGGAAAGGAATCATGCAAATACAGTTTTAATAATTAGTCTGCCTTTAATTTCATTTTCAATTTTCTCCAGAAACAGAGAAATTTGCACATGCCGCAGATTTGCTAATGCTTTTCTGTATAAACGATCTTTTCTATTTAATAGGAATAGCATTTTTTAAAAAGTCATTGGTATGATTAATTGTTCCCTTTGTGTTTACAAGTAATAGTGCATTAACATATCTGTTAATTCCATGCAGCACTTCCTTAATGTTTCATATAGAATACCCATTAAACCAGTGGGTGTGAAATTGTGTCTGTGCACAAAACATAGCATGATTTAATTAGATGTCATGTCTAAATGTGCATCAGGAATTCAGAATGTTTATGAATGAAAATTTCATATTGTTCCGTTTTAGAGCCGTTGTACTCACTAGACATTTTTCATTAAAGGAAATAATGTGCCAAACAGTGCAGCGCGAACCCAGCCAAATTAAAAATATATTTTCTTGGATTATATAGCATATTTGACATTTTGAACCAAAGCAAAATGAGAGTATTAATGTGTTCATTAAGGTCATTTCTAACGACTATAGCTATTTCCCTAAATACAGGCACATGCAGTCATGGATGTGTGCAGTCTTGTCTTGAAACTATTTTCACTTGGGTAAAGAACAGATTTAAACAGATTACAAAATCTTGATGAATGGAATGTTTTATAATTGGCCCAATGTTATTAGTGAAGTATGTCAGGGGTCTGAACTAAAATGTGCAAAACTATAGGGCTCATTTATGACTGCAACGATAGTTGTGCTTGAGCCAGAATGGATGCAGGATTTCAATATATTTCAGCTATTCCTCTGAATCTGTGCCCTGCTTCCTTTTATGAATCATGTATAAGTGCGACTATAGATATAGGGGAGCCCTGTACCTTTGCAGTATCAGTCTTTGTTTTCTGCTATATCAATAGATGCATTAGACACGTCATATGCAGACATAATTTGGATGCAGAGCAGTGCTTTATCTAGTGCTGATCTAGGCACTGGACCTCAGTGCATCCCAATGGGGCATGCGCAGTGTGAAAATTAGCATGTGTTGTCTCATAGTAAGTTAGGCTGAAAAAAGACTCGCGTCCATCAAGTTCAACCTTTTTTTTTTTTATATTTTAACTGCCTAACTGCTAGTTGATCCAGAGGATGGCAAAAAAAACCCATCCTAAGCCTCTCCAATTTGCCTCAGAGGGGGAAAAAATTCCTTCCTGACTCCAAAAAGGCAATCTGACTAGTCCCTGGATCAACTTGTATAATGAGCTATCTTCCATAACCCTGTATTCCCTCACTTGCTAAAAAGCCATCCAACCCCTTCTTAAAGCCATCTAATGTATCAGCCAGTACAACAGTTTCAGGGAGAGAATTCCACATCTTCACAGCTCTAACTGTAAAAAACCCCTTCCGAATATTTAGGCGGAACCTCTTTTCTTCTAAACGGAATGGGTGACCTCGTGTCATCTGGAAAGACCTACTGATGAATAAAGCATTTGAGAGATTATTATATGACCCCCTTATATATTTATACATACTTATCATATCACCCCTTAAGCGCCTCTTCTCCAGCATGAACATCCCCAATTTGGCCAGTCTTTGCTCATAGCTAAGGTTTTCCATACCTTTTACCAGCTTAGTTGCCCTTCTCTGTACCCTCTCTAATACAATAATGTCCTGTTTGAGTGAGGGAGACCAAAATTGTACAGCATATTCCAGATGTGGCCTTACAAGTGCTCTATAAAGTGGAAGAATGACCCCCTCCTCCCGTGACTCTATGCCCCTTTTAAAACCGCTTAAGACCTTATTGGCCCTTGATGCTGCTGACTGGCATTGCTTGCTACAGCCAAGTTTATCATCTACAAGGACTCCAAGGTCCTTTTCCATAATGGATTTGCCTAGTGCAGTCCCATTAAGGGTATAAGTGGCTTGAATATTTTTACATCCCATGTGCATGACTTTACATTTATCAATATTGAATCTCATTTGCCACTTAGCTGCCCAGATTACCAGTTTGTCAAGATCCTGTTGCAAGGATGTCACATCCTGGATGGAATTAATTCGGCTGGATAGTTTTGTGTCATCCGCAAACACTGATACATTACTTACAACACCCTCCCCTAAGTCATTAATGAACAAGTTAAATAAAAGTGGACCCAACACCGAGCCCTGAGGGACCCCACTAAGAACCTTACTCCAAGTAGAGAATGTACCATTAACAACCACCCTCTGTACCCGATCCTTTAGCCAGTTCCCTATCCATGTGCAAACGACTTCATTAAGCCCAACAGACCTTAGTTTAGAAAGCAGACGTTTGTAGGGCACGGTATCAAACGCTTTGGCAAAATCCAAATATATCACATCTACTGCCCCTCCACTGTCCAGCATCTTACTTACCTCATCATAAAAAGCAATCAAATTTGTCTGGCATGACCTATCCTTCATAAAGCCATGCTGATTGCTGCTCATAATGCCATTCCCTAGTGCAAAATTTTGAATGTGATCCCTTAACAAGCCTTCAAATAATTTGCCCACCACAGATGTCAAACTTACTGGCCTATAATTGCCAGGCTGAGATCGTAATCCCTTTTTAAATATTGGGATGACATCAGCTTTCCTCCAATCCATAGGCACCATACCAGATGAAAGTGAATCTGAGATAATCAGAAATAGGGGATGATCTAAAACTGAACTAAGCTCTCTTTGAACCCATGGATGTATACCATCAGGCCCCGGTGCCTTCTGTCTGCCACTTCCCAGCCATGTACCCCCTACCCCTCCTCCCTTTTTTTATTTAAGAAGAATATAATTTTACCATATAGGCACCCGAGGGGTTCCTTCCTGAACCAGCACAGGCCCTCAAGTGCCTATATAGTAGTTCAATACATTACTGATGCAGACCCTGTGAGAATCCCCCCATGCACTCCATTGGGCAAATTCACTTAGAAGTGAAGCTGCGCTAGAGCAGTGTTCGGCGCACTTTGCCTGGCGAATTTTCTCCAGCGCTTGTCTAATTCACTAAAAAGTGAAGTTATGTTTATCTAAGCGAACGTTAGCGAAATTGCGCTATCGAAAATTTGCCAGGCAAAGTGCAGTTGCGCTAGCGAAGGCTAATTTGCATACCGCGGGAACTTGTAAGTTTGAATGGAGTATATGTTACAGTTCAAACATTACACTACACAAGCCCAGGGGGCCCTAATAAAGCCTAATCTAGTTGTTTTTTTGCCCTACACATGTGCCCCTAGTCTAGTATATTTGCCCTATGTTAAGAAATTAAGGGGGGAGCAGGGTACCAGAAAAAAAAATTTGTTTTTTCTATCACCCTACTCTAAGGAAAAAACGCTAGCGTTTTTTTTGGGACAGGAAAAAATTTCAATTATGTTTACTTTTTTTTACAAAATCTATCTACTCTATTGCACTTCGCCTGAACTCTGGCGAAGGGGCTAACGTTCAGAAAAATGCTGAATTTGTGAATTTTCGCCCCCTTCACCAGAGTGCAACTTCGCCAGTGTTAGGGTGCGAAGTTGCACTAGACTATCTACATCGCTGGCGATGGACTTGGTGAATTTCCGAAGTTACGATTTTCACTAATGCTGGCAAATTTACGCCAGCATTAGTCACTTTGGACTTTAGTGAATTTGCCCTCATGTGACTTGAAAGAGGAATCAGGAAGGAAATAGCAGCCCCAAATGCAAGTAGCCCCTTTAGGCAAGAATCTTTGATGAATTACGTTTTTTTGCTTAAAGACTGCAGCAAAGTTCTGAGACCTTAACAACGCTTGTAAATTAGACTGTCCTTGTAAATGTGCCCTTAAGATTACTATTTGCTTGATAGATACTGCCAAAGAGTTCAATCTGACTCCCTCCCTCCCTCCCTGTTTCCCTCCTTCCGTCTTCCTCCCTGCATGTGTCCCCTCCCTCCATCTTCCTCCCTCCCTGTTCCCCTTCTTCCATCTTCCTCCTTTGCGTTTGTCTCCCACCCTGGCACTCAGTGCAGTGGGCCCTGGGCAGATGTCGCATTACTTGCATTGTTAAAGTTAAATTTAAAGTTGATCTGAGTGTAAGGTGTAGGGTATTTAAAGCCATGTTCTACTTCACCACAGAGACCACTTGGCTTTTACTCAGTATCTTTGCACATCGATCTTCTTTTGTCACTTTGGCTTCATATAGGTTTTTACTGGCATAACTGATTGGTTCCAGTATGGGGCAAGCAACATATTTAAGATGATATATTTTTGTTCCTTTGTTAAATTCTGAGGGAGAAGTGTCTTTGTCATATTTTAGTGCAGAAAAAGGTAAAATGCACTTCACTTGTGACAATAGCCTCTACTTATTAAAATAGCATGTAGAAAAAAACCCTTTCAAATTACCAAAGGGTGTTGTCAGCAGATATATAGGATTACTATGAATTAAAAAACTATTACATTTGAATTAATCATGCAAACTAACCCAAACTTTGGCATAATAAGTAGTGCTTGTTTGCATAGTATCTGTAACAGCGGATATGGAAAATGATTTGACTTGAAATAAGCATGGTCTATTATGCACCGGGTAAAATTGAAAAAATGCCTATACAGTATATATTAAAACTTGTATTTTGCTAATGCTTGCAAACAAAAAACTCTGCTGTTGACACAAGCACTGCTTGCTTAGAAATGCGGTGACATTATACTGTAATTAATGACATTCTTTTGCGTTCTGATTTTTCACCCCATGTAAAACAAAACCCGCTGTTTATTTAATTTTCTTGGGTTAATGGGGTGCACTTTGGGGAGCATAGGGAAAATGCAGATCAATAATGGATCCCTCTATGGCTCTTACAGTTACTGAAAAACCATGACCAAAGTTCCCCTTTTGGAAATTAACTCTTAACTGTAATGAAGACTGACAGAATGAATTTTCAACCTGAAATTCAATTAAATTTTGCAGCTGAAAAGTTTATTTCAGAGCTATACAATGCGATATTGACTGGCTTTACAGATGTATATATTGGTAAAAAATATATATATAATCACTATACAGTTCAGGTACTGACACTCACATATAAAAAGCAATACCTGCCTGGGTGCAGTCCACAAGATGCTTTGAAGTACAAAAGGTAGGTCACATTCAAGGTCCTTAGGTGAATTAAAGTGAGAATTTGTTTGTGCAGGCTGATGTTTCATCTAACACAATAGCCTTGAATAAAGGCTATTGTCAGCTTCCACTTCCAAGACCCGGTGAAAGTAATCTAGACTACTGGATTAATTTAAATCAAGTCATTGCCAATGAGTGTTTAAAGAGGGGAAATGTGTGAAAGATCTTGGTCATTTTCTGAACTTCTAGTGAAATCGAACCTTCCTTCTTATACTAAAAATGTAGACAATACAAATGTTGAGAGATTGCATTGCTGGAATAGAGCATATGAGCACCCAGTGCCAGAGTTAATTTTGTGTTGGCAATCAGGCCATAAGAATTAGTTATGTCCAAAAAGAAAACCGCACCAGTTAAACGAGAAAGCCTGCACTGAGAGGGTAAGTACAAATTCACCAACCCCAATTTGTCAGAATATCCGTGTCCTAGAGAATTGCTATAGAGAACAAGTTTAAACCATAACAGATGAAATGCTGGTTATATTTCAACACACACAAAGAGTTGCACCATTGCACAATATAACAATTTGTTCTATTGCACCATATAACAACTACTGTTGTTCAAGAAAAATTTGAACTAAATATTATGATTCTTAGTGGTCCAATTGCCTGTACAATAAGTTAATACGTAGAGGAAACATAAGTGCAAGCTAATTTGCTAAAATAATGTTCTGGTTTACCAAATGGTATTGTACTTGAAGGCTGTGGTGGCAGCTAAGGGCTCAGTATGAAATACTGTGAGAAATTGTTTGACTGTAAAACTATTGTGCCAATATTAGTGGTACCAGGACAACCTGATGATATAATCATTGGTACAAATGTTATCAAACAGATTACCCATCAGCTAAAAAAGGATGACCATTTTTGGAAATTGCTAGTTGCTCCTGAAAAGCATAGTAATTATGATTTCAATTCCTTTTTTGCACCTAATAGTAATCTAAGCCACTGGAAAGGTGACACAATCCATGAAAAAGTAGGTACTGTAAAGTTTAACACTTATATTACCTTGCAACCCCACCAGGAACATTTATGAGGTAAGCTCCCTGAAAAGTGTAGCTTATCAGTTGACAGCAGAGTCATCAGAGCCTACTACCTCAAAGTCATGTCCACGTAATGTTTTGGTAGGGTGCTCAGTCACACCACTTTGGGGTGACAGATGAATTCCTATGAAACAGATTAATACATTTAATTAAAAAAAAACTGCTCTGAGAAATGCAACAATTGCTGATGTCCATCCTTGTATTGCTTTAAAAGACTTTGAACTTGACTGTCAGGAAAAAGTAAAGCTGTTGCAACATCACTCAGTACATGAAAATACTTACATTGGTAATTCAGTGATAAGAGTATGTTCCATATCTGAACAATGTAAACCTCATGAATATATTAGGATTGTTCTGAAAAGTCTTGGCTTAGAGCTAAACATAGATTTACAGTATGTAAGGTCTCAGAATTCTGGAAACACAAACTAGGAGAGTAAATTATTCATTAGGAACAGATATTTTCCAGGGGGAAGCTGGACTGTGGCGAGGCCAAAGACTTTATACATTGTATACGCCTAACAGATGACAGACCTTCCATACCAAAGAGTTCCTACTGCACATTTTTAAAAAATGGGGGAAGTCTTGAATGAAATGTAGTAGAAAGGAATTATCTGAAAATCTAATAGTGAGTGGGCATCACCACTTGTGAGGCCAAGGACTTTATACATCATATACGCCTAACAGATGACAGACCGTTTCATCTTCCATACCAAAGAGTTCTTCCTGCACATTTTCAAAAAATGGGGGAAGTCTTGAATGAAATGTAGGAGAAGGGAATTACCTGAAAATCTAATAGCGAGTGGGCATCACCACTTGATTCAGCATGGAAATCTTTTGGGGAACCCAGGATTTAAGCAGATATCAGATGGCTGAAAGCTTGCACAATTAAAGATGCATTTCCCCTACCGAATCAAACATATGGTCTAGCTTCTCTTAGTGGAAAATAACATATTATACATGAATATTACACAAAGTACACTGATTGCATTTCACCTGTTGGACTATTTGAGTATAACAGAATGGCACAAGTATTATGCAATAGCCCTGCGACTTTTGCCGGTATAGTGACATCAATCTCTGGTGACCAAAATTTGCTAAGTTTATTGTGTTATTTGGACAATCTTTTGGTGTTTGGAAAGACTGAACAGGAAGCCATTGACAGAATTGAGATTGAGATGTTGACTTCATGAACATAACGTGTTCCCAAGAAATGTAGACTCCTAAGGCAATCTGTAAAGTTTTTGGGACACAAGGGAAGGAATAAAAGCTGACCCAGGGAAGATCTCAGCAATAACAAATACCATTAGTGACCTAATGGAAGAAGATGTAAAAACACTATAATAAAGATGATAAGATCGTTTTTAGGGTTAGCAAATTATTATTCTCATATCAGGATTTTCAAAAACAGCAAAGCTGCTTTACAAATTAACTACTGAGCCAAAACAAAGTAAGAACATGTCAAAGAGAAGCATTGTAAGAAAACTTTGCCATGAAGACTGGACTACAGAGTGCCATAAGACTTTTGATGATTTGATAGCAGATTTCCAAAACACAGTGATACTAGCGCACTCAGACTTTAGCAAACCTTTTAGCCTATTGACAGATGCTTCTATGGATGGACTTGTTGCAGTACTTAGTCAGATGTTTGAATGTGGGAAGAGGGCCCAGCCTATTTCATTTACCAGCAAGGCCCAGTCAAGGTACGCAGCACATGGTCTTGAATTCATAGCTTTAAAGTGGGCAGTTTGTAAAAAGTATAGCCATTGCCTAAAAGGACACCGTTTCACTGCATGGACAACAATCCCCTCACATACATCATGAGCAAATTAAAGTTGGATGCTTGTGAGCAGAGGTGGGTTGCCAAGCTTGCACCTTATGATTTTGATGTGAAATATGTTCCAGGAACATAGAATACACCAGCTGATTTCCTAAGTCATCAACCATTTGTTATGCCAAGCATCCACAGCAGAATCATAAGAAAACCCTTGTAAAACCTTTGATAAGCATGCTGTTTAGGAATCATTTAGACTTTTGAGTCTAAGGAGTGGGACATCTTCCACTTCGTACAGTTCCAAGTCCTTTTATGATGGCAATTGATGAAGTTAAAGCAGTAATGTAAAACCATTTACAACCTGTATATGGTAGAATACCCAACACAGTCCTGATACAACAAAGTGGGAATACTCTGATACTGTAGATCAGGTACCGATTATGCTTCCAAAGTTCCCCTTCAAACTAAGCAAAATGAAGATGATACCTTTCCAGTGCCATATACTTCATTCAACGAGGGAAAAGGCCATCCCAAAGGGAACGTTCCTGTGAACGCCAAAAGAGTTTGAGACTGCTGGGATATCTCCATTTAAATTAAGGAATTCATTACAGAGTTTCAAAAAACAGGTCTGGAATGAAGCAATACCAGTTTGTGGTCCATTCTTCACTAAAAATGATTTTCTGAAAGGTATCCATGATTATGCTGAACACCAAGGCCAAGATTGAACAGACTTTCTAGCCAGCAAAAGATTTTACTGGATTCAGATGGGAGAGGATAATAAAACCTATGTAAGGCAGTGCAAAAGCTGTGTGGTCAGTAAAACTCTAGAACCAGAAGGAATCCAGGAAATAATCCATCATTACTACCCACCAAATTGAACTTGTGTGTATTGATTTTTGGTCTACTGAGGACAGAACTAATGAAAGCATTGATGTTCTGTTTGTTACAGGCCATTTTACAAAACTAGCTTGTGCATACCCATGTTTAAACACGTAAACTTTGGGTTACTTTTTTTGTAAACTTGGATTTCCTGAAAGGTTACATTCAGATACATGAGCTAATTTTGAAAGTGAACTGATCAATGAGCTGGATTAGAAAAATCTCACACATCTCACATCATCCTATGGAAAATCCTGTTTAATCATACACAGTTCCAGTTAGGGTGGTGGCACACGCTGCTACTTGGAGAGACTAGGGGGTAGATTTACTAAATTCATATGAAGGATTTGAAATTAAAAAAAATTCAAATTTTGAATATGCAAATGAAGCAACTTCGACCATCGAATTTTCCATATTCGACCGATTCGAATAATTCGAAATAATCGAATAAACTTAATTGTATTCAAATATTCAATGGTCTAGGTACTTCCCCTTTAAAAAAAATTTGATAGGCCAGTTCGCCAGATTGAACCTACCAAATCGCTTTGAAACCCTATGGGAAGCTCACATGGGTGTATTAAGAAAAAGTCGATCGAAGGGTTAGAATCATTTAGTCGATCGATCGAATTATTTAAGCGATCGTTCAAATTATTTAATCGAACAATCAAATTTTTCAAATTGTTCGAATATTCGAATAGCGGTAAAATCAAAGGAAGGATTTTACTTCCCTAACTATTCACATGGTCGAATTTTGAATTTTTTTCAATTCGAAATTCGACCAATAGTAAATCTGCTCCTAGGTGTCCAGTGACAAATCCCCGAGGCGACTTCGGAAAAACAAAGTGATCCGAGTGCCATCCTGCAGACAATTTACATTCTAGCTGGCGGGAAGGTATTTCGGGGAGATTAATTGCCCGAAGAAGAGGCGATTTGTTGCTGGACGACTAATCTCCCCAAGTAGCACCATGTGCCAGCACTCTAACTGGATAAAATAAGAAGGTTCTTTGAAGAGTTAGAAACTTCACTTTTCCGATTGACTGGTAGAATTGTATAGACTGATCATAATATCCAGCTGCCAAACTGAAAGTCAGTTACTAGCAGTACTTAAAGGAGAATTCAAACCCTTATTAAAAAAAAAAAAAACCTTACCCCCCTTACACTACATAGGCCCCGTCCCCCCATCTAACTACTACCCCGGGTAAATGCCCCTAAATTTTTACTTACCCCTCTTCTTCTCTTCAGAAATCTTCGGGTCTTCTACTGCCACTTCGGCAATTTCCATGACTTTCGGCACATGCATAGTTTTTGCGAACCGAAAAATTGCTCAAAAACTGCTCATATGCCGATACGCTGCTCTCTTCCTTAAGAGAAGAAGAAAATCTCACACATCTCACATCATCCTATGGAAAATCATGTTTAATCATACACAGTTCCAGTTAGGGTGGTGGCACACGCTGCTACTTGGAGAGACTAGGGGGCAGATTTACTAAATTCATATGAAGGATTCGAAATAAAAAAAATTTAAATTTTGAATATGCAAAAGAGGCAACTTCGACCATCGAATTTTCCATATTCGACCGATTCGAATAATTCGAAATAATCGAATAAACTTAATTGTATTCGAATATTTGATGGTCTAGGTACTTCCCCTTTAAAAAAAAAATTGATAGGCCAGTTTGCCAGATTGAACCTACCGAATTGCTTTGAAACCCTATGGGAAGCTCCCATAGGTGTATTAAGAAAAAGTCGATCGAAGGGTTAGAATCGTTTAGTCGATCGATCGAATTATTTAAGCGATCAATCAAATTTTTCAAATCGTTCGAATATTCGAATAGCAGTAAAATAGAAGGAAGGATTTTACTTCGATGAACTCCAATGCCATGAATTTGCATGTAGTGTAAGTTTAATGTTAGGGGCATTTACCCAGGATAGCAGCTAGGCTGGGGGGGAAGAAGCGAGGTGGGCCTATGTAGGGTAGGGTTTTTTAACAATGTTTGAATCCTCCTTTAAAGTGTTAGGCAATGCCCATAACAACTAAAGGCTAGAACAAGCTATCACCACAGTAGCACATTATCAGAAATATGCACACAGGTTACAGAAAAAGGCTAGTGTATGGTATGTAGATGCACAGTTCAGTGGCACAAAGACATAGAAATTAACAAGGGGTATAGTACCATGTGTACATTGTATTTCCTCCTATACGAATTTTTGTATATGGCACTTTGTATTACCTTTTGTATGAGGGAAATGCACACCCTCTACATAGCCCTTAAACAGACCTTTGCTAAAGGGCTTAGGAAAAGGTTTTATTACAATGAGTTAAACTAGATAACACCCCTACAGCCTCTTCTCTCAGGTAATTTCCCTTCCCAAATAACTGAGGGAAGAGGCTTGAGGGCGGAAGGCGGAGAACTGAAGACGGAGGAATGAGGCATGAAGAGGTAGGGCTGACGTCTCAAGAGGGAGGGCTAAGGGCGCAAGCGGGAGGGCTGACGTCTCATGAAGGAGGGCTGAGGGCTCAAGAGGGAGGGCTGAGGGCTCAAAAGGGAGGGCTGAGGGCTTTGTAGGATGGGTGAGTTAAAAAAACACCCATTCCATAGCCGTCGGAGGGCGCATGCAGGACATCGTTATGACGTGATGATTTCCTACAATGTGTTCTGTAGGAGAACCTTTGTCCAGACCTGTTGATTGCAGCATTGCTAATCTGCAGTATGTTACACCTCTTCAGTAAACCGTATCTTCTGATTTTGAGCATTGCATGGTGGTCCCAATGTGGTGATTCCAGATAAAATTACCTGCCACTTGTTATCTGGTCCCTCCCCAGTGCATTAAGATCTATCGGAAAGGTAAGAGCTCTACCAGTGTTCTGTTAATGAAAAAGTATAATTCAGGTACAGGGCCTGTTATCCAGAATGTTTGGGTCCTGTAGTTTTCTGGATAACAGATCTTTCTGTAATTGGGATCTTCATAGTGTACCTTAAAACTACTAGAAAATCATGTAAACATTAAATATACCCAATAGGCTGGTTTTGCTTCCAATAAAGATTAGTTATATCTTAGTTGGGGGTCAAGTGCAAGGCACTGCTTTATTATTACAGAGAAAAAGGAAATTATTTTTAAAAATTTTAATTATTCAGATAAAATGGAGTCTATGGGAGATGGCTGTTCCATCTTGTTTGGACCTTTCTGGATAACAGGTTTCCAGATCACAGATCCCATACCTGTATTTAGTTCTAGAAGTTGATATCTCCTCTGCATTGTGTTCTATGTGCTTTTCTGTAGTTACTGTATGTTGTTACGGAGTTTGGGCTGAAGATTTGCTTTAGTTTATAGCGAAACTCTGCAACGCACATGGCACATGCCAAGATGGCTACTGTATAAGAAACTTGCCCAGTCTGAGCAGCACCCTGTTACCGGATTATGCGCTCCTCATAACACTGCATGGGGATTGTTTCTCTACTAATGTATTGTGTTATACTCTATAATCTATAGAAATCATTTAATAGGTTTCTAGGGTTATCTAGTAATAACTGCCTGTTGTAATGTATATATCCACACTTTGTCTTTTGTCAATGTCAATTTTGTTACCACTCAGGTATCTCTCAGGAAAGTAGGTACGTTTTACAGTGGTGAACACTGATAAATTTGCCCCTAATTAGGAGTTATGGTTTTTAAATAAAAATGCTGCAGAGAGCAATTTTTTTTTCTGTATAAGAGAAATGAGAGAATTGATCAACACTTTCTGGAGCAGTATATAACTAAATATATGAAGAGTGAGAAACAGACAGACATATATATAGAAATAAAGCTAAATATGAAGTATTTTATAAAACATATTTGATGGGAACTTACATTACTCTATTTCAGAGATTTCTGGATAGTGGGTTTCCAGACGATGGATCCAATACCTGCAATATTTTCTGAAGCACCATTTATTTAAGGGTAAACCTTACTCTGTGGTATGTCTATCTAAACTTAATTTCAATCAAATCATTACATCCTCTGCTGACAGATTGCTCCGTGCATATACATTTCAGTTCACTTTAGCTAAACTGAAAATGTGTTTTAATTAATATAAGAATAATAACATTAAAATGCATCCAATTGGCTCATAAACCAAGAATCTGACAGCCTGCTAAATGGTATCCTGCAATGAAGAATATTACATAATTAATTACCTAAACAGTGAATGTCTGAAACACAGCAAGGAAAAGAGGAAAATGCTGACAGAAGGAAATTCACATTCTACTGCCTCACCCAATTTACAGGAAAACGGGAAATCATGAACAATTGATACACTCGGTTAGCTCCCATCATGGAGACTGAGTTCACATGTAGCCTTAGGGGTATCTTATACAGTTTAGCACTGAAAATAAAAGGTAATGTTCTTGGCAATGAGCTTGAGGGATTAAATGTGTGAGTCTGGCAGCAGCCTTGAATTGTAGTCAATAAAATGGAGCAAATAGTAATTTTGTAATTTTACTGTGCCGGTTCTGCCCAATGAGTCAGGCACTTGTGAAGTAAACCATGTAAATAGAAAATAGTGCTCAACTCCTTCTTTCTGGGGAACATTAGCTAGTATGAATCCCTATGGCATCATGATGCCCTGTTTAGCTTAACAGGAATCAAAATCTATTTATGTGGCAGAAATATTTTACTAACAAAGTAATTTACTATATAGCTAAAAAGGTTATTCATATGCCAACTACATTTAATTGTGGATAATTCACTCACATCTTTTTTTAAGTAAAAGTATGCCATGAAATAATTAAATATACATATACCTAAAAGTTGGGGAGTTCATCTAAAAAACAATGGAAGTCTGCCCTATGCAAAAAAATTTTTTTTTAAATATATTTTCAATTCAACAAATTTTTGTCATATTAATTGAAAAGGATGCATTCAAGTTGTTTCATATTTGTAATCAATCAAGAATAGGAGTTTTTTTTTCATGTGGTTTTTCTTGCTTCAAATGCATTGGAGTTAATGGATGGGGTTTCCTACTTTTTTCCCAGCATAAAAAAAGTTTTAATGCGGTTGCTTTTTCGGATATAAAAAAACTGCATTTTTTCTGGCAAAAAAAAATGCAAATACTAATGGAATGGAATTTGAAGAGGAGAAGACCTTAAAGAGAGTAATACATAGTAGCAATAACAATACATTGTTAATGTTCAGGGTTTAGGATAAATTAATAAAATATATTGGGAGTCTCAGGATGTCACTTTATATTCTTGTCAATAAAAAATTGTGTTTTGGCATATGCTATTTATTAGCTATGGAACAGCAAAAAAAATGTGGATACACTGTAACTATTAACATTTTCTTTATATTATTTCTGCATGATAAATAATGTATGATTATAAGATTATGTTAAATCTTGCTGTTTCATCAGGTTATACAAACAAAGAGGGGGGTGTGGGAGCACTCAAAGGCTAAGTCAAAATATATTTAAATATAATGGGTGTGCACAATGCACATTCCCTGGGCCCGTCTCCTAAATAATTCAATATAATCGCTAATGCATATGTTTACAGAAACAGGGGATTTTTAGTTACAAAGTTATGATCATAAAGTTGATAAGCCACCATACCACGTCAAGGTAAACCCCATATGGCGGTCCCTAACTTGTAATATAAAAAGTCTAATACTTACTGCATAATAGCATTGCCTATAGTCAGTGTCTAATGAACATTAGTTTCAGTACAAGGGCTATATCGTCCCCCGCCAGTGTGCTTTTTTTAAGGGCCCTTACACACGGGGGTTTTTACCTGCGCTCCCCTGCGTTCTGTTTTGCTGCGTTCAGCCGCAGGGGAGAGCAGGTATAGACGCATTCAATTATTTTCAATGGGGTGGTACTCACATGAACGCATGTAGACGCCAAACGCAGGTTCAGACACAACATGCTGCATTTTTCATGCGTTCGGCGCCTACATGCATTTGTGTGAGTACAGCCCCATTGAAAATAATTGAGTGCGTCTATACCTGCGCTCCCCTGCGGCTGTACGCAGCTAAAGCATATTTTGACTTAGTCTTTGAGTGCTCCCACACCCCCCTCTTTGTTTGTATAACCCGATGAAACAGCAAGATTTAACATAATCTTATAATCATACATTATTTATTATGCAGAAATAATATAAAGAAAATGTTAATAGTTACGGTGTATCCACATTTTTTTTGCTGTTCCATAGCTAATAAATAGCATATGCCAAAACACAATTTTTTATTGACAAGAATATAAAGTGACATCCTGAGACTCCCAATATATTTTATTAATTTATCCTAAACCCTGAACATTAATCACATTTTAGTATGTTTAGCATATGCACTATTACACATTTAAAAATCTAAAGGGATGTTTAGAAGTTTCAGCAGATAACTGAAAACCAACTAAAAAAAAAACAGTTTTTTCAAGTTAATATTCGAATATGCAAATTTGGCCTCTTCGATAATCGAATACCGAATTATCGAATAGATAGAATGATCGGATATTCGATTGAACATTAAGGGCATTATTTATCAAAGGTTGAATTGTAGAGTTTTTTTTTTACCTCAAATGAACTCACAACTTGAATGGTTTCTTATTTAAGAAAAAACTCGATTCTGCAAGCTGCGAAACCCAAAAACTCACTCAATTAATTCTGTTTTAATGCAAAACCCTCAGAAAAAACTCAAACATCATGAAGGCTATAATGGTGTATTATGGTGTATTTTCAGATTCAAGCTATTTCCAGGGTTGGGGTATAATAGATTAGAAACATTTTTAATCCAATCCATGTGATTTGTGACCAAAAAATCACCTTGAAAACTCAAATTTTCATGGAAAACACAACTCAAACCTAAATAAATAAACCCCTGAATTTGGCTTTGTGCTGTTTTAGAGGTTTTATCAACCTTGTATAAACACACAGGGGCAAATTTACAAAATTCACGTGAATGGATCGAAGTTCGATCGAATTTCGATCGTACGATTTTTTTGGATATTCGAATATGGAAATTTGGCCTCTTCGATAATCAAATACCGAATTATCGAATAGATCGGATATTCGATCATTCGATGATCGAAGGATTTAAAATTTTAAAATCCTTCGAATGCCTACTTCGCCAGATTAAACCTACCGAATACCAATAGAAGCCTATGGGAACACCCCCCATGGGCTTCTTTTGCTAAGACTTGCTCAAATACCATTCGTACGATCGAACACCTCGATCGTTCGAATCATACAAATTTTTCGGAGGCTCGAAGGAAAAAGTACGACTTTTTCATGAGAAATCGAATATCGAGCAAAATGATAGCCTAAAACTATTTGATAAGCATTCGATAGTCGCTAGTGCAGCAAGCGCTATTTTAAAAAATGGAAATTCGTCTCTTAAAGTTACCAGAGGCAGGTTTTTGGCTGCCCCTGTTAACTGGCCGCTCCGTGCCGCCTGAGGCAAGGTTCTCACCTTGCCTCATGGCCTGAGCGGCCCTGTCTATCACAAAGAAGGCTCAACAACTACTTCACTTTCTATGGAAGCTAAAGAAAGCCTTATGTCTATCCTCAAATACTCTTTCTTTTATGATTTTGATATGCTGTATAACTGTATATGGTCTGTATTGACAAATAAGGGAAATCTTGTATCTTGTGTGCTTCCCGCTTTCAGTACCTAGGGTAGATTGAGATATGAGGTGAGCTGGGAGGGTAGGAAACAATATGTGATTGTTTGTTTCATTTGCTATACATGTCACACTGCAAATAGTTCACTCTACCATTTAATGTATTTTCAGTGCCACTACTTCTGCCCCTCACTGTATAATATATTTAGAATCTGGCTTTATTGTTCATAGTGTATCATTAGTCACCAGTAAATACTGTATATGGGAAATGCCAGAAGTCACCCAAATACTTGGTAAGATGTATATGCAATTTTGCCTATTCATCCACTTACTAAAATTCAGGACAGTACCAGCAGTGCTATTAACCCATGCAGCTCCTAACAGCTGAATTATTTAACAGAGGTGTCATGGAGCTGTAATCTGGCTACCTGCCCACATTTTTCTGTTAAAAGGCTGTGGAGTGGTGGTAATGACATGGGTTTTATCACTCCAATATGTAATGCAGCAGTAAAGAGTGACTGATGTTATTAGAGCCCAATTCACATGACCAAGGACACCTGGGAAACTAATAGCATGGCATGCCCATGCCAAATTTCAAAATTAAATAAAAAGAAAAACCTGTTCGATCTTTTAAAAGAAATGGATTTCAGTGCAGAATTCTGCTGGAGAAGTACTATTAATGGATGGCATTTATAAAAAAAAATGTTTCCTTTATAACAGAATCCCTTTACAAAATGAACTGCATTGTTATAGGGTCACAAGTGCAGGCTTGAGGCAACTGTGAAAGTAAAGGCTTTAGGTGTTCACTGCACTATTATAAGCATTGGATCACTGTATTGGCATGGCATTTACTAACTGGCAAAATTTCACCAGCGACCACTTTGGTACCCATCAAACACTTTGCCAGGCGAAAATTAGATGGGACAATGTGAATGTTCGCTAGAGCTACTTTGGCAATGTGAGCAAATCAAAGTGAAGATGGGCTAGTGTTCAATTCTCCCTAGGACAAATTAGTTAGAGATCTTGCATACGGCAGAAAATTTAGCTCAATGGATGTCTTTATGATACATGGTGCATCTAATACGTTACGTTTTACACTGATAAGTAGTGATTGGCGATTCACCGCTGGCGAATAAATTCACGAAATGCCAACGGAAATTCGCCAACGAAAATTTGCTGAAAAAAATGAGTTGCACGTCGTATTTGACGCGACGAAAACGACGCGATGGGTGGCGAAAACGTGATGCGACAAAATCTACGCAACGTGCGTCAAAAACATGCCTCGACTTGGTTCGCAAATTTTTTCGCCAATTCGCAAATTTCGCTGGAAATTCGCAAATTTTTCGTCGTAACGGGGTAGATTCGCCCATCACTACTGATAAGTAGACATGTCCAGGGAACCTTAATAAAGTAAATAGAGTTGTTATAATGCCCTACACATGAGCCCACTGTAAAACAGGGATGCACCAAATCCACTATTTTGGATTCTGCCGAACCCCCGAATCCATTGTGAAAGATTTGGCTGAATACTGAACCGAATCCAAGCCCTAAGAGGAACATGTGCGGCAAAAAAATTTTTTACTTCCTTGTTTTGTGATGAAAAGTCACATGATTTTAAGGATTCGGATTCTGTTCGGCACAAGGATTCGGCCGAATCCTGCTGAAAATGGCGAATCCTGGCCGAATACCGAACAGAATCCTGAATTCGGTGTATCCCTGCTGTTCCATGTTAGAAAATTGTTGTGTTTTTGTAGCCGAAGAAGAGCAGGGTATACAGTGCTTTATTAGCAGGTTCATGCAGCCATTACACAACTGCAGTAACTTGAACTCCATCTCTCTCAAGCTGTACAGAAAGTACTGTGTATTTGCATAGTACAAGTAATGTGCACAGTAACACCCACAGGCCATTTGTATAAACGTCATAAAAAATGTATGAGGGAAACTGGTTACACAAAATTTTTTTTAGGACTTTTGCAGCCTATCACCCTGTAAAAAAGGAAAAGATGCCAGGGTTTTTTTAACTTAGAAGTTTTTCCACTCACAGAATATGATGTAAGTAACAGAAGATTGAGGAAGATCTATATACTCCATTGCACTTCGCCTGTCTGGCAAAAGAGCTAACATTCAGTAAAATCAGTTTTTTCAGTGAATTTGCTGAGTAATGGCAATTTGCTACAGCAAAAAGTTGCCTGGCGATTGAGTACAAAATGACCCCTAGCGTTGATCTCTTTCATTAGCGAAGTGACGCCTGTTAGTAACACTGGTGAATCGTGGCCAGTGTTAGTCACTTCACCCTTTAATAAATCTGCCCCAAAGACTATAGTAAACATGGGAAGCACACCTCTATGAAACACAGTTCCTATATCCAATATGACTTTGAAGATTTCATTCATCCAGGGATACTGTCATGGGAAAAAGGTTTTTTTTTCAAAATGCATCAGTTAATAGTGCTGCTCCAGCAGACTTCTGCACTGGAATCCATTTCTCAAAAGGGCAAACAGATTTTTTTTATATTCAGTTTTGAAATCAGACATGGGGCTAGACATATTGTCAATTTCCCAGCTGCCCCGGTCATGTGACATATGCCAGCACTTTAGGAGGGAACTGCTTTCTGGCAGGCTGTTGTTTTTCCTTCTCACTGTAACTGAATAGTACGCAGTGGGACATGGGTTTTTACTATTGAGTGTTCTTAGATCTACCATGGCAGCTGTTATCTTGTGTTAGGGAGCTGTTATCTGGTTACCTTCTCATTGTTGTTAGGCTGCTGGGTGGGGGAAAGGGAGGGGGTGATATCACTCCAACTTGCAGTACAGCAGTAAAGAGTGATTGAAGTTTACCAGAGCACAAGTCGCATGACTTGGGGCAACTGGGAAATTGACAATATGTCTAGTCCCATGTCAGATTTCAAAATGAAATATAAAAAAATCTGTTTGCTCTTGGTTTTCAATACAGAATTCTGCTGGAGCAGCACTATTAACTGATGCATTTTGAAATTTTTTTTTTTTTCCCATTACAGGATCCCTTTAAATATTCCTATATCCAACTTGTTTTGATACACTCATTTTATTGCTACTCTTGTTGCTACACTAATATTAAATATGTATTTGCAATAAGGAAAAGCAAGACACCAACAGGTAACAGCATGTGTTTTCGTGGAAGTTTATTAAACCTATCAATTTGTAGAAGCAAAGTGTTTGATAAGTGCAACATCAGCCTTTCTGCCTTGCCACAGTCAATGGGCTTAATGGAGTTGCATAATATAATAAATTTGTGACAGAGAGAGATCATGGTATTTAAAAATATATGAGCACACTGTAGAGATGATCTTTCTAACTGTTTTTTATGATGTCTGTTTATACCTACTATCTAATGAGATAACTTTCTTTTTAATTTAGTTTGTTATTCTTCAAAACATTTACACATATTTTAGCATAAGCTACAGCACTCTTCGCCCTTACCAAAATTTTTAAATAGCATGGTTAATTAAAGAAAAACATTTTATGGCAGAAATTCTTTTTAATTAAATCCATAAATTAAATCAGTTTATTTACAAGTAATTATAATAGCTATTTGGAAATTTCTATTTCTTTAATGACAATTAAAATCATTATACCAGTTGGAAAAAGACCAGCATGGTAAAATGCAATAACACTCACCAACACACATTTCAGAATAGCCGCTTTGAATTTTAATTATTTTGTTCTAGACTCTATATAGTGCATTGCTTACATACCCTGATTCCTTAAACTATCTTTAGAGTGTAGATCTTAAGGGTAATTTTTAAATTACTGCAAAGTTTATCTTTCAATAGCAACAGGCCACAGGTCATCCAAAAGTAAATATTTCAAATATCACAGTTTTGAAAAGTTTAATTTCATTTCATTGATTTACTAAGTCGAATGTGTGGGAAGTAAAATCCTTCGAATTCGAATATCGAATTCAAATCTTTTTGAATATTCGATCGAACTTCGAATCCTTCATGAGAATTTAGTAAATCTGCCCCTATGTATTTCATAACTTACTTGGTATTCATAGTTGTCAGCTGCACATCTGGCTCTCAGCCCACTTTTCTTCATTAGTGTATCAAACAAACCAATGTCTGCTTCTGAGTTAATCAAATCAAATCAGGATATTTCTCTACTTACTGGAATCTCAATTATTATTGCTATTACTAATGTTTTATCAAACTCCAAATTTATCCCACCATTTGCTGCTAAAAAAACTTCGAGCATATCTGCTCAGGTTTTTTACTCTTACTCATTATTACATTTTCCCAAAAATTTGCTTTGCACGAAAACTCATAATTCATAATTTTTTAGGATTTATTAACTGGAAACTCACCCAAAAGCTCAGAAAACATTGGGGTATTTCATGAAACCCAGCGCACATCAAAAAATTTATGGGACTTCTCCCATTGACTTATATGCAACCTCAGCAGGTCTGAGATGCCGGATTTTAATATTCAGACTTTTTCATCCTCGGGGTTTAATACATTCCAAAAAATTTGTGATTTTTAAAAAGTCCTATTTAAAAAAAAAAAAAAAATCACAATTAATGTAAATAACCCCCTCTAACAGGTTAAGCCCAATTGATGGCATCATCAATGTCTCAGTTTGTTTAACCACCTTTTCAGGTATGATACCAAGAAGAGTGATCTTTTCCAACATTATCCTTGCTATCTAGAGGGGCTCTCCCATATTGCTTCCCAAAGGAAATGTCTTCTGGAATTAATCGCCATTCTCTGCTGCATTATTAGTGATTAGCAGTCATTGTTGTATAATATTTATAGAGTTGTTCAGCTGTGTGTCAATCGTATTTATTTTAATTACAGCATACCTTTCCCATGTGCAAGTTGTAAATGTAGAGAAGAAATAAGCTGTTCTGATATGCTCATAAGTCATGGTCCAGAAGACCAGCTACTAAGAGAAATATACAGATGTGCACTGCAGTAGCTACTGTACCAAGGCTGTAGCAGCTAATTTATGACAATCACTTGCAAAAACAATGAGGTTTGGAATGCCTGCAATCATTAAAAGTCAACAAGGATAACTCACAGAATTATTTATGCTATAATTTGTGACATGCAATGCATTGTAGATACTACAATACGCTCTTAATTTTTTTTTTCTTGCAGTAAAGTACTATGGGTCATTTAATACCCCACAAATGGTTAAATGTAATTAGGGCAGTATGCATAGATACAAACAACAAAATAAGTACAGTTTACCATATATACATAATAAGTTATTAATATCGGCAATTCAAGACCTTTTTTAGATACCAGTCTAATGTGTTTTCCTCATGTGTATTTGTGACAAGTCATACATGAAACATCAGATAGCAAATAATATACACTAATACAGATTTAAACATTTCATGAGGATCAATTTATGAACTGATTAAGTAAAATAGGAACTATATAGACTTTAGTGGACATAGTAGATCAGGGGCGGCCCATGGATTTCTGCTTTTGGGGGGGGGATGCATGCAAGGGATATCCCTACTATGTGTGTCAATTGCTGTGTGTGTTTCTGTGTGTGTGTGTTACTGTGTACTGTATGTGTGTGTTACTGTGTATGTGTGTGTTACTGTGTGTGTGTGTGTTACTGTGTGTGTGTTACTGTGTATGTATGCGTTATTGTGTGTGTGTTATTGTGTGTGTGTTACTGTGTGAGTGTTACTGTGTGTGTGTTACTGTGTATGTGTGTGTTACTGTGTGTGTGTTACTGTGTATGTATGTGTTACTGTGTGTGTGTTACTGTGTGTGTGCCTCTGCTGTTTTATTAATTAAAGTTGCTGCTGGACAGGCCCGGACTGGCAATCTGTCGCTTAGGGCAAATGCCAGATGGGCTGCTATAAGGTGCCATAGAAAGTCAGTATTTAGTGGGTTGGTGGGGACTGTTTGGGCCTCAATGTGGGCTGATTGGGCCTCTGTGTACCTGAAATGCCAGGGCCTATTTTTATTCTCAGTCCAGTCCTGCTGCTGGATGATTGTGTTGGCTACTGGTCCACTTTCTAGTAGTCAAAGCCAGAGAGCAGTGCAGGCAGTAAATCAAAATAACCGTGCAATTCTGCTATGATTTCTGGTGGTAATTATACATGGTTTATTCTGCTGTGCCATCTTTTTGTGAGCCCTTGGGGGAATTATACATGTACTTGCTGCTGTTCCATCCTTGTGCGAGCTCTGGGGGTAATTATACATGGACGTGCTGCTGTGCCATCTTTTTGTGAGCTCAGGGGGTATTGTAGTTAATTTCTGTGTATTTCCTTTATTTTAAGAAATCAAAAGTGTTATGTATTTCATGTGCGGCCCCCATAAAATTTTTCCTCTTAGAATGTGGCCCAGGGAAGGAAAAAGGTTGGACACCCCTGTAGTAGATGAAAAAATACTGTATACAAGTTCAGGCTAAGGGAAACCTGCCTAAGTATATAAGTAGCATGAAAGTAGTTAGGCCATTGATCCACTTACCAGCCATAGGGGTGGGGGGCTATAAATTATATATCCCCAACAGAATATTTAGGCCCAAACACTATTGGGTTTTCTTAAAAAATAACATACTAAGTGATACTACACACTATGGAGAAAGTAAGTGTCACAATCGCCGCCCGGAGCCCTTCCAGGCACTCCGTGTGGCAAGTTCTTCTTCGCCGACGTGGGTTGCGGCACCTGGCGTTCCGGAGACCCGGCTTCAATGCCCAAGTATAGCTTTAGCTAATTATTCCTGGGTTTGTTCCTAAAATCCTCCTTTATTGATTTCTGGACTTTTGACCGCTGCCTGAACCTGACCTTGCTATTTGCCGCCTGCCTATTGACCCTTTGCCTGGATATTGACTATGAATATTGCCTAATCCTTTACTGTACGCTACTTTGGACTTTAACCCTATTGCTTCCTCCTTGGTCCTGACACAACTCCCACTGGGAGCCGATAGGCCCCTCTGACATTAAGATGAAAAATTAATCTTCCCTTTGTCAGCAGACATAACTGATAGATGCAGATCTGTACTGACTGATGTGGCTTATACCTGTAAGAGGGGTTGCACATATAGCCCAATGTAATCATGGCATGCAATGTATGGAATCTGCTATGCAGACTGCTCGGGACCTGAGGTTTTTCTGTAATCTGGACTTCCATATCTTTAAGTTGACTAAAAAAATAATAAAAATTACATAAACCCAATAGGATTGTTTTTCCTCCAGTAAGGATGTGTTGATAGTTGCTATGTTAATAAAGTTTGTCATAGAAAAAAGAAGCACATAGGCCATGCTTTTTTTCCTGCACTGTATTTTATTAAATAAGTTGCTATTACAAAACCCCACAATCTCATTATTAAGGAGTGCAACACAAAGGCTCAATGACATCTTAGCTGGGATCAAAGAAAACATACTATATTATTACTACAGAGAAAAAAAATAAAACCATGAATAATTTCTTAAAAAAGGAGTTTATGGGAAATGGCCTTCCTCTAAATTAGAGCTTTCTGGATAATGGATCCTATACCTATATTTCCTTTTTTTACTTTCTATGTTTCTGTGCATCTGGTTTATGGATGTTTTTAAATATTAATAACTATGCACATTTTTACAGAATGTTTTTTCACAGTTTGCTGTAAACCAACACCAACTTACACCTAAGATGCACAAATAAGAATAAGCTGAACAAGAAAATGCTTAAGCCAATCTCTCTTCCTTTAGGCTTTGAGATTGCTTATGATGAGGACAGGATAACATTTTATGATTACTATTGCTGCTCATGCTTAGCCAGTAGCTAAAAAATATAACTGGCAGATATTTTTTTCAATTTATGCATGAATACCCATGTGTATGACAAATATATGCACATTATCCATTGTTGCATTTGTTGACTACTTGTTACTTTTATTTTTACAGTTCATTTCAAATTTTATTACAAAGATGATAGTAGAATGGAACATTGTAAGACACTTTCCCTAAGCAATATTGGTAATTAAAAACAACATTGTTTAATAAATTGTTAAAGAAATATATATGTATGGCATAGACTCAAAATATAACTGCAAATTAAAATAGTTGAGCCAATGTCTGCATTCCTAAGAAAATTCAGGCTCAACACTGAAGCATGGCAGTGATATTTTAATATTTTACTGTATGCTAAAAAAATCTGAAAGTTAAATACATCTGGCATATCTAAGAAAGCTATGCTAGATTTACAATATACCCACGACTTTAAAAGCATTATTTATACTGAAGTATGTATTTTAGAGAAACTATTTTCTGCAGCTCAATGAAAATATAAACTACGGAACATAAAGTTAGAAAATGACACATTAAACCATTTCAAAGAGACACTGTTTTTGACATAAAATGTGTCCCATATTTACAATGTAAACAGTCACATTATTTATTTTCTATTGTGCAGAATGCCTGGCCATAATTTTAATCTAACGTCCCTTCTGATGGCATAGAACAGATTTGAAGTTTCACCTATAAATTACGGCAGTAAATAATGTTCACTGAGCATCCAACACTGTGGTAAATTTGATCAGATATGATCTAGAAGTCCCACTCACATTCTCATTCTCTTTACAACTGTAGTAAATTGCACTGACTTAGAAAACTGAAGGTATTTAGGGAAAATGCATGAAATCTAATGCTTTTAGAATTATTGAATAAGGAATGTGGGATAATGCTGCTGCAGTAAATATCCGAGGTTCAAAAAAAAAAAAAGTAATATAAAAAGTAATATAAGGGAAAAAAAGGGAAAAGCACTAGGGAAACTGATGGGAGCAAAGGTTGAGAAAGGAGACAATACTAGAAGTAAATATAAAACCATAATCAATTTGTACTTTAAGCAAAAAATAAAGAAACTTTAGATATTTTCAATTAAACTTTACACCATGACCCCAAAAAATGACAGTATGTAATGTTAAAAAATCTTTAGTATAAAATGGATGATTTAATTTAGATACACTGTTATTCTACTAGCTATACCAGATATGGCCACAGTATTATAATTTGTACATTATTTATTATTGACCCAGACCAGACCAAATTCTTCTTGTGACCATCAATATGGCCACCTGTAACAACATAAAACATTCCAACCACGGTGCAGCCTCCAAAAATGTGTGGTGGCCTCATGCACACTTTAAATGTATGATTTGTTTTTTATTTCCTTCACACCTCCACACTATCGTACTACCAGTTTCAATGCTTTTCACCACTCTTCGTAACAGTTATACCAATACTGTATATAGATGATGGCAACCACAAAAAGAATGAAATATTAGGGCTCATTAGATCCACAGTGACCAAAGTGCAATTTTGAGCTCAGCCCCCATGTTTTTTTCCCCACAATGCAGCATTTTTTCCTCAGAATGCTAGTGGCATTAAGGGAGCAAGCAGGTACTGCGTCTGCCATTGTTGTGCTGTGCCTGATGCAATTGCAACTGATTGTGCCAAATATCTTAGAAGTCTGCTTGGTGCAATTTCTGGTGTTTGCTTGTGTCAGTTGAGGTGTTTGTGCATGTAACATCTGTGCATTTTTCTTTAGGTACAAGTGTGCACGTGTATTGACACAGGGCACTGAGGGAACCCTGGGACTAGTACCTGGTCTGGAGGTGGCGGTAGCTCCTGGGTTCCCCTACATCAATAGGTGCTGCAGCACCTATTTTAGAATTGAACACAGAAAGGAGTCTGTGGTTCCAAAAACAACTATATGCAAGTGGGAAGGGTGCATTAGGGAGCAAGTACCTTTAATGAAGAGGTTGTAGGTGAAACTCATTGGGGCAAATACACTAAGATCCGTAAATTCGTTAGCGTTAGCTTCGCTAGCGTTCGCCGCACTTCACAAATTTTCGCCAGCGCTATGCAAATTCACTAAAGTGTGAAGTTACACTATGGTTGGCAAACAGATAGCGTAGTTGTGCTAGTGTTACTTCGCTAGGCAGAGCGATGTTAAGCTAGCGAAGCCTAATTTGCATATGGCGGGAACTTTAAGTTATATGTTACAGCCACTACATTCCACTACACAAGCCCAGGAAACCTTTAATACATTTTATACACTTGTCCTATTGCCCTACATGTGCCCCCTGTATAGTTGTGTTGCCATATGTTAGGAAATGTAGGGGGGAAGGAGGGTAACCCCCCCCCAAAAAAATATCTATCTTTTTCAGACTATCACCCTATGCTAAAGTACGCCAGCGTTTTTCTGGGACTTCGAAAAAAATAAAAACATTTTTTTTTCAATCTCATATCTATTGTATTGAACTTCGCCTGGTCTGACCAGGCAAAATAACGTCTAGCGTAAGTGCTAACGTTCAGGAAACTGTTGATCTTACTGAATTTGCGTAATTACGATCCTTCGTCAGTGTGCAACTTCGCCTTTTGTAAGGGTGCGAAGTTGCGCAAGTCTTTCTACTTCGCTAGCCAAAACTCGCCAGAGTTGGTATTAGTGAATTTGCGAAGTTGCGAAATGACGTCACACTGGCAAATTAGCGCTAGCGTTAGACGCTTCGCACTTTAGTGAATTTGCCCAAATGAGCCCTGTTATGTTGTAGCTTACCCCCAGACAGATTAAATAAATGCCAGAATCAATAACTCTGATGGACATATAAATATACCCACCATTACAGATTTGTATTTTTATAATTTTTTATTACTGTTAACTTATATAACCTATGTACATTGACCTAGGAGAAATCCTATCATATGTCATTGATGATAAACTTTCCAAGGTCCAAGTAATGGACAATAACAACTCAAATAATGCATCCAAAGGGATAGTAAATAACACACCTCTATTACTGCTATCTAACAATACAGGGAGGGAGGCCTAAATATTATTTGTAGAGGTTGAGAAAAAAAGCACTACCTTATTGAAGAAAAAATTGTAAAAAAATATTCAGGGTTGTGTTTTTTCTGTGTAAAAAACTTGAACACAAATAAGAATCACATTCTTCTAGGGATGAGTGGATCAGTCCCATTTTGCTGACAAATTCACAAAATGGCAAATTTGCAAAACACATTGAAGTCAATGGCTGGTTTTTCACAGTGACTTTCTCCCACTGACTTTTTTAGCGCCAACTTTTTCCACAGTGTTTTTTTCTGTGCCAAATACATTAGAATCTATGGGGTTTTTTTTGTGGTGAAAATATTTGCAGTGAATTTTTCTGGTGGTTTCACGAAAATATTTGCTGATGAAGAAATACAGTGTTTTACTGCAACAACAAAAATTACCCATAACTACATTGTTCCATTGATTTTCAATTAGGCTGAAATATTTTGTTAATACAGTATACTGGTGAAATATATACTGTAAATGCATTTATTAGCGTATATCCCCATTGCTTCTATAGAAATTCAGCAGTTTTACTTGCAAAATAATCTTGTTTGGTTAATTAAATTATTTATTAGTGGATTTGGTATGGAGATCCAGAATACAGAAGACCCATTCTCTGGAAAATCCCAGGTCTTGAGCATTCAGAATTACAGGTCACATGCCAGTACAATAATTTGACAACCAAAATTCTAAGGGCTTATCTATAAATTGTGGGACACCTGACCGATGTTATGAAATTGCTATCAAACTATCCATTACTAATCTTAATTTTGTCTGTTGATCGCAACTAAACGTTTGACGGATAGTCCAAAACTAATTATCTTGTCTAGGCTCTACAGAAATGTAATTGTATCAGGGTACATTTTTGCAAAGTAATTAAATATGGCTTTTTCATTCATAAAATAAAACAGATTACTTGTAGAGTTCCTGTGTGAATCATACATGTACTTTTATTAGGTATCCTATAATTTATCAGAATATTTGTTTCTTCTAATAGTTTTTCTGAAAAGTCTATCAAGGGCTTAAAAGGCCTTATATAGGTTTGATTCTAAATGCTTTTAGCAATTTGTTATATGTTGAGGTTTATCAATTTCATATATGTGACAGGCAACCTTCATTTAATACAAACCTCGAGTTTTTGACATCAAATAACAGGCTGATTCCTAAGAGGAAACCTCTTGAGGTTATGTTTCCTTTCTGCAATATTCAGTAAGGGTCAATCAATGGAGATGCAATTCAATTTCATGGTTTTTAGTTCTGTTAAATCCCTCAGGAAATCTTCATGATTGTCAGATACAAATGGCTCCTTAAATTTGATTTAAATCAGATGACATGATTGTTATGATCATTTTATAAAATACTATTACTTGGCACTAGTTTTATTAATGATAATGTTTTACAAACTGGAGGACTCTTATAAGGTACAATAAGCAATACTAAAGTATTAATTGTGATTAATAGTTATATAAATTACTGACTGCATCATTTATGGAAGACTTTTTGTATGAACTTATTTGTGCTATCAAAACTGTTATTAATTAAAGCTTATGACTGCTTGATTAATACCCTGTGACAGGCAGTTTTTTTGGTTTTCCAACACCCTAGGAGTCTCAGTGAGTAGCAAATGGTATTTACTTTTCAACAGCAGTTCCTCAATATCTGTCAAACAGCAATGCTGCATACATTCAAAATGCTTACTTTTGATTTAACATTTTTTCAAACCAGCAACCATGAACTATTATCCCCACCACATTGCAAAAGTTGTTGAGAAGTTTATAGAGGGACAAGCAACCTTTAGATTATATGACTGCTACATTTCTGGAAATAGTGAGGACATTCTTCCAACAGGCTCAGTAGGATCACATCTTATCTATGTTTTTGACAATACCAAGACTATTTATTTTGTGCATTTATCACACGTTTCTCTTTTTATTCAAATATTGACATGCATTGATTTGGCACTAGTGTGACTATTGTAAGCATTAATCATGAAAGGTAATTACCTTTTTATATTAATCCAGTGAAGGTTTGCTTTTACCCTTTTAGCAATTGCATTGTATTTTCAATTTTGCATTTGTTGCCAATTTCTCATTTTGCCAATGTACTGTAAATTAAATGTATGTAAATATCTGTAATGTTACCAGTTAATTGCAGTTATTTTGCTATGCATAAAACACAGCATATTGTTTTTTAGCAACCAAAATGTTACCTAGGAAAATTGGTCTGTATATTTGCATTGGATCTCTAATATGCACCTGTGTTCTTTGGTAATGCTATGTTTGGCATCAAACTGTTCAAAAGTCCCCTGTTTAAGAGGTTTTTTTATGTAAATACATATGGTAGAAAGCAAGCAATATGCTGCAAATTTGAGGCAATTTCAATAAAAAAAAACACATTTGAGAAAATGGTGGTTGTTGGATATGGTGTGAGGAGGGATTAATGGGGAATGGGTAGCAAGGGTCAAGGGGGTCTATTGGATCATGCAGGGCTGCCATCATCAGAGACAGTGAGAAGGGACTTGGGAGGTAACCTGGCTTTGTTGCAAGATGGAGAGCTAAGACTCCATTGAAAAGGGGAAGATGGTATCTACAGGGGACATCCATGTTACAGCAAGATTGAACCTTTTATTTGTAACACCAAAATATTTTGGTACCTAATCCACCCCTAAACTACTATAGTAATAGGTATCTTGTACTTCACTTTAGATTTTTAAAAATCCTCCAAAATGATACAAAATATTATGCTACCAGGGGCAATGTTCCCCACTGGGGTGGCAAAAATGACTAGAGTAACTTTTTAAAATGGAAATGTGGCTCTTCTAGAGCAGAGAATGCAATTGTGCTTCTCTGTGCTAGTATTGTGGACCCCTGAACCTCCCCTGGCTCCAAAATAGCGAGCATGGTGGGGGCGGCAGCAACAAGCTGCCTCAGGCAGTAAAGGGACAAAGATTGCCCATGTTAGATTCAACTTCAAAATATGTAGCAATGAATGTTATTTATCCTGACAGTGAAACAACTTAAACTTTTATAATTACAAAAATATTGGTACCAGATACCACTGTGTTTTGACTGTGTCCTAACCAGATATATTTTTCATAATGTTCTAATAATGTTTTTCTCCTTTAAAAACAAACAATATTTGGATACTCAAATTCATCGAAAAAATAACCTCTGTTGAAAACAGATTGTCATGGGAACTTTCCAAATGAGTTTCTTTTTCTTTTAACATTTAGAAATGTAATAATCTATACAACTTTTGCAAATTATTTCAAATGTACTCTTCTGCTAAGAACAATACATTGAGTACTGAGTACTAAAAGTTTATCCAGCACTTTTTGTTCATTATAACCTCAACAACAAAAAAAATAAACCATAAAATATTCATTCAGCATTTTTATATGCATTTAAATCTGTTTATAACTGCAGTGCATTGCTGCATTTGTCACTGATCATTACTGAAATGTATCATATTATTACATAATGTCTTGCAAAGTGTATGGACAAATAATATTGTTGTACTTATTTTACCAAAATTTCATTAAGCATATATTCAGCAGGTTCTCTATAAAGTTGACAGTTAGTTGAGAAAGTTTGTTGCAATTAAGATTACTTTATATTAAAAAGAGAACTGTGTTCTTGAATGTTAAGTAAATTATGTAATAATGTTAATTCATTAGTAACATTTGTTTCAGAGAGAAAATATATTTTATTTAATTCAACTAATTTTTTTGTATGCAGCCTTGAACAATTAAGTGTGGTTCAAGGAGAATGAAAGTTAAAATCACTGGGGATCTTTCCATGATGCTCACACAGAAATACCCTGGCCCAGGGTAGTTTTCTGCTAACAGGAGTTCCGGCCCAAGGTCTGGGTTTTAGCCCAGGTAAGTGATTACAGTCATTGGGGCGCCTTTGGCAACCCCCAGTGATTTTTACATTCATCTCCTTAAAGTAGAGAATGATCATTACCAAAGGTAAAAGATTGGCAATAGTGATGGGCGAATTTGTGGCGAATTCCCACGATTTGCTGCAGGTGAATACATTCGTGAAACTCCAGTAAAACTTTGTCTGGCGCCAGTGTCTCGTTTTGGTCGTGGGCGTCTGTTTTCTCGACGACGGCAATTTGCGCCCCGGCATCCAAAAACGGATGCCCATGTCCATAACTAGACGCTGAAGCGAAACGCCCCAGATTTGCCCATCACTAATTACTTGCTTATATTGTGGAAAGCAGAACTGCAATTTTTGTGGTCTCACCTAAGGTGGATTCTTTCATTCATTGAGCATTTATGAACTGGCAAATTCACTTGAAGTCAATGCACAATAGGGCTAAGTTTAAAAAAGGTGTAAAGCATTGAATGTGTTATCACCTGACTTTTTTCCTTACATTCCAGACTTTCCTATGAGACTAGGCCCAGAACCTGTTATCCAAAAAGCTTGAGACCTGGGGTTTTCTGAATTAGGGGTATTTCTGTAATTTGGATCCCCATACCCTTAGAGGCAGATTTACTAAGAGCTGAATTTTCGAAGTGAAAAATCTTGGTTGCCCTTTTATTAGACACCAGTGAGATCACCTGACTATAGCTTGGAAGGATGGTGTCTAATAAAAGGGGAACCATGATTGGGGGTTTTACTTTGAAAGCAGCTAGTAAGTTGCAGGTAAAACTTAGTTCCTTTGTAAAATGGATAATGAAACAATAGAATTCTTAAAGAATTAGATGAAAATTGAGCTTAGGGCTGGCCAGATATGGGATGACTTTGACGTAGTTGGCCAGCTTAAATATATTGCAATATATTGCAATATATGGACAAACAATCCCTGTTTTGTTTAAAGGGTAAGGCTTTTTTAGTAGCTACGTGCACAAAATGTCTCAATGTCTTAAATATATTGATAATGGGTTGAGTGCAGAGGACCTCTTTTATTTGTCTCTTCTACTGCCTTCTCCTAGTTCAGGCTGTTGTTTCCCCCAGCTCGGCAGCTATTACAGCATTGCTGCTGTCATCTGAACGTAAATGTGCTCTCCTGCGCTCACTTTCATGTGCGCGCGCACTAGGGGGAGGTGACGTAGCTGACAGGGTTGCCTAGGGTGATCCACTGCAGACTGCAGGCAAGGTAGACAAAGTGGGGGATTTCACGGCATACAGTAAGGTTTATTATAAAACGGTCCAAGTAAAATTTAATTTTTTAAGTTTAAGAAATTAAAATATGTAAGGAGTCATCTACTTGCTAATCCACAGTCTGCAAAGTGCAATATTGTCACTTTTTTTAACCCACAATGCAGTGTTTTTACCATAACTCCAGCATCATTTTGTCTGCAAGGGTTGTGTTACTTCTGATGCTCATCATGAAAATGACATGTGCACCCAAATCTTTAGTCACTAGTTTGCTGCTTCACTTGGCACAAGAGACTATGGGAATCTTGGAGTTATCACTACCTCTGAAGAAGGTATTCATGCAGGACCCAAAAATGTAGTTAAGGATTCACAAGGGTAGCAATTCTGCCTTGTAATGCTGGGGACTTGAGTTTGATTCTGGCTTGTGCGTGATTGAGAAGGTGTTTGTATATTATACTCTGTGAGGGTTTCGTTTGAGTACTTTGGTTTCATTACGCACTCCAGAACATACATGCACATTACTTGGCTCCCTTGTTGTGTGAATGTTAGGCACCTTAGATCGTAAGCTTCCCTGGGGCAGGGTCTGATATGAATAAAGTGTTAACAGTGTTGGCACTATATAAATAGCAGATAATAAATAAAAATAAATCAGTAAGAAACAGTGTTCCAGCACTGGGGAAGAAAAAGTTTTAAATAGCTGAGCTGGGGAATTGCTTGCAAATACAAAGACAGATTGCTTGAGAGCTGGCAGGTGTCCACAAAGGAAACCAGTTTTAAACATTATATACAAACCAGAACCTACACAGTTTTTCAGCCACATGTAGAAATGGCCAGCAAATACAAGGCTGCTGGTTCTAGACCAGGCACTTCTTGACATTGTAGACCATAGGGCTCAATTGCAATGCCCCAATGTTTAATATTTCACCTTGTGGGTAAAGTACAAAAAATGGCAGCCAGAGGCCACCCCTTTAGACTAGAGGAACATAACTTTCAATTAAAGCAATGTAGGTTGTTCTTTGCAGTGGGGACAGTGAGGTTGTGGAATGCTCTGTCAGATGATGTTCTGAGGGCGCATTCTGTTATTGACAAATACAATATCAGCCATAGGTAATACTAAAATACAATTTGTATAGCTATTAGTATATATATAGTTTATGTGAGTGTATGGAGGGATCGGTGTGAGTGCGTGTATGTATGTTTGCTAATTGCCCCCATGGAAACAGTTTTCTAGTGGATTATTGTAATAACAGTAGTTAAAATGAAAAGTGTGCCATGAAGCCAAAACCATAGTTGTCGTGGCAACAGTCTTCATGACATGGTCCCTTAAAATGCAGAGGTTACTGTGGTAGAAAGAGGGTCCATGATACGTCACAGTATTAACCTCTCCCTTTGAAAGGATCTTTATGGGAGCAATGTTTATGATGTTTTTTTTTAAAATGGTATTCACGGCACTGGTTATCATATACATACCTTGACATGACTGCCATAGAGTCATAAATAAAGTCCCATAATCACAATCAGTTGCACTGGTAATGCCCTTAGTTGCAATACTTTCTATGGCAGGTTGGTGACATTTGTTAAGGTATAGTAGGCTGGGATAGGTTATAGGACAAGGAAAGCCTCATCCATCTAAAAGAATGCATAAAAAGCAAACTGAAATCTCTTACCCAGCTTCTATATTCTACACTATGCTCCCCGAAGGTCTTTATTTAGTATTTGTGCTGTTTCCCCTTTGAAGTTAATTTGCTTATTAATCTTTTATGGGCTTCTGATATTGTAAGGGGTAGGGGTCTTTCCAATTTGCTATATACATAAATATAGCTATACAGGTAGCTGTTAAAATATAGTTAATAAATTTCTTTGATGAGTATGAGAAGCCCATTGCTTGGGTCCCTAACAGAAAGATCTAAGGGTCTTTTGATAAGTCTTTGCATGTGACTTGCTCAATAACTCCCCTTACCTCCTCCCAGAAGTGGGAATAAAAGGGATATCTTACCTGCCTTATACAAAATGACATTTGTGCTTCAAAAAATTCAAGTCATCTGGCATATGTTGGCAAAGCCATTAGACAACTACACATAAGCCTTAATTAGCTCAGAAGTGCCAGTTAAAAATTCAACAACTTTGGTTACACAATGTAAGTTAACTTAAGTGGCAGGTGCTGGAACAGGTGGTCTGTCCTTATGGAGGCATAGCTAAAAAGTTACTACAACATGAGCTACATTGGATATGGAAATTGGACACTCTGGCTCCTAAGGTATTGAATGCAGAAGCCAGTTGTAAACCTTTTTATTAGATATGTGATTATGCATATTCATTAACCTTGTGTTATTTTGGTGACAGATGGAGTAGGGTTTATAGCCGGGAAGAAAGATAGATTCCCCTTTCTCCATTCATTTTCAATAAGATATAAATATCTTATTTGCCATTCTAGTCTTCCCATAGGTAAACACTCTTATTACATTCTGTATGCTCCAGTGTGAAATTGGTCTCATGAACTTTGCATCATGCACTTTAAAAGCACAATATGGAATTGCAGGAGAGGTTAATGCATACTTTAAATATTTTATTTCTTCACTCCAACCACTATCAGTTTTAATAGTTTTATAGGAATTTTAAAGCCGAGGTTAAAGAACCAGGAACACAAAACAAACTAAAGGTTTTTGTATGCATCTACACGGGTAAAAACTGCTTGCTTCATCTTATGTAATGCAATTTATATACCTAGATAAGTTACTATGTAGCCATGGAGGCTAATGTACAAGTTATGACAATAGCTTATATAATGGCACCGTGCCATTTGAACTTCACAACTGAGTGGTGAGTCGGAGCGGTGCTCATTTATGTTCGCTTATAAATAATAGCTTACATAAGTATGGTGTTTATGATCCAGAAAATCATTATCCCGTACTAAGCATTATGCCATTTTCCATAGTTCCATATTAGCAAACAAGTCTCATTATGAGACAGATTTCTTTTTTTCTGCAATCATAAAATAGTACATTTTACTTGATGGTAATGTAGTTATCATTAATCTGTGTTGGTGGCAAAATAATCCAAGTGGGGTTTTTACATCTTAAAGGAATTGTTCAGTATAAAAACTTGGTAAATAGATAGGCAGTGCAAAATAAAAAATGTTTCTAATATAGTTAGCCAAAAATGTAATGTATAAAGGCTGACGTGACTGGATGTCTAACACAATAGCCAGAATCCAACTTCCTGCTTTTCAGCTCTCTTGTTTTCCACTGACTGGTTACCCTGGTGACCAGGCAGTAACCAATCAGTGACTTGAGGGAGGGCCACATGGGACATAACTGTTGCTTTTGAATCTAAACTGAATGCTGAGGATCAATTGCAAACTCACTGAAGAGTTATGTCCCATGTGGCTCCCCTTCAAGTCACTGACTAACTCAAAGTTAAAGAGCTGAAAAGCAGGAAGTTGGATTCTGGCTATTATCCAGACATCCAGTCCCTCCAGCCTTTATAGTTTGCATTTTTCCCTGACTAACTATATTGGAAACATTTTTTATTTTGCTCACCCTATCTATTTATCCACTTTTTATTTTTACACTGAACTGTTCCTTTAAGGGCAGTGTCACATGCTGCTACTTGGCGAGATTAGTCATCCAGTGACAAACTGGCTCTTCATCGGGCAACTGATCTCCCTAAATGCCTTCCCACTGGCTAGAATGTAAAGCTCTTTGGCTTTCCGAAATTACCCCAAGTTTCCTCATAAGGCAACTTCGGGGTAAAAAACACTCCCGAGTGCCATCACACCAGCTATTTACATTCTAGCTGGCAGGAAGGCATTTAGGTGAGATTAGTTGCCCGAAGAAGAGCCGATTTGTTGCTGGATGACTAATCTCTCCCAGTAGCAGCATGTGACACTGACCTAAAATGTTTAATAGCCTTGAGGAATGGTGTTCCAGAAAATTCAATTCTCCAGAAATCCAGATAATATATTCCTCAACTGTATATTAGAGGTAGTAAAGAGGTGAAATCAGCTAATAGTTTAAGGGAAACATACTCTCCTATTTGATTCATTCAGTTGGGCTTATAAATATAAAAACAAATGCATAAATACTTAAATACTATCTGAACTGACAGAAATATATATAAATGTATTTGATATGCAAACATACCAGATTCCATAGATGAAAAGGATAACATAATAGTCTCATACACACTTGCAACCCCATCCCTTAACTTCTTCTATTGGTTTGGAGGACTTGATGTCCTCCTACTGCTTTCAGTGGTAGTGGACAGATTCTCTGAAAAGCAGAAGGAGAGGTTCCATTATATTATAAGAGGGGATATGGTTCATTAAAACAACTTGTCTGAAAATGTATTTAAAAGGTAAACAAAATCATAGCCAGATGTTCAGTTCGAGCTAATGCCACACAGAGAGCCATTTACTGTAACTACTAAAACCATTATAATTGGCTACAATGCTCTATTGAATCCTTTATGGTCAATGCTTCAAATAAGTTTACTAATTGTGTACAGGTATGGGACCAGTTATCCAGACCTCAGGACCTGGGGTTTTCCGGATCAAGGACCTTTCCATACTTTTGACTTCATATCTTAAGTCTACTAGAAAATCATTTAAATGTTAAATACACTCAAAAGGCTGGTTTTGCTTCTTGAGCTACTTTTTTTTTATTATTGATGACCTTCCAGTAATTTGGAGCATTCTGCATAACAATTTCTGGATAATAGATCCCATACTTGTATATACAAATTGCAGCTTCTCCATCAAAACACAAGTATTATTAAAAAGAAAGACTACAGGGCAGATTTATCAAAATATGAGATTGGAGCTTACCCAAAAAAAATCATGTACTTTCTATTCATCCCTATGGTATTTTAGAAGCATAAATATGGCAGATGTATTAAGGGTTGAAGTGAAAATTCTAATTGGAATTTTTTCTTTGGTCAAAAGTTTCAAATTCGAATTGTGAATTATTCAAATTTGATTTGAGTTTAAGATTGAGATTTATCATAACATAACTCAAATGTTACTTTTCACCACCTAAAACCTGCCAAATTTCTGTATAAGTCAACAGGAAAGGTCCAGATATCAATTTGGTAATGTTTGCAGCCTTCCTGACATTTAAGTTTTTTTCGGTGAAAAAACTCAAATCGAGTTTAGTCATATTCGATTTGAAATTTCAGGTTGTTTAAATTTGTTCGAGTTTATTAATAATTTTCAACTAGTCGAATTCCGAATTTATGGGAGTTTAGGGCAGTTTAAAAAACTCACATGAATTTGAAATTTGACCCTTGATAAATGTGCCTCTAAATGTCATATAACTTGTGGAAGAAGCAGATTTTGGACTCATTTAATAAGCGAGAACAAAAAGGAAGATGCAAAATTCACAAGCAATACAACATTTCCCCCCCATGATACAGTGTTGTTTCCCCAGTTGCAGTGTAAATGCAGATACCTACAAATTAGTATGTGGCACAACTTGCACATAATTTATCTTTCTGTCCAGATTTCAACACATTGAGCTCTGGAAGATCCACAAGTCATGTGTTTATTTTAAGGATCTCTTGCGTCCATGTATCCTCTGCTTGGCACCTTATGCAGCCGAGTGAGCAAAATCAGCATTTAGGTGCAGGGTGAAAAGCATAGGATATATGGATGCAAGAGAAGAACACTTACTGTACTGACAAAAGTACCTTTGTGAACAGCATTTTAATGTATGCAATTTTACACTATGCACTGGACCTAGAGTTTGTAAACAAGTCCTCTTCTGTATATAAATATAGAATTTTTAAAGGAAATAAAACATTTTTACTAATCTTATTTTCATGGAAACATATTCATTACCATCATAAAATGTAAATATCTCAATATTCATGGTTTAAATTTGCAACATTGCCATTTTCTGCCAATGATGTACATTTTCTGTTGGTAAAACATCCATGAGAATTCTGATGTAGATGCTGCTATTTTTTCCCTTACAATGACAGCAGCATCTATCACTTTTCCCATCTTTCTTGAGAACACCATTTATCACTTAAAAAGTCAGCTTCTTGTGAGATTTAAACAGGGATCTCCTGGGTGCCACTGATGATTAAAGAGCTCTTCAATTTTTTCCCCTTGATTTGTTTTGTTTATAAATTTCCTTATGTCCTTATATTTTAATTGTGTAGACTTTATTGTTTTGGGAAATACGTGGATTTTGTGTAATCCGCATATATTTATTTATATTTATGTATATATAGCGTTATAGTAAACTGACTTTACCATTGTCAGTTTAAGCTACTTTCAAGGTGGTGTGATATCACCGATGAGACCCTCAATCCTCAGTGGTAAGCCCTCGTAATGGGGTGGAGGTAGGGTGTAGTGTAACTGTAACCAGGGCGCAAATGCACAGAAATTGGGTGCCAGGGGTTCTTTTATTCTTAGCCAAGAAACAGTCTTTACAGGAGCAAATATCAACATAGGAGCATAGAGAACAAATAGTACAAAGGATGCATATACTCACAGCACCATACATGGGCTGGACGCCTTCAGGCAAGGATTCATGTCAGCAGAGGTACAACCAGGTTTCAGCCTTTTCCTTTTTTGCACACTGGGGACTCCTATTTGCCTGAGTCCCCACTTCTGGGTTATTAGTACCCGGGATCTTAATCAATCTATTTCCCCTCATTGGAGCTTTGAGCTGCTCAGCTACCTAAGCTATCTATCACTCCTAGAGTGATCAATGACAGAGTATTATTATTCTCTTTACTAGGGTCAATGCTCCTAAAGACCACTACCCATTCTTTTCCAGCCTGCAGGGTTGGGCTAAAGCAATGGACCCAGACCTGCATGGTTCCCAGGACCTTTATACTATGACACAGTGCCATCTTGCAATCTAGCATACACTGTGAGAACTACAGGGGCTTACATAAGCAGAGCTAAGACACAAGGTCCCCATTAGGACCCATTTAGGTGCCCATATTACTAAGGATGTGCCTGTCAATAATATATGAGGGTCCTGAGTCCCATTTGCTAGGTTAAAGGGTACTGGGAAAACTATTTTCTGGCAGTGCCTCCGCCTAATAGGATCCTGGAATACACCTGAGGATAGTCCCATTAGGAAATACCAATTAAATACACACACACTTGCTTTAGAAAAATATAAACTTTATACAAGGAAGTGCAGATTAAAGGGGAAATAAATTGTATAAGTACACATAAGCATGTAAAAGCATGACACACTACCCTGGTGACCCTGTGCCAGTCCTATCCTGGTAATTCCCTACCAGGCAAGTCCCACACTACTCCTTTGGTGACAAAGAATTTCTGTCCTTTTCCAAACAAGAGCACAAATGGTCCAAGTACCATTCCCAATGGACAAGGTACTGGATCCCATGTGGCAGACAAAGAATCAGTTTGTGACACACAAAGAATCAGCTTGTGACACAATAGAAACCCTGCTGGATCATTTCCCTTTCCTCTACTCTCTCCAGGCAGACTCAACCAAGGGCTCACACACAGAGCTTGTGGGCTCACACAGAGCTAAAACAGACATCCATAACGATGAGACTCTTTATTCAAGAAATGCAGCTTTGATTAATCCATAGCTGAACTGTAGCTCCCAGCACTGTCTATAGCACAAGCATTTCCACATTTAGTTTGGAACATCCGGAGCTCCAGATTCTCCTGATTGAGCTCCCAGGCAAGGGGCAGCCGCCCCAGCCACAAATGCCTCCTGCCTCTACATCTTGACTGTTGAATTTACTCTCGTCCAAGAAGTAACATCCAGAAGTAATTCAGCAGAAATCTGTAATGGCTGTCTGAGCACATGGCATCTCCTTTTATAGTGGTGCAGCAGCGACACCTAGTGACTTAGTGGGATCAGCCATGCAATCCAAGGGATCAGTCCCTTAGGAAACCCTGTAGTGAAACCCAGCTGTGTCCATTAACCTTCTAGTTTTTTCTGGTAATTGTCAGTACTTTAGCAACTCACAATCAGGGTAATCTCCTGAACTCAGCCACTGGGATCCTGATATATTATACCAATCATGACAGATATTGATCCGTACGATTATAATAGGCCTTCTAACTGAAAAATAATAATGTAATTTTGTTACATTTTTAATAATGTTACTTTTGTTTTGAGTGTTGTTAGACGTGTTAGCTGTGATGGGCATGTATCACCAATTGCTGTGGCTAGGTTGAGTGCACTGTAATGCATATAGTGATCAGGGCCGGATTTACATAGGGGGCGCCCCTAGGCCCACTGTCGTTTGTTGCCCCTGCCACATCTCTTTTATTTGCTCATCCTTGGGTCGGAGCAATGGGAATTGGCACACAGGAAATTTTGATTTCTGAACCAATGGCATGTGGTTGGGCAGCATACCGCCCCTTAAAATCCTGCCGGCCTAGGTGGCCTCTCCACAAATCTGGGCCTGATAGCCATGGTGGGGCATTTGCAATAGTGCATCTAAGTTAAAATTGTGTTCCCTGACACAGGCATTCATTTCTTTCTGCTGACATCACTTCTCCTCTTTTTTGGTGCCAAAACTCCCCATGCTGACTTCTGGTTGTTCTGCTAATGCCTTTTCAGTGTGTATACCTAGTTACTTGACTTCTGCCTGTTACAAACTAGGACTAGTTATACTGTCTTGCATAGGAGTCAGACATGTGACAGCAAACCTAATTCCTGGTCCCTGCCTAAGTAGTAAGTGACAGGCATCTTCTACAACTTAAGTCCTAACTTTCAATTAAAAAAAGAAGATTAAAAGAAAAAATAAAGGGGATACTGCCCTGGTGCTAACAGAAAATGTGCGAAAAAACTATTTGCACTCCAGGGACTTTTGCAAATAAGAAAAAAACTTTATTTAGATCGACGTTTCAACCCTCACAGGGGTCTTTATCAAGATAATAAACAGGAGTCAAGGTAACATATTTATAACCTTATTGGTACACTCCCCCCAGACAAGCACTACCATAAAGTGTCCAACATCAAGCCAAATAGTCCCACATTCCATATTAAGATATTAACAAACACTGGGGCTCATTTATAAACACTGGGCAAATTTGCCCATGGGCAGTTACCTATAGCAACCAATCAGTGATTAGCTTTTTAAAGCCAGCTGCAAGCAGAACAATGAATGCAGCCTTTTGATTGGTTGCCATAGGTAACTGCCCATGGGCAAATTTGCCCTTTGTTAATAAATGACCCCCACTGCCACCTAAGAGTGAAACACAGAAACAACCAAAAGTAAATAGATAAAAGCATACTGTACATAGGCATTAACCCTATATGTTAAAAACACATTTTTGGGTAGTATCTATCCCCATGAACTGAAAAGTGGAGGGGACCATGGCCCTTTTCCAAGTAATGTTTATATAAAGGGATATCTGTTTGATTGTTTTCAAATGCAGCAAATAATGCTGATATGTGATTTCCCATACATTCACGTAAGGAATTCTGGGTTTTACCTACATGGATCAATTCAAAGGGACACACTATTATGTAAACCACATGCGTGGTTGTGCAAGTTATCCAATGTTTTATCTCAATGGATTTCCCCATATGTGGATGGCGGAAATTCTTATTTTAAATGGTGCCAACCGTAGTGGTATTACATTATAATATTCCAGGGGGTCAGTGGGCATTATGTAAAATTAAGATTCCTACCTTGTCTGAAGCCCAATATGGATATTTGTTTCAATGTACTGGCGAGATTGTTCTCACTGGCCAAAATGGAACAATTTTTATTTGTAATGTTTCTAATTGTAGGGGCACCGGTACTGTATTGGGAAGTGATTACCATCCTTTTTAGTTCATCACATCCCTCTGGTTTATCATGTGTAATGTGGTTTACTGCATTATTCATTGCTACAGCAAGAGTTTGATTACTATAACCCCTCTCTAAGAAGAGATGTTATGCTTCTTTTAATTGATTCTCCCAAATAAAATTAGTGGAGTTGTTGCAAATTGTTCATAAAAATTGAGAAAAGTATACACTATCCTTGGTTGATGGGGGTTGGAAGCTGTTATAATGTAAAATTGTGTTCCTGTCTGTTGGTTTTGAAACAAAATGTAGCTCAAACTACTATCTTCCAATGAGAATAAAAACTGTACCTCATTGACACCAATGGACAGTGTAAAGCGTACTGGGGTATCAAGGCTATTAAGATCTACCACCATATTTTCCAGGGAGTTATGGTCGCCTTGCCAGATGATGAAAATATAATTTCAGTACATTAAAATTTTCAAATGATATTAAGGCATTATTGGGGGAATGTAATTAAAGTCTGTAACAGAAAACTATTTGCATTGCGAAAAGTTATGCCTTTGCACAAGCAAATTTTGATTTGCACAAATTTAATATAGCTTTTTTGAAAAAGGAAACTGTTTATCGACCACTTACAACAGTTGAAGAAAGTTTGAGAATTTTATAGCTTGCGCCAATGTGCAGTCAATGTAATAAAACTTCTTACTGAAAAAGTTACGTTTGCTCCAAAAGACACCTTCAAGCAGTTCTTAAAGGGATCCTGTTTTTTTCCAAAATGCATCAGTTAATAGTGCTGTTCCAGAAGAATTCTGCATTGAAATCCATTTGTCAAAAGAGCAAACAGATTTTTTTATATTTCAGTTTGAAATCTGACATGAGGCTAGACATGTTGTCAATTTCCCAGTTGCCCCAAGTCATATGACTTGTGCTCTGATAAACTTCAATCACTCTTTACTGCTGTACTGCAAGTGGGAGTGATATCACCACCTCCCTTTCCCCCACCCAGCAGCCTAACAACAGAACAATGGGAAGGTAACCAGATAACAGCTCCCTAACAAAAGATAACAGCTGCCTGGTAGATCTAAGAACAGCACTCAATAGTAAAATCCCATGTCCCACTGCGTACTATTCAGTTACATTGAGAAAAAAAAACAACTGCCTGCCAGAAAGCAGTTCCCTCCTAAAGTGCTGGCACAAGTCACATGACTGGGACAGCTGGGAAATTGACAAAATGGCTAGCCCCATTTCAGATTTCAAAACTGAATATAAAAATTTCTGTTTGCTCTTTTGAGAAATGGATTTCAGTTCAGAAGTCTACTGGAGCAGCACTATTAACTGATGTGTTTTTAAAAAAAACATGTTTTCCCTGTGCGATTAAAATTCACAATGCAATAACAGTTTAAGGAAGAATATTGCATTACGAGATGTAAATTTTTATTCTAATTGGTGTGAATTGTTTTTGTCTTTGTGACTTTTTTTACATTCTCCACCTATGTGTCTATTTTCATAAAGGGACATAAAGCAGTTTACATAGGCATGACCTATGGCAGCTACCATGGCTGAACCCTCTTTCTGCAGAAAATAACATTTTCACAACAAAAATAGTTGTATTTTAAAGTTAAATATAAAAGTTCACAAATAAATTCCAATACTGGAATCAGATGTTTCCAATACTGACTGAACTGCCTCTATGCCCTCTGAGTAAGGAATGATGGTATAGTGGCTGCTTAAATCAAGTGTTGCCAGTATTATATACTTCTGTACAGGCTTTTGTAAGATACCCCAGTAATAGAATAAACTATTTTTTTGAAGACACTATGGGGCAATCCGGTTGATGTGTAATGCTTTTATAAATTTGGGGGAGGCAGTAAAAGAAAGGGCAAATGCTAAAATCCGGTGACAAATAATCCAAAGTGTCTCTAGTAATCCTGTGCTAATCCACAGCATGATCCAATACCTCACATTCATGTTTTACATTCATTAACAGGATCATAATGCAGCTGTTGATATGTTCTAGTGTCACTCAATTGTTGTGCTACCTCGTTATAATCCTTGTAGTCCAAAAGAACAATCCCCCCACCCTTATCTGCGTGTTTTATGATTATAAAGTGATCCTGTTTAAGGATGTAAATTGCCAAGCTTTCATCCTTGGTTAGATTAACATATATCGTAATATTTTTAATAGTTCCTTGTTCATTTCAAATGTGGTTGCTTGTAAAAAAGGTTTAATGCTAACATAATTAGAGCTGGGGTCATAATAGCTTTTATGTTTGGTTGTTTCTGTGTTTCACCCCTAGGTGACAGTGTTTGCTAATATCTTCACATGGAACATGGGACTATTTGTCTTGATGTTGGACACTTTATGGTAGTGCTTGTCCGGGAGGAGTGTACCAATGAGGTTATAAATATGTTGTCTTAATTCCTGTTTCTTATCTTGAAAAAGACCCCTGTGAGGGTCGATAAGTCCATCTGAATAAAGGTGTTTTTTTTTAACCTCTGCTTACCTGACTAATCTGACTTTTGTGATCCTGACTCCTGCCTGGTAACCGACTATTCTGAAATCTGTATTCCGACCCGTCCCTGTCTTGACTCTTCTTGATTGATTTCCTGGTTTTGATCATTGCCTGGCTGACTCCGATTGTATTCTGCCTGCAGCGACACTGCCTGGTTTTTACTACGTTTTGTGACTGCTCCTTGAATCGTGACCTTCTGCCCAAAAAGACTTTGCTAATGATCGTGCCTCTCTGCTCGTCCAGAACACTTAGCTTGGTTCTTCTATTAAAAAAGACCTGGCGGCATCCGATTAGCCAAGGGCTCCTCCCGAGTTGAAAGGTGGAAGCAAGAGCCAAGAAAAGGGAGCCTAGCATTGGGTATATGGAATTTTGGGTACCTATTCGTGACAGGCTGTTTGGTTTTTTTAAAGGAAAATGAACATTGTAAAGGTACTGTGGAGTTGTACTTTTGTGTTTGGCCGGGAATCCTAGTAGGGGACCGCTAGTAGAGAGGGAAACTACCCTGTGTATTAGCTAGAGCCCAAGTATGCTGCTTTGCTCACAGAGTCTGTATATGTGAACAAAAAATGGACTTGTTAAAGACCAGTCTGTTCGTCTGATCCTTCTCACATTTGGTGAAGGTATACAATGGGCAGACATTTCATTTGGAAATAGCGAAAACCAAAATTTAAAGGGACAGACAGTTTAAAGGGGAAGTCTTCAACAAATAATAAAATGGAGGAGATATTGAAGGTTATGCTGCAAATCCAGCAGCAAAATCATGCCAATCAACATCAAGCTAATGTAAATCACCAGGAAGCTTTAAGAGCTCAGCAGCAAGCCCATCAGGAATCCTTAAAAAGCCCAGCAGCAAACCCATCATGAGTACTTAAGGGTCCAACAAGAAAATAATCAGCTGCTGATTACACAAATTAACACCCAAGCGGAAGCCAGTAAAGTTACCTTAGCACAACAACAGACTTGCATTTGCAGCAGGAGATCCAAGTACTGGCTGAGAAATTACAGAGTAGTACGGCCCCGGGGGCAAGTACCTATAAATATACACAAATCGGTACAAAAATATCTGCAAAAAGACTCCAGCAGATGATGTCGAGGCATACCTGGCAGTGTTAGAAAGAGTGGCATCAAGGGAAAAGTTACCTCCAGAGGAATGAGTAATAAGTAATAAGTAATAGCACCTTACTTGACAGGGGAAGCCTGACCTAAAAGAACAGGACTCTCATAACTATAAGTTAAAAGAGGAAATCTTGGCCCACCTTGGAAACACCAACATGGAAAGGTCTTCCCCGGGATATACACCGATGGGTGGGACAGGCGGACCCCCAAAATATGACCCAGATGGTGGAACTTGTGGAGAGGTACATGACTACTGAGAGCTAACTAGGAGAGGAAACCTCTGCACAGCGCCCCATCAAGCCTCAAAGATTCCAAGGAAATCCTGGTAAGAGTGTTCCATTTGTTAAAGGGGCGGTTTCCCAAAGTAACTGGGACAAAACCCTCTGATATGACATTGGGACTGAGTACGGGCACCAAAGATAGGGTGGCGACAGTCAGGGTCAAGAGGCTTCTGACAGAGATAAAATGGGTTTACAATCCTGACAATGTAGAGAATTTGCCGATTTCGCTGCTAACTGTCCCTTAATGTCAGAGCCTATGGATTGTAGCTGGGGGAAACAAGAATCCATGTATGCTCAGCCAGCCTGTCTTCTACAAGAAGGTAGTCATAGAAGGACAGCGGGTGACAGCTCTCCTTGATTCAGGAAGTTTGGTAACATTAGTTCACGCTAGTTTGGTGAACATGTAGTAGTGTGTATTCATGGGACACTTAAGACTGTGAAGACATTGTGAAGAGATGTTCCATTGTTCTGGCAACTGTGGGGTGGGGAGAGTAACTCTGAAAAGGGTTCCTTGTGCAAGGCAGAGGAACCACGCTGTTTCTACACACTGAGAAAGATGGAAAAGTAGGGGTCTTGAAGGGGGGTAGAGGAAGGTGACATCATACCTGATTGAGAAGTCTCCAAAGAGAACTTTGGAACTGCACAAATGAGAGACCCACTCCGAGAAAATATAAAAGTTATAGATGAGAACCCCAATTTCCAGGGGCAGAAACAGTGTTTCCCCACATTGCCCTGAACCAGGATCTGTTATATCATGTGAGCAAAATAAGGGGTGAAATTATAGAACAGCTGGCGGTACTCTAGCAATATAGAAAGGTGGTATTCGATATGGCACATAGACATTTACTTGGGGGGACCTGGGAGTTGACTACAGAAAGAATCCTTCAGAGGTTGTTTTGGCCTGGGGTGGTTGGGATGTAAAGCAATATTGTATCTCCTGCCCAGATTGACAGTTAGCAGCACAAGACCACATTAGAGAGGTCCCTTGGTTCCCATTCCAATCATTGAGGTACCATTTGTGAAGGTTGCCATGGATGTGGTCGGTCCCCTGCCAAAATCCACTAGAGGGCACCTTTGAGGGTTTTATGAAAGGAAAATGGACATTGTAAAGGTACTATGACTCTGTGGAGTTGTAGTTTTTTGTTTGGCTGGGAATATATATGTATATGTGTATATATATGCATCAATATAGTGAAGATCCGCACACCATTCTTGCTTGTGTCAATTCATATGTTTATTTTGTGCATAAATCCGACGTTTTGGCCCCCATTGGCCCCCATACCATCACACACCTTCCTAGCCACCATGGATGTGTCCTCACTGTACACGGTAATACCCACGGATGTTGGTATCCAGCAGATCCGGGACTCTCTACTCCAAAATTGAGATCCAACTCGCCCTGCAATTGAGCTCTTAGTGGAGCTCCTAGACCTTTGCTTAAATTTGAATTACTTCAAAATTCGAACTCTGCTACTACCTGCTACTAAGTGGGACCAGTATGGGCTCCAATTTAGTGCTAGCTTTTGCCTATCTGTACATGGCACACTTTGAACACGTCCACATCCTATCACAGTATGGTACCCATATACACAAAATATGGCGCTTTATAGACGATCTTCTGATTCTATGGACCGGCACCAAGGAACAGTTCGAGAAGATGGTGGAGAATCTAAATGCACTTTCTACACCTATTAAATTCACATCACACATTGATGCAAACAAGATTCCATTTCTGGACATCCTGCTGTTGAAACAAGGCACTGGACTAATGACTACCACGTTTCAGAAAACTACTGATAGAAATACGCTGTCAAGTCACCCACCACACTTACTATTCCGTATTCCCAAATGCTCCGCTTTGTGAGAAACAACACAGAATATACACGATTGGATACCCAACTGGATGAACTAATTGATTGCTTTCTACAACGGGGGTACCCATTACATGAACTTCTAGATAGTCGCCAGAAAGTTACAGGTCACTACTAAGCTCCAAACAAGACACCTGGATGGGAGATAGAGCTAAAGAAGAAAGGCTGACTTTCCTGACCACATATTCCCCTTCCACCAAATCATTTATAAAAGCTGTACATAACCACTGGTCAATTATACATAGGGATAAGATGCTGCCACCTCCCTTTAAAATGCCCCCTCGAATTGCCTACAGGAGGGGAAGGAACTTGCGGGACCAGCTAGTAAAAACAGACCCTACTCATTGCTATCAAGCTGCCAAGACTTCTAGTTGGTTATCTAATTTTTTCCCTTTTTTTCGCACACCCGGCTTGCCAGTCAAAATTTGACTACTTTGAGGCTATAGACTTAAGTTGCCGTTCACACACTTTGGCTGATGGCCTAATCTCCAACAAGATTAGAGTGACTCATTATGTTTATGCCTGTTTACTGCCTTGGACATTATTGGTTGCCGACTCCATACCTCCCTAGCAACATGTTAGAACCAGGAAATCAGGAATAGCGCCACCCATGGCTAGTATATCTATACGACTGTTAGATCTGATTGGAGGCGCAATGGGGCATTGGAGCGCAAGGGCACAGTATGAAGGTCGGGCAAAACAAGCAAATATGGAGAAGCGGCCCCCTTTTTTTAATACGGACCTGAACCGCCAATAGATGAGTGAGTAATTCTTTACTAATATGGACTTATGTCCCACCAACTTGCTTGAATAGTGCGAACTCTTCGTGGGATCAACGGATGCATGTTATTGACTTTAGCAGTATGTTATTGACTTCAGCAGGTTCCTCGCGGGTAACCATTATTAGATAACAAATTTGCTACTTTTGTACTGGCTTTACCTGAAGTGATGACTGACAATATGAATTGATCAAATTGTTTCAATAATGTGTCTAAATGAGATTGTGTCACCTTTAAAGCACATGGTCATGAGTTAGATTTTATTGTGATCTTTTTACTTTGTATTTTCTGTTATTCACCTGGAGTACTAGCCGAAACGTTAGTTTTTTGTTTTCTGAAATAAATTTATAATTTGTTGATAAGTCCTGAGAGTGCAAGCTTTCTTCCATGCTTTTATATATATATATATATATATATATATATATATATATATATATATATATATATATATATATATATATATATATATATATATATAGACAGATGCAAGAGGTCCTCTGCACTCAACCCATTATCAATATATTTAAGACATTGAGACATTTTGTGCATACAGCTACTAAAAAATGCCTTACCCTTTAAACAACAGGGATTGTTTGTCCATATATTGCAATATATTTAAGCTGGCCAACTACGTCAAAGTCATCCCATATCTGGCCAGTCCTACGCTCAATTTTCATCTGATTCATTAAGAAATCCACTACTTCATTAAACATTTTACAAAGGGACTAAGTTTTACCTGCAACTTACTTGCTGCTTTCAAAGTAAAACTCCCAATCATGGATGCCCTTTTATTAGACACCAGTGGGATCACCTGACTATAGCTGGGAAGGGTGGGGGCTACAACAGAGAGCTGGTCACTGCTCCAGTATAACTACAACAAACAAGAAAAAGTTGTGCTCACCACTAATTTTTAATATATATATATATATATATATATATATATATATAACACACACTCTAAATTTTCCATTTCTAATGATGGGGATGGACATCCTGCTTAATGCTCTTTTTGTGTCCAGACTTAATTTTTCCATTTTTTTTTTTAGCAAACTTTTAGTATTTTGATTCCCAATCCTATTATAAATTCCTGAGTGAGACATTTTCCAATTTTGGACACATCCTTGAAGGAAGGCAATGATGCATGCATATTTTTCAGACCTCTAAAGTAAGTGAATGTCAGTGGCTGGTTGGGGTCAAACAATAGGTTAGAAATAAGTTACTACACATAATATTCAGAATACACTTATCGCTTATCTAGAAACCCAATATCAAGAAAGCTCCAAAATGTGAGAAGGACATCTCCATAGAGTACATTTTGAGCAAATGATTTAGATTTTATAAAAAAAATTTCCTTTTTTTCCCCTCTGTAATTATGCATACTGTATGTTTATATTGGTGGAACCATATTCCTGTTGGGTTTATGTAATGCTTAAATGTTTTTTAGTACACTTAAGGTATAGTAATTCAAATTAAGGAACAACCTCTTATGCAGAACATCCTAGGTCCCAAGAATTCCAGATAATACCTGTATGTACTCATGTATCATTGAAATGAAATAATAACCACATATGATCATACACATTTGACAAAAGATGTTGCTATTTCTTGCATCAACAAAAATATTTACACATACATAGTTCTACTTAATAGGGATTTTATGGCACTGGAAAATCTATGTTTAACATTGCAGAAGAGATGATTTAATTTTTTTATAAAAAATTTGATTTGTGCCTGAAATTGCGTTTTTAAGGCAAACAGGGTTGATTAAATGAAGACAATGATGAGTCCTGTGGACCTGACAATAAACTAGTATAATTGTTCAAGGTCTGTGAGATGAACCTTGTCATAGCAGAACTGGAATGGCTCTTCTACCTCTCCTAGATGAAAATATAGATCAGTGTAACAGGCTATGTAGAAAAGAACAAATAACATAACTTAGTACAATATTGTTAACATTCAGTTCAGACACCAGTGTTTTGCAATACTTCTATGTGTGTCTAGAACCATAGAAAATCTATTGAAGAATGTTTGTGTGTGTTCTAAAGTGCTATAGTGTTTTAAAAAAAAAAAAAAAAAAGCATTATATGGAAATCTTTTCATCTGCTGAAGATGACAATGATGAGTCCTGTGGATTTGACCGTAAACTATCGTTGCTCAAGGATAAAGGTTGTCATAGCAGAATGGGGGGGGGCTCTTCTACCTCTGTTGTACTGATTAATAAAAAGAATAATGCCTGTCCCTATTATTTCTGAAAATCTAACTTATTTTCAATTCTGAGTGGCAAAAAATCCACTTAAAAGTTTGCACTAAGGATACATTCTTCAAACTCCCTTTTCAGTCACATTCACAACACAATTGTTCACAGTAAATGTGGCATTATGAGTGTTTACATGATCCAAAAAACCTTCTGTCAGAACTGACTTCTTAAAGTCATAAATGTGTCATTTAGCATAGTCAAAAAAGTATATTCTTTTTTTTTCCATTCAGTTTTTAGATAACTGAAACAGCTCCTCCAAAACTCCAAAAACTTTGAAAACTCCTCCAAAACTCTAGTTATGCCACTGCTATATATATTTATTTGGTGCTACAACCCGTTAAACACAAAGATTTTCAGCTGCTAAAAACACTGATATAAACTATTTTGTTTGTTTTACACAACAAAAACAAATTAACAACTGTTATGATTAAATACAATAGATTTGACATACAAACTCCCATGTGATATTTCAATCAGTAATAATAAAAGCACATTTTTTCACATACATAATTTGATATAGCAAGATTCATAAAATGTCATTATCCCTAAACATGAAAATAAAAATTGTGTATTCCATTTGGGACTTTCACCGAGTATTAGGATTTAACTTTATACACTTTGGATTGTGTGTTTGACACAGAATAACTAAACTCATCTATCCCATTTATCCCACTTAGCACAGAATATTGTGTCACAGCATCCCATCCAATTAAAGAGTTCACCATTGAAAACAATGGAGCTTTGGTATGCTAATGAAAAGGTTAAATGCTTTAAATGAGTTAAGATAACTTTAGATAACACAGTTTCTTCAATTAAGCCTGAGTCACAACACATTTAACACGCAAATCCAAGAGGCTGCATCTGTATATGAAATATTTCTGTTTTTTTTTTCTTGCGTTTTGGATTACAGACAACACAAACATAGTGAAGGGGGTGGAAATACATCTTATAATAGGTTTTTAAATCTCTAGATCTCTTTGTATAGATATCTAAAATGTAGTTTGAATATTATGGACGTGAAAAGTAGAAATTAGAAAGACTCAGATGCTTGGAAGAGAAGTGGTATATTTTAGGCACAATTATTCTTCACCAGTAGTGATGGGCAAATTTGTCCAGTTTCGCTGAAGAAAATTCGAATTTTCTCCAAATGCATTAAAGTCAATGGGCATCCCAATTATTTTGAAGCAGTCAATTTTTATGTGTGTGAATATTCTGAGGAGCACCCAAATATTTCTGACGCAGCAAATTTTCCTGCGGCTTTTTCGCAGCAGTTTCGCATATTAATTCATTGGTGGTGGAATAAGTGTGGTGTTTATACAAATGGCCTGCAGAGGTCATTGTGCACATTAGTTATAATGTGTATACACAGTACTGTCTATACTGTTTAAGAAGAATAGAGATTATGCTACTGTTGTGTAATGGCTGCATGAACCTGCTAATAAATCCCTGTTATACTCTGCTCATCCTCGGCTATCAAAACACAACAACACAGAGACTCGCTGCAAATTTGCACTTTGAGAATTTATTCACTCATCATTATTCACTAGGTAAATTATGCCACTGAGTAACTCTCATCTTAGTCCCTTGCAGTATGGTCTCATGGCTTAAGCCTTCTCTAACAAACAGTCTACTGTCTAAACATGCTCATTTGACCAGCAGGAAAAAACAAAGTTTATCAGAAATTACCATCTTCTTATAGATACTGTAAGGGGGTTATTTACTAAACTCCAGAAAATCCACAGAAAACTGCAGAAATTGGAATTTATTATACCCCGAGGATGGTAAAAGTCCGAATTAGAAAATCCAACATCTTAGATCTGTCGATGTTGAAGTTCCAAAGCTTTTTTGATATGAGCTGGGTTTTGTGCAATACCCTGAAGTTTTCAGGCAAAAATCATAAGAGTTTTTGGTAAAAAAAAATTGTGATAATTGGACTTTTTCCCTGCAAAGCAAATTTTCTGGGAAATCTAATAATAAATACACAGAAAAAACTGTGCTTATGTGATTGGAGTTTTTGCTAGAACATGATGAGATAAATTTGGACTTTGATAAATGGGCCTCCCCATGTAATTTTGAAATTAACACAGAAACAAGAACTAAAACAGGGTGAAAATAATAGGATTTAGAAAAGGAATTGTCAGTGAAATTATATGAAATAAGTATTGTTTACTTTTTAATTTGTTTTAAATGTTTTATAATTTTTAATTATTTGATATATTTTCTATGGGACATGGCTTTTCCATGCTATTTTCCATTACCTTGTATTCCCTCACTTGTTAAAAAACCATCCAAACCCTTCTTTAAGGTACCTAATTTAGTCCACATGAATTCCACATCTTCACAGCTGTCACTGTAAAAAATCCCCTCACAAATATTTATCCAGAACTTCTTTTCTTCTAATTGGAATGGTTGCCATCTTGTTAGCTGGAATAAAGGTTATTGTATTTATACATAAGGTTATATATTTATACATAGTTATCATACCCCCTTTAAGAGCCTCTTCTCCGACATGAACAACCCCAACTTGGCCAGCCTTTCCTCATGATATTTTCCATATCTTTTACCAGTTTAGTTGTGTCACGAGCGCTGTCTGGTGCATGCATCCTATCCAGTCCTGGAATCAAGATGGCAGCGACCAGTGCTAAAATGTGGGTAGCAGCAGCACTGCTGCAGTGAAGCCTGTGTCAGGACGCTGGCAATGACTTCATGCTAGCCGCCACCAAATTTGAAATAAAGGGACGCCCAGGACTCTGGTTCAATTCTCAATTATAGGATCTGTTTTGTGTGTTCCTGGGTGTCTGATAATTCTGTTGCTATAGATTCCGGGACTTTGACCCTGCCTGAACTTGACCTTGTTGCCTTTCTGCCTGCCTATTGATCTCTGACTGGACTTTGACTTCGTTAATTGTTCCTGAATCCTTGTCTGTACTGTGAAACTAGACTTAACCCCTAAGCTTCCTTCTTGGTTCGAACTACTCCCCGCTGGGAGCCAATAGGCCCCCTGACAAGTTGCCCCTCTCTCTGAATCCTCTTTAATTCAATAAGATCCTTTTTGGGCACTGAAGATCAAAACTGTACAGCATATTCTAGATGGGCTTTACCAGTGATTTGTACAGTGGATGAATAACCCTAAGTTCAAGTCCTTGCCCTTGAAGCTGCTGGCTCGCATTGCTTGCTACAGACATTTTAATTGTCTAAAAGGACTCCAAAGTCCTTTTCCTTTATGGATTTGCATAGTGCAGGTCCATTAAGGGTATATGTGGCTTGTATATTTTTACATCTCATGTGTATGACTTTACATTTATCAACATTGAATCTTATCTGCCACTTAGCCGCCCAGATTGCCAGTTTGTCAAGATCCTGCTACAAGGATGTCACATCCTGGTTGAAATTACTTGGGTTGCATAGATCAGATGCCACCACTGATACTTTACTTACAATACCTTCCCATAAGTCATTAATAAAAAATAAAAGTGGGCCTGGTACAGAGCCCTGAGGAAACCCAATAAGAGCCTTCCTAACTTCCTTACTAAAATTCAGGGTTTCATTGCCCCCCCCCCCCCGTGTATAATGTAGACATTAAATGAGATCACATTATGGTCACTATTGCCCAGGGGTTCAATTACTTGCATTTTTGCTATATGTTCTGGGCCATTATAGATTGCTAGATCCTCAACAACCTGTGCCATAAAATTGGCATGCAACAAGTTTATAAACTTGTTCCCACAAACTGTCCTGGCAGTACTGTTGCTCCAGTCAATATCTGGATAATTAAATCCCCCATTATCATTACTTACCTAGCTTAGCCTCCTCCTCTTCATTTTCATTAGGTGGTCTATATCATTCTCCTACAAATAATTTGCTGAACACTTTACAATGAATGAATGAAAAGTTCCTCTGGTAAGGCTTTAGCTCCCTCCTTTTTTAACATCATCCCCTCCTTTATATTAGCTTTAAAATCCTGCCTAAGAAACAGACATTACCCCCTTCTCCGCCCTTGTCTCTCTGAAACAATGTATAGCCACTGATATTAACTGCTCAGTCATGCAACTCATTCAGTCATGTTTCAGCAACACCAGTAACATCATATTTTCCATCCAGCTCTCCCATTTTACCAGTTAGACAGGTTTATTTATCAAGCTCCAAATTTATCTCAGTATTTCTGCTACAAACTCGGAGTATATCCGCTCAGGTTTTTTAGGCAGATTTATTGTAAAATTTTCCTGAAAAAACTCAGATTTCAACAATTTTTTTCCGGAATTCTTATCTGAAAACTAAAGGAAAGCTCCGAAAAAATAATGGAATTGCATGAAAACCAGCGCACATCAAAAAATTAGTGGGACTTCTCCCATTGACTTATATGCAACCTCAGCAGGTTTGAGATGCCGGATTTTAATATTCAGACTTTTTCATCCTTGGCACTGTAAAAACCTTCCTAGACAATATTATATTTGTGGCCTCTGTGAAAAATTGTGGTAGAATATCTTAAATTAAAGTGTCTTTATCAAAAACAGATATGGGTGTGCCACCCATTTTCTTATGAAAATGCTTTCTGATGTCCCTTGAAGATCTCCGTAGCATTGTCACCACCCATACATCATTCTGTCACTGCAAGCTTTCAAATTCATAGCCTTCTTATTTAATTGGCCCAGCATGTTTTGCCATTAATGGTATTTGTCTTTTACATCACTTATACAATTGTATACCTCTATATTTCACTCTTAACACTTTTTTCCTTTATGACGATGACTTATTTATGTCCCCATTACCTGTAAATATATAATGCACATTACGTTCTTTAGAATCTTATTCTTAGTGGCAGTTCAGCACAATTAAAGTGTAAAGCTTATTTAGATCATTCACCATATTTGTTGCTTTGGAAGGCATATACAAATTTCATCAGAAACTGAAAATTCCTTCCGGACTCCAAAAGGCAATTGGAAAGATGTTCTCATATCCTCCAGAAGGAATTACTGGTGAATAAAGCATCAACGAGGTGATTTATAAATAGTTCTCCTTTTTCCAATTTAGAGCCTCTCCGCTGTGTAAACAATCTCACCTTGCCAGACTTACTTTTTTAAAAATCTGAAACCTTCCATAGCCTTTAGCAGCCTAGTTGCTTTTCTCTGGATTTTCAGTATTTCATCAATATCTCAATGTTTTGTAAAAGGTAAGATGTCCTCTCCTCCTATAACTCAATATCCTTTTAATGCAGGGAAATATCTTGTAGGCTGTTCATGTGGCTGACTGAAATTGCTTTCTACAGCTAAGTTTATGATTTACACAGTACCTACATGTTAATCTCCATCAAGAATTTTCATAACTTAGTCCGATTAAGTATGTCAGGATTTTTGGTTAGTTCAAGGAATAATAGCCTTCCCTGTGCCTCTCTGAATACTTGAGCGTGGTCCTTGCTTATACAGTAGCTTGTTTGAGGAGAGTTGCTATATGTGTACCTTTACACTTTAACTATGACTCCTCCTTTGTGTATATTGAAGAATAGGAATTATAAAGTATATTTTCTTTTTCAGTGTGACTACTTTCCAACCTAGAGATATCCTCCAAATCCTTGAAATGTCGCAACCCTCAATTGCACCCATTTATGGTCTCAGATAATTTAAAACACATTTTATATGTAACAGTAACTGCATGTCAGCATCTCTCAGCTAATTTTTGGCTACTTCATCTATCAAATAGGCCAAAATTTGTTTAGAAATTAAAACATTTAAAAATTCTGTCTCTTTAAAGAAATTTGAATTTGACACCTCGGCACCTTAAAGCTGATAAATTGTGGTTTTAGACAACAGGGAACCTCCTAAAACCTTTAAAAAGATTTTTTCTAAGTTTTGGAAAATCGAAGATTTTTTTTCCAAAATCGTTCGAATCGAACAATGCATTCTAATGATTCTTATTCGATCAAAAATGGACCTATTCGATCAATTTTCGATTGAAAATAGCCTTTAAAAAAATTGATGTTTGAATTTCACATTTTTTTATTTGACCCTCAGTAAATCTGCCCCTTAGTATTTTTATTTTTTTTCTAATCATGATACCTTCCAGATATCACAATGAATATTGCGACTAGCCTAACTGGTAAATCTGATGTATGAAATATTAACTTCAAATAGATCTGATTTGTCCCCTTAGATCTACTGAGATGTCAGTAATATCAATGAAAAAAGATATTTGATTATTTGTACTATTTGTTTTGCATCTTCTTGATCTTATCAGAAAATATTTCCCTTTCCTTATGAGGAGCACTTTTGTAAAAAAAACTATTTTGAGTATTCATAGTTCTTTAAAAACAACATGCACATTTTGCAAAAGTTATTTGATTGGATACAAATGTAATTAACTTATTGAGAACTTTTTAAATAAAAAAAGTTCATCTGAAATGGATAGTTTTCGCATTTTTAGCTTCAAGAATTGGTTTTGTAAAATCTGTCCCATTACTGGGGAAAGAACAATAGAAGATAAGGATTCTATATACTGCAATAATGTAATATGCTATTTTTATACAATTTACAAGGACTGGAATAATGTTAAATTCCATTAAATATATATGTAAATTCCAAATCTTTTGCATAGTAATATATTTTGTATGGATATTCTGTATCTTTTTGGGTACTCCTAACATACTCAGATAGACTATCATGCAAGAATACAAATACCAATGCAGTAAATTGTGATCAAAGCTTCAGCAAAATGTTACATTTCATTCCATCTTAATATCTTTCACTGTGCAATATTTTTAATGTACAGTACTTGATGTTAATATGTTTACATGAAATAATTATAAGGTTTTTAAAAATATTTAACTATAACAATGTGTATGAGTGTACATATGGGTCAATGTATCTTATACAAAATACACTGACTGCTGAGGGTTTCTTTCTGTCAGGGGTTTAATGTACAAAATAAATGAGGCAGATTTAGAGCTACAGGCATTTTACATTAATCTGTAATATTAAATTAGTTGGCAGAGTGTTGCTACCTTAGCAAAAAATTCAGAGCTGCAGTGGAATGGATGTTATGAAAGGATCATAACTTGTACAAATCTTCTGCTGTGACCTGCCGTATGGGAAATAGAGATCCTCAAAGGAAAAATGAAAATGCCAAGTAATTACCAAATGTTTCTAAAAAGTTTGTTGCTTAAGTGGAATTACATTTTAATTTATCACATTAATTATGAGGAAAGCAATTTAATACATATACAAATATAAATTAAACAGATTTACTGGTTCAATTTTCATTAGTTATGCAAATTATGATGCACTGAGCACCTTTTATTTATTATTTATGAACGGTAAAAAGCACTGTGTTTTAATGGTATTCCATCAAAGTACAATATTGCTAAAACCATTAACAGATGACACAATTCTGCAATCTTTCAAATTTCTGGAACTTCAACACACTTTATGCTTTAGATTACGTTCTTCCAGGTATATTGCTGTGATTAAGATTGTGAAGGAGCTTTGTTGAAACAAAAGCAAAACACTTGCATCAGTTATTTTTTTGTATGTATTCTGTAAGTTCATTGTACAGTGCTGTGATATATGTTGGAACCTTACAATTCCATGTAAAAAATAATAATAATACAGAGAACCTAATTCAGAGAGAGTGAAATATATAGTGATTAAAATATTACAGTGGTAAACCAAAAATTCGATATGAATAAAGCAGCACATGATTCTTGCAAAAGGGAATATTAAAAGTTAGCACATCAGTACATATATATATATATATATATATATATATATATATATATATATATATATATATACATACATATAGATAAAGGACAAAAGTTTTATATGTCTGTGTATATATATATATAAATATATATATGTATATAAAACCCCTCTTTGGCTTAAATAGACAAATACCAGAGCATGAGCTACATACGACCCTGTTTTACCAGGTAGGGCTTTCGCTAATTGGAAATAATACATGTTGATGTTGTTGAACTTCAACTCACTACTGCCACAGGTATTAAATAACAGATGTTGGATGTGTAGGGATCTATATATACAATCCCATCCTGTTAGTTACTAGGCAGAAGCCTATGTATCTAGTCTGTGTTAATGTCTGTTGTTATTGGCCAGGTGGCACTGTGACCACATCCTGCCTCAACCTGATATAGTGCTGGGAAGGGAGGGGCAGCTTCCTCTTTGGCCTGTGGATAGTGATTCTGCAGGGTGTGCCCAGGGGGGACCTGGATACAGAAAGGCCTTTGCTCTGAGGTAACCCCAAAGGGACTGGACACCTGGTGGGTAATTTGGGGACCAGGAAACCCCGTGAATGAGGATTAGCTATCCTAGGGGAGTTTGGTGATAGACTCTCTAGGAGAGTGAGGAAGTTTAGCAGTATGAGTAGCTCAACTCCAACAAGATTTCCCACAGGTTTTGAAATAAATGAGTGCAGGGACCTCAGTGAAGAGCGACTGTGAGGGTAGAGGCTACTTTCCTTGACAACTTCCAGGAGGGAACGATTGTATGAACTGCAAATGCCTAATGGAGTCTGTTCTCTGCTGTGATCTATCTCTGATGTGATGATGTATGTCATTGTGCTAATACTTCATCGATATGTGAGTTAAACCTGGGGATATTGTCTTTGGACTAATAAAAGTTTGTTTGAGTTTCAACCAAGAACCTCCTGTCGCCAGGCCCGGACTGTGGGTTCTGGCAAATGCCAGAGGGGCTGCTGTAAGATGCTGTAGAAAGTGACTATTAAGTGGGCTGGTGGAGGCTGTTTAGGCCTATTTGTAGTAGGAATGGCAGGGCCAGTTTTGAATCCCAGTCCAGTCCTGCCTGGCGCCCGTCATTTTTGTAAGTTGCATGCACAGTGTCAGGGTGTTGTAGTCATACTACACCATAGAGGGATGCTTCCACTTGGTGAAGGCCCAGGATCCTGAAGAGAGAGTCCAATGTAACCCATGCTCATACCAATAGCGGTACGTTTTAACTATCTGTGGTCTGGATAGCCCAGATTAGTGTTACAGATGCCAGGGGTTCTTGCATAACAGTAGAACAGGCTTTATTTAAGTACAAAGTGCCACAGGGTTAAATACTCACAACTGAGGTAGATTAAACAGAAGGGGAACTCTTAGACTTCAAACAGGCTCTAGATGAATTAGATTCACCCATCAAGCTCACTA
>CM044447.1:95488469-95517044 GCA_024363595.1 Xenopus borealis
AACAATGGTGCTTTGGTATGCTAATGAAAAGGTTAAATGCATTAAATGAGTTAACTTTAGTTTAGTCCATCCAGTGTATGCACTCTTACCAGATTTTTTTACAACTTCGGGTGCGTGGGTCAATAATGTTCATATAAGATGATCAAAGGACTCGCACTCCAATTCTTTCTTGTGAATGTGGGCCGAAACGTTGGAATAATGCATCAAAGAATAAAATGACACATTTATTCACAAGAAAGAATTGGAGTGCGAGTCCTTTGATATATATATAGTCATATATATATATATATATATAATGTTTATTCAATCTCCATATGCCCAGTAGTCAAAACATTTAAACCCTATTAACATTATACATTATATAGTGCTGTATATTCAAAAGAGAACATGTATAAAACCAAAACTTTTAAATTAACATGCAGAATGTTTCCAGATATCTCTGTGTGGTAAGCACGGCAGACCAATTTATGGACAATAAAGAAAGGCTTGAACCCAAATGTCATCCATAAAGATAACACATTTCAAATCGAAAAAAAAAAAAATCATCTGTAGAGCTAAATCGAGACAGAATGGCACCCCTTTACAAACACATTCTGGATGTTTCCATGAGGGGTTCTCATAGGTTTTAGTACTTTTTAAGCTATGCCAATTTTGGAGGTGCATTTCTGAGATTTGAGACCTCAGTATTCTTAATCAGTAATCATGCTAGTTTGTTCTTACTGTAAATGACACATTAGAGATTTGTCTCCAAATGTTACTCAAAACAACAAAATTATTAAATTAAAAATGACCTATAATTTGGGCCATGACAATGACATATTTCCTGCTTGTAAAAATTCCTTTACTAAAGTTAGAGAGTCTGCTAAGAAATGAGAACGCATTCAGGGTGGAACACTGGTCTTACAATTTGCTAATTTTATATAGAATAATACTCTCTGCATAGTGAATGTGTGCTTGGCAGCCTGTCACGGTTGACACCCTATTTCAGAACCAATGGCTCCAATTGTTCTGAACAAGCACAGGGGCACAACATTAAATGCAAAGTCTTTGGGCAGAAGGTTGTGGTACAAGGCGTCATAGTCAGATCAGGCAGGCAGGCAGAGAGTAAACGTAGTCAGGTAGGCAAGGGTCAAAGCAGGAAGTCAATCAGAGGGTTTAAGCAGAATCGAGTCGGTAATCAGGCAAGGGGTCAGGATACAGAATGTAGAATTGTCAAAAAGCCAGGCAGGGGTCAAAACAGGTAATCAGAATCAGGTTCAAACAGAATAGCAACAGCTAACAGCACCAGGAAAACAAGTCCTATAACAGTCAATGAGAAAAGCACTGAAGTCCCTTTAAAAGTTAAAATTTCGCACCATTGTGTGCTGACCACACTGTGCCAGCACGCATGCGCCTGTAAAACCCGGTGCCGCCCATGCACTAGGAAGGAGAAGAAAGAAGACAGCGCAGCGGGCGTCCCCACCGCACCACTAGACCACCAGGGTGAGTTGTTACACTGATGTTGTATACTAAGGGGCAAATTTACTATTGTTCACCTAAAATCCCTCGAATTCCTTCGAAATTCGATAAGCATTCGACTATGGAATGCTTATCGAATAGTTTTAGGCTATCTTTTCCCTCGATATTCGATTTCTCAATTAAATAGTACGATCGAATACTGATTGTTGGATTTCACGAAAAAATCATACTTTTTCTTTTGAGCGTTCGAAAAAATTGTATGATTTGAATGATCGAGGCGTTCAATTGTACGAATGGCATTCTAGCAGGTGTTTGCAAAAGAAACCTATGGGGGGATTCCCATTCCCATAAGCTTCTATTGGTATTCGGTAGGTTCAATCTGGCGAAGTAGGCATTCGAATAAATTTTAACGTTAAAGTCCTTTGATCATCGAATGGTTGAATGATCGAATATCCGATCATTCGATCTATTCGATCATTCGAATTTTCAGTATTCGATGATCGAAGTGGCCAAATTTGCATATTCGATCCTCCGAAAAAATCGTACGATCGGTATTCGATCGGACTTCGATCTCTCCACGTGAATTTTGTAAATTTGCCCCTTATTATTGGTAATATGTGTTTGTCCATCTTATTTTGTTTGCTCCCTTTTAAAATATTTTCTATCTAATATTCTTTTTTCTCTATGACAGAAGGGGTGAATAATTTTTTGCATGTAATAAAAATTTATTAATGTTATGTTAAGGTATATTTATTTAGGTTATTTATGGTCATCACTGTAAAGGGCTAGAAAAATCATTGCATGGAATGTTAGTATTTGAAGATTGACTTAAAAATACAGTTCAAGGCACATTTAACACCAATGGACTGATTTTAGGGCTGATTTTTATCATTCAGTACCTTTTTTTTCAAGCTTTTTAGCTGTGTACTACTCTTAAAAATGCCCTTATCCTTTCACCATTTAACAATTCATTGTCTGCACTGGAATGATTCTTTCTAGTGTTGAAATGTATTGTGAAAATCCTTTCAATGTGCTTCAGGGAGTAGGGATTCAGGCATGTCTTAAAAAAACAAACGTTTTATATGGAGGTGTAGAAAAAAGTTACACAGTCAATGGGGAATATTTGGAATATTCTCCATGTTCTACTGACAGATACAATATATCATAAAAAATATCTAATGCATAATTATTTATTGGGTTCACTAGAACTTCAAATACAACATATTTATTATCTGGGGCAGACTGATCCATCTGGGGGAGAAAAGACTGATCCATAGTCTTCTGTGCCTTGTGTACACCGACAAGCATGGCATCAAGGCACATACAGAGCTGATTTTGGAACAAAAATGTATACTTTCAAGTTGTGTGCTGAAATCCACTTTTTATGTGCTTGACAAGTAGATGCTGTGCCTGTTGTTGCACGCAAAATCTTGTGAGGAAGACAGCAGATCGGCCATTTCCCTATCTGCTTTTCTATGCAGACAGAGAAAATACTAAATATACCATTATTCTTAAGGTATAAATTAGCAAAAAGTAGAAACAACACCTATCAACAGTTCAGGTAGTTTGTAAGGCTTTTCAATGCAATAATTTTTATATTCTATATTAAATACCGTTTACATATTGTAATTGTAAATGTTAATTTAATTTATTTTTTCCTAACTTATAAAAACAGTCAAGATTTCAACCACATTGAAAACAATGTGATTTTTGTTCTTGTTAAATTGTTAAATGAGCCTCCATGTGAATAATACCTGTGGGTAGGGAATTTTCCATTTTTGTTTTTAACTGGCTTTTAAAGGATTATCAAATTATTAGTAAGGGCAAATTGAACATTTTACTGCTATTGTCATAGATCCATTGGTAAAGTTGAAAAAGACACAAGGTTAACTTTTTGTTGTAATGTTCCAAACACATCTAGTTGATTCATATCCAAAGCAATCTCAAATTATTTCTAGACTAAAAAGCAGAAATAAAACTAGCGCATCAATTTTGCACAAACAGTTTATTTCACTAAACAATGGACAGATTTGATAAATATATAAATATACTTTTTCAGTACTGGAGACCAAAACTGTATTACACAAGTGCTTTATTAAATTACTCTCTCCTCCTAGGAATTTGTATGAAGCATTCTGTGAATGTGTCCAACTGCCACTAACTATATAAGGAATCTTAGAAATCTTTCATACTCCATGCTGATGACTTGAGGCTACACCCAAATATACTGTAACTAACATTTTCATTCAGCATATAGTAAGAAAGTGAGAAACAGAGAGACATAAGATGTACAGTATTCATTTTTTTTATAAATCATAATGCTAATTTTACTTTAATTGTAAATACCTTTGTAAATTTGAAAATGATAGAAGTGGTCAGTATTTAAAACTGGCAGAGGGATAAACAACATAAATTATTTGAGTCCATTTTGTAGCAGGAAAAAATTGTTGCATTATTTAATTTATGTATAAAGCCACTAATTGAAAAAAGGGAAAAGAAACATAGAAATGGAATTCAAATAAAACATTATGCAAAAAATATACCATACATTTTATGAAATAAAAAAAAAAATAGAACTTGAAGATATTGGTAATTTAGCTACAAAAATATTAACTAAGTTTGGTATAATCACAGCTACATTTCTAGATATTTCTAGATATTTAAAGGCAATCTTAAATGCTACTGTATATAGAAAAACACATTTTGGAAAGGAATGGCTACATTTTTTCTTTTTGCAAAAAAAAATCTCTGTATTGAAATATTAAGACAAATAAAATTTATTTGATTAAACAGCAATAACAAACAAGTTATGATAATGCAAAAAGGAACCTTATGAGACATTTATGAGAAAAATACATTTACATTAGAAGCGACTCCTACTAAGTTTGTTTCCTATTAAACATTTCAGGTAATTTGTTAAGCATTTCAAATGCAATCACTAAGCTATCCCAATAGGTTTGCAATTTCTCTCTTCAATAAAGAAAAATTAGTTAAAACCAGACACAGCAGTTCCCATATCAGTTAACAAGCCTTGAGGAGCCCTCTTACAGGAGTCTTACTATTTCTTTCCACCCTGCTGGTGGACAGATGGTAGATTTCATAAAGAAACAATCTAACTCTTCTTTTATTTTCATTTGGATTCAACCAAATAATACTGATTAGTACACTAAATTAATTAGTTGAATTAAATTGAATGCAATTTACATAAAATATTTTAATATAAGTAATGTTTGAATAATTTAAAGCATGCATCTATATGTTTGAGTAACATGACAAACATTTTTTCTTGACAATGCATATGTTCAACTTGCTTATAATAAACATAAAGACATATAGAAGTGTTCTACATGCAAACCAAGGTGTATATATGCACCTGCTATTTTATCCTCATCAGTATCCACAAATATTTGATGCTTGCAAAGCCTCAAAACTTGAGAGGTTTGAAAAAAATTAGACTGCTTTATGGAGCAGCATTAAATTATTCTGTTTTATGTAGAATATAGTCAATGCAATCTTTTGTGCTGCAGTCAGTTGGTAAGTGCCTTTTTAGGCATAGAACCTATTACTTATGTAGAGATTGTAGGGTCATTAAGTTGCTGCCAATAACTTCTGCTTGAAAGGGTTTGCTCTTATCTCTTCTGCCCTTACACAATCTTCAGTTCACACCTTCAGTGCAAGGGCTACTGCACCTTCTAATCTCCAACAGAGGAAGGGAGTAGGACAGCAAGAAAAATCTTGCTCTGTGATGGCAGATAAATTGTCCCTTTTTCTTCTAATAAAGCAATAAACCTAATTATCAGGGCTGCAATATAACATCAATGGTCTGACGTTAAATCAAATGTTACTTATCAAAAATAAAAATGGAGTTGGTTCTACAGCAGGGGTAAAATTATATAAATTAGGACACTGAAAAGACTTGTATAAATTTAAATATAGGACAGGAAGTATGGAAATATTACTATTTGCCGAAGTTTCCTGATGGTTGAAGCAATACATATCGGCCTGATTTATGTCACATTGGTAGGTAGACATACTAAATTTGTCTGAGGCAACTAATTATATAATTATAAAGTACCATCAACTCTTTCTAAATAAAAAAGATAATGTGTGCATTTATATTTTAAGTTATACAACAATGTTTTTATACTGACTTACTATCTGGTACATAGCCCATTAAATATAAATAAATACTTACATTTAAGTATGAAACCCTGTTATCTGGAATGCTTGGGACCTGGGGAGCTCTGTAATGTGGAGCATGTGTTAAGTTAAATAACAAGGGAGGACTAAGGGGCAGATTTACAAAATTCACATGAAGAATTCGAAGTTCGATCGCATTTCAAAAAAATTCGAATTTGAATCTTCGAATATGCAAATTAGGCAAATTTGACTATCGAATAATCGAATTCGAATAATTCGAATATTCAAATGTAATTTTATTTTAATATTTGACCCTTCGATGGTCGAAGTACTTCCCCTTTAAATTTTTATTCAACCACCTAGTTCGCCAGATCAAAGCCAGATCAAAGCTACCGAATTGGGTATTTTTTGATTAAATAAAAAAAATTTGATAGATCAAAAAAATAGATCGATCAAATTTTTCCTATTCGATCGTTCGACCAATCGAATTGCGGTAAAATCCTTTGAATTCGATATTCGAATTCGAAGGATTTTACTTCACATACTATTCCCATGGTCGAATTTCAAATTTTTTTTATTCGAAATTCGACCAATAGTAAATCTGCCAATAACTGTTTTGGTGGGCCCAATATGTTAGGTTTCCTCTCATTAAATTACATTTTACCCCTTCCAGACTGGAGTTAATTTTCTGACAAAAGGCACTGCCCAGATATATTACTACCTAAACCTACAGTATGTACCCAGCTAGACATACTTGACATACACATACTCAATATAAGTTACTGTATGTGCTCTTTGCAAAGGTCAAACTAGGGGCTTAATGGGAAATCATGATAAGATGACATTGCAGCACATAGATAGGAACGTTTTCTGAAGAGGGCCACCAAACTAAGAATAAAACAAAGATATAATTTTAGCAACCTTTCCATTAGTTTTAACTGTTTACGTATTTTGTGTTATATATTGGCTTCCTATTTGGTCTTTTCTTGGTTACTAGTATAAGTGGCACTAAGCCAGATAGCTGTTGAAATTCGAAACTTAAGAAATCAAAATTTAACAATGAAACATAAAAAGAACTGCAAATTGCTATACTATAGTTCTCCATCATTACAATTACTAAAATACAGTTTAATATGCAAAGAGAAAGCAACATATAGAGAAAAGCAAAAAACAGCTGTTTGTAATTTTTCAGAGCTTTCTGGGAATGTATTTTTTAGATTATGTGTCCCGTGATGCCCTGATTTGTGAGAAAAGCCTATAGGCATGCACTTAGAAGACAAGTGAATAGTAGTGGCAGGTCTGCCACTGCACATGGGGCAACTGTGTTGTGTCTTTTTTAAAGACACAATAGTCATGGAAATGTTCTACCTTACTAGTGCGTGCATGTAGTTGGTACAGGCTGGGTGGTAATTAAAAAAAGATATCATTAGGAATAATCTACCACCAATGATGAGTCTTATATCAATGCCTCTTAAGATTTTATTGGAAGCCTAAAATCTACAATGTTCTGGGGAGACTTTCCCCACAAATGAACTCAAATGAATGACAGTCCATAAATAACTAAGGATATCTTATTGGAACTTGTACTAACAGACTGAAACTGTATTAAAACTTAACAATAATTAAAAAAGGTAATGCCTATACAGCAATATAAATATGAGCCCATAAAGAAATCAGCATGTCAGCAGACAATGATAACTATCTATATGTACATATATGTTAAATATATTTTAGTGATTTACTCATCTATGTTTATGAGTAAATAATTTTTTGCAAGAGGAAGGCACTGGGGATTTTAAAATTGTGGAGCATTCCACATAAAGGTTTTTCTGCTAATATATCCAATATCTTTAAATATTTTTTTTATTCTATAGCAAGTATATACTCATGTTTTTTCTTAAAAAGTTTTATTCAGAACTCAAACACATTAAACCTGTCAACAACATTCAAGTGACAATTAGTTTGTCATTACTGACTTGGGAAAGATTTAAACTGATGAGCTATAGAAAATCTGTGTGCCAAAGCACAGTCATTACAATACACTTGTGTTACATTATATAAAGTTTTCAAATACAAGGGCAAACTAAACTACCAAACTTATTAAAATGTCAAGGATCCAGGATGATTTGCAGTTAATACATCATTTATATGTTATGAAATTCAAATTACTTTGTGCAGATTCTAAGTATAAAAAGAAAAATAAACATCTCAGTATCAAATGCAGCAATTGTAAACATCAGCAAATATTGGTATGGTACAATGAATGCAACCAAATTAAGAAGTGTAATATAACATCATATTCCTTTAAGTAAATAGAAGGTAAGATAGAAGGTATCAAAAACCTAATGCATATGTTTACATAATGTTTTTTTCCCAAATAACTTTGATTGACGAATATATTTCATCTAAAAGACAGCTGAGTGCTGAAGTTCTTAGTAATGTCTGAAAGGGTGCAATTTGTCCTCCTCACAGAATTCCATCTGTTTCCTAAATTAGTCTTTCCACTAAAGCTACCATTTGAAAATGATCCAAATGATTGTTGCATTTAAAGCTAGATTAAAATCTTCAGGCAGTAGTGAATTTAATTTGCCTACAACTTTTAAGATGTGCAATACAGTAGGTCTATAAACAAATGTTATGTAATTTACACTTTACAGATGGAAAAAAGGGACAGGTACCCATTGGACACATTCTAAAAAGCTATAAACTTGCTTTTATAGTAAACACTTTGGATAATGTACCTAAAGAAATGCTTAATGAAATGGATTTGGTCCCAATTCCAAGCCATATTTCTTTACAGAAAACAAGTAGATATATCAAATTGAGATTCCTAACATTGCCAGCATTTAAAATGTTTACATTTAATAAACTTTTCCTGACATTCTGTAAAAATTCTGGAATTCTGGAAAATACTTGTAACCCTTTCTTGGCTATAATTAACCAAACCAACTAGCATAGGTAGAGCATTGGTTACACGCGACTCTTTCACTCTCAGGTAGGGCTTTCGCTATGTGGAAAATCACGTGTGAGGTAGTTGAACTACAACTCAAGACTGCATATAGTGTAATAAAGGTGTTGGACGCCAGGGGTTCTTTGTGCAAACAAGTAGAACAAGTTTATTTACAATAGCAGCACAGGGTATCATATACTCACAGACAGTGGTATTAAAAGCAGCAAGGCTTTAGCACAGGCACAGCGTAGATTATGCCCTCAGGTAGGATACAAAGATGGGAGTTGTAGTTGCACCAACCAGGTTATCAATGCCCATGTGGTCCGGATCCCACCAGCAAGTTCAGGTGACTCAGGGGTTAAATACCCTTCCTGTAGTCCCTATATCTGAGGTCCCTTCACTTCAGGCAAGGTAGAGCCTGGGGGAGAGCTACTCCCTACTATCCTCCTTGATGGGGCTTTGAGCTGCCCTTTCTCTCTTTCCTCTCTATCTCACCTCTCCTAGAGAGTGCTATTACAGGAATATCCTCACTCTGACTATTCCTCGTTCACGGGGCCCTGTTCCCCGACTTAATACAGGTAGTAGTACCTCTAAAGGTGTGCTGTCCCTTTAGGGTAGAGCGCCTCTGGGGCCCGGTTGGCACCCAGGCTCAATGGAGCACTGCCCCTCTCCTCTGCTGCAGGCCAAAGAGGAAGTGCCACTCCCTGCAAGTACTTTTATTACAGCACTGCAGGGGGTGTGGTCACTACCTATAACCAATAATATGAAACATTATAGCTATCTGGACTTTAGTCCAATAGCAGGTAGCTAATGTAAGGGCAAGGGAAGAAGCCATAAAGGCCATGCTACTTATGGGTCCCTACATACTGTTACTTAAAAATACTAAATATTATGCATATTTGTCAATACATGTCACCACTTGTAAATTAGCATTTTGTGTCAGGAGGCTTTCTCAAGATTGATTCCTTTTGGCAGAACTTTTGCGAGACTGCACAGAATTCTATCAGGGACTGGTTTTGTAATTTTGATCACTAAATGATAACTGGTGAGGTCCCATCTAAAATATAAGTGCAGTTTAGGTCTTTAGTGTGCAAAAAGGATAAAACAAGTTCCAAATAAGCAACTAAACTGATAAAGGATGTTGTAATAATTAAGAAAGACTGTCCACGTTGTGATTGTTTACACAGGAGAAGAGACTGTAAATAGTGATGGGTGAAACGAGTGGCGCGTTGTTTTTGACGTGCGTCGCATCAAACGCGGCGCGTCGTGTCGTTTCCGGCGCGCGTCGCGTCGTTTTACGCGCGTCGTGTCAAAAACGACACGCGACTCATTTTTGGCGGCAAATTTTTTGGCGCAAATTATTGCTGCCGCGAATTCGCCCCTGGCGAATAAATTCGCCCATCACTAACTGTAAATGATAACTGTGTATACCTGTACATACAAGTGGACCTTCCTATAAACTGCTGCTTTACTCCAAAGTAGATTCTTCCAGTAGATTAATAGAAAGGAAGATTTTTACTGTAACAGCTGTGTAATTTCTTTTTGTGAAGTGTTGGACTGTCAGGAAGAGTTAGAGCAGAGTAAAAGCATATGAACTGTATGACCCAGGAAAACATATTAGTGACTTGATGAAAATTGGAAGCCTTGTTAGAATGAAGAAATAAGTAACAAACAGCACATATCATGAAAACTTTACTGAGGAGATCCTAATACCAGACCAATACTTGAAGCAGGAAGCAACCAACAACAAGTTTTAAGGCAGGAAACGGGGTTGAGTGGGTGGCAATTAGGAGCTAATCCAAATATAAGACCAAGAGTCAAATTAGGAGTTCAGAAGGCAGAGAGCAAGGGAAAATCAGGAACAAAAGAAACAGAAGCACAGAAAGGGACTAGACTGCAGAGCAAAGCTCAATGATCCAGCACTGAGCAGAATTTGGAGGCAGGCTTATATAGACAAGCAAGTGGATAATTGCCTACAGCTGCAACTAATACAATCACTTTAGAGAGTAAAAGCGGGGATAGGCAGAGGGGAATGAAAACAAAACAATTTAAAATATAGCACTCCTGCAGCTTCCTGTTTCTCAGCTAAGAGGAGAACAGACCTGTCAGTAGAAGGTCCCTGGTTCTAGCCCTGACAATTATGTTGTTTTTAGAAAGGATTTGATGCAGGGTTATGGAAATTAACTGCAATAGAAAGTTAATCCAGAAAGTAATAAAGCATATAGGCAAATGTTTACATAGCAGATAAAAGATACAATACAGTTTAGTACAAAACAGTTTGTTAAATAGAGTTCAAATACCACTTATGACTTTTCTTATATAAAATAAGACATTTGTTGTTACAAATGTGTTACACTTGCAGTTAAACTCAAAACCCACAATGACATGGCATTTCTTGCAAAAGATAAAGCACAGGAGTCATGTATAATTGTCCAGAAATATATTTTTAAAACATTGATGGTACTGGTCCTTTAATTACTGATACTATGTTACTTTTATTGTCTATTCAGTGTACATATACTGTATTTAAACAATTTAGACAATTATGGTATTGTACTTTACACATTTTTTAAAGTTCTAGAAGGCACATGCTCTAGGGTGCTAGAAGGCATTAGGTTCCAAAATTCGACTGGATAATGGAGTATTCATGGTGTCTAATTAGGATAAATAATCAATGCTACAAATTGATCATCGAATACCAAATTTTCGAATTATCGAATAGATCGAATATTCGATCATTCGTTGATCGAGAGATTTAAAACTTTAAAATCCTTCGAATGCCTACTTTGCCAGATTGAACCTACCGAATACCAATAGAAGCCTATGGGAACCCCCCATAGGCTTCTTTTGCAAAGACTTGCTTGAATACCATTCGTAAGATCGAACAACTCGATCGTACAAATTTTTCGGAGGCTCGAAGTAAAAAGTAGGATTTTTTTGTGAAATTGAACGATTGGTATTCGATCGTACGATTTAATTGGGAAATCGAATATTGAGGAAATTAAAACCTGAAACTATACGATATGCATTTGATAGTCGAATGCTTATGGAATTTCGATTGGATTCGAGGGATTTTAGGTGAAAAATTGTAAATTTGCCCCTAAGTATAGGGATTGTATGATGTTCATAGGTCACAGGGATATGCTAATTTATAGTTACCTGTTTCCAATGATTAACACATGACATCATAACCACTGTTTTTCCCTCCACTGCATAGATTTAAAGCATGATATACAGACAAGTTGCTACTGCTACTGTGAGGCCTTAGTATAGGCCGAAACGTCAGTCCTTACCTTTTAAAAAATAAATAATGTTGATTTTGTAAGACCTGTGAGTGCTATATTTATGTATATATACCTCTGTGTTTCAGTGTTGTCTAGTTATTCATCACTATCCATTATTTATTTTACCCATATAGTAATATATTACATTTGTAAGGGACAACAAATTGTATAAATTAACAAAATATTAAATCTGGAGATTAAAATGCATTAATTATGGTCAGAAATACAAATCCTGTAATCAGCAGAATTTCTTTCAAAATGTTTTCAAAATTATCTTTAAATATAAGGCAAAGACAATCTAAGCATTGATTTGCTATAACCGAACTGTTTAATATTGACATGAGTTTACCCTGCAGTTGAAAATAATTTTTGCAATAGGAATAGAATTTTAAAGACAAAAGAAAAGTTAACAAAATATATAGAAATGCTGGAAAAGTTGTACAGCAGCAATTTTTCCAGTAAGTTTAGCACTGTTTGCTGAGTTTTGCACTGTCAAGCTATTAGTAGGCTGGTCAATGTGTTGCTTTATGAGGCAATTATTTCAGCACTCTGTATTCAAAATATACATTAGAACTTAACCTTCTGAATCTTGAAGTACCATTTTTATCACTCAACATAAGAAAAGTGTTAGAGTCAGCATTTCACCCATTTTTATCACCTAGAATCATTTAATAAAGAATTGTGCTGCTAACTTCACTTCTTCATGAATTTACAGGATAATCTGTGACATTAAAACAGTGGATTATATTTTGGAATTGTCTGTTAGAAAGCAGAAGTAATAAATTAATACATGCTATTTTTTCAGTTACAAACATTTCACTTATGGAAGCATACATCTTGTATAGAATCTTAAGTAAACAAATTCTAACTTTCTTAAAAAGGATGTATAGATAGTAGATAGCTGGTAACCCAAAAAAGACCTCCAAAGATTGGCAGGTACAGTAAGTAGATATTTGTAATGTAAATGTGTGCCTGAGCGTAGAAGTAGTCAAATCCCCTGCTTGCCATTGTACTAAAAAGTTGTAAACAAATATTATGTTTTGTCACATTGGGCCACTATTAGGGGAAGATTTATCAAAGGTCGAGGGGAGTTTTTGAATTAAAAAAATTAGAATTTCAAGCTATTTTTGTGTTCCTCGACTAGGCAATATTCCAAATTTCGATTAAAATCTGCAAAAAATTGTAAGTTTGAAATTTATTATGTACTGTCTCTTTAAAAATTAGAATTTGACCATTCACCTGCCAAATTGCTGTTTTAGCCTATGGGTGACCTCCTAAATCCTATATTGAGTCAATACTAAGTTTTTTTGGATAAACTTTTGCTAAAAATTCGAATCAATCAATTCGAATTCAATCGAAAATGGACTTATTCAATCAAAAATGGACCTATTAGATCGAAAAAAAATTCAAATTAATTTCGGTTGGTCTTTTTGAAATTGAATTTTGTAGTTTTTGCACTTTGAAATCTGCCCTTGATAAATATGCCATTTCTTCTTTGTGGGTATATCTTACTTCATTTGCTCACCTGTTGCTGGTATAAACTTGTAACATAACCTTCACAGTAAATATTGTAACCTGCATTACATTTGTGTATAATATTCAGCGTTATTGTGACAGGGAGTTGGCATTAGGAATACATAACTACAGGGCTACAATAATTGGAGCATGTTTGGAGAAACAGGATAGACCTAATTGCTAGCAAGAAATGACTGTAAATTATAATACTTAAAACATATGTCAGGTCTGGAAACAAATATGTAGTGCTACATAAAACATATTGTGAAAGCTGATATGTTTTTTTCATCATGGTATCTGCAGGGTTGCTGTCAAGGCAATGAGCAATATTGTCTTAATGCTATTTTCAAATTTAGATATGCCTTCAACTACAACATGATTAATAGTATATCACACAAGACTAGGAGGTAAGCAAGGGACTGACTACAAAGGAGAAAAGCAAAATCGAAAAATTCACAGCTCCAGTGCCATACAAAGGGTTACATTATAAACATGTATAACAAAAGGCTTAAAGCATTTGCAGTAAGCAAAAATAGCATCAGGATACCATGAAATTAGGGTGAACACCACAGAATCATCACAGACTATATGGATAACGAGATACCAAGGTAATTGATCTATTTTGGTTTTGGACATATATAAACTATATATTGCCTAGGAAACAGGATTGAAATATTGTTAATAATGTGAATTAATGAGATGTCCATGAAAGATATCCATGAAAGATGATGTTACATTGATAGGAAATTTAAATAAGCTCAATGTAAACTGGAATGTACTTTCTACATATCCTTAAAGAGATACTGTCATGGGAAAACATATTAAAGCATCAATTAATAGTGCTACTCCAGCAGACTTCTGCATTCAAATCCATTTCTCAAAGAGCAAATAGATTTTTTTTATATTACATTTTGAAATCTGACATGGGGTTAGACACTTTGTCAATTTCCCAGCTGCCCCTGGTCATGTGACTTGTGCCAGCTCTTTAGAAGGGAACTGCTTTCTTTCTTGTTTTTCTTTCTCAATGTAACTGAAGGAGTCACAGTGGGATATGCGTTTTTACTATTGAGTGCTGTTCTTAGATCTACCAGGCAGCTGTTATCTTGTGTTAGGGAGGTTTTATTTGGGTATCTTCACATTGTACTTGTATCAGGGTGATATCACTCCAACTTGCAGTACACCAGTAAACAGTGATTAACGTTTATCAGAGCTGAAGTCACATGACTTGGGGCAGCTCGGAGATTGACAAAATGTCTAGCTCCATGTCAGATTTCAAAATGAAATATTAAAATCTGTTTGCTCTTTTGAGACATTGCTTTCAGTGCAGAATTCTGCTGCTGCAGCACTATTAACTGATGCATTTTGAAATAAACATTTTTCCCATAACAATATCCCTTTAAAAAGTATATAAATGAGCTGGAGAGAGCGCAGGGACATGCCACTAAACTGGTTAAGGGGATGGACAATTTAAACTGTGAAGGTAGATTGTCATGGTTGAGGTTGTTTTCTCTGGAGAAAAGACACTTGCAAGGGGAAATGAATACTCTTCATAAGTACAGTATAGGGCATTGTAGTCTGCTAGCAGGAGATCTATTTTTCCATAAAATGGATCTTTGGACCAGTGGCCATCCATTTAGACTAGAGGAAAAGAAATTGCATTTAAAGTAGAGTAGGTGGTTCTTAAAGGAGACAGAAATGCTAAACTTAAGTAAGCTTCATCAGAAAGGTCTATACAGTATAAACACACCAGTAAGCCCTCGAAGTAATGCTGCTCTGAGTCTTCTATCAAAAGAAATACAGCATGTCTTTCCTTCTATTGTGTACACATGGACTTCTGTATCAGACTTCTTGTTGTAAGCTTAAAACTTCAAGGGCTAGGACTTGAGCATGCTCAGTTTGCTCTTCTCTCCCTTTCCCCCTTTCTCTTCTCCTCCCTGCTGTAATCTGAGCCCATAGCTATGAGGAAGCAGGGAAATACTCAGGCAAGAAGTAATGTCACACCAAGCTAACATGGCAGCTGCTATCCTAAACAAACAGAGTATCTAAGGCTGCTTACTTAGCTTGTATTAAGCATTCTGCAGAATAAATTTAGCATTCTAGCTTGCACTGTTGTGGCTAATCTATTGGCAATAAACTGCTTCAGCAGCTTTTCCTTCGCCTTTAAGTACAGCGAGGTTGTGTTATGCACTGCTGGATTATGTTGCAAGGGCAGAAAGAGGGGCTTGGAAAAGGGAGTTTGGAAAGAGGGGCTTGGATGATTTCTTGGACAAGCACAATATCCAAGGCTGGATATTATATATCCAATTCAGCACATTTTGTGCTGTTATTTGGTCATAACAAAAAGCACTTTGCATGGCAGAAGAAGAATACTGCATTCCAAGAAAAACACCTGCTACCTACTGTCAAATTTAGTGAAGGTTCCGTCATGCTGTGGGGCTAGTTCAGGGACTGGGGCTCTTGTTAAAGTTGAGGGTCAGATGAATTCAACTCAACACCAACAAATTCTTCTGGATAATGTTCAAGTATCAGTCACAAAGTTTAAGTAATGAAGGGGTTGGCTATTCCAACAATACAATGACCCTAAACACACTAGAAATCTATAAAGACATTTATGCAGAGGGATATTATGGAATGGCTGTCACAGTCCCCCACCTTCAATAGCATAGAAAATCTATGGGATGATTTGAAGTAGGCTATACATGCTCAACAACCATCAAATTTAACTGAACTGGAGAGAATGAATTTCTCAAATATACTGCCATCCAGAATCCAGACACTCATCAAAGGCTTTAGGAGGCATCTAATGGCTGCTGCATTTACAAAAGAAGGCTCAATTAAGCATTGATTTCTGTTGGGGTGCCCAATTTTATGCACCTGTCTTATTGTTTTATGATGCAAACTGCATATTTTCTGTTAATCCAATAAACTTTATGTCACAGCTGAAATACTACTGTTTCTATAAGGCATGTTCTCTATTATGACTTACATATGACTGTATATATATATATATATATATATATATATATATATATATATAAAATGCAAAAATGCAAAAGGAACGCACTCCTTTACTAAGGACAAATGCTTGGGTGCTAGTCTACGTATAAAAATAAAAACTGCACAGGTGACAGCACTCCAAGGACTTACACCACGTCACAATATGTACCAAAAATAAAGGTTTATTAAATCCGACGTTTCAGTTCCAGAGCGGAACTTTCATCAGGGAAACAGAACAGTGCAAACAAGAACGCTTAAATTACAAGTTTGGCGCCAATAGTGGTTGCTAGGCAACCGGCGCACAAGTGACTGCCGATCTTACAGAAAGTTATATGATCATATGTGAGCACCCCAAACTAACCCGTGAGGAGACCTACTCATTAACTCACCCCAGCCTTAGACGGATACAGCAAGCAGCTGTAGATTGCTATAGGTATCAAGCCTGCTTGGACTTGATTCCTATAGCAATCTACATGTCTCTATATCCAGTGTATGTGGCGAGTGGAGTTTGGTGCGGTGATAAGAATAATAGCTCACTGAAAGGTTTCTTGAAGTCGGCACACCTTGCCCTATGTAAGAATAATCCTATATGGCGAATAGTGTGGGTTTGGTTGATTCCGTCCCAGCTAAGGGTCGGGTGTTTTCCTCGGCATAACACGGTTGAGCATTGTGTTGCTATGGACACCTTTACAGGGCGATTAGAAGGCGTGACAAGTGGGCGTTCTAACTTCACCTGATAGTACCGGGTCTCTCAACCTTGGTGGCCACGCCCACTCCTATTAGATCTATGACTAGATGTCTAACTGTATTGCGGTGGTAAGACATGGTTGCTGCTTGCTGTATCCGTCTAAGGCTGGGGTGAGTTAATGAGTAGGTCTCCTCACGGGTTAGTTTGGGGTGCTCACATATGATCATATAACTTTCTGTTCACTGGGTAAGATCGGAAGTCACTCGTGCGCCGGTTGCCTAGCAACCACTATTGGCGCCAAACTTGTAATTTAAGCGTTCTTGTTTGCACTGTTCTGTTTCCCTGATGAAAGTTCCGCTCTGGAACTGAAACGTCGGATTTAATAAACCTTTATTTTTGGTACATATTGTGACGTGGTGTAAGTCCTTGGAGTGCTGTCACCTGTGCAGTTTATATATATATATATATATATAAATAGAAAAAAACGGCACTCGCGATAACGTAGTTGAACTCGCCTGGGTGCAAATCTTAAGCAGTGTGATTCTATGTGATTCTATGTATATATATATATATATATATATATATATATAATATATATATTTGTGTGCGTGTGTTTTTCTGCATTCTTAATGTAGTCATTGGCATTTTATTTTACATTATTAAAAAAAAGCGAATTAGGAGTATATACTAATATTCTCTTCCCTCATGTTAGCTTTATGATACTTCAAATTTAATTTTAATCATACATTTAAAAATTTATGGACACAATCATTAATGAAAATGAGGCATGAATTGTTAATTATGCTATTATATAGATAAGTGTGACTGAGTTTAAACTGATTCCTTTTTTTATAGATCCTTTTACTTTGAATGGCTATTATATGATGCAGGGATTATTAATGAACTGGGCATTCAGAGTGCAGCAATTTTTTATATTACAATTACAGTAGTTTTCATTACTGAATTGAAATAAAAAATGTATGAAAAAATAATGACAATTGTTAAATTCAAAAGTCTTACTTCATTTACATTAATTACATGAAGTGTATTTTCATTAAAGGGGAACTGTTCTCAATATAAAAATGTATCCAAACTGTAGTAAATGTTCAATTATGCTTTTTTCAAAGGTAACTTTGATTAACTTTTATATTTTTTTTTATATATTTTTCTTTATTAGTTTGAGATATGCAGTATATGGTTTATGTATGTGCTTCCTCAACTTAACATATCTAAAATATATGAAAGATATTTGAAAAATGTATTTACCATATACTACAGTGGATTTTTTTTATAATAGATATTTATAATAGACATTACAATTAATGGTTACACTGGAACCAGGACTGGTTTTTAATATAATCTATGTAAATTGCTATGTTATGTTTTCCTTTATCTCTGTAATAATTAGACAGTACTCTGTACGTGATCCCAACGATGAAATGATTAAGTCTTACTGGAGACAAAACAATCCTATTGAAATGTGAAATTTATTTTTTTAGAAGACAAAGTATGGCAATCCAAATTGCAGAAAGAGCTCTTATCTGGAAAACCCCAGATCTCAATCATTCTGGATAATAGGTCCCATACCTGCATCTACAATATGATATCTTTTTGTAAATTTTATTTAAGCCAGCTTTCCAACTATTTATTTTGCTGTCCACTTCAGAATGTTTCAACGACGGACAGCACCAACTTCTTTCTTTAAAAAGCCTTTATTGTAACATGGCTATGACCAGTGATACAGTAACGTTTCGAGCCACATCCTGGCCCTTTGTCGAACTTGCTGTCCACTTCAGGGCAAGAAACATCATTCCATGCTGTGAAGTCATTTTGTCATTTCCTGGAAATAAAAATTAAAGAAAGTTTCATCTTGTAAGCTAATGTGAAAAAAGAGGGGGAAAAACATAAAATGCATTAATAAATTGATTCAGTAGTAAAGGGTAGAATAATTGAATAGAAAAGTGTACTGTTTGAACACAAAATTTTGAGAAGATGCAGTACCCCTTTAATTAGATTTCTCAATAACTTGATACACAGAGCAATAGGTTCAGTTTCTAAAACTGCATAATCATTCACAGTTATAATTCACAGTTATAATTCCTGCATCTTCTAAATCAGTGCTGTCCAACATCTGTGTTACCAAGGGACAATTTTTTTCTGGCCTACATAGTCCCTGTTTTTAAACCACACCCATGTTACCACACAACCATGTACAAATTAATTGTTTGTGGTAGCACACCACTGCAGGGATATCACTCATATGTGAAAAAGATGTCTTACTCTAAAATCCATATGCCTCCTCTTCCCCTATGGATAACACAACACCCCCAGCACATGATTACACCTTAGGAGCCTCTAACAATAATATATTTTCGATTGTGAACAACCCACCAGAACAAATAACAGGGCACACACAGACAGAGTAGGGCACACACAGACAGAGTAGGGCGCACACAGGCTAAGCAGGGTACACACAGGCTGAGCAGGGCATGCACAGGCTGAGCAGAGCACACACAGGCAGAGTATGTCACACACAGGCAGAGTAGGGCATACTCAGGCAGGGTATGGCACACACAGGCAGGGTATGGCGCACACACAGGCAGGGTATGGCACACACAGGGCACACACAGGCAGAGTAGGGCATATGCAGGCAGAGTAGGGCACACACAGGCAGAGTATGGTACACACAGGCAGAGTAGGGCACACAGGGAGCATATTGAAGTCAGAATAGAGCAGGATTCAGAGAAACCCATCAGGACCACTCTAAGATGTACTGCATACAGTGACAAAGTGCTGTTGCCACATTAGCATTTTGCATAAAGTGTGAACAGGCAATTTAGTCTGGGTCTCAAGTGTGTGAACAGTACAGGACCTTAGGAGTGTAAACAATAGAGGTGTCACATTTGTTAACAATGCAGGGGGGATCATAGGTGTGAACAATACGGTGATTAGTCTGAATTTGAGGTTTAACCAATGCAGGGGCCAGTTAATCTCTGTAGTTATACCATTTAAAGTTTACACATACTGTAGCAAGCATAGCAGGTAGGAGGCCACAGAAGGGGGTGTCACAGGCCACCAGTTGGACAGCCCTGTTCTAGATCATGTAGCTTGCATTATATTTGTTTTACACTGTACACTAATCTTTCACAAGCAAAGAACCTTGTGCCAACATAGTAATTAGCAAATTACTTTTCCTTGTTTATATTGTGTCTATTTAATGAACTCCAGGTGTCAGCTGGAATAATTTATTTCAATCATCGAATAAAAGCAAGCCAGATAAATATTCATAATATATTATCTACTGTGTATCTTCAGAGTTATTGATTTCTTGTAATAGATATATGTTTCAAATTTTCATCAGATTAGTGTATATTTGTTATCAAGAACAGAAAACTGCTTTCTGGTTTGGTTTTCTTAACCGTTTGTTTAAAACCATATGAAATGTGTGTGTCATTATTTTGTAAATACCACTTATAATATGTTTGTTACCTTTGTGTAATTATTTTATATATACTTGAGTAATTTGGTCAATATGAAATGCTAGAATGAATCAACTATCTTCTAAAATATTTTAGGCCCTCTATGGTGTATCTGTAGGACTTGAAAATTATTAGGTGACATTTCCTAGAGGAGATTTATATAATTGTAACCATAATGTTATATTGGTCAACAATATGGGGCAAATTTATGATTATTCCCCAAAATATGCTCAATCCTACTCAAAATTCGATAAGCATTCGACCATCGAGTGCTTATCGAATTGTTTTAGGATATCATTTTGCTCGATATTCGATTTCTCGATGAATTCGTACGATCGGATACTGATTGTTCGATATCATGAAAAAAATCTAAAATTTCCTTTGAACATCCGAAAAAGTAGTACGATTCGAACGATTGAACGATCCGATCGTACGAATGGTATTCGAGCAGGACTTAGCCTCAGAAGCCTATGGGGCTTCTGATTAGACAACTTGTTATCTATAATTTAGACAACTTGTTATCTATAAAAACCCCAAGATCCTTCTCACTTAAGGAAACTCCCAACACACTGCCATTTAGTGTATAATTTGCATTTATATTATTTTTGCCAAAGTGCATAACCTTGCATTTATCAACATTGAACCTCATTTTCCAGTTTGCTGCCCAGTTTCCCAACTTAGACAAATCACTCTGCAAAGTGGCAGCATCCTGCATGGAACCTATAGTTCTGCACAATTTAGTATCATCTGCAAAAATAGAAATCGTACTTTCAATGCCCACATCCAGGTCATTAATAAACAAGTTGAAAAGCAAGGGACCCAGTACAGAGCCCTGCAGTACCCCACTAACAACACTGGTCCAATTAGAAAATGTTCAATTTACCACCACTCTTTGAAGTCTATCTTTTAGCCAGTTCTCTATCCAGGTACAAATACTATGTTCCAGGCCAACATTCCTTAATTTAACCAGTAACCTTCTGTGTGGCACTGTATCAAATGCTTTAACAAAGTCTAAGTAAATCACATCCACAGCCATCCCAGAATTGAGGTCCCTGCTTACCTTCTCATAAAATGAAATTAAGTTAGTCTGGAAAGATCTATTATGCATAAAACCATGCTGGCACTGACTCATTGTATTGTTATTTGCGATGAAGTCCAGTATCCTATCCTTTATTAATCCTTCGAAAAGCTTTCTGTCAACCTCTTCACCCTATTCCTTCCTTCCCTTTACATGTTCCCTAAGCATATACAGCTCCTGCTTCAAGGACTTGCCCTTCCCTCATCAGCCTCCATAGAGCCCCCTACCTAATCCTTGACACGTATTATGTTTCTCCATTTTTATCAAGATTATTTCATATGTAAACTTTGTTATATGCTTCATGATGATTAACACGAGTGACTCCTTACTTAACCTCTTCGCTGTGCTTTCTACCTGCTGATTGTTTGCCTTTTTCACTGAGGAAATTAATCATTTACCTGGGAAAACTGTATTTTTTCAGTGCTTTCTAAATTTTCTTAATCTTATTGCAAGGCCATGAAAGCCACTAATTCTAAATTTACCCCACCATACTATAATGTTTGTAACATATTGATAAATACTCAATTAAAAAGCATTCATGGACCAGATATTCAGTTTTGGAAGGCTGTATGATGATAAAGTCCAGCACTACTTTCAACAATATTGTATTGCTGGTACAGCCCCTATCATATAAACTGTAGTGGCATAAAGTTGGGGGCAATTTTCTTTTTCCTGCTCCTTGGCGACAATTGTGGGTTACTCATGGCATGAAAAAATTTGCAGGTCTCCAGCAACACAAGGAAAAATGCAGATGGCATATAATGCAGAAAAAGAATGCCATCATTGATGCAACATAAATTCCTTACAGAGGAAGCAGACCCAGAGCCCCCTGCAGTCACAGAGATCGTTTCCTCTGACTAACATGACTGTATAAATAAATACTAGTAAACCGTCTCTAAATATCGAATGTTTTTGTTAAAGACAAAACGATCACCTGGTATTCAGGGGACTAAACCATTTAAAAAAGATGTACCCTCATAATTATATTTGAAATTAAATTTCACCATTTACAATGTGAATTACCATTGTTGTGTCAGTGATTTTGTTGTTTATGTTATATACAATATAATTTAGTATTTTTGGCTTCATGATATTACAGTGTAAACAGGTAGCATCAGGAGAAAAACTGTGTTTAAGGCTTAGTTTTAAGGAATACCTATTAACACCATTTCAGTGGGGCAGTTACTAGATTATCCCATTGCAAATTGCTACAGATGAAGCCACTTTGGATTGTGCATTTGACACAGAAAAATTTAACTCATTTATCCCATTTATCCTACTTAGCACAGAATATTTTGTCACAGCATCCCATCCAATTAAAGAGTTCACCATTGAAAACAATGGTGCTTTGGTATGCTAATGAAAAGGTTAAATGCATTAAATGAGTTAAGATAACTTTAGATAACAGTTTCTTCAATTAACCCTCATGACGCGTTTAACTCACAAATCCCAGTGGCTGCATCTGTATGTTACACACATTTTTTTGCCACTGGAGAACCAGTCATGGATAGTATTTTAAAGTTGTGCCAAACCAGGGAGAAAAGGCCAAAAATGTGCCAAGTTACTCTGTGTCAGACTTTAGCCTGGAAATATGATATGTATCCCAAAATTATAACACAATCTATTTTATTACTTTTGTTTAACTCAGTAAAACTCTTTCTGACTTCATATTGCTACAGTACAACAAACCAAGCACAATTTAGTAATTATTACATCCTAGAAGCTATATTTTTCTGCAAAGTAAAATTGTGGTGTTTACTAATTTGGATCTGTCAGAAAATAATTGCCTTTTTCTGCAGTTCTTCACTTTTTTAATAATGCAAATTTAAATTTTTAATACATATATTATTTGCAGCTGAATCTGTCAGTATATAGCCCATTACAATTTATTTAGCCAGCCATATATTAAAATAAAAATCTAATGATTATTAAGCCAGTGTATTTATAAAAGTCTTGGGAGTACTTGAAAGATAAGGAAGAAAAAAATCTTACAGTGCCCTAAATAATCTCTTATAGCAATACAAACGTTTAATGCTGTACTTTATTGGCTTGTTTCTGATTTAGATAAACTGTATTTTCATTGGGCACACTGGCTAATTTGTCACTTGTCACATGCCTGGCAAACTCCAACTCCCAAAAAAACAGGTTTTACACACAACTTGATTGCCAGTGGTTTAATATATAAAGAGGCTCTTAGATGTTACTTCAGGATAGTACACAGCATGTTTATTTTACAGCATTTTATATACTGTATACAGTATGCTTCTTGTCACATGGGTACAGGAGGGACAGACATTATTATTATTATTATTATTATTAATAACATGTATTTCTATAGTGCCAACATATTTTGTAGCGCTGTAAAGTAAATGTGATTATACAACTAAATAACAGGAATTACACACATAGAACATATGGGGGCAAATTCACTAAAATGTGTAGTGTCTAATGCTAGTGTTAATTAGCCAGCATGATGTCATTTCGCAACTTTGCCAGTTTACAGAGTCCCTGGTGAAAATTCGCTAGCGAAGTAGATAGACTAGCACAACTTCGCACCCTTATGCCAGGCAAAGTTGCGCACTGACAAAAGGACGTAACTACACTAATTCACTAAGATGCCCATTTTACTGAAAGTTACCTCTTGCGATAGACTTTACTTCGCCAGGTCAGACATTGCGAAGTTCAATACAATAGATTTGAAAAAAAAAAAAAAAACTTAAAATTTTTTCTACATCCCAAAAAAACGCTGTTGTCTTTTACTTTTTTTAGGGTGATAGTCTGAAAAATAGCATAATTGTTTTGGGAGTTACCCTCCTTCCCCCCTACATTTCCTAACATATGGCAACTCTATACAGTGGGCACATGTTTTGGGCAAAAGGACAACTTTATTTTATTTATTAAAGGTTTCCTGGGCTTGTGTAATGTAGTGGCTGTAACATATACTTCTATTATACTTTTATGCAAATTAGGCATCGCTAGCATGACTTCCCTACCGTTCGCCTCCATGAGCGCAACTTTGCATTTTAATTCATTTGCGTAGCGCTGGTGAAATTACACCTGGCGAAGCCCTCGCTAACGCAACTTCACAGGTTAGTGAATTTGCCCCTTGGAGTTACATACATCACAATAAATACCCATACAGAAGGTGAGGAAGACTCTGCGCAGAAAGAGCTTACAATTTAAAGGGAAGGTAATGTTACACAAGGTGTGGGAGTGGGCAAGATCACAGTCACAGTCACAGTCAGGGAAAGCACTCACTCACTCACCAAGAGTTCCCATCTCCAGAACAGAAAGAACTTGTAGGGATTTTTCAGGTAAGGAAAACTCATACCAAAAAGTATACCACATTGTATAAAGACCTAATATCAAGTTTATTTTCTCCTTCCTAGCTCTGTCAGCAGAATTCCATTACAGAAAAGTATAACTCTCCATGCAGTGCTCTCAGTACCATATTTCAACATTTAGGCACTCCGTTTGTATAGTTGAAATAAAGAGCGAGTTTATCTGTGGAGCTAGAATCTGATGGCCTTCACATTCGAATCTTGCCCAGGTTAGCATTTGCTTTGCTCTGTTTGCTTTTAGTGAGTAGGGATGGGCGAATTTATTCGGCAGCCGCGAATTCGCTGCTAATTCCCATGATTCACCAGCGGCGAATAAATTCGGGAAGCGCCCTAAAAAATTCGCCTGGTGAAAATTTGCCAAAAACGAGACGCGCAACAAAATTACGTGACACGCCGAAAATGACGCGATGAATATGACACGTCAAAAGCGACGCGTGTCAAAGGCCATAAGCACGTCGTTTTACGAATTTTTCGGCAAAGCAAATCTAGATTGATTCGCCCATCACTATTAGTGAGTAAATATTATTACTTTATTCAACATGTATTAGCCACTCAGTAGGTCCAGATATTGTAGACTCCATATTTAGCCAAGCTGTGCCTCAGCAGAACAGCTACCAAATCGGCAATCAAGCTTTTCAGTATTATATCTAACCCTTTTTAAATTATGACCACCATACTACACTGGACACTGTAATACATTCAAGCTTGGCTTCAGTTCACCCATTTTCATTTTTAAATTTTATATTCGCTGATAACTGGGAAACAAGATGGGGGAAGCAAAACTAATTTAATTGTAAACTTTGGAAAAACAATACAAAAATGCATTATTTTTGTTGTAATATTTGAAAACAAAGCTTTTTGTGTAGGTGAACTACTCCTTTAACTGTGCGTAACAGTCCTCTCCTTTGCAGGTATTGGAATTGATTTTAAGCAATAAGTAATAAAACACTACATTGTACTTGATCCTATCTAAACTGCATAAATCCATGCTGGTGGCAAAATAATCCTGTTTGGCTTATTTAAATGTTTTTTAAGCAGATTTAAGGAATGGTGATCCAAATTACATATAGACTCCTTATCATAAAAACCCCAGATCCCAAGCATTCCAGATAATAGTACTTGTAATTGTTTCCATTGTATCCATTGTAATTGTCTCTATCTTATCTGTGGATCTAGTATATAACAATACATTTATGCTATGTCTTATATTTATGCAATATATCTGGCCAAATGTTGCCAATTTTGTTGTTACTAACACAACAAGTTTACTAAAAATGGAATTACTGTAATGTCAGGACAAACAAACCTGTGTTCAGTTTGTGTATAACCTGCCAATTCAGCACTGTGCGAGCAGATAGAATGTATATAGCAATGTAGGTTAATTATTTTTGATCTTAGCTTGTCAATTTGTATTTCTCACTTGTCTACCAGAACATACCATGTGAATCAGTAGTAACCTAATTATACTTATTAGACAGGTGCATTAAGCTGATGTTCCATAGATCATTTCTCAAACCATAAATAAAATATGAGGAAACAATTAGGAGCATCTTACAACACAAACAACAGAAAACAAAACACTGGAATGGTATAATTATATGTTTGCAGTACCAAGTCAGCAGTTTTCTCAACTTTTCCATAACAAGATTACAGAAGATGGAAAAGAAGAGCTTACTTCAGCTTTTATGAAGGATGTAAGCAATTTTAAATTGCTCTTTGTCTCCAGAGACACAGTGACAATAATTTTAATAAAATGTAATAAAAGCTTCTTATAAAAAAAATTCTATTTAGCATGTCTAATTGAAGTTATACTAGCACAGGGTTAAAAGCCTTTTTGATAATCAACATTTTCCTGGTCTGCACTTCAAATGACAATGCTGCTGCCTGTATTTTTCACTTGCAGAAACCTTACTTCCAATTAAACTTACCAACAACCCACATTAACAACACACTATTTTTTTTCCCATTTATATAACTGATTTGTTGTACAGTAAATAAAAAAGTTAAACACTCCTTAAATCATTTTGTATTTCCAAAGATTTGTTTTCGTTTTCAGGTAAATGTAATAACTGGAATTCTAAAATAGCTATTGTTATCCATAAAATGTTTTTTGAACGGAAAAAATCTTTATAAATTCCCTTTATTTCAGTACAGATTGGCTAAATTGGTAAAATTTATAAGCACCCCCCTTTTTCACCAGGTAGAGCTTTCGCTATATGGAAATGCACGTTCTGATGTTTTTGAACTACAACTCTCTACTGCAAAAATACAGGGGTTCTTTCCAAACAGGTAGAACAGGCTATATTTAATACAAATGCCACAGGGTTTCTAATACTCACAACTGAAGTAGGTTACAACACATGCCAGGTACATTTAAGGATTAGCAGACACAGCATGTAAAGGCCCTAGAATAATACTGCAGTCCCTTCACTACAGGCAAAGTAGAGGCTGGGGGAGAGCTACTACCTTCTACCCTCCTTGGTGGAGCTTGAGCTACTTGTACTAGCTAAATTTTTCTGCCTCATTCTATAGAGTACTATTACAAAGGCTATCCTGTACACTGGGAACCATCCCTTTAGGACCTAAGGGCTAGACCACACGGGAAGATTCAGGGAGATTAGTTGCCTGTCGACTAATCGCCGCTTCTTTGGGGCGACTAATCTCCCTGAATTGCTTGCCTGTGTCTCTAAATTGACCAAAGGGAGTAGGTGCACACCAGGAACCTTTGAAAAAGTTTTTTTTTTTTTTTTTAAATCTTCATGTTTTATTTAGAACATTTAAAAACAGGCCAACGTTTCGGTCTCCATCTCAGACGTTTATCAAGACCCTTTGAGAAAGGGCTATTTGATAACAAATTAATTTTTAAATATATTTAAATTTAGGTTAAAATTAAAAACTGGGTAAATAGATAGGCTGTGCAAAATAAAAGATGTTTCTAATATAGTTGGTCAGGGAAAAATGCAAACTATAAAGGCTGGAGTGACTGGATGTCTAATATAATATAATCCAACTTCCTGCTTTTCAGCTCCCTAAATCTGAGTTAGTCAGCGACTTGAAGGGGGGCCACAAGGGACATAACTGTTAAGTGAGTTTGCCATTGATCCTCAGCATTCAGCTCAGATTCAAAAGCAACAGTTATGACCAATGTGGCCCTCCCTCTAGTCACTGATTGGTTACTGCCAGGTAACCAGGGTAACCAGTCAGTGTAAACCAAGAGAGCTGAAAAGGATGAAGTAGTGTTCTGTTCTGTTAGACTTACAGTCACGCCATCTGTTATACATTACATTTTTGCCTAACTATATTGAAAACATGTTTTTTTTATTTTGCACAGCCTATCTATTTACCCAGTTTTTACTTTTATACTGAACAATTCCTTTAAGACCTGTGAGTGCGGTTTCTATGGACTATATTTATATGTATATATATATATATATATATATAATATCAAAAACAGGGGGGTTGTGGGAGCACTCTAAAGGCTTTAAAGTATATATAAGTATAATGACTGCTAATGCATATACACCCAAAACAGGGGTTATTTTGTTATGATTACAAAATTGACAAGCCACCACACCACGTCAAGGCTAACCCCGAATGGCGGTCCCTAACTTGTTTTATTTATTACGTGCATTCTAGCATTACCTG
>CM044447.1:95526739-95541808 GCA_024363595.1 Xenopus borealis
ATAAAGGTCCTACCCCTTCCTGTTTAATTTTTCTACTATTAATATATTTAAAAAATAATTGTGGATGTTCGATTTTGAAGCTGGTCCAAAAGATCTTCCTCTGCCTGATTCCCAAAAGAGAAAGGTCTAAAAGACTGATTCCTTGGCCTTTTCTTCTTCTGAGGCAAAAAAGAACTTTTCCCTCCTTCAAAAGGTAAGGTGCAGAGATTTAGCTTGGAAGGGGTATCAGCCCCCCAGACACAAAGCCATACAGCCCTTCTGGCTGTAACTAAAAGTGTCATGGTACGAGCTGTTAGATGGGTCAGATCAACTGAAGCCTCCAGAATGAAACCTGCCGCTTGCTTTAATTCAGCTAGCCCGGTGGAAATATCTTGCTTGTCTGCCCCCTCTTTCAAAGCACCATCCAGGCTGTCAATCCATAAAGAAAGAGCCTTTGCCACTTATATAAGAGAAATTGACACATTATCCTTTCTTAGCTGAACTTGACCTATGGGCACTTTCATCTGTTAGCAGGCACCGGCACTCTGCACAGAACTTCTTATTAGGCAATGTTGGCTTAAAACATCCTCTGCATTCAATTCTGCCTTTGGCTTTTACCAATCTTTACTTTCTCGAACTGCAGAAAGAAAAAAGGAAGTCAGATGAGCACAAAGAGAAGAGAAAAGAAGAAAAAAAATCATCTTTTGACTAGCTCCTGGAGCGGTTTTGCTTAGGGCAGTGAAATCCATCCCACGAGTGTTCTGACCTAGTCTAGTCCCCCCACAGAATCAAACCAGAAAGGTAAAACCTTTAGGTGGGAGAAGGAAATCTCTAACTAGGAGAACACTGACCAGAGAAAAACCAAACACCTTCAAATGGCTTTAAAAATCTTCTTCAGTAGCTTGACAACTGACAAAACCAATAACGCATGTGCTAAGTTGTGCAGACGCAAAGTAGCGTGTGTGCGAAAAGACACGCCAGCATGTGGCATCTAGCTGCTCATAGGAATTACATCATACGCACAGACGCGGAGCCAGCACAGGCCTTTGTCCCATACATTGGAACTAATCAGGAAAAGCACCTCCACCTTTGAAGAGGTACAGGGAACCATTCCTCATTGTAGTCTATGGCAGTCGTTTTTGAAAGGAGTGCTTTGACTGACCCTGATCCCCTCCAAAGAGGGAAAATACCCCTGCTGCATGCAAGAGGCAGCCACAGGTTTACAAGACAGTTAAGGAGGAAAAAAAATGAATTGAAATTGAATGGTATTAACAATGGATGTGTCAGGTGCACGATGGTGTAGTGCTCCAAGATTGTGCAGTTCAAGTATTGTGGCCACAACTCATCTCAGATGTGTCCTTGTTTATTTTAGAACTATGAAACATATTCCAGGCTCTTCAATTCTGAGAGGGGGATCTAAAAGTCATAAGAATCAAGCTAAGGTTTGAAAACAGTTCAGCTGTGGCCTACATAAGGAAGCAAGGAGGCATAAGGAGCACATGTTTGCTGTATGATGTGGAGCAATCTTCATGTGGGAAGAACAGAGTCTGTAGGAGATCATGGCAGTTTATCTTCCAGGGCAGCAGAACAAGAGGGAACATTTTCTGAGAAGAAGATCTTAATCCTCACGAGTGGCAGCTGAATAAGGAGATGTTCATTTGATGAACTTTAAGGTGCATCGTGCATGGATCTCATGGCAAATGGAGTCAACATGAAATGCAGCTGATTCTTCTCAAGATCACATGAACCATGGCACAATCAATGGATGCATAGATCCAGACCTGGCCAAAGGATATGTGTTATGTGTTTCCACTTCTTCCACTGATACTGAGAGTACTCGAACAGCTGTTGAGATGGTAAGTCAGTGCATGGAGACTTCCATTGATCCAAGGCTCTATTGATCCAAAGTACTAGAGGCACAGGTCTTATCAGACGGAGTCATACTCATGAAATCCAGGAAAACTTCAACCAATTCCAGATACTGCAAAATTTGGGAAGCCTTTATGGCTGGAGTACAGAAGTTCTGCAAGTCCTTTCATCATTGTCGTGGAATTGCTGGAGTTTCTCTAAGCAGCATTGGCAAGGGGTCAGAGAATCGACATTTTAATGACACAGGCATCAGCTATATCAGCTTTTTCAGAAACCAAATGGGTATTGTATGCTCTGATTTTTCAAGGAGGCTGTTTAGATTATACCAGCAAAAAGGCTTTTGTGTCCTCTTCCTTTGATATCAGGGATCTTCCTTTGATATTAGGTTGTCATCAGCTCCACTGGAACCAATACAGAAGTATTCTTGGTGGCAGTCACATCAGCCAAAAGGGTTAGAGACTTGCAGGTACTCCAAGTATGCTGTGGGCAGTTCCCTATTTCTTCCAGATAGAGTGATCTTGAGGTTCACCCCTTCATTTAAACCAAAAATAGTTACAAAACATATTGAATGCTGCAGTTTCTTCAAATATGTTATGTTTTCTGCATTAAGCTATGAATTTCTTGTTCCCACGAATTGATCAGGAGCTTGCTATATTCCGTAAAGTGCTGATTCAGAGAGGTCCATGGAAATGACAAAATTGCTTCATACTTATGGTTATTATCCTTTCCTGGTTCCTCTCCATATCAACACTTCCCTCCCATCATGTTCAAACTTGCCACTAGACACAGGTACAGGTGCAGGACAGGCATGTATTAGTTGGGAGTATTCTTCTCAGTAGGGAGTGGAAGGAGCTAAACCCAGATAGGGAAATGGAGTGGAACCAGGAAAGGAAAATCACATTAAGTATGAAGCAAATTTTCCTTTTTGCATGTGTTATAACGAACCTGAGCCTGTATCTGTACTCTAATTGTTTTGACCTGTTTTATCTATGTATTTCAACTATGCATTCTGTAGCATACTTTACCTAATGCCTTGTCTAGAATTCTTGGCAGCCTTGGGAATATGTAAAATCCTTGTAAAATCCTGGGATATCAATCTGATGTTCTGCCTGTCTGCACTCTAACGCAGCGAATGGACTACTGCAATACATAAAAATGCATGTCCAATGCCTGTTTATAAGTGTAATGGAAAGGGAAACAAGGAAGACATTACAATTCTAAAATTTAAATAAGAAAATCTGCCAATGTGAAAAATGGATTACTTGTCAAATGAGGGACAAATTGAATTTTTCATTTTAAACTGTGTTCTTGTGTCGCTGACACAAATCAGCACAGTGTATAAGTCAACATCACTGCTATCAAGCATGGTGGCAGCGAAGACTGGGATTTTTGCCAAAATTAAGAAAGAAAAGTGAAGTAATGTGCCAGAAAATTCCCAGAGAAGGACCTTTTTTCATCTTGATCAAGAGCTAATAAAGAAAAGAACATACAGGTGCATTTCAGTAGGGCAATCATCCACAGCATTAAAACTAAACTAATGATAGGTAGCATGAAAAAATAACATTTACTGGCAAATAACCGGTCGCAGGTTGCACTCCATAATGACAGAAACAGTCAAAAGTGCTCTACTTTGCTTTAAAACATTTCACAGCAGTACTATTTTTGTGCTAAATTTCAGTTTAGTTGTAGACCAGTTACAAAAATTCTGAGGTTTAGGATTTAAACCAACAATGCTAGATATGGGTGAATTTGTCCCACTGAAAAATGTGCAAATTTCCTGTGAAATTCGTGAAACAGTGAATAAATTACCAAACCCAAATTTTGATGGCCACAGCAATTTTGGCGCCTACAGCTATTTTGACGCGTGTGACAAATTTGATGCCAGTTTGATTATTACATTGAAAAGTGAAAGTCTTAAAGGGATACTGTCTTGGGAAAATGTTTTTTTTTTCAAAATGCATCAGTTAATAGTGCTGTTCCAGCAGAATTCTGCATTGAAATCCATTTCTCAAAAGAGCAAACAGATTTTTTTATATTTCATTTTGAAATCTGACATAGGGGTGGACATATTCGATCGAGTAGGTCCATTCTCGATCGAATTTGAATCGTTCAAATTGTTCGATTGCATCAAATTTTCAAAAAAAATTTTTTTTGATGTTCTAAAACTTGTTCCAAAAGCTTTGTTAAGGTCCCTCATTGGCTAAAATGGCAATTTGGCAGGTTGAAGGTGGAGAATGGTCGAATTCAAATTTTTCTTGAAGAGACAGTACTTCAAAATTTGAATTTTCAAATTTTTTCAATTCTAATCGAATTTTGGGCTATTCGATAGTCGAAGTAGCCCAAAATTACTTCGAAATTCGAATTTTAAAAATTGAAGTTTTATTTGAAAATTCACTTGAACCCTAAATGTGCCCCTATGTGTGTGTTTTTTTATATCTATAATATATAAAAATTTGCTGCCTAAAACTTGGCAAACTTTCTATTTTGTTAAAAATACACGCTCTTGGAAATAAAATTCCGCACAAGAGAAAAAAAAAACAATTAATGGAAGAAGACAATTGAAATCTCTCTTGTATTTTGTTACTACATTTATCATGAAACTGACACTTGATGGATGATAAATCAGGCCCAAAATATATCAGAAATAGAGATAGTAACACAAAAATATGTGGTCAGAAAGGCCGGGTATTAGTAACAAATTAAGATGTCAAACAAATACTTGTGAGAACATTGAGTCAAGTGAACAAATCTGCAAACAAGCAGGCTTAAATACCAAACGAAAAATTAAGGCAAAAATCCGATACAAGGTGTAGAGATAATCAGAGACCATGACACACAAAATGCAAGTTAATTTCCCTCTCTAAGTCCTCAGGAAACAAATTCAATTTGCAACATGGCAATAAGGTAGGGCTGGAAATTGTTTTTCTTTGTCTGGCTATACGAATACAGCCATTTAACCCTTGTATAAATCTTTAATTGAAATCCCTGCAGCCTTCATCTAAGGGGGAAGAAACAACTTAGTTGATGACTATGGAAAATGGCCAGATAGTGTAATTGTATAATGTAGAGCTGTCGCTGATATAAACATACACAATGGTTGAGTGGTACAGTACATATATACTGAATATATTTTATTATTACTTTTAAATAGGTTTGCTGTGTATACTTCAAATGTCTGATTATGCTGTAAGTGATTGAGTTTGTTGCAGCTGGAATAAAAAGTATGGATTAAGAATTAGATAAATAATGCATTTAATATATAAACAACTGTAAAAAAAAATTACTGCAGTGGAAAAAATAAAAGGAAAAGGGACAAGTATAAGAGTAGCAGAATAGGTGAGAACACATTTAAAACACAATAATATACTGCCTTAAAATGCTAATATTGTAGTGAAATGTACTACATTAGATTTTTTTTTTTTATAATCAGAAAATAACAAATCATGAAAATAATACCATAATTAACGTATTTTAACCCAGTCTAGCATGATTGCCTTTTTTTGCCACTGGCAGACATACTGTATATATTTTAAATCATACACTTCTTTTAATTCTGCTAACAAATAATATAGCACAGGCATCTTTATATGCATTTTACTGTACAATATAAAATTATATTTAAAAAATGTAGTGCTAGAGGAAAAAGTCAATTGCATGCTAACATAATCACTTTAAAATGCTTCAGGAGCAATAGAGTACCTGCCTATTCCCAGAAAATCTCACAGGGCTAAATTAATGCATTACATATTGTATTGATTGAAGCAAATAAGTGCCTAAATGATTTGATGTGAGGCATGGAAATTATTAAGGGTAGCAGGAAAATGCAGCTTGAAAGAAATATGCAGTTTCATTATAAGTGTAGTATGAATTTCACCAATCCACCTTCCTCTTAGGAATTTAACAAATAGGCCTAAGTGCACTTAGCTGTTCTTGACATCTGTTGAAATTACATCTGCCTGTGCTGAAAGAATCATGGGAATTGGTCTTGGGTATTGTCAGGATCAGTAAGCCACAGGAAACTGCCATACTGCCTGTAAAATTACACAAAAGAAGCCTCTGTATTAGCACTTTGAGGTTAAACTAAACTGATTATGTCTTCTCTAAATGAATCCAGCCTGTGATTTAATGAAGCTGCCTGCTACAAGTTCTGTAAGAAGGTGGGGGGGGGGGGCACAAAATGGAGTGAGTCAAAGGTAATGAATAATAATGTTTCTGCACACTTTATACATGCAGTTTGTTAGAACAGTTCTACTTTATATCTTCTTTATGAGACATTATGAACTGTTATAAAGCTCCAGCTCTCCTTGGTAAACAACAGTGATTGCAGTATTAGAATTGATGGAGGCAGGAGAAAAACTGCTTTGGTTCAAAAATAATGTTACATATGTGCCTGTGTTTTCATTATACAAATAATTCTGGGAAAACATGGATCAGTTAATCATTTTTACCGAATGTGATAGCATTCAATCACTACAGCATAAAGTTTCATGGAATTATATTCAAAGTTATAAATACTAGTATTCAGTCATGTTTTATTCATATATTCCTAAGGAAACAAACACAAACATATATATTATTTGGCATCTTGGCCATCATCAAACTAGCCCCAGCTAAAGTTATTTTAGCAATGACCTTCTTAAAATAAACTGCTCTTTTACATTTTGATAAACTAGTGAAAACCTTGTACTGTTGGCTAATTGCTTGTAACTATTATAAGATAATTAGAGCTTCATCCCTAGGATTATAACTATGGTCCTTTCATACGGAGACATTTTAAAACTCCTTTCAACATAATTTTGCCTGCATTTATTAACAGGGCATTTATAAGCATAACAAGAATTGCAGTACAGATATGGTACTTGTTATCCAGAATGCTCGGGACTTGTTATAACCTAGTAACCCATTAGGCAGAAATTACCAGGAAGGCCATCCCAGTTTGAGTCACCATGATCAAGATGCAATCTTGAAAGAATTCAATAGCTACAAAAAAATTATGTTTGCAAAGAAAATTGGCACAACCATTGTCTGCAATGATTTCTAGTGGAATGACTAAAATAAAATCTTTCAAACTCGTTCTTCTAAAGCTGTAATGACTGCATTAGAGGCAATGACCCCTGCTGTAGCAACATCTGGCCATTCTTCATGTATGCAAAACAGGGTGCTCTACTGAACCTAGCTGCAACATCACAAGAAACTCATTTAGGTACATTTGGTGATAATAGTGCAAGCGAAAACAGTACTATGTATCAGTGCACATACTACTTGGGAACTAGCCAGTGTCCAATCCCATTTAAATCTTAAAGTAAAGCACATAAATTGTAATTTATGGATAATCAACTACAAAGCATCTATGATAGTTTGTAAATCCCAGAAAAAAACAAGCTCTATAGAGTCTATGAAATGTTCATTTCAATTTTTGCAAAAACATTTTTCTTTAAATCTGGTGAGCATGTAGCTGGGAAACACCTGACTGAGAACCACATTGTGTTCCTCCAGATGGATGAGGATGTCATGTAGCTAAATTTGTACCCCAGAAATTCCCACCAAACAAAATTGGCATGTGAAATTGAAGCTGTCCAAATGCTTGTGTCAGTATGTAACCGGTAAAGTTAAGTTGCCCAAGACCAATTTTGGTATACTGTAGCCTGTAACTCTAGTCTGTTACACATACAAGCATTTCATGGAGTGGGTAATGACATATTATAGTGTCCAAACATTTTGAAAGTGTGACATTAACAATAACACAATGAGAGAGCTTGAAATTTGCTTTACCATGCCCACAGAGTGAGCTGTACTGTAATTCCGTCTTTGAATTATGAACTGATGTGTTTGGGATGAACAGGTAGAATTTAACAAAGTTGGGGTTTTTTTTGCTACAAAGCCTGCAGTTTTTCTCTTGACACTTTCATGGTAGCTGCCTCCATATTTGAAATAGCATGATTAAATACAGAAGCAGCCACTTGGATTTGTGTGTTAAATGCGTCATGCCTCAGGGTTAATTGAAGAAACTGTGTTATCTAAAGTCATCTTGACTCATTTAATGCATTTAACCTTTTCATTAGAATATCAAAGCACCATTGTTTTCAATGGTGAACTCTTTAATTGGATGGGATGCCGCGACACAATGTTCTGTGTTAAGTGGGAAAAATTGAATATCTGAGTTAAGTTATTCTGTGTCAAACACACAATCCAAAGTGGCTTCATCTGTATGCTGTTAGTCAACTTTTAAATTTGAATGGGGCAGCATATTTTTGGCCTCCTTAAAAACCATTTCTATTTGACAAGCCAACTCCATAGATTTGGGGTCTTTTTATTTCATCTTGCATAGCTAATTAAAACAGTCAATGGCAGACCAGTGAGAAACTTTTGCTACAAACCAATCAATCCATTTCTCCTTAGTACAACCTTTCTGTGCAATATACTTACAGAAGACCTCTCAGTAGTCTGATGCTTTGTCGATGTTGATGCATAAAAGGACTTACTGCACCTAATCCTTGGGAAAATGTATTCCACTAGAACAGGCTATCTCCTACCATCATCCTAAGGGATGGCTCATCATACAGTTCATTTTTACAGCCCACCTCTTGTGTCAATATAAAACTGAAAAGCTTGGAATCCTTAAGGACTAAAACTGTACATGTAAGCTCTTAAACTGCTATTAAACTTTAGCTCCTATGATTCTGATTGAAGGACATGTATTTTAACTCAAAACCTGTTTCAAGTTTCCTGCCATTATTCTGAAAGCTTCAAATTGAAAGCTTAATGTCAAAAGAAAAGAAATATTTATCTTTACTAAGCAAACATAAAAGTAATCTTGTGATATAGATTAACTAATCCAAATGTTTTTGAAACTATAAGATATTCTTACTACAGATGAGCATGCAAATTTAAAACAGTTACTGAATATTTGCTTACAGTAATTTAAACAAAACATATTCGTTTCCCTTCTACTGTAAATTTAATTCACAAATACTGGATGATTAAGCAGGTTGATGAGATCAGAAATCTAGAAAAAAAATATGAGAAGAACCTGCAGCCAAAATGACAAATACTTCAATGTGGCTATAAAACACCCAGATTAGTAGCACAGAGCCATAAGAATATATTGACCGGGGTCCAAACTCATCAGTAGATTGATCAATCCAGCTGACTTGCATTAATTGTAAAATTGAACAAACGATGAGATCAATGATAGGAATGAAAGTGCAACAGTAATGATGCCACATCTAGCTAATCCAATAATGGAGGGCCTGATGTATAGCATATTGGAATTCTACTGTTCAGAGCCCTGTCAAAATAAAGTATATCCTGCAATTATGTGGAAAAATTGAGCTGGCGGCAGTTGAGCCAGCCTAATCAACCACTGCAACAGTAGTTCTTCTGATTAAACACTAAATGAAGTGGCACTTAAGTTCTATAACCTGCATGAATTTCCTTACCTAGAATATATTGCATTGAATATACTAAAATAGTTTTACACTGTCAACACATTTCAACACCCATTTGAGCTTAAATGTGCAATAGTTCAAAAATATATGCAAACTATAACATAAACAGCTTTGCCTTCATAGTGAACATCTTTTGAGCATTTTCACGATGCCCCTTCAATAAAACCTATATTTCTGGCAAATGCAGTTAAATGCTGTAAAGGCTTTATCCTCAAAGATTAAGGGGCGATTTAATAAATTCGTGTGAAGGATTCGAAATTCGATTGAATTCGATCGAATTCCGATTCTACGATTTTTTCAAATTTCGAATATGCAAATTAGGTCTCTGCGACCATCAAATTTTGCAAATTTCATCTAATCAAATAGATCAAATAAAATTCTATTCGACTATTTGATCATTCGATCGTCGAAGAGCTTGCACTCTAAATTTAAATTCGATTGCCTAGTTCGCCAGATTAAAGCTACTGAATTGTAATAGAAGCCTATGGGAATCCCCCATAGGCTTTTTTTTTCCTATTACCTGCTTGAATAGAAATCCTACGATCAAACGCTTCAATCGTTCGAATCGTACCCTTTTTTTTCGAACGATCGAATTAAACTTCTATTTTCATTCGATCGTTCGAAAAAAAACTCAAAACTAGTGAATATTTCATATGATTTTATTGAATTTTCATTCGAAAATCGTATTTTTGGTTAATTCGAGGGCTTTTAGCCCTTGAATTAGTGAATAATGATAAATCTGCCCCTAAGTAATTCACATTTATATTCACCAATATCATCTCAATGCACAATATGAAAAGCTCAGTGCTTAAATGGATTGGATAATGTTATACAGCATACTGTATATGCATAATATTGTAGACACTGAACATGTATGTGTCTTTTCAACTCTAACCAGTAAATTCAGTCAGTTTTGCTGTTGCAGTTTTCTAGCTGATGATTGTGGAACTGAGTGGTTGTGTATCAGGGATTTATCAAATAAAAATATTTTGGAAAATAATTGAGTTTGTGCTTATCTGCAGCTGATTTTTTTTCTTATTACAGAGGAGAGATTTTATTTTCTAAGCTCTGCTGTCCTTGTTATTTTTGTTAGAAATCGTTATATGGTATGAGTTCACCAATAGGACTATTTCACTTTTTTTGGCAAAGAAACAAGTATTATGAAAACATTTATACTAATAGTGCTAGAAATAACTACTAATGAGTTATACTCAAGTTACAATTAACATGTGAGACAGGGTTTATTAATTGGCTGAATCATAATGTTTTTTTCTAGACTTTAACATAGCCTGAATCCAAACTTTCATTCCAATGAAAATAATAATTGCCAGATAGATGGAAGTGTTAATTCAGCACTGCCGTTGAACTCTGATACCCCATGATAGTTCCTGTGCAACAAAATGTTGGCTTCAGGGAGGAAATATGGCAGAGCAGTGGTGTGCAACAAGTTGATTTTTGGTAATAAACGTGCAAGCCAAAACAGTACTACATATCAGTGCACATACTGCTTGGGAACTAGCCAGTTTCCAATCTTATTATACAGTATATCTTAAAGGGAAACTGTCATGGGAAAACATGTTTTTTTTTTAAATGCATCAGTTAATAGTGCTGCTCCAGTAGACTTCTGCACTGAAATCCATTTCTCAAAAGAGCAAACAGATTTTTTTTTATATTCAGTTCTAAAATCTGACATGGGGCTAGCCATTTTATCAATTTCCCAGCCGCCCCGGTCATTTGACTTGTGCCAGCACTTTAGGAGGGAACTGCTTTCTGGCAGGCTGTTGTTTTTCCTTCTCAATGTAACTGAATAGTACTCAGTGGGACATGAGTTTTTACTATTGAGTGCTGTTCTGAGATCTACCAGGCAGCTGTTATCTTGTGTAAGGGAGCTGTTATCTGGTTACCTTCCCATTGTTCTTTTGTTAGGCTGCTGGGTGGGGAAAGGGAGGGGCGATATCACTCCAACTTGCAGTACAGCAGTAAAGAGTGATTGAAGTTTATCAGAGCACAAGTCACATGACTTGGGGCAGCTGGGAAATTGACAATATGTCTAGCCCCATGTCAAATTTCAAAATGAAATGTAAAAAAATCTGTTTGCTCTTTTGAGAAATGGATTTCAATGCAGAATTCTCCTGGAACAGCACTATTAACTGATGCATTTTGAAAAAAAATGTTTTTCCCATGACAGGATCCCTTTAAAGTAAAGCACACAAGCAGTAATTTATGGAGAATCAACTACAAAGCATCTATGATAGTTTGTAAATCCCAGAAAAGAACACGTTCTATAGAGTCTATGAAATGTCAACTTCAATTTTTGCAAAAACATTTTTCTTTATCTCTAGTGAGCATGTGGCTGGGAAACACCTGAGAACTGCATTGTGTTCCTCCAGTTGAATGAGGATGTCATCTAGCTAAATGGGTACCCCAGACAAGGTGTGCAGCCAGCTGACCTTTCTGGAGCTATTTCTAAATATAGTGCCTGTGTTTGTAAAGGAAAGGGTACTGCAAAGTATAAACATAACTGTTCACTTCATCACAACCTATTCTAAAGTGCAAACTTCTATGAATAATTTGATGCTTGTTGTGTTTTTCCTGCAAAATATGTAAACAGGTATGGAATAGTTGCTGGAGTTTAAAGGGCAAGGAAAGGCAAAGAAATAAAATCCCATTTTTATTTTCTTTAATGAAAAAGAAATCTATCTCCAATATACTTTAATTTTAAAATGTGTACCGTTTTTATAAGAAACCTGACTGTATGCAGTAAAATTCTCCCTTCATTTAGTGCTTCTGGCAGGGAAACAATCACTTATGAACAGCAGGGGGAGCCCCTACCTTACTTACCAGCCATGCAGAACTCAAGCAGATCATACTGAGCATGTGCAGTGCCAGTGTCAGACAAAGATGTATAACAAAGTTACAAGATGACAGCCCCCTGTGGCCAACTTTGAAAGCATAAATCATTTGTTTGATTAGGCTTGTGGTGCAGTAAGTTCATGTTTATGTTTAGTATACAAAATACAGCATTTCTAGCCTTATTCTATTTTACACTTTCCTTGTCCTTTAATATGGAAATACTGTTTATAAGATGTAGCAAAAGAACAAGAAGCAAACACATCCAATTGAACCTTTAAATATTAAGTACACTTTCTTACAAATTCAAAATTCATAAATGTCTTTACAATATCTTATTTCCAACATGTCATAATGTACCAATATAAGACAATAAAACGTAATGCCAGGGGTCCACCAAACAGATTGTTGCACAACATACATGGTATCTGGCATGTAGAGACCCCAAAATTAAAATGGGTGTACTTCAGCTGCAAAATGAACACATGCACTGCATTTTGTATGGTGTAAAGCCACAGAAAAATAAATTAACCTCAAAATGCCTTAAATCATTTTGAAATATAAATATTTTGATGAATCAAAAATCGTTGAAGTCTTTTTACTTCAAACCACCAAGCTGCAAAGCTTTGCTAAGCTCAGTGGTTTTGATTGAAATATCTAAAAATTGCCTCAAATTTTTTAGCATCTTATCTCCAGTTATTGAGTAGCAAGATAAAAAAAGTCTAAGGGGCAGATTTACTATTGGTCGAATTTCAAATTGAAAAAAAAATTGGAAATTCGACCATGTGAATAGGTAGGGAAGTAAAATCCTTCGAATTCGACTATCAAATTAGAAGGATTTTACGGCAATACCGAACAATCGAATAGGAAAAATTTGATCGATAAATCGTTCGATTTTTTTCGATCTATCAATTTTTTTTTTCCGATCAAAAATAATGAAACCCAATTCGGTAGCTTTGATCTGGCGAACTAGGTGGTCGAATAAAAATTTAACGGGGAAGTACTTCGACAGTCAAATATTCAAATTAAATTTTGTTTGAATTGTTCGAATCATTCGATTCGATCGAATTTGGTCGAAATGGTCTTCAAAAACATTTGAAAATTCGAACGTTTTTGAAAATTCGATCGAACTTCGAATGCTTCATGTGAATTTAGTAAATCTGCTCCTAAAGATCTTGCTAACCTTTAGGTCCTTTGTACCCCTGGGCATAATTTAGACACCTAGGGGCAGATTTATCAAGAGTCAAATTTCGAGGTTTAAAGACCCTCGAATTCAACCAAAAATTTACTAAATCGAACATCTAAATCATAGTATTTTACAGCTATTCGATTTTTCGATAAAATCGTACGAAATTTGTAAAATTTCCTCTGAATGTTCGAAAAAAGTTTTCTATTCGAATAGGAATCATAAAAAAAGCCTATGGGGGGTTCCCATAGGCTTCTATTGAAATTCAGTAGGTTCAATCTGGCGAAGTAGGCAGTCGAATAAAATTTTTAAGGGGAATATATATTTATTCGATCTATTCGATAAGATCGAAATTTGCATTTTCGATGGTCGAAGTGAGCAATTTTGCATATTCGACCTTTTGAAAAAATCGTTAGATCGGAATTTCAAATCCTTCACATCAATTTAGTAAATCTGCCCCCTAGATTGGGTCCTCGGTTACACAAGGGAAGCTGTTTCCTTTGTCCTATGTGAACTTTTTCTGCTGGCAGTTCAGTGACTGGCCAGTAGATATCACTATATAAAAGGGTACATTTTTCCCATGCCCCAGTGAATGTGTTAGCCAGCTAGGCTGGGTCCTTTTTCCCATAGAGGAGGGGGAATAGTTCCCCAGAGGTTATAAAAAGGGATGTTGCCATGTGTTCTGTCTCTTTCCAGTGCACCCATCGGAAGTGGGGTGTTGCTGCTATGGCCTGAGGTGGAGGTAGGCCTCAGTATAGAATTGAAAGAGTGTCCGGTCAGAAACTGTAATAGGTCACTATAGGAGTGATAGATGAGTTTGGGAAAGTTAGTGAGCAGTTAAAGGTAGCCATAGACGCATAGATAATATCGAAAAAACAAATTTTATACAATATTCCTTGCATGTATGGTGGGAAACGAGCCTACCGATATCAGCAGAAGACTTAGATATCGGTTGGCTGGTCAATCTGGCTCGGTGGAGAACTTTGAAGGCACCCAAACATCATCCACTGCTTATTAGTGCTGAATTGTCAGATACAGGTAGAATACTATTGTTTCTACCTGCTTATCTGACAATTCAGCTCTTCACGTGTGTATTGAAAAGAGCAATCTTTCTTGGAAAGATCTTTTCAAATAAAGATTGTAATTGTTCTGTCTATGGCTGCCTTAAGGCTTCAATAACAAGCTGCGGTGACACCAGGCCGCCAGTTTAGGGACTCAAGTGGTTATGCTCAGGGATAGAGAGATCCTTGGAGTGTAAAACCAGGTGTGAGTTTGCTTTCAATGGGGATTTTACACCAAAAGCAGCTCAACTCACTAAGCTGACTAACAAAAGGATCAGACAGTATCAGTGAGTACCATATTGTAAATGTATGTAAATGATCTGCTGCGCTACTTGCTTCATGAAGTATACCATCTGTGCATACATCTTGAATATGTGACAAATGAGAAGTGTACTATCATTTCAATATATGTTCTGCAGTTTTAAAGAACTACTGGCGCCCAAAGTTTATTTGATGAAGAGTGATTGCTGTATGTTTATACCAGAATGGTAATCCCTTCCTCCATACAGGCTGGGACCCCACCAGGCGATAAACAGTCTAATTATATTGTGCCTACCAGGAGTTGCTGGGAGTTGGATACCAGGTACCGAAACCAATGAATAGTAACCCAAGGGAAGGTTTAGGCTAACCCTGACCCATTACACACACACACATATATATATATTAGGGATGCACC
>CM044447.1:95541818-95552905 GCA_024363595.1 Xenopus borealis
CACAAAATGTCTCAATGTCTTAAACATATTGATAATGGGTGCAGAGGACCTTCTGTATTTGTCTATATCTATTTTGTGGTCACAGCCTCATTGCACCCCTGCCTAATGTTTTTTTTTTGTCAAATTATTTTTATTATTTTCAAACAAACAAAAACATTTTGAACATACATTGCAAAAATATAACATACATGTATACATGTTTACACAATATATTATGTCCTAATTTAGTTCAGCGTGGGCTAACCAGAGCCTTTATCATAAACCTTGGTTCTATTTCAATTAGCTATCTTTAAGTACCGTTATCACAACAGTGTGTAAAAACTTACATATATATACTTATGCATATGACCTAGTGATCCAGTGAAGATGAGAAAAATAAAAAAGAAAAATAAACAATAATGATATATATAAAAAAAGAAACATTAGAATTAGGTAATAAAATAACAAAGAGTATCAAAACTAGAACCTTTGGCCATACTATGAATTGGAGTGTTATTTAGTATTGGTTCTCTAGTCCCTTCGAGCAGAGATAAGTGTTATAGGAAACATAATAATCTCTAGTTTGTGGGAGAGATGAAATGGCTACATGTATCTATAGGTTGTTGGTTAAAGGTCCCTTCTTGAATAACATCCCATTTATACCAGATTTTATTAAAACAATCTACCGTGTCATTTCGTAATGCTGTTAGAAAGTCCATCCTTCTCATGTACTGAATTCGGTTTAAGAATTCTGTTTTGATCGGGGGGATGCCTCTTTCCATTTACTTGCTATTCAACATCTTGCCGCTGATAAAATAGAATTAGCTAGTCTCTGCTCAGCGTTTTTTAATTTTGGTATCTTATCCCCTAATATAAAAATCAGTGGATCCATTTGAATATCTGTTAAGAGTGCTTTGTTTAACCATTTGTTTACAGAAACCCAATAAATTTTTAACCCTGGGCACCCCCAAAATATATGCAGAATAGTGCCCTCCTCTTGATCACATCTCCAACATATAGGTGAAGTGGTTTGAGGGAAGAGCCTGTGTAGCAAAACAGGGGTATGGTACCATCTCATTTGTATTTTATAGATATTTTCTTTGATTACAGTGCATATTGGGCTTTTAGCTGCATTTTCCCATATCCTCTGCCACCTATGCAAGTCAATTGTACAATGAAGATCTTTCTCCCATTTCCCCATATAGGCATGAGGGTGTAATTCTAGGTTCATTGTATTTAATAAATTATACCATCGGGTTACTATTCCTCTCTGCATATACCCTTGCTGGCAAAATGTCGAAAGCGAATCTGTAATTGGTAGTTCACCTTTTGGGAGAAGTGTTAAGATATAATGTCGCAATTGAAGGTATCGAAGTCTAGATACATTTGGTAATTCTGATTCTATACCACATTTTTGGTACCTTTTAATTTTTTTTGAAAGTGGATGAAACATTTTATTCAAATGAAATAAGTTATTTGTTAGGTCTGTTGGGATGTTTATATGGCCCAAGCCTATCGGAAAATCCGGGTTACCCCAAAGTGGTAGCAGTAATGATGTTTTAGGTAAAATTTGATGTTTCGCTAATGTATGTTGCCAGAGTGTTATAGTATGATGAGTTGTGATGAGTAAAGTGGGATAAGCTGGGGATTTATGTGTAGTCCACAAGTAGTATGCTATATGTGGAGTGCCTCCATATAACAATTCTATTTGTGCCCATTTGGTTATGGGACAGTAGTTTATCCAATCCATGGCCTGTCTAAGTTGAGCCGCTTTATAATAATTAGTCATATTGGGGAGTGCCAACCCTCCATTTGACTGATGAGTAAACATTGTTTGTTTATTTATTCTGTGTCTCTTACCCATCCAGATGAAGTGTAGAATAGCACATTGCAATTTATCTATAGCTGGTTTGGGTACCGGTATAGGGAGAGTATCAAAATAATATAGAATCTGAGGGAGAAGATTCATTTTCACCGCTGATATTCTACCTAGGGATTTCTAAAACCATATTTATCAAATTGTGAACCCCGTTGATAAATACAATTCTTATTATTCCCCAAACCTGCTATAAATTTGAATCCATAAATACCCAATCTCAAACCTGTCAAGGTCATGTAGAAGTCAATGGCACATGCCCCTGAAGTTGTTTCTTGAGATCATAATCTGCACTGGATAATCTGATAAAATCAGGGTTTCAACCAATAATCTGTTAAAAGTCAAGTTATTGGAGCATCAATCATACAATTCAAATTGACACTCGATTTTATCTCTACATTTTTATACTCTGGGGCAGATTTACTAAGGGCTGAATTTTCAAGGGCTATTTGCCCTCGTATTCGACCCTACTACGATTTTCGAATATAACTTTGAAAAAATCATAGTAAAATTCAAAGGTTTTTGGCCGCTTTTTGATTTTTCAATAAAATCGTACAATCAAACAATTTTACGAAAAAAAATCGGAAAAAAAAGTTTGTTCGAAAAAAATCGTACGATTCGAACGATCGAAGCATTTGATCGTACAATTGCTATTCGAACATAAAACTTACAAAAGAAGCCTATGGGGGCAGTCGAATAAATTTTATTCGATCTATTCGATACGATTGAATTTTGCATTTTTGATAGTCGAAGTGGGCAAATTTACATATTTGACCATTCGAAAAAATGATTGGAGGATGAGAATTCATTCGAATTTAGAATCCTTTACACGAATTTAGTAAATCGGCCCCTCTGACTTTTTCCATTAAAATGATAAATGAGTTCAAAGCATTGATGGAAATTTTTTTAATAAAAAACTGATAAACTCAAGTTTTACTAAATAAGTCCTAAATATTGACTTGTACCATTAAAGTAATACTTACATTAAAGGTATTCTGTCATGGAAAAACATTTTTTTTTACAAAATGCATCAGTTAATAGTGCTGCTCAAGCAGACTTCTGCATTGAAATCCATTTCTCAAAAGAGCATTTTGAAATTTGACATGGGGCTAGATATATTGTCAATTTCCCAGCTGCCCCAAGTTTTGTGACTTGTGCTCTGATAAACTTCAATTACTCTTTACTGCTGTACTGCAAGTTGGAGTGATATCACCCCCTCCTTTTCCCCCTCCAGCAGCCTAACAACAGAATAATGGGAAGGAAACCAGATTACAGCTCCCTAACATAAGATAACAGCTAAAAACCAAATCCTCAGGGTCAGCGCTAATGAAAGCTCAGGAAAAGATATATAGCCAAGGGAAAAAAATGGGAAAAAGGTAATATAGTGTAGTATTCTTGAGTGTTATAGTTCCACACTTGTAGGTTACCACTATCAATCTGGTGTATTTATCCTTTATATAATCACCACAAAGTGAGTGAACAGATTGGTACTTACAAACGTTTCAACTAACTTTATCACATCATCGTTTTGTAGACATGAACATTATGGATGACAGTTGAAGCTGTAAAGACGTAATGCGCAGAAATAGCATAAAAACCTTTTTATTTTTAAGTATATAAAACCAATTGGTTAAACTCACATTTTCAGTGATTAAAATCAGGTGTAAAATTGTATCTCCATTACAGTCTGTCCCGAGTTGCCTTGTGTGTTCTGTGGTTCCCAGCTCCGACCTGCGTTGCTTCCACACCACGCTGGCTCCTTCCTGGACTCTTGGAGATGACGTTACCTGCCTATGCCTAACACGTTTCGTCGCTTCGCGACTTCCTCAGAGGCTCTAGGTGGGACTTCTGTTCCGTGCCTCTTAACAGAAAAGGTTGCCATAGTTACGCATCCCCTCTGTGTTAACTACTTCCTGAGCAAACAAATCTTTCTTAGAGCTTCCAATAGTTCTTTCTTGATGTCACAGTTATTTGTACCCAAATGTAAAACATAATGTTTACATATAACATATTCAAATGTCTGCATAGTAATAAGAAACTTAAAACCATTATGTATACATATTTGTTAAAAACTAAAAGCTGCCTGGTAGATCTAAGAACAGCACTCAATAGTAAAATCCCATGTCCCACTGTGTACTATTCAGTTACATTGAGAAGGAAAAACAACAGCCTGCCAGAAAGCAGCTCCCTCCTAAAGTGCAGGCACAATTCACATTACTTGGGGCAGCTGGGAAATTGACAAAATGGCTAGCCCCATGTCAGATTTCAAAACTGAATATAAAAAAATCTGTTTGTTCTTTTGAGAAATGGATTTCAGTGCGGAAGTCTACAGGAGCAGCCCTATTAACTGATGCATTAAAAAAAAAAAACATGTTTTCCCATGACAGGATCCCTTTAAAAAATACTCTTCATTATATTAGTGTCCATTTTAAAACCGGCACTCTCACCAATTACATATAAATATGTCTGGGTGCAGTATCAAATTCATATGTACACCAACTTCTTCCAAAGAGATCCGCACACACAGGTCTTAAAAAATGCAAAAATTTTATTGCCTAGCGAGCACTTCGTTATATTTGTGTACATTCAAAATTACCTATAGGTCCTATTGATCATTTTTCAATGATAGGACTGCTTTTGCAAGTAATTGTTACTTGAAGTTCATAAACCTGGTTTGCCAACCTGACTGATTAATGCTGCTGCACAAATATGGTAGCCCTCTGATAGAGGAACATGATGGATCAAAGAAGTAATGTAAAAGCATAAGGCAAATATGTCTATGGCAAAATTCTAAATAGCAAGCAAAGACAATGTTATGATAAATAGAAATTGTGTCATTATCTCTTTAAGAATATGCCTGCATCCAGTTTTTTTTAATAAACCTTTTCCCTAAGCAACTTAAACTTAGCCAGATAGTAGCACAGAAGGAATAATCACATAAGGTTCTGTCAAGCTTACTCCTCCACATGTGCTATTCTGAGTATAGATAAAAGGCGTTGTTTTTAATGACAGGTTTTGGCATTTTTCCTCTTTTTTAGGAACCTGCAAGATATATCTAATTATTTCCTGATTTTATCTCTCCTCAGTAATATCAGTTATGCAATTCTTGAAAAATCTTTGTAATATACATTAAGTTTTTTAAAAAAAAATCTCTTTGAAACAAAACATTTGAGGTAGTTTTAACTTTGTTTTGTTTGCGGGTAAGGAGTGGGCACAGTTCAATAAATCAATAATTCAGTCTGAAGTTCTACCCACAATAGTAATATGTATAAAATCCTTCAAACAATGGTGCAGGAGCAAATGCATTCCTAAATCAATTTAATTAAATTTAAATAGTCCTTTCAGAAAACCTGGGTGAGTAGATTAATAAAAAAGGCAAAACAAACTTCATAACTCCTGCTGTAATCATGATTCCTACTCATTCATCACAAGGATAGATATGATCTGCCAGAATACAAAACATTACATTTATAAATAATCAAAATACAGAAAGGAAGAGGGAGGGGAGAGGGAGGGGCACATATGCAAGCAGGTTAATATATATTATCAACAGAAGGTAAAGCCAGCAATAATAACAAGTCATATCTGCATTAATAAGATTATCAGTAGAGGGTCTAGAAGTCCTTAAGAGTTTTATACTATCTGCGGTAAAAGGAGATATGGAGTTAAAACAGAAGGTTGGAACTAAAGACTCAACGCCCGGACCATAATACAGTGGGGTTGTTAACTATTCTTATCTTTATTGGTGTGGTTTACGTAGTTTATCCAGGGCGACCATATTTCCCAGGATTTTGAACTGCTATTGCGTATAATGTGTGTCTAATTTTCTGATCTTTTACACTCTAGAAACCCACTCCTTATAGGTAGGGGGCTTTACATCTTTCCATTTCCCTGGAATGAGGGCTTTCGCTGCCTGGAGAAGATGAAGTGATAGTGAACCCAATGGCTCCTCGTTATAATTATCGCTTATATTCAGGAGAATTAAGGTTTGTTTTTTTAGGGAAATATAATTCTTTCCCAGGGGGTTAACTGTCTAGCCCAGTTACCAGGATTAATTGATTTTACGAACCCGTGCAATTGGTTATAATTCCAATTATCCCTGGGGTGAGATCCCCAGCGTTTTTGAATCTCAGCCAATGGAATCATTTTATTTTCCTTAATAAAATCACTTAGTTCTGTTTCCCTTTCCTCTTTCATACCTCATCTGCTAAATGCATCTCTTTCCATTCCTGGAAGGAACTCTGGATTGTTCTGTAATGTTGCTAACATATACGTATGGGTGCTTTGTAAGATTATATTTCTTTTTGTTCCTATGCCACATCTTTAGAGTAGCGTTAATCAAGGGGTGGTTCTGCACTTCTTTTGGGATCTTGTTCTCGGATATCCATAATAGGTTCTCTATGGGGAAGGAAATTCTCTTCTGTTCTAAAATGCTCCAAGCCTTCATGTTTTTCTTATTTGTCCAACTATATATTCGTGTTAAATGTACTGCTTAGTAGTACATTTAGGAATCCGGGAGGCTCAAACCACCCTTCTCTTTTGGCAATATTAATAAGTTATATTTCAATCTAGGGCTTTTCCTTTTCCAGACAAACTTTAATACTCTATAAATGTGTTTTTACCCTCTGAAAAATGCATTCACTTTACAAGTTACATATAGAGAAATAAGAGAATGTGTACTGTACATATTCCCTGTTAATTGTCTGGTACCGTTTTTGGCCTGCAAATATTATCCAGTCTGGGTGTGTTTAACAGTTTTCTGTCTATACTCTATCTTTTTGCTGATTGGGTTACTCTAAATTAACTAGTAGCTATGAATGTTTTGTATAGACATACAGTAAAATCTGTATGGTCTATTTTCAGCTTAACTTACTATGTTACTATGTAGCTTATGTAACGTATCTCGAACATATTACCTGTGCCATGCACAATGTTATGGAGGCAGATGAATCTTGGGCAGATTCATTTATGGTTAAGAAACTGGTATAGGGAGTATGGACTTGGATTTTTAGAAAACTGGCCTAATTTTTTCCATTGTTTACAGGCTCTTTGTCAGGGACTGACTGTGTTTCAGTGATGATGGGTCAGCTGTTTTTAGCTAGAAGGTTGGAGATTTCAAATTGGGCAAGGGGGTGGGCGCAATAGGATGTTTTGTGGAAGAGGATCTGGTTATAGTAAGGAAATGGGAATGGAGAGATATCATACATGACAGGGAGAACAATAAGCCACTTATATTGGATGTAATAACTGGTACCTGAATTGAATGTATGTAAGTTGAGAAAACTACAGTATAATGACTTTGTTTGAAAAGCTAGGGTAAATAGAAAGAGGTGTGTTTTTACATTAAGCATGATTCTGATACCAAGTTGTGAAGCAGAATAAGAGGTCTGATGTCTTATGGGCTGAACTGTGGATAACATATTTATACAGGCTGGCTTCCACCCATAGTTCATTAATTCCAGCTCTGTTTGTTAGTAACACATGCTGTATGTAGAATCAGGCTAAAGGTAGTGGCTAAAGCCCCAGTAAGTCAAATAATTCAAAAGAGCATTCATAGCTTTGCAGTTTTTCCTTCCACTATTACTCTAAACATATCCTGTATCTAGTGGAAAGAATTGATTCTTCTATTAATTCTACAATATAATATGGGTGGAAGCCATGCCCTATAAATTTAACATATTATAACTTGGCAGTTAATAAGCTGTTTTCATGGTAACATTGCACAGAAAACTTTGTATACAAAGCTTGTTTTAATTGATTTTAACAATTCATGAATGAGGATGTCCCTTCCATGTATATGCACAATGTATGCACCCTTTCATTGCATATTGGTATGGCTGGGAATTTGAGCCATATGTATAGTCGCAAAATGAAAGATATTCATGAGTAGGGATGGGTGAATTTTGACTGATTTCACTTCAATGAAAATTCGCCTGCAGTGAAAATTCACCAAAACGCATTAAAGTCAATGGGTGTCAAAACTTTTTTGACAAGCATCATTTGCTTTAATTACACAGATAATAACTGGAGAAACAATTAATAGAAACAATTTTATAAATGTTCTATCATATAACAGATTATTTAGGATGGAATTTACCCAACTTTGTTTAAATTTGGCCAGTCCACATTTTATGATTTTCTCACACTCACTTGACTCACTTTCATCAGGTGTGGTGCCAATGGATTCAAGAAAAGTAGTAGAAAAAGATTTAGTTCCAAGAAAAAAAAAAGAGATTATTATCTCATCCTGGCAAATGTAGGCCTGTAAATGTGACATCCGTTGTGGTCAAGCTGTTTGAAGGTTTTTTTTAAGGACAAGGTACTGTAAGTCTTTAACTCAAGTTCCCAGTATGTAATAGAACCCCTTATATTGTACCTGATTACCAAATTACTTTTTAAAAATTCCTCTGTCTTCTCAAGTAATGCCCTCTGTTAAATTTCACTAGTAAAGCTCTGTCTACAATTTTCTTTTATGTTGGCCACAAAGAACTAAATGAGCATGCACTAATATTCCACTTATCCCCCCAAGCATGTCAAAGTAAGTTGGAGAACTACTGTATGTACAGCAATGTAGCTAAAAATATGCAGCTGTCTGGATGAAGGAGGCAGGAGAAGAAGAGAAACAAGCACAAATTTGCTAAGTGGAGAACAAAGTGTGGTCAGTGTTTAGGAGAGCTCCTTCTCCTTAAAGGGAAACTGTCATGGGAAAACATGTTTTTGTTAAAATGCATAGTGCTGCTCCAGTAGACTTCTGCACTGAAATCTATTTATCAAAAGAGTAAACAGATTTTTTAATATTCAGTTTTGAAATCTGACATGGGGCTAGCCATTTTGTCAGTTTCCCAGCTGCCCCTGTTCATGTGACTTGTGCCAGCACTACAGGAGGGAACTGCTTTCTGGCAGACAGTTTTTTTCCTTCTCAATGTAACTAAATAGTACGCAGTGGGACATGGGTTTTTACTATTGAGTGCTGTTCTTAGATCTATCAGCTGTTATCTTGTGTTAGAGAGCTGTTATCTGGTTACCTTCCCATTGTTCTTTTGTTAGGCTGCTGGGTGGGGGAAAGGGAGGGTTGATATCACTCCAACTTGCAGTACAGCAGTAAAGAGTGATTGAAGTTTATCAGAGCACAAGTCACATGACCAGGGGCAGCTGGGAAATTGACAAAATGTCTAGCCCCATGTCAGATTTCAAAATGAAATATAAAAAAATCTGTTTGCTCTTTTGAGAAATGGATTTCAGTGCAGAATTCTTCTGGAACAGCACTATTAACTGATGCATTTAGAAAAAAATATTTTTTCCCATGACAGGATCCCTTTCAGCACAAGGTGTGTTAACAGTTTTTTATTTATGCGCATGCTCCAGGGTCTCTAGGGAAGGAGAGGTGAAACTTGGGATTTTACTTGATTGGTTACTGCTAGTTCTTTAAAAAATCAGAAAGAAAATTAATTTTTGCTTTTAAATTATATGAACAATTGCCATTGCCAATTATCTTCATACTGAATACTGTAATCTGGCACCATTAACAGTAGTGATGGGCGAATTTATTCGCCAGGGGCGAATTCGCGGCGAATTCCCGCGATTCGCCGCTGGCGAATAAATTCGCGAATCACCAGCGAAATTTCGCTTGCCGAAAATTCGCCGAAAACGAGTCGCGCGTCAGTCGCGCGTCATTTTTGACGCGACGCGACGAAAACGACGCGACGCGCGTCGAAAACGACGCGACGCGCGCCGAAAACGACGCGACGCGTCAAAGTTGACGCGACGCGCGTCAAAGTTGACGCGACGCGCGACAAAATCGTCCCGCGACTCGTTTCGCGAATTTTTCGCCAATTCGCGAATTTCTCAAGAAATTCGCGAATTTTTCGGCGAAGCGAATCGCGGGAGATTCGCCCATCACTAATTAACAGTAAATAAAAATTTCCAATGTTATAGACCTCCTTTCTTCCATGATCAAAGGAGGGTTATTGCCAGTGATACTCAAGACAAAATATTTTTTTTATTCTTTATATAGCTATGTTTTGATAATATCCCCTCAACCGTACTTATTTTCTAAGAACAAATCTAACATATCAAGTTAGAATCATCTGTTTCCTTAATTAATTTTCCATTTTCTGACTTTTTAATCTTCTTCCATGTTGTTTTTTTGACCAGTGAGTGATAATGATTCTGACAATTCTTACTAAACTGCTAAGAATAAAACGGAAGTTGTACAATATAAGAATAACTAATAATTGAATTACAGAGACAAAGTTAACACATAACAAGACTAATGTGTTTATAAATTTGACCTGCATTTATTATCTTGGTCGGGCACAACCTCATTTTCCTGCCTATGTTCTCTTTTTTGCTTGGAATGTCCAGTTGCTTTGCACTTATCACTAGAAGATGCTGTATATCCTGACCTGGATGAATAAAAATCTTCATAGATATATTTTCAAGGGATAAGTCAACAAGATTCCTTTTCATATATAAGGGTTTTTAATAGTGCTATCCTTCAAACTTCTGAATATTATGTATTAGTTCTATTATTTATTAGTTCTAGCTATGAAGTTTGCTTTTTGTATTCTTTTTCCCATGCTATTTTTACCGGTAGACACCTCATCACTAGAACTACAGTATTAGTGAAGGCTATTTTGAGATAATTTCTTTAATTTTAGCCACAATTTTTATAAAGCTTAGACATATCCAAACAATATGTAGCAGTGTGGCTAGTATTTCTATACATTGCCAACATTTAGGAGAGAAATCTGGATAGAGGAGTAAAGCTGGGTATGATAACAGATTGATTAGGTAGATATTCTCTTTAATTGTATATTAGAAGTCTTGTATGCATTGCTCTATATTTTTTTTAATCTAGGATGTCCATTTCTTATAGTACTTGATGATGCTTATTAATCCCTTTTGAGGAGGTATTGATTTTTCATAACAATGCACAGTTTAGGTAGATGTTTAAAAATTTAATAAAACTTTAACTCCAGGTTTAGCATTTCTAGCAGGAACAGAAAATGTGCTAAATCTTTGTGACACTCTGAATTTTCTGACATTAAAATGTAAAAATTAGGGATGTCGCGGACTGTTCGCTGGCGAACTTGTTCGCGCGAACATCGGCTGTTCGCGCTCGCCGGATGTTAGCGAACGTCGCCCGACGTTCGCCATTTTGGGTTCGCGTTAGTTGGCATTTTTTTTTGCCCTCTCACCCCAGACCAGCAGATACATGGCAGCCAATCAG
>CM044447.1:95554242-95578855 GCA_024363595.1 Xenopus borealis
GTCTGTTTTAGCTTTTAAAGTTCACCTTCCCATTGAAGTCTATGGGGTTCGCGAACCGTTTTTTCCGACGTTCGCTACATCCCTAGTAAAAATTGCTACAAAAGATCACTTTAAAACAAACAAACAAACTTATTCTTTAGATAGTAAATACATCCTTCACACTCTAATTTGACAAATGGGATAAATGATGTCCCTACAAAGAAAGAGTATGTTACAGGACATTATAGACAGATAGTGGGGTGATTTTTTTTTTTAACAAAGAAAAGACCAAAGAAACAGTGGTGACCCTTTTATGCTTTAATTTTAGCAACAAAACATATTCTCATTTCATTAACAACGTGAGCAGTGAATAACCTGCCAGGAGATTGTGTAAAGGCAGATTAAAAGTCACATTTATCAAAGGTCAAATTTTGGGGCAAATTCACTAAGCGCCGAAAATGCGCTAGCAACACCTTTGCCACAATTCGCTGCACTTCTCTAGGCGAATTTTTGGCAGGGAGCTGCTAATTCACTAAAATGTGAATTTTCGCACAGGGAGGCAAAAAGTAGCGAAGTTGCATGAGAAAAGTTTTGCTAGCGATGCTTAATTTGCATACGGCGCAAAGTTTAAGTAAATGGACGTATATGTAGCCACAAATACATTACACTACACAAGCCTGGGAAGGCTTCACACAATCCATTCATGCAACTCTCACAAGTAACTCCTGTTTCTAAGAGTTGCATGATACATTGGTAATCCTATCACAGTAACTACACAGAATCAACACCTCTGTGAATTTCAGATGTCACCCTGAAGTGTTACCATGTGCTGTTGTGATTGGATTGTTGGAAGAGTCTATATGCTGAGAACTCCCTATACCAGTCAGTTGAACGGAAGAAGCTGCACCGATGAGCAGTGAAACATCTTCATTAAAAAAATTTCAGCAAGTCCAGTTTGAATTACTTATTATTATTAGATATACCATGAAATGGATGAATGATAATCTTCATAGCCATACTCAAAAATACAGTTACACATTCTCAGAAATAATCGCTTGCTATAAGTAAAACTGCAGTTGTAAAGCAGTGGATTAAATAGGACAGTTTGGCCTAAAGTCCACAAACAACTTTGTGTGCTGCTGTTCATGATAGTCTAAAAACTTCTGAATGCTGAAATCTAGTTGTTTTCTTCCCAGTAGTTCTGCATGTTAACAAACTTGACAACTAGTAAAAACTGGGGAAAATAAAAGCTAAAAAAGGGCAATATATAAATAATGTCCATTAGTAACATTGGATGCTTACCAATCAATCTTAGAATCAGTATTTCATAAGTACAGTGCATTGGGATAGTCATTGGATCCTCTACAATGTTGTCCACCTAATCCAGTTCTAAAACATGGTGCCTAATAAGAGATAAACCCCCCTAATTAAATATTTATATATACTGTATTTGTGCAGCAGATCCCCTGAGAATATGCAGGAGGGGGACTGATTCAATGTTATATGAGGAATTTCTTTGCCCTACAAACACCCCCATAATCCTAATAGATTATTAGCTATCTTGATTTTTTCATTTGTACAGGCATGGCATCTGTTATCCAGAAAGCTCCAAATTACAAGAAGGCCATCTCTAATATAATGTTCTAATTTTTTACTTTCCTCTACAATTATAAAGCAGCACCCTTTACTTGATCCCAACTAAAACAGTTAATCCATATAGAAGGCAGAACAATCCTATTTCATTATTAAGGTGTAATCAATGCTTAAATTATTTTTAGTAGACTTAAAGGGTAATAAAAGAAAACATAATTTGCAGTAACTTTCTACTATGTGTTAAATAAATGGAGTGCTTTTAAAGTTATTTGTAAAAACCATTGAAAATACATGTGTTTGTATAAAGCCAGCAATGTACTTGTACTTTATTCTTTCTATACTACAATATGAATAGGGCATCTTGTTTAATGAATTATGGCCAATCCTGATTTATTTCAGTGGTGCCAAAGCCAGCTACAAAAAAGTAATTGTATATTTCCCACCTGAGTTTGAGAACCCAGAGAGAATAGAAATCCTATGTAAAGCACTCCAGTCTTGCAATCTTTTATTAATTTATCAATATAAACATTTTATTTGCATTAGAATCAAATTTATTACACCAAACTTTAAAAAACACATTGCCATAATTACTTAGTCCTACTCTACATAATTCATAAATAAAGACTAGTATTAAGAGTAAGTGTATGAAATGTGGAACTGTTGAAAAAAATAAAAATACAAGCTTCATCATCTGAAATAATTCATTTTCTAAATATGAATATGAAGTAAAAATTCTGAAATAATCATGTTTATCTTCATTATCCCTCTTTCAGTATCTGTTTCTCTTCATTCTCACTTCTTGCAGACGTTGAGTGATTTTGATGGACAGATCCATTGTCTTTTAGGGGGGGTCATTTTCCTAGAAGATGTATTAGAACTAACTTAACGGGTGGTTTGCTTTTAAATGAACTTTTATTATGTTATAGAATGACTGATTTTCAATTGGCCTTAAAAAAATTTTTTGCGCCTAACTTGCCTAACCAGGATGTATGTAGTGTTTTCCATTTCCAATAGTCTGCTTGTAATGCTTGTTGCAGAGGAAAGTAGTTTAATTTAAAAATGAGCTCTGGGTCCCTGGGTAATTTGATCCTCAAATATGTGAGAGAGTTTTCTCTTTCTCATTCAAGTGGAAAGTTACCCTTTAATAGTTCAAGATCTTGGGCTGGGGTGTGTATGGGAAATGCCTGGGGTTTAAGCAAATTAATATCATACCATGATACATGGTAGAACTCATCCAATTCTTATAGTAGGTTGTGTATAGAAATATTGGGACTTGTGAGGGACAGAATGATGTCTGCAAAAAAAACTATAGTCTGAGAGCCCTTCTGTGTTGATATACTTGTAATATTCAAATTCATTAGGATTTTGCATGCTATGGGTTCTAACAGCAGTGCAAAAATCAGTGGGCATAATGGGCACCCCGCCTGGTGCCATTGGTGATGGAGAAGCCATCTGACAGGATCCTCAATGTGTTTACCTTAGTTGTAGGGGCAGAATTTAGTACCAAGATTGTTTAATGAATGTGACACCAAATTAAAATCTTTGTACTGGGTTCCAGAAAGCCCCAATGGATTTTGTCAAAGTCCTTCTCTTTGTCTAATGAAAGTAGTAGGGTTAGGTATTTATATTGCTTTATGAGATGCAGAAGGATGTGGAAATTCCTGGTATTATTGGGAGCTTGATGCTCTTCTACAAATCCTACCTAATCAATATCTTATTAGTGAGTGTAGAATTATGCTGAGGCGTTGAGCTAGAATTTTGGATTAAAGTTTTAGGTCTGTGTTCAGCAGAGCTATTGGTCTATAGTTTTGATAAATGTTGGGTGATTTCCCCGGTTTAGGGACCATTGACATAAGTGCTTGCAGGAACTCTGGGTTTATATCGCTTGTTTCCATTGTGTTTTTAAAGAGGGTTAAAAGATGTGGATTAAGTATGGCCTTGCTGTTCTTATAATAAATGTTTGTGAAGCCATCTGGCCTGGTGTTTTCCCATGTTTTAACAACTTGATGGCCTGTGATATTTCTTTGGTGGTTATTGGGGTATTTAAGGCCTCTCTTTGATTGTGTGGACTGTGATAAGTTAAGGGCAGTTTTTGATATGCTCCGTTGTCAGTTTTGGCTCTTATGCACCAGTGCATAAGTTGTATAGGGAGGTATAGTAAGTTGCGAAATGAGCTGCAATTGTGTCTTTAATTTTTGTATTATCTGTAACACAGGATATTCTAGAATGGGCTCGTTTAGATCTCATTTGTATTGCTAGAAGTCTGTTTGTTTTATTGCTTTTGGTATAATAAAATTGTTGTAGTAGTTTTAGTCAATATTATATTAGTAGTTGGTGAAACTGATTCTGTCATTATTTTTATGGTCTATGGTTTTTATTTCTAAATTACACTGTTGAGCCTCCACATATATTCCATCTCTATACCAACTGGGGCATGGTCAGACCAGGTTTATATACCTATCCAGGCTTTAGTTACGAGTGATGAGGTTTGCCTATCTGTAAACATGATATCTATGCTTGATGACATTACATGCATAGCTGAGTAATAGGTGCATTCCCTGTCTAGTGTTTGTTTGGCCCTCCATATGTCTACTAGTGATAAATTGTGGAATACGTCTCTCATTCTTTTAGCTGCTCTGGCTCGCAATTTAGTGATTTGTGGGGATAGCCTGTGGATGTCTGAAACCGGATCTAAGATACAATTAATATCCATAGCCACAATACACCTTTGTTATGCTACATTAAATATGGCAGTGTTTTAGAAAGAAATTGAATATGGTTGTCATTGGGTGCACAGAGGTTAATTAGTGTTTAGTACTGGTTCTCTATAGAGCATACTAACATCAGATATCATTCTATGGGGTCTGCAAACAGTTGATGCTTTTGAAACACAATTTTGGCACTTTAAATAATAGAATTTTTTTTGATTTAGACTTGGAGTAGGCATGAAACTTACAGGTTCAACAGGTTCAACTTAGAGTGACGAGAGGGCTGGAGCCTTGTTCCTATTCAGTGAGTCTGGCAGATACCAGAGGGTGTCACAAGGCCAGTGCGCTCACACTGCCAGTTCTTGTTTCACTTTGATACAAAATAGAGCTGTGAGTTGATTCTTTACCAGGATTCTGTGCACCAGGCCCTGGGTCTATGGATAGACACTACATACTTGGTGATGCCCTGTGTGGGCAAAGGGACAACTGAACCCTGATATTTTAGAGAGATGCTGCCCAGGATGAGAGAGAAATGCCTTGAGATGGAGGCTAGTTGGATATGCTTTGCTCTTCTCACACTGTGAAGGGTGTTGGGTAGTGATGGGTGAATTTATTTGCCAGGCGTGAATTTGCTGCGAAATTCCGGCAATTCACTGCCGGCAAATAAATTCGCGAAATGCCAGCAAAAATTTGCCTGCTGAAAATTCGCTGGCGTAAAAAAAAAACAGACGCGTAAAAAAACGAAAAAAAAAAAATTACGCGACAGGCATCAGAAATGGGACGCAACTCGTTTTGCTAATTTTTCAGCAATTTGCAAATTTTGCTGGAAATTCGCAAATTTTTCAGCGAAGCGAAACGGGATAGATTCGCCCATCACTAGTTTTGGGAGCATGCCCTAAAGATTCAAGCAAGCTATGTGCACAGCTAGGAGAGCTTGGAGCCTCTGAGGATGTCATCACTGTGGCTGCCTGTTTCATCTCTGTGTGAGCCCCCGGGGGAGTCTACCTGTGGGAGGGTAGAGAGAGAAAGGATCCATCATTCTTCTGTTGCTGTGCCTGCCACATGGGAGCAAATACCTTTGTCCAGCAGGAGTGGAATTCGGGCAGGTAGCGCTGCCTGTGGACAGAAACACTCTTTGGGGAAAAGGGGCTGATAATCTGCCAAAAGAGGAGTGTGGGACTTTGACTGGCAGGGAGGTGGCCGGATGGGACTGCAACAAGTAACCAGTGTGGTCATTATTATGATGTGAATGCATAATTACTTCTGCACTTTCTTTATTAAAAAGTTATATTTGTTAAACAACACTATGGGGCAGATTTACAAAATTCACATGAATGCTTCTAAATTCAATCGAATTTTCAAAAAGAATTGAATTTGAATTTGAAAATTCGATCGTAATGAATGATTCGATTAATACAAATAAAATTCTATTAGAATATTCTTCAGTTGAATTACTTGACCTTTAATTTTTAATTCGACTGCCTAGTTTGCCAGATTAAAGCTACCAAATTGCTATTAAACCCTATGGGAAGCTCCATCAAATCAAATGGTTAAAATCATTCGAATCGTTTGATTTGAACAATTTAATTGTTTGATCGAATTTTTTTTATACGATCGTTCGATCGATTGAATTGCGGTAAGAACCTTCAAATTCGATATTCAAATTTGTAGGTTTTAAATTCGGCCACAATTTGATAATTGTTATTCATTAATTCACCCTCGAATTCGACCAATAGTAAATCTGCCCCATGTATGTTTTACTGAGAATCCCCACCAATATTGTATTTTATTTCTGAGTTTTGTGGTGACTTCTGTGAATGCTATTATTTTAGCCAGAGTTGTTTGTGAAAGATCTGCATAGGTTTGAAGATCTGCATATTTGATTGGCCAATTATCCATTTTGTGGGATGCTTGAAGTAGTTTTCTTTGATGGCACATCAGACAATACTGTCTCCAGTAGGCCTCTGAGGTAACGCTCCAGGTCTTGCAGTTGAACTGATTCTGGAATACCTATTACTTTCAGGTTACTCCTGTGTCAGTGGTCCTCAGGTTCGGTCACTTAATTCTACTTTTCCAAAAAGCTAAATTTTCTCATTTTGATGAAAAGCATTAATATTCTTTGCCTTCTTCTTGGGTAATATTTCATACCATCCCCAATCATTTATGTCAAAGGATTCTGGGACCTACTTTTGTAATTGTTTTTTTATTTTTATAGAAGAGGTTTCAGTCACATAATAGAAGTAATTTACTTCAGGGAAGTCAGTGTGCAAAAACACTTTTAAGGATTGCCACAGAAGGATGTAACCTCTCCTTGCTGACTACCGTCTTTACCTTTACTTAGTAATTTATTGGATCCATGACAAAGATTGTGTGTTTTACACAATAAATGCAAATGCAAGGAGGTACCAACAAGCTTATCACTATATCACAAGCTGAAACCCATGATAGATATTTTTAATTATGGGAAGTATTTATTAGTTATTTTGTTGAATAACATTTGCTTGAAAGACATGTATAATCTTTTCATTCCGCATGATGAATCATAATTTAATTACAAAAAGAAAATGTTTCCAACAAACCTAGTGCATACATATATATAATATCAAAATATGCTTCTGTTGCAAGAAAAGTTGCTAACTTACAATAAAAGTGTCAGAATATACCCATTGCTAGTATAGTGACCCACTAGTTTGTGGAAGTTTAACCTTATTGATAAGAAATTATACTACATTTTTAATACACATTTAGAAGTTTATAATAAATAAAATGAAATTAGATTATGCTCATACAATGTTGCAAAAACACATTGGCCTCAGAATCTCACAATTTACCATCTGTTCACACAATGACTAAGGAAGGTTTATTAATGTGGAGTTTGAGGCACTCTTGAACATAAATTCTCAGTGACTTCAATGGCCATTTAAATTACACTGTGGCTCAATAGTTACTGTCACACTTAAATGAAAATCCTCAAGAGAATTACATAGCTGCTGTATATCTCAGGCAGCATCAATGAGAATCTGCAACACAATTTGTCCACGATGTTATTTATTCTCATAGATAAAAAACATAGGTTATGCTTGCTATAAGAAAAATTGGGTTGGTAAAAAAGAGCACCGCAGGATATAGATGAAAATAGTATCATTTAGAAATCTTATGCAGTCAGCAATCCAAGGGTGTTCATACTACTAACTACAACATTCATAATTTATGGAGTTAATTAGATATCAATATCATGTTGCTATGTCAACAAAACATAGTAACTATAGTACCTCTAATTAGGAGTGAAATCTGACCTTAATTCAAGATATCCTGCAAAATAAGTAACATTTCTTATTGGTCACCTGTTTAAAAGCAAGCATGTTATTGGTTGATAAGGGTAACTGCACCTGGGCAAAGCTAATTTATTTACTTGATTTTCCACAAAGAAAGTGTTCATTGATATAGGGAACAACACACCCTTAATTAAAAAAACAACTTGCTTGGATGCAGTTACTGTACATATGGAACATGGAGGAGCACTAACCAAACAAAAAACGTGTAAAATAAAAAAAATACCATACTCCACAGACTGCTAATAATGCACTGTTATACTCTGCTCATCCTTGGCTATCAAAACACAACACATTGGGTTCAGAATTTTGCACCCTGTTGCACAACCTTTCCCCACAGACATTTGGTGGAACACAAGACAGAAGGGTGTAACACCAAGCACCAGGATTCAATCGGCAAGGTGTGAAATCAGCTCATCCCTTCGCACCAGTAAGTAAAATATCACAGTTGAAACATCAGTAATGACCTTATAAGCCATACCAATTTAATAGGCAATAATGTGCTATGCATCACTGACTTTGTTTTTTGTGTTTTCATTCATGCTAACAATATGTACTTTATTCCTAATGAGTTTTGCTAGGCTGTAATGTGCTAATCAACACAGACAAGCTGATAGTAGATGCCTTATGTTTCTATCAATTCAAATAATGTGTAGTTTTTCTCTGTGTGTTTGGATTGCATTTAATAACTAGCTTTTAGGAGGTTGATCATTTATTTGGTCTTGATTAAACTGCCTGCCTGCTGCTAACAATTAGTTCATGATATACAATGTGTTAAAATTGTGCATAACTAATGTCTGTCTTTTTGCTTGTTTGTGTTAATTAACTTTTTATATTTGCCATTAACTTTTATATTTTATGGTAATTGATACAGATGAAGCCACTTTGGTTTGTGTGTTTGACACATAATAACTAAACCCAGACATCCCACGTATCCCATAAAAGGGCAGAACTACACAGAAGACATTGCAGCAGTTCTGTCGGATCCGATGCTGAGTGACAAAACGCCCGCGTCAAATCAGATCCAACAAGAACAAGGTAAAGTGATAGGAAGTCAGACGGTGCCGCAGGGTTGATCTGTCTAGACACGACTGTCGAATGAAGACACAGCTTGCAGCATTTTCATCCAATAGTTGTGCCACGTCTGATCAACCCTGCAACACCGTCCAACTTCTTTGTACTTTACCTTGTTCCTGTCAGATCAGACTTGACGCTGGGCGTTTTGTTGCCCTGCGTCAGATCCGACAGAAATGCTGCAAAGTCTTCTGTGTAGTTCTGCCCTAATACAGAAAATTGTGTCAAAGCATCCCATCTAAATAAATTGTTCAGCATTGTTCGCAATGGTGCATTGGTATGCTAATGAAAACGTTAAATGCATTAAATGAGTTAAGATGACTTTAGGTAACACAGTTTCTTCAGTTAATCCTGAGTCATGACACATTTCACACACAAATCCAAGTGGCTTCATCAGTACATTTAGATTTATTTTATCTTTCATAATATCAAAGGGGAGAAAAACTATTTGAACTTAACCTGTTAGTTTTAGTACTGGCTACTATATATAGTGGGGATTTTGTCAAATGGAATTTTAGCCCTCAAATTCAACTGGCGAAAATTCAAAGTGTTCGATTTTACGATTGAAATTCGTCAAAAAATTCTGAAAAAACTGCCTATGGGGGATTCATATAGGCTTCTATTGCAATTCGGTAGGTTCAATCTGGCGAAGTAGGCAGTTGAATAAAAATTTAAAGGGCAAGTTTTTTGTCTGGCGAATATTGGAACGATCTAATATATATTTATTTGATCTATTCGATCTATTCGATGCGACCGAATATTCTATATTCGATAGTCGAAAATACTTAATTTGCATATTTGAATAGCCGCACAATCGAATAGAGACTATTCGATCGAATATTCGAATTCTTCACACAAATTTAGTAAATCTGCCCCTTGGTAATAAGTAACTTCCAAGACAGAAGTCTGTATTTATTCATCATAGAGTTTTCATAACAGTGCAACAGTATATAAAAAACATATGTAGGGACCCATAAGTAGCATGGCCCTTATGGCTTCTTCCCTTGCCCTTACTTTAACTACCTGCTATTGGACTAAGGTCCAGATAGTTATAATGTTTCACATTAATTGTGACAGGTTGTGACCCACCCCCTGCAGTGCTGTATTAAAAGTACTTGCAGGGAGGGGCACTTCCTCTCTGGCCTGCAGCAGCTACTATCACTCACAAGATCCATTGAGCCTGGAGTCAAGGCCCCAGAAGTTATACTCTAAAGGTACTACCACTAGTGATGGGCGAATTTATTCGCCAGGGGCGAATTCGCGGCGAATTCCCACGATTCGCCGCTGGTGAATAAATTCGCGAAACGGCAGCCAAATTTCGCCGCCAAAAATTCGCCCGCAAAAACGAGTTGCGCGCCGTTTTTAACGCGACGCGCCGAAAACGACGCGACGCGCGCCGAAAACGACGTGACGCGTCGGAAATGACGCGACGCGCGTCAAAACCGTTTCGCGAATTTCTCTAGAAATTCGCGAAAAATTCGGCGAAGCGAATCTCAGGAGATTCGCCCATCACTAACTACCACCTGTATTAAGTCGGGGAACAGGGCCCCGTGAATGAGGAATAGTCAGAGTGAGGATATTCCTGTCATAGCACTCTCTAGGAGAGGTGAGATAGAGAGGAAAGAGAGAAAGGGCAGCTCAAAGCCCCATCAAGGAGGATAGTAGGGAGTAGCTCTCCCCCAGGCTCTACCTTGCCTGAAGTGAAGGGACCTCAGAGATAGGGACTACAGGAAGAGTATTTAACCCCTGAGTCACCTGAACCTGCTGGTGAGATCCGGACCACATGGGCATTGATAACCTGGTTGGTGCAACTACAACTCCCATCCTTGTATCCTACCTGAGGGCATAAGCTACGCTGTACCTGTGCTAAGCATTGCTGCTTTATTACCACTGTTTGTGAGTATATGATACCCTGTGGATCTACATGTAAATAAACCTGTTCTACTTGTTTGCACAAAGAACCCCTGGCGTCCAACACCTTTATTACACTATATGCAGTATTGAGTTGTAGTTCAACTACCTCACACGTGATTTTCCACATAGCGAAAGCCCTACCTGAGAGTGAAAGAGTCGCGTGTAACCAATGCTCTACCTATGCTAGTTGGTTTGGTTAATTATAGCCAAGAAAGGGTTACACATATAATCTCATAAATTAATCCTCCCAGGTTGTCCACATACATAGGGCTTGTTTTTTGAGCATTAACTACCCTTAGTTTGTTTACTCCAAAAAATACATGGTTTCCAGACCTGGCTCTCCGAGCTTCAGTGAAGTACCTCATATACCTTGGTAGAGAACTCCCCTACCACTGGTGGTCACATTACTCCCTGCACCTGAACTAGGGTTGCTACCTTTTCTAGAAAAAAATACCGGCCTTTATATATTAAAGTTTTTCCCCAATTAATAACATTGGAATTAACCATCAAAAATACCGGCCAGGCCGGTAAAATACCGGCCAGGCCGGTAAAATACCGGCCAGGTGGTAACCCTAACCTTAACTACAGATCACCTGCTAACTGCACCCAGCCTCTGTTTTTCTGATTATATTCTGGGTCTTGTAATAGATCTTTCTGGGAGATATATGCTGCAAATTGTAATATTTTGTGAAAAGTGCTGCCTTTAGCATAGCTTTGCAGTTTGGTAACTTGGAGTAGAAAGACAAACAGTAATTTCCCATTTTAGATTCATCAGAATGTTTCTCTCCCAATCATGCCAGCCACATGCTTTGTTATACTGTATTGGGCATCAAACTGATCATGTTAATTTTTTTGACTATATCTTGTTACAAAAGTAGAAATAACACCATCATTCTAATAAAGCTACAGTTGTCCTGAAAAAAAAAAATAGTTTTCCTGCGATCTCCTGCGATTCGCCGCCGGCGAAAAAATTTGCGAAATGGCTGTGAAAATTTGCCAGAGAAAATTCGCGGGCATCAATTTTTCATGAAAACTTTAAAAATTCACGAATTTATAGTGAAATTGTTCGAAATTTACAAATTTATAGTGAAAACAGTTGAATTTCATGAGTTTTGTGAAATAGTTCAAAATTCACGAATTTATAGTGAAATTACTTGAAATTCACGAACTTATAGTGAAGTAGTTCAAATTTCACGATTTTTTGTGAAAACGGGTAAATTTCACGAATTGTTAGTAAAAATGTAAAATTTCACGAATTTTTTGTGAATTTTCCGATTTTGATATTTTCGCTAATTTCTCGGAAAATTTAGTGAAGCGAAACACCCCAGATTCGCCAATCACTAGTGGCAAAGTCAACTCTGGTGAAAGAGGTAATGTTCAGTAAAATCCGCATTTTAGTGAATTTGCAGAGTAACAATCATTCGCCAGAGCAAAAAGTCGCCTTCTGATAGATTGCAAACGAACACTAGTGGCGGTATCTTTCGCTAGTGAAATGGCGATATCCCTGAGGAAGCGAACGCTGGTGAAAATTTCACCCTTTAGTGAATCTGCGCCAGATCTCTCTGTTTGGAAGATCTCACTAATTATAATCAGTATGATGATGATACTCAAATATATTTATCCTCCCCCTTCATTAACAACCCCTTTCTTAACAGGCTCAAATCTTTAACTGTCTCCTAGCAATCCAACTGAATGAACCAGCTCCACCTCAGACTCAATCTAACAAAAATGGAACTAATCATCTTTCCGCTTATGCCTGGCCCTACTCCCCCATTTACCATCTATATTGATGGCATGCTGAACTGTCAACTCAGCACTCTGTCACAGTCTGGGGGTAATCTTTGACTTCTCTCTCTCTCATTCTCTGATCATACTAACACCACTGTCAAAACCTGACACTTTTCTTATGTGATATTGTCAAAATCTGTCCCTTTCTTTTACCTGCTACTGCCAAAACATACATGCATGCTCTCATCCTATCCTGACTAGATTACTGTAATCTTTTAATAACTGGTCTCCCATCCCTCTACAGTCTGTATAAAATACTGCTGCCAGAATTCTCCCAATCTCATCAAAAAGGATAAAGACCCCTCTTCTGCTGAGGTGATTATCATGGCTTTCCATAAAACAAAGAATAACTTTCAACTGGCACTTATATGGCATTGTCACCCACTGTAACCTACATCACTTAATATCACCCTATTTGTCTCTGTTGCCCTTCAACTTAAGACTGTGAACTCTGTGGGGCAGGGAGCTCCATCCTTTTATATTCTTAACACTGATTATTTAATCTGTATTATAACCATACTTTACATTTAGATTTACTGTATTTTTTTTACTTATTTGTATTGATTATTGCAATGACCCCTGCTTGTTCTACTAATTTATTGTTCTGATGTACAGTGCCTTGCCCTCAAGCAGCACTATACAAATAAAAATATACATACATATACATACATACAATACTGATTTAATTAAATTAAGTCATATGGTGCGACAGCTCACTTAACTCAATTGTCTGAAGTCTATTACTATATTCAAATTGAAATTCATTATTTAACAAAATTTAAAATTTTCAATTTCTAAATCAAACTTAGGAAACCAGTGTTATTTTCCAGCATACTTCTTATATGTTCTTCATTGGCTAACAACCACAAACTAATTAATTGCAAACATTTAGAATGCTGCCTATATTTCTCTTCATGCATTATTTTAGAATAGCAGGTATTGCCAGTTTCTATAATTAAATAAATCTTTGGCTAGAAATAAATTTGAGTGTTGACACTGATATAGTATGCAATGGTAGTTAGTATGTTAGAGTCTTTTCTACCTTGACAGTCTGGAGGTAGTCATCAGTGTATTTGATAAAGTGTTTTATGCAAATTAATTCATTTTTGGATAGAGATTGCAATGCTTAAACTGATTTGGGTGTACATTGTCAAACAATAATGCTGAAATACAAACTTTTTTATTGGATAAAGAATTTATTTAGATTTAATTACATAATCATTGATGTCAAATGGCAATCATAATCACATAAAATGCAGACAAAATACTGTACAATTTTATACATAAATGCATAACAAATACAAGATGATTGCTAAAACCAATTTAATTCTAATAATGCCCACCAAGGGATGTTTCATTCTATGTCTTAACTTCAACTTATAAATAGTGTATGAATAAGGTATTTGGAAATAGGGTAGCTACATTAAATACTCATTAAAAACATATTAAATCATATTTTAGAATTGTACTTATTTGGATATGGTTTTCATTTCTAGAATGTTTTTTCTGTTTATGTAATGTGTTATAGAATCTGTATTCTATATTGCATTAAGTCCTAAATAGAAGGATTCATTTATGACATTAAAATTTATACAAAATAGTGTGCCATTGACTGAAACGTTTCTATTGAACACGTACAAGATTTATTTAATTTAATTGCCGCCTTTTAGGTTTGTGAACCTCAGAGATCATTAGAAGTGTCTAGTCCACTATCAAAAGCTAAAGAAAAGTGAACAGCTATTTAATAATTAATCATTGAAATAGCAGGTTCATTATTAGAAAATATCTTCTTTGAATCTATGAAACTATCACCTTCAATTCTATACTTTCCTGACATGCACATAAAGTAATTATTTTATGACTTATTTCAAAGCTAAAATTGGCTCCACTCACCTGAGCACTACTAGTTTACACCACTTTGATTTCCTTTAAACCCTCCCATATAATATACAATGATGAAACAGGGATTCTTAATTATTTATTAATAATGAAATACAAATAAAATAGACAGTCCTCTTTGTCTCTGTCACCGTACCCCACACCATGTTATGCCTTAAAGTTAATATGCCTTATTTACACAAATCATTCTGACCAAACCTTTTGATCAGAAAGAAAGTAGAGGGATACTAAATACTAGATACTAAATTAATTCCTCTGGTTTTTTTGCATCTTTGATCAGCTCTCTGCTGACTGTAATGATACAATTTATTTTTGGCTTGGGAATGATCTATGTTGGTCCTGTATAGTGGGGTGGTTCCCTTATCCAGTTTATGGTTTGAATACTTTTCACAATGTTGAGTTTTCTCTAATAGTATCAAGAGAAGTAATTTTAGTTAATAATTCATAAGTATTTGATTTCAAAAACAGCCATCACAGCATTATGCTGTTTTAAAGCAGCTCCTGACTCATCTATTTAATTCCTATGGCCTTGTCTTTCTATTCTCCTGCTGGGTGCTATTATAGCATCTGCCACAACTCAAACATTAAAATTTGTTATATAAAAGATGGTGAGTTCATGTAGACGATAGGTGTTGCATTAGCAACATTTAAGCTATTTATTAATTGGGGATTTTCAGATTAATTAAAGATTTGGCAGCCTCATTTAAAATGAAAATTGTTGAAAAACAAGATTTAAAAAAAAATAGATATATAAAAATATGATTAAAAGGCAAAAATACTTTTTTTAATAAATCTGTCTGCTCATCAAAGAAAATAAAAGTTATAGACTCAGCTTGCCAAAAGTTTTAAGGGATGAAACCTAAGTAAAAGTGACTCAGGTGTTATGATTTATCCCAATATGAAATGCAACCTGTATAACTTTAACACATCTAAAATTGAAAACATAGAAACTAGCATCCATAAAGTACCTGTTTTAAATGCTTCATTGTTTGAGCAAAAATTTGCATAGACTTTTTTCTAGTTGTTTAAATGTTTGTTACAGGAAACAAAAAAATTTATTTGATAAAGAACAAAGTACCACAGTATAGTTATAGATGCCGTCCCACTTGCACTGACTATGATGCTTTATTAGTATAAGAAGGCCTGCCAAGCAGAGCTCATTTCATCAAAATTAATTACATCAGACATGAATTTCCAATCATGTGCTTTGACCCCAACTTCAAAATAATATGCTCACAATGAAAATGCAGCAAACAGGCAAATTTCTTGCTTAAGGAATGCAATACCCAATTTGTGCAGTCACTCAGTGAGTATCATACCCTCAAGCATCCTACTTTAATTGGACTGTTTGGCCATTCATGAAAAATGTTCAAGCAGGACTTTTCTGGAGTGTAACATAAACCATATTATTTTAGACATTTCTAAGAAGGAGAACAATGTAATGTACTAAATGTGGCTGAAAATATTTAACATTTTGCACAATAGATTTTTTCATCTGTAAAGGAACTGAACATTTAACATTTGAAGAAATAAAATAACACCACGTGCTGGCATGGTAAAACAACTCATCAATATAGAAAAAATATATTTGCACAGAAGAGTATAGTTTATGACGGAGGTAAAAAAAAAAAGTTGTACTAGTGATGACTAAATATTTTCCCAGATTTTTTGTGAAATTGGGTCAAAAATTTGCTGAGAAAAAAAGTAATTCACTTCAATGCATTTGTAATGAGACAAAACTTGAGAAAAAAACATCCATAAACTTTAATGCATTGGTGCCCATTCATACTAGTCTACTTTTAGCGATGATGTCCTATTATGAGCTACAGTACATTCATAAAAGCATTGTTAACATTCTCTTTCTGGAAAATGTTACTCAAATACTGATTTATGGCAACATTTATATTGTTATATTTAACAAACAACTATTTCTTATGTAACCATAACATAATAAATATCTGTATGAAAAGCATGAAACTAGAGGGTGATTTAGACAAGCTATTTGTTGAAAAGTATCTTGAGATCTATTGCTTACCAACTAAAGAGCTACTGATCTACCTTTTGGACACCCCTGCTTTAATGCAACTGGATTAAAAAAGTGTCATCAATAAACTAATATTTTGCTACAAAAAGTCCCAATGACAAAAAAGTCTGCCATAGTCAAATATATTTTGCTACAAAAAAGTTGATGTGACAAAAAATTTGCCCCTAGACTTTACTGTGCTTTGCAAATTTCTCGATGTTTTGCGCAGTTTCGCAAATTTTTTGGCAATATGAAACAAGACATGTTCAATCATCACTATTAGTGATTAGTAAACAAAATAGCTTACCCTGAATTTCAAAATTGAAGGTGCGAATATTTGTTCAGAATACACAAGAGCCATGAATAGAAATTACATTCTTATATATAGTTATCGTGAATTTTTTCAGCAGGCGTGGATTTGTGGCGAAACTACAGCAAAAATTCAAAGTGACTAAAACTTTGCTGCAAAAAAAAAGTTGCAGAGATGAAAAAATTGCTGCAAGAAAAAAGGTAAATTGATTTTGCATCAAAAAAAGAATTGTTGCATATTACATTTTTGTGTCATTTTGCAAATTTTTCAGTAATTCGCAAGCTGGACAGATTCGCTCATCGCTTCTTATAAACAGTACTTATTGATGTATTTTCTGTCACGTAATTCACAAACTTTTCTGTCATATAAGTCACTGAAATTTGAAAAAGGAGATTTTGTTTCTACAAAAACAGCATATAGAGATATGGGGTTGATGTGTTTATTTTTGTGCCCACTCACACAAGGGTATATGTGAGGGGGGTCAATGCAGGGAGGATGTAGGTATCAAAGGACCATTATTGTATATTTATTATTAAAATTATCCTTTATATAGCACTTATATATTGCACTGTTCTTTACAGACATTTCTAATCATTTATAATAAATTACCCCGTGGAAGGAAACTATAGCACCCAGAGGAAAGGGCAAAGGCATGAACAAATAGTGCCCTATTTAGAAACAAACTTCAGAGCTCAACAGTGCATGGCAGCAATGCTAACCACAGCTCCACTATGCCCATGATGATGTGCAGCTAACATCAGCAGTACAAACTTTATCAAAATTGAGCATTTGGTAATGTTTTTGCAACATTAGAAAACTGTATTCCATTGAATTAAGTATCCTTAGCTTTGCTTCTCACTTTTTTGTGTGTCTTGCTGTTTCATTAGCACAATAACTTAATTTTATAGATTAATGCTTAAATAACATTCTGGTAATACATGAAAGTGCTTCCTACATAAAGGAATGATAATAATGAATTTTGTGATGTCAAAATGTTGTCAGGGTTATCATCAAACAACTGAAAAACTATATTTTTACTGAAACTTTGCAAAATGATTGATGTGCCAACAAAATATTGGTCAAAGAAGATTAATGGGATTTTTGTGTAACAATGTTTTCAGCAAATGAGTCACTACAATTTCTTCAGATAGTCTCAAAAGACATTAAATGGCAAGTAATGAATTGCACATATAAAGGCACTGGTTAATTATTTCTAAGTTCATTACATTTTGAAATATGCATTCTATTATGAATGATCCATTAATTATTTGCTTGCGGCCTTTACTGCTCCGTTTTACAGAGTATTAAGGGACATTTTCCATTACTGAAGTTCCATCCTATGTTATGTTATTTCCGTCATTGCAGTGGTGTCTGCTTTAGTCCTTTTTATTGCTTTGATTCAAGTGTAACACTGAATGAAATAAAACATAGTGGGGGTCATTTATCAACACTGGGCAAATTTGCCCATGGGCAGTTACCTATAGCAACCAATCAGTGATTAGCTTTTTGAAGCCAGCTGCACGTAGAACAATGAATGCAGCAATCAGATTGGTTGCTATGGGTAACTGCCCATGGGCAAATTTGCCCTGTGTTGATAAATGACCCCCAGTGATAAGCAAAACAGGCCCATTTTGATTTGCTACAATATTTGCCAAACTCTAGAAACATTTTAAAAATGGCAACATTTCACCAAATGCATTATGAAATTACACTTCAGTTAACACATTAAAAAATCTCTCATGTTGCCAATTTTTTTCAAACATCATGCCTGGACAGATTTTTAGACAAATGCATATGATATCAAATGTATCAGTTGAGTCTCTACTCAAATCTTTGTGAAGCTGATGCGTCTGGAGATCTGCTGTAAAGGGTGGTCTATTTTAATGGCAGTAACTTTTTGTGTTTTAGTCTGTGTAATCTGCAAAAATGTTTTCAACTGTGCTGCTTTATACATAAGTTATTTACATATTTTGGGTATGACTGATAATACATTTATTGGTGATGTGTGCATTTTAGAAATTGCTGACCTCATTATTCATGTCAAAAATCATTTTGCTGTGCTTTTACCCTCTGAAATATATTAACTATGGATGAGTGAAATGATTTGGTATAAGTATAACTTGTTGATGTTCAGCAATGTCTGCTAATATGAAATTTTAAGGGTGACAAAAGCAAGCAGTCACTAACGTTCACAATGGCCTTTGACAAAACATATTACATTCACCCAAAAGTCTTTTAAGCAGTTTTTCAAAAAAATTGTAAAGATATGGAATATTGCACTCTTCTACAAATGTGTTCTTTACACCAGGGGTGCCCATAAGATTGGGATCTACCAGTAACTCTTTAGCTGGTGATCAGTAGATCTCAAGATACTTGTCAACAAACAGCTTGTCTAAATCACCATCCAGTTTCATGATTTTTATTCAGATATTTATTATGTTAAGGTTGCTTGTTAACTAAAACAATATACATTTTCCAATTAATCATTAATTAAGTAATATTTTCCATGGAAGAGAATGCTAACAATGCTTTTTATGGATGTAGCTCATAATGGGATAACATCCCTAAAAGTAGACCTTGCATTACTAAAGAATGGGCACTCCTGCTTTAGACCATAAACCTGCAGTCCTACGTTTTATAAAATCCCACCAAAGTTTACCACTCTCTACCCAGCCCAGTTGTTTTACATGTAAACAAACTATATTCCCATAGGTCCACCCGCCAAATCCCCAGACCAGCCCACTCTGGCTTGTTGCCAGGGAAATCTTTCTGTCATTTTCTATACATTGTCCTATGCAGGAATACATGCTTAATCTTTAGAGTTGTTTTCTCTTTTAGGAAATATGTGGTCTTTTCTAAAAACTGTAAAAATTTTCCACTGTCTTACTTCAGCATTCCTTATATTTTGTAGATGATTTACACACTTAAAAAATGTATCAGTTAGTGCTGCTTTTGACCACTGAGTTGGGGAGAAAGTTTGCCCCATTTAATTACTTGATGACCCTATCCACTAATAAAAATGTCTGCTGGATCTGGGGCCAAGTTTGGAACTACAGTAGGCCTCTCAAGAGTGCTCTTCTCTTTCTAAGTTCTCCTCTGCTGTAGTTGGCAAGCAAACACTTGCCTAATTGTTGCTACTTTTCCAGCTCTTGTCTCCTGACCTCCCCAGCCTCTGATGCCTAAGCTTCTACCCCACCATCCTCTTTCCCCCATCACTCTTGGATCCATTACCTCAATTGCTGCCCCCAAGTTAAGCTTGGGAGTCAAGGTAGATTGGCAAATTAGACAAGCCTGGAACAAGCGAGTACTTTACACAAGGTTGGTACAGCATCTCTAACTTGAGCATCATGCCCTGCTGTTATCCCTGCAAAAAGTTAAATAGTAACATAGTTTAATTGGGTTGAAACAATACAAAGTAAATCAAGTTAAACCCCTCCAAATGAAAACCCAACATCCATACACACACACCCCTCCATACCCTCACATAAATTATATATGGTCATTTACTAACTAGTGATGGGTGAAAAATTTCACCATGGTCAGATTCGCTGCGAATCTGCGTGTTTTGCCATGGGTAAATTTTATACTTGTTTGTGTATTCCTTGTGGGTACACACTTGTGCTGAGGGGATTGGTCTGGGAGGAGGTCTGAGGGAGGATGATGACAGGGACAGACCCCGGGAGCTGGCTCAGGAGGATAACAGCAGCAGTTCAGGGGGGGGGAACTGTGTGTTGTTGATGATGATGAAGATGAAGAGCCGGCTCCACCAACCACTGCTAGGAGGGGCAGGCAACAGGGCAGCACTGAACCTCAGTCCAAAGCCTATGGGTGTACGGGTGGGGAGCATCCCCAGCCCTCCACAGCAGGCAAGGCAGTGGCCCGTACTTCAGCAGTGTAGGCATTTTTCATGGGCCAGACAGAGGAACAGATGGCAGTAGTGTGCCAGCTCTGCCAGCAGAAGGTTTGAAGGGGTCAGGCAGGGTCACATATGGGAACTTCGGCTTTAAGTTCCCAGATGAATCGTCATTACAGGATAATGTGGGAGCAGCACCAAAGTGGCAGGGCACCAGGGGGCAGTGGTACTTCCTGTCCACCTCCTCCCCTTCCTCAGGGAAGAGGTGCTAGCTCCCCAGACCCTGCAGCAAGGGAAGAGGATTCTGAGGCTCACAGTCGGAGGCAGTCACTGTGGAGCTCTGCCTCTTCTGTAGCCTCCTCCTCAATTTGGCCCCTGCCCTGCCAGGTTTCCCTCCCCCAGTTCCTCACCCGCAAGACACCTCTCTCCTCCAGCCACCCCCATGTGCAGAGGCTCAATACCTCTCTGGCAAAACTTCTGGCAGTGCATCTGCTGCCCTATCAGCAGGCAAAGTAGCCCCCTTCTGACAGCTGATGGCTTCCACTGCCCTTAACTGGTGGATCCTCAGCTGCCATTATTTTGTCAGGAAGGTCATCCCTGCCCTCCACCAGCAGGTGGTGGAGAATGTGCCCCTGTTGCTGGATCATGCTGTCGGAGGCAGGGTGCACTGCACCACTGACATGTAGACCAGCAGGCATGGGCAGGGGAGGTACATATTGTACACTGAGCACTGGGTCACCCTGATGAGTGCTGGGAAGGGTGCAAGCAGGGGTGCTCCCCTCGTGCTACAGGTGCCTCCCTGTGGGGTACAGGGAAAACCCCACACACCCACTTCTTCCTCTGCTATAGAGGAGCCACCCCGGAAGCATACCCACAGTGCAGCACAAGCGATGTCAGGCTGTGCTGCAACTCCTCTCCCTGGGCAAGAGGAGTCATAATGCACCTGAGCTCATGGCCACCTTCCAGACTCAGATGCAGAGGTGATTCACTCCCCACCAGCTCCAAGCAGGTAACATTGTTTGTGACAACGGTAGCAACCTACTGGCTGCTATCCGCCTAGGCCACCTGACCCATGTGCCTTGCTTTGCACATGTCCTCAACACGTCTCGTTTCCTCAGCGGCGGATCCAAGATGGCGGCGCCCATTGCCGCCACGTGGTTGCGGAGCGCCGGCGCGGTGACGTCACACGCTTGGCGCCAAATTCAAAATAAAAGTACGCCGGAGACCCAGGTTCAATGCCCGAGTATAGCTCATTCTAGCTATTGTGTTCCTGGGTCTCTTAGTCTTGATTGTGATTCCTGTTGCTGATCCATTGCCTGTTCCTGACCTTGAATCTTTGCTGCCTGCCTTCTGAACCTGTTTGCCTGGACTTTGACCTCTCTTTTGGATTTCCCCTGTTTTGTACTTCGCCTGGACTCACTGGAAAGGACTTCCTCCTTGATCCTGACTACACCCCCTCGTGGGAGCCGGAGGCCCCCGCTGACATTAAAACTCGGGCCATGGATCCCGAGGAAGCTGCGCCGGACGTTGGAAGAGCCCTTCGCGGGCTGGCGTCCCGCATGGAGGCGTACGAATCCCAGCAAGTCAGAATTGGGCAAGTACTTGATTCCATTTTGTCCCGTTTGCCCTCTACTCCTGCTGTCGCGGAAATTCCTCGTGCTGGGACTGTTCCTCCGACAGCTATGTTGCCGGCCCGTGAGCCACGAATTCCTCCTCCTCCTCGCTACAGTGGCGACCCTCAGGCCTGCAGGGGATTCGTGACCCAATGCCTGATTCAGTTCGAGTTTCAACCTTCCCAGTTTTCCTGTGAGCGAGCGAAAGTGGGATATGTTATGTCTCGTCTGGAGGGCCGACCGCTTGAATGGGCAACACCTCTCTGGGAGAGACAGTCACCACTGACATATGATGTGAATGAATTTCTTCGGATGTTCAGAACCATCTTTGATGCCCCTGGTCGGGTCGCTACTGCCTCATCTCGTCTGCTACAAATCCGGCAGGGCAATCTCGGTGCCAGCGAATATGCCATAGACTTTAGAACCCTCATGGCGGAAACATCCTGGAATGAGGAGGCTTACAAGGCAGTTTTTTACCAAGGTCTGTCACCTCCCCTGAAGGATGACCTGGTATCCAGAGATCTTCCTGACTCCCTTGAAGAGTTGATCGCTCTCGCTATTAAGGTGGACACTCGCCTTAAAGAACATCAGGCTGATAAAGAGCGAAAAAAGAAATCTCTTCCAGTGCTGGCACCGCGCTTCCAGAACCCTGTGATACCACCGTCCTCTCTGCAGTTAACCACTTTCTCTTCGGAGGAACCCATGCAACTCGGGAAGGCTCGACTTACTGCACAAGAGAAACTTCGCAGATGTCTTTCTGGCCTATGTCTATACTGTGGCGGACAATCCCATTTAGCCGTTTCCTGCCCTGTCAAGCTGAGGAATACTCCTGCTCCAAGTAAGACTGGTTCCTTTGATGGTGGTGTGGTTCCTAAGCCTTCAGAACATTCACACCAATTTCATGTTCCTGTACAGATCCTGTTGCCCTCCCAGGCAGTACCAGTCTCAGCCTTCCTTGACTCCGGAGCTGCAGGAAACTTTATAGACTTGGCATTTGCAAAAAAGTTTGGCATTCCCCTCTTTCCAGTGACTCCTCCCATACGGGTCTTTGCCATCGATGATAGACCCCTCTCCACAGACACCATCACTCTGTCTACTGGTGAACTATCTGTCCAGACTGGAATATTACATCGGGAGAAGATGTCCTTCCTGATCATTCCTTGTCCCTCCACTCCTGTCGTGCTGGGTTTGCCATGGTTACGACTCCATAACCCTTCCATCGACTGGTCCTCCGGTCAAATCTTCCGTTGGAGCTTGCACTGTCAAAGACATTGTTTAATCTCTCTGCCCATCCAACGGGTTACAGCCTCCTCAACGAACTTATCCTCCTTGCCCTCCGTCTACAGGGACTACTCCGATGTCTTCTGCAAAAAGTCAGCAGAATTCCTTCCCCCGCATCGGCGGTATGACTGCCCTATTGATCTTCTCCCTGGAGCCATGCCACCCCGTGGGCGGACTTATCCTTTATCTCCTGCAGAGACTGCTGCCATGAAGGAGTATATCTCCGAGAACCTGCAGCGAGGCTTTATCCATCCTTCTACCTCCCCAGCTGGAGCTGGTTTCTTCTTCGTGGAAAAGAAGGACGGTGGGCTCCGTCCCTGTATTGACTATCGGGGCCTCAATAAAAGAACTGTTGAAAACAGATACCCTTTACCCCTTATTACTGAACTTTTTGACCAACTTAAAGGGGCCAAGATTTTCTCTAAGTTGGATCTCCGCGGGGCTTACAACCTCATCAGGATTCGAGAGGGCGATGAGTGGAAGACGGCTTTCAATACTCGTGATGGGCATTATGAGTACCTCGTGATGCCCTTCGGCCTCTGCAATGCCCCCGCCGTCTTTCAGGAGTTCGTTAATGATGTCTTCCGGGACCTCCTGGGGAAGTCTGTTGTTGTGTATCTGGATGACATCCTCATCTTTTCTCAAGATTTGGAGACCCATCACTCCCAAGTCAAAGAGGCTCTTTCTCGTCTGAGGGAGAATTCCCTTTTCGCCAAACTGGAGAAGTGTACCTTCGAAGTTCCCAAGATCTCCTTCCTTGGCTACGTTATTTCGTCTGAAGGCTTCGAGATGGATCCTGCCAAGGTTTCAGCTATCCAGAAATGGCCACTCCCCCAGAGTACCAAGGCGATCCAGAGGTTCATAGGCTTTGCAAATTATTACCGCCAATTTATTAAAGGCTTTTCTTCTCGCATTGCTCCTATCCTCTCCCTAATCCGCAAAGGAGGGAAACCCAACTGTTGGCCTCCTGTGGCCCTTGAAGCCTTCCAGTCCCTGAAGGACGCCTTCATTTCTGCCTCGGTTCTTCGGCACCCTGAACCTCACCTACCCTTCTTCATTGAAGGTGATGCCTCTGATGTCGGGGCGGGTGCTATCCTTTCCCAGAGACATTCTGCAGATGGTAAGCTCCATCCAAGTGCATACTTCTCCAAGAAGTTTTCCTCCGCCGAGCAGAATTACGACATTCGGAATCGTGAGCTCCTGGCTATCAAACTCGCCCTCGAGGAATGGCGTCATCTCTTGGAGG
>CM044447.1:95584191-95597456 GCA_024363595.1 Xenopus borealis
CTTCCTCCTTGATCCTGACTACACCCCCTCGTGGGAGCCGGAGGCCCCCGCTGACAGGTACGTAGGGTATGATGCCATTTTCGCAGGTTCATTACCGCCAGTGGGTCTTCGGCATGGATTCAGTGGCAGCATAATTGCCACATCAGCGGCACATCTGTGACCTGCCGATGTGATGAAATTCCACCCTGCACATGGTGGAGTGCCTCGCTTAGTTGGCAAATTTCTTCTGGTTGAGGCCTAACATGGCTTCTAAAAATGTTGCTTCTAATATTGCCTCATCATTTGGCAAATGTCTTTTGTTTGAGGCCTGCCTTATTTAATTCTTCTGGTCCTAATATAGTTTCTTCCAATACTATTGCTGCTGCTGTTGCCAATATTGCCTCATCATTTGGCAAATGTCTTCTGTTTGAGACCTGCCTCTTTGAATTATTCTGGTCCTAATATAGTTGATTCAAAATCTACTGCTGTTGCTACTATTGCCTCATTATTTGGCAAATGTCTTCTGTTTGAGGCCTGACTCATTTAATTCTTCTGTTTTAAAATAATTGATTCCAATACTACTGCTGCTGCTGTTGCTACTATTGCCTCATCATTTGGCAAATGTCTTCTGTTTGAGGCCTGCCTTATTTAGTTCTTCTGGTCCTAATATAGTTGATTCAATAACTACTGCTGTTGCTACTATTGCCTCATTATTTGGCAAATGTCTCCTGTTTGAGGCCTGCCTCATTTAACTCTTCTGTTCTAATAAAATTGATTCCAATACTACTGCTGCTGCTGTTGCTACTACTGCCTCATCATTTGGCAAATGTCTTCTGTTTGAGGCCTGCCTCATTTAATTATTCTGGGCCTAATATAGTTGCTCCCAATACTACTGCTGCTGCTGTTGCTAATATTTCCTCATCATTTGGTAAATGTCTTCTGTTTGAGGCCTGCCTCATTTAATTCTTCTGTTCTAATTTAGTTGATTCAAAAACTACTGCTGTTGCTACTATTCCCATAAGGTTGTCCAATTACTTCTGGTCAGGGTCTGGCAAGGCTCCTAAAAATGATGTGGCTTCCAATAATGCTGCATTTTCTGGCTAATTTGTTATGCTTCAGACCTACGTCTTTTTCTAATTATTAATTCTAATAATGCCGCATGGTTATCAAATATTTGGTGCCACTGCATCGAAATTCATCGCAGCGCAACAAACTCACCATGCTCATGCATGTGCGTCACGTTACGCATGCATTGTACGCACGTCAAAAATGGACGTCAACGGTATAACCAATGCCCTGCCCTTTTGTTGGAGTGGAAAACTTTTTCTCTACAGAGATGGCAGGTCCATGCCTGATGAATGATGCGCAGATGGAGTACTTCATCAGATTCCTGCACAGGGAGGGATATGACATAATGAAGCGGCTAAGGCCCAGGCTCCACAGGCGGTTCATTATTCATCTGAGGCTGCATGTTGTACAAAGAATCTTGAGCGATCTGAAGTGGCGGCACACAGAACTTGTTGATCAACTGAGAGGTAAAGTTAAAGGTAGATTTATTTAAACAAAATAAATATATTTCTCTTCTTAATCACAATAAATCCACTTGATTCCTATTTATTTGGCTATTTTGGAGCAAATATGAGTTTGTTTAGACCTGTTACTATTAGTAATGCCGCATACTTACTTAAAGGAAGTTTTATTTAAACAGAATACATAGATTTGCCTTCTTAATTACAATAAATCCACTTGAGTCCTATTTTTTAGCAAAAGTGTGTTTAGGTGAATAGTGCAACATCAGTAACAGTTAACTGTCATATAAGTGCAGAGAACAAGTAAATCAAATAGAGATTTTCTGCTGCAAAAGAAATCTTAATGGTGTTGCCTACCCCATACCTGCCAATGCCACACCTCATCCTGTGTAATTCATACTGTACAAATGCAATTGCGGTATTACTCAAACTGAAATTCTTTAATTAGCAGCTGAGTGGTTAGTGGATGATCCCACTGCAGAAGAGGGTGAGGCTGCAGAAGAGGGTGAAGCTGCAGAAGAGGAGGCTCAAACTGCTCCACCTCCTACATCACCAGAAGTGCGTGGCAGCATTTCAGCCAGTTGATTCTGAAACACAGACACCACCAATGCAACACCTCCTCTTCAAGATGGTGTCTGCTCTGGCTGAGCAGGTTGGCCTGCTTTATTTACTATGGCCTGACTTTATTCACTCCTTCAGGGATAACCCTCCTCCTCCTCCACCAGCAGCAGACTTCTAGTTGCGCACTGTGTGTGCCTTATGTTTTTGGACTGTGTGTGCCTTCAGTTTTATAAAAAAAAATTCTGTTAAAACCTGTATATTTGGAGTTTAGTCTTCATTTAACTAATACTCCAATAATACAGAAGTATGACAATTATTCTCAATCTCAGTCATGTAACACTGTTACCTACTATTTCTCATTCCTTACATTTACACATAAATATATGGTTCATTCATTTTAATGTGGGCTACAAAGCACCCAGATATTATGTGTTCAGATTTATTACTAATTGTGCCTGTGTTAGTAAACTACATATTAGTAATATTTAAACTATAGCTGGTACTTTTTGATTAAACATCAATATAGAATAGTAGTAGATACCATTACCAGTCAACCAAAGGTAATGTAAAATAATCACAGATGTTTTTAAAGGACAAGGAAAGGCAAAAAAATAAAATACAATTTTTACTTTTAATGAAAAAGAAACCTATCTCAAATATACTTTAATTAAAAAATGTCTAACGTTTTTATAATAAACCTGACTGTATGCAGTGAAATTCTCCCTTCATTTACTTCTGTGGAAAGGAATTGTCAGACAGTCCCTCAGGGAAACCATCATACTTATGAACGGCAGGGAGAGTCCCTGTCTTACTTCCCAGCCATGCAGAGCTCAAGCAGCTTTGTTTGTTTCCCTTAATTTCTACAAAGCTTGTAATTAAGGGAAACTTTTAATTGGTAGCCCCAAAGCTGAAAAAGGTGACAAACAAAACAACCATAGGAGATGGGTTGCATTGTGCATTTGTGACAAATTCTTTCAACGCGCGACAATAAAGCAACATTATTTTGATGCATGACAAATTTGCTACGCGCGTCTCATTTCACAAATGACTAATTACTAATACTAATACTAACTATAGAGTTTGGTATCACAATAGCCTTTGATATTATGTCTGTCCAAGAAATCATTCAAGCTTCTTAAAAGCATAAACAGAATCAGCCATCACAACATCACCCGGCATTGCATTCCACAACCTCACTGTGAAGAACCACCTACACTGCTTCAAATGAAAGTCCTTTTCTTCTAGTCTGAAGGGGTGGCCTCTGGTGCAGTGATCCTCTTTATGGGTAAAAAGGTCCCCACCTATTTGACTATAAGGTCCTCTATGTATTTCTAAAGTGTAATCATGTCTCATCGCAAGAGTCTTTTTTTTCCAGAGAAAACAATCCCGACTTGGACAGTCTACTCTCATAATTTAAGTCTTCCATCCATCTAACCAGCTTACTTGCAGGTCTCTGCTCTCTCTCCAACTCGATCAAATTTAAAACGTCACATTCAGTAAGGACTGGAGTCCAAAACTGCACTGCATACTCCAGACAGGGCCACCATCAGGTGTCCCGGGCCCCCCTTGCAAGCACCGAAGCCATGCTGCTGAGCTGTCTGAATGCGGAAGTGCCGAACAGTCCTGAAGCAGCAGAAAGACCGAAGTCATGAAAAGAGCCGACACTGAAGTCCTGAAGCTGCGAAAATACCTGATGTCACGAAAGGAGACGATATTGATATAAGGGAGCCCTAACCATCCATATGTGTGGGGGGGGGGTTACTTTTTTAGCACTGATATCTGTGTGGTCTTTTAACTTTGATATGTAGTGGGCTGGATCAGGGGTGGTGCTTGGGTGCCAGGGTGGGTGGGGCCAGGGGCCCCCAAAAATTTTTGCTGTGCGGGGCCCCGTGATTTCTAATGGTGGCCTTGATTCCAGATGAGCCCTTACTAGGGATCTATAAAAAGGCATAATTATGTTTTCATCCCTTGAGTTTATGCAAGACAGAACTTCATTTGATTTAGTAGCTACAGAATGACACTGCCCATACACAGGAAGATAAGCTGCCAAATTGTTCAGAGGACTGTTATTGGCAGCTTTATCTGACCGTGTATGGCCTCCTTTAGTTTTCAGAGATTGATATTTTTTAGAGATTGATGATATTTTTGATTGATGATATTTTTTACAATAATAGATTTGTTTTTGATAAAGAGCACAACATTGTAATTGTGATGCAGTATCACAAGTGTCTGTTTATGTGAATGTAGAAATGTGGAATTGTATGCTTGACATGCCAGGACTGTTTTGTGGTTCCAGTGTGGGCCTCTTCAGAATGATTCACTCCAGGACATTTTTATATGATATTATTTTGTGTCAGCTAGATCTGCCAAATTACATTAGTTAAATACTAGCATGCACACAAACGTTCAATGACAGGGATCTTCAATCCATATAGTTATATATAATCCTTCTCAAAGCATTTATCAGTGATTCTCATTTTCAGACTTTTAATTGACAAGCTTGAGAGTTTAGAATTTCAGATATATGCAGTTGTACATTGTTACAAATACCTCATATGCATACTTTGTGTGTGTGGTTGAATAAAACTGTGTACTGCATGTTTTTCTTGATGAAAATATATTTCAGATTGAGAAAGTCTAACATATTTTCTCCCATTTGCTGAAATTGCTGACTGTGTGATATTCAGCTTCATAAAATGACAAGAGATGCTTCATTTTTGTTAAAAGGTTAATGTTTTATCTCCAAACCTTATAAATTGTGCTCTCTCTGCACTATAAAACATCTTACACTGATGGGTATGATTATAGAAAAATGTTCATACTGTTAAAAACAGGAAAACTGGTTAAAAAAAATAAAAAGATGGATTTTCCATTCTGTGCTGTCAAGTGTTACAGCAGATACAATCAATAGATCATAGCATAATTATTATTGCAGATGATGCACATCCATGCTGTAAATCTTAAGGACAATTTAACGAGGCAGTAAACATATCAAAAATAGAAGCAACTTGAGTTTTTTACACACATTTACATTAGTTTTTCACACACATTTGCATTCATGTTTTCCAGGTCCAGTCCAGTCCTTATTAGAGACAAAATATGCCTATTAGATTTTTAATGTCTAAATGATTTTCTAGTAGACTGTTTATCAACAGTCTCATTTTTGAAACAATGACTAAACTCACAAACTCTAAAACTAAATGTCATGAAATTTATTACAAAATCTGAATGAAAAAAGTACGAAGTGAAAACGACATTGAACTCTGTGCTAATTTATACAAATACCTCAATAACCTCTAAAAATTGGAGTTTTGTGGACAATCTTAATGTAAAAAATATAAAATCCTCTTAAAGTCCGAACTGATTAAGAGCATTCCAAAAAAATCAGAGCGGCTCCCATTGACTTCTATAGGACTTTTACAACTTTTACTTGTATAAAATGTAAAGTTTGGTGATACCTTTTATTGGCTAACTGATAAAGTAACAATTGCAAGCTTTCGGAGCACACAGGCCCCTTCGTCAGTTAAAATGCCTGACGAAGGGGCCTGTGTGCTTCGAAAGCTTGCAATTGTTACTTTTTCAGTTAGCCAATAAAAGGTATCACCAAACTTGACATTTTATAAATTTTTTCGAGTGGCTAACACGATACTACATCTCAACTTTTACTTGGAGAAGTTTTGTATCGGTGGTTTTTGTGATTTTTAATCTAAAACTTTTTTAAAAAATTGGAGAAACCATATAGTTTTAGAGATTCATGAAAACATTTGAAATTCATTTATTAGTAAATTACCCCCTTAAGATATGAAGATCCAAATTACAGAAAGATCCTTATCCAAAAAAACCCAGGTCCCAAGCAGTCTTGATAACATATCCCATACCTGTAATGGGACTGTTGAACTGGAGGCATGGTACAGCCCATATTCATAAACATATTCGTGTGCAGATGATTGAAATAAATCAATTAAGCATGTCCCCTTGATTTTTTTTTACTTTATTGGACGTTTTAAATTTGATCTTTTTAACTTTATGGGTTACTCCTACAAACCCAGAATATTTTGGACCAAGAATATTTGGGATCACAATCTTAGAATTGCATTCCAATTCCAGCTGTATTTACAGTTGTGCTCATAAGTTTGCATACCCTTGCAGAATTTGTGATTTCTTAACCATTTTACAGAGAATATGAATGATAACACAAAAACGTTTCTTTCACTCATGCTTAGTGGTTGGCTGAAGTCATTTATTGTCAACAACTGTGTACTCTTTTTAAATCATAATCACTACATAAACTACCCAAATGACCCTGTACATACCCCAGTTCTTAATACCATGTATTGCCCCATTTAACATCAATGACAGCTTGAAGTCTTTTGTGGTAGTTGTGGATGAGGCTCTTTATCTTCTCAGATGGTAAAGCTGCCCATTCATCCTAGCAAAAAGCCTCCAGTTCCCATAAATGCTTGCACTGTCTTGCATGAACTGCACGTTTGAGGTCTCCCCAGAGTGACTTAATGATATTGAGGTCAGGAGACTGAGATGACCATGCCAGAACTTTCACTTTATTTTACTGTAGCCAATGACAGGTCATCTTGGCCTTGTGTTTTGGATCATTGTCATGTTGGCATGTACAATATGACCCATGCGCAGCTTCCAGACTGATGGGTGCAAATTTTCCTCCAGTATTTTTTGATAACTTACAGCATTCATTTTGCCATCAATTCTGACCAAATTCTGTGCCCTTGTAGCTCACACTATCTCTCCAAAACATCAGTGATCCACCACCATGTTTCACAGTGGGAATGGTGTACCTTTCATCATAGGCCTTATTGACTCTTCTCCAAATGTAGCATTAATGGTTGTGGCCATAAAGTTCAATTTTAGTCTCATCACTCCAAATTACCAGAAGGTTTGAGGCTTGTCTCTATGCTGTTTGGCATATTGTAAGCAGGATACATTTGCATAGAAATGGATGTCTTCTGGCAACTCAACCATGCAACCACACCACCTGTATTTCACCTGAAGTTATTGGTGGGTTTTCCTTGCATCCCAAACAATTTTTCTGGCAGTTGTGGCTGAAATGTTAGTCTTATTTGGTTTGGGTTCAACAGAACCCCTAATTCTCCACTTCTTTTTGTATTTGTAATAGTTTTGTATTCTGTAAATAGATCCATTAATTTAATGGATGCTAAGGGGTTTAGTCCAAAATGATAGGGATGACATTGCTATAGATGTATGTATGTAAAATAACACTTTTTTTTTTTTTACAGGAGTAGCCTGTCCAGTTCTGTCCAGTTGGTCAGCCAGAACACCAGAGGCTTCAGTTACTGATAAAGGAGGTGTCCTCTGCTCAGGTCTGACAGGAGCTAGCCAGATTGAACAATAGCAGGTGATCCTGATCAAAAACAAAACAGCTAACTAAAAATTATAAGAAAAATATATAAAATGCATGAATGTTTAGAAGAACACTAAGAAATCTTACATTAAGGTATGTAGCTACATATACAAGTTTTCCTTCAAGTAACATTTCCTCCAAACTTTTTAATTTTTTGATCCCTCCATTGGAAACACCAGTCACAATTATAAGAATTTAAGTTTGTTAATTTTATTACATGGTGATTAGCAATGGGTGAATCTGACCCTTTCTCTTTGCTGAAAATTTGTGAACAGCAAAAATTTGCCAAAATGCATTGAGACTAAGGGCAATTTTTTTACCCTTTGGAGCCTATTTCGCTGTGAAGCTTCCTGAAAAATTTCACTCATCAATAATGGCAAATTCTAATAACCTTTGTCACTGTCAGCCGATTTGGCGGTTTTGGTACTTTTATTGCCAGTCCATTTTTGAACATTTTGTGTTTTTTCACTTTAGGGGCCTTTCCTGGGACAGTCTTTTACTCTACCCATGAAGACAATATATCATAATTTCACTTCTGTAAATAAAATATGCTTCTAAGTGTCTAAAAAATATAAAAATCGTGTTTCCCATAAAACAAACATATATCAGAAATAAAATGTATGCATGACACAGCAGATTTGGCAAGTTCTGTGTCAGTTTTAAAGTTTGAAATTGTACATTCATTTATTATCTTTGTTGGTTGGAACACATCACAACTTTCTTGGCACAAAGAGGAGTTAGAGGTAGTCATTATATATTTCTCACTATACTATATTTAGATATAATTTCTCAGTTGATTTTAGTCTCTTGAGTGATATTCTAATCTATGAAAATATTTTTCAGACAAGAAAAATATTTGCAATGTGTATTTGTGTTTTTGAATGTTGTATTCTTTTCCATGACTTGAACTTGACATATTGAATGTGAATGAAATATTGATATTACAGTTGTCCAAAGTACTTCTGAGTTATTCTTTGCATTGCTTTATTAAAATAGGGGCATGCTCCCATCTAAGTACGTAAACATGAACAAACTTTTCCATTCCTACTTAGTTGTCTTCTGGTTTTGCTAAACTTTCTGTGAATATTCTTGCTATAATTAAGTACAATTGTGTTGAATTCAATTCCACATATTATGGCTACTGGTTGCTTCTAGCCCTGTCTGTTTCAAAGCTGGTTACACATAAACAAAGCAATAAATCAAATGTTTAGGAGCACTTGATCAGTTTTTAACAGTGCATTTCATATCTACATGGCAACCAATTATTTCTGTCCAAAATAAATGCTTGTCATCAGTCATCATAAATCAATGCCCTTAATGTTTAATTGTATCATTAACTCCTGTACACACTGATTTCACCTTTAAATGACCTTTTAGCATGATTTACTGTGGTTTAGTCACAGCAATATTTTATTTGTCTCCATTTTTCATTTTAGTTTATTATATATATATAACTTTTATTTATTTATTTTTTTAAATATAGTCAGGGCCATAGTCCTTGTCCTTTTGTTTTTTGTTTTTTTAAATCAAATTGGCTCTCCCTATTTTTTTTTTTTTTAAAAAGGGTCTCCCTATTTGTTGTTTAAAAAAAAAGATTTTAACACAATGCAGCAAGTTAGAGGAGACCCTGCAGGTTAGGCCATAATTTTACCTGAATGGTAGACACTTTTCCAGGCACTCTTGAAAAAAAAAGGCTTGAGAGACTAATAGATTGATCCCAATCTTCCCTCCATCTGTCCCACTGCTCCAGAAACATGTGTTGCATCTGCCTCCTGTGTCCTCTGGCCCTACTTCCCTGGCTGTAGCCATCTGCCTGGGAAGAAACAACAAGGCTAGAGTGGAAATTGCCTGGATCTTCTGTTAATTTCCTTAATTGGGATGAGTGGATTTTTACATAGTTTAACAGCAGAAATGATGGCCATAAATTCCAATGAGAGAAAAAAAAATGTTGCACATCAGCTATGAGTCACTCACAGACTTTAATTAATTTCTGTTAATTTTCGCCGGGAGCACATTTTTGACGAAGGAAAACGGGTCAAATTCACCCATCCCTATTCCTTACAACTATCCAATGGTTTACCTCCTTGAGGTCCAGTACCGGTCACCAGACTTCAAATGCCTTTTCATTGAAAACAGGGTTGAATAATCTTCTACCTTCTTCCCCTACTCAGACGGGGGACTGTGAAGGCTTAGACTTCCTTCCTCTAGAAAAACCTGAATTACCTCCTCTCCATGAAAAGGATAGAAAGGGTTCGCTAGCTCCTTTGGAGCTCTGCTACTGGAACCTTGACTTTCCTGAGCCTCGAAAAAAATGTTTTTTCTTGTCCTGAGTCAAAAATTGGGTCTTTCCTCCTGAGGCCTTTGAAATCAACTTATCCAGCTTAGTACCAAACAGAAGGAGCCCCTCGAAAGGCAAGGAACAGAAACTCATTATGGAAGAAATATCTGCTGACCAGCACCTCAGCCACAATGCCCTTTGAGCAGACACAGAAAGGACCATGGAAGGAGCCGCAAACCTAGGGAGATCCAAGGATCACTCAGAAATGTAAGCAGCAGCTAACAAGGAGATACTGACACTAGAAATTAAACTATTTTCTTACATCTATCATAATATTACCTTTGCCATAAAGTATTTGCACAATGCTTTTACATTACCTGTCTTCTGCCCCATGTTCCTGTATGAGAGGGCTGCCATATTTATGCAGCAAGGGGTCTGTATTAGAAATTTTAATGGACAAGCTTAGATGGGACAGTCAGGTTGGCAAAACAGTCAGGTTTAGAAACTTCAACTAATAACTTACATAAACAAACCTCTCAGCTAAAAACGATCAACATGACCAATAGGTAACTTTTAATGTACATTCATATTTTGAAAAGTAGTTTTTTAGTGTCAGTATCATTTTAAGTTCCAACAGGCTAGATCCGATCCTTCCTTGACTGCCTTATCAATGTCTATCCAAAGGGATAAGGCCTTTGCGACTGAAATATGGGCACCAGCTTGTTTGCAAGATGCACCCACTACTTGGAAGCACTTACTCATTTCCAATTCAGCCATCTTATTCATAGGGTGATAACAACATACATAGATGGGCAGTGTAGTCTTTTTGGCCAAATAAATCACTGCTGGGTCAACAGGCGGAGTAGATACCAAAGCCTTTGTATTGTTCTCAGGAAAAGGATAATCTAGGGTTAACCACCCACAAGCTCCCAACCTATAGGTGAGAGGAGAAGGCAGCAGTAATGAGATGGTGCCATACACCTAGATTGCCACCGTGATTTCCCTGGCAAGGCCTACCCACACCAGCCCCCCCCCCTCACAGGCCTATGTACAGGCCTGAACTGCACCCTTAATAATTTGCTGCCATAGACCCAGGACTTTGTGATTTTCCTGCACATTGTATTATTTTTGTTATTAATATTTGATTGCTCTACTAAACATTCTGTCTTAAATGGGTTTTGGTGTACTAGTAAAGAAAGTCTATTGTAGTCTAAGAATCATCCATGCAGTAATAATTGCAAATCGTCCTTGTAGGTATAATGTGATTCAGGGTAACCCATACTCAAAATGGATGCTCCGTAAATTTTTGATGCTGTTTTTGTACTTCTGTACAAAGCATAGAACTTATTTCAAAGTCATGGTTTAATTTTTTGGGGCATTCAGTGATCTAATTGCTGCTTTAACATTGTAGCTGTTGGGTATGCATTCAAATATGCATTTATTGTTTTTAATTATGCACTGCGTTGTTGATTGAATTACCTAGTTTGCAGATTTCTACCTTGACAATAGTAAATGGAAGTCAAGTCATAAAATGCTAACTGAGCAGATTATATAAATTGGACACATAGTAGGAAGGTATTTTAATAGATATGTGTACACATAAAAAAGGCTGACAATGCATAGAATGGATAGAATAAAAAATAGGGAAAAAGTAATTGTGAGGAGTCAGGATAATGATAAAAACCTCTGCATAATGACAATCAGGATTTCCTCCTTCAAGCTTACTTAGCAAGAAATGCAGTAGCATATAAATGTCAGATCAACTGCGTCAGAGAACTGGTAAATATGTGGATAAAGGGTATTCTAATGACCAAGCGAAACAAGAGAAGATCATTTTATCGGTCCTACAGATCTTGCTATAATATACTCAGTGGTAAACTAAGTACCCCCAAGAGACCCCCAGTTATCTGTAAACATCAGCCATGATTGCCTCAGCAACTGGACACTGAACTATTCTGCATTTGCATACTTTTCATCTGCTGGTACCACCTGCTACTGATTTGAAATTGGTCAGATTCAACCACAACATACAATACATTATTTTATCCTCACATTCTGCTTTTTTTTTGCTTTTCCCCTGTTGCCTCCACAATGGGTGCTTGACTGGTGCATTTTAATCCTGAGGTATATTTTGCCACAAAGCAGCATTTATTTGTCAGAAACTTTTGAAATGAACATGATACTAAAGTAATTTTTGTTTGTTGTTACTTTAGAAATGGATGTGATGCCTTATTTTACTGTATCTAACATGAGCTGTATATCTTTCAAATATAAAATATGGCATGAGAAAGAAATCAACAAAGCTCAGATATTTTCCAGCAAATATATATGTGATTTAATATCTTTCCTATACAATATTTTACAAAGTGCTTTGCTGTGGATGGGAGCTAGGAAGAATACTGTATTATTATTGTCCAAAGAGATGGGCAACAACCAGCTGCATACAGTATATTTTTACCTTTCACTGGTGGGGGTGAGTGGTATTTCAATGTGTGTATTAGTTTTAGCCATGTTTGGTGTTCCCTAAGAAAGAATACAGCAGTGATTGAAACATTAGCTCTGCTTATTTGCACTATGGTATGTTATAAAATTATATATATATATATATAAAAAAGCAGATGAAACAGCACTCGTTCGTTTGCAAAAAGTGTATTAAAAATGACACATCAGTACAGCGACGTTTCGGGCAAGCAATATGCCCTTTTTCAAGCCATATACCATGGCTTGAAAAAGGGCATATTGCTTGCCCGAAACGTCGCTGTACTGATGTGTCATTTTTAATACACTTTTTGCAAACGAACGAGTGCTGTTTCATCTGCTTTTTTTTGTATATCAAATAGGGAGGAGACGGACTCTCCCACTGGAACATGCACCGAAATTCTCTACTTTTACTTTGAGGAGTGCTGGTGCAATCTCTACTATTGCGTATATATATATATATATGATACTTTGGGGCCGATTTACTAAAAATCAAATTTGAGGGTTAATAAACCCTCAAATTTGATTTTCGAATTTAATGGGGAAGTGGTCGAATTTCAAAAACATTAAAATTGGAATGTTTCTAACACAAATTGAACGCAAAAAATGTGATTGATCAATTAAATCGTTCGAATCGAATTATTCGACCGATTTTAACCCTTCGATAAAATTTTTTTATTTGATTAAAAAAGCTATAAAACACCTATGGGAGCTTGCCATAGGATTTTAAAGCAATTCTGTAGGTCCAAGCTGGGGAACTGGCCAATCGAATTTTTTTTAAAGGGGAAGTACTTCTACCATCGAATATTCAAATATTCAAATACAATTAAGTTTGAATTATTCAAATTATTCGAATCTGTCAAATTTTGAAATTCGATGGTCGAAGCTACCTCATTTGCATATCATTTTCCAGCTAGGTTGTATAAAATGTACTGTAGGCACAAATATTAGTCCTACCATATTAGTCAAGCTTGTGATTTATCTGTAGAATCAGTGCTTGAATTGGGGCGGGATGGGGCGGGATGCCATCCCGCTGCTTTTTCAAAAT
>CM044447.1:95621745-95647907 GCA_024363595.1 Xenopus borealis
ATCGCGGGAATTCGCCGCGAATTCGCCCCTGGCGAATAAATTCGCCCATCACTACTGTTCGCGCCATCCCTATAGAATAATAGGTTGCCTTCCAAACTCAAGTGAGGTTTTTTGTATGGTAAGGTCTGTCTTGCCGACATGGCAACCCACAAGGGCAGGTAATTAGATAAATCACATGTGTAGTTGTACATGTGATATGATGTCGAATAGAGTAACAATATCCAGTACGTGGATGCACAAAGCTTTTCCCTGGGGTCATATATCGGCAAGACAGACAGGAAGGGCATTTAAAGCATCCCAATTTATTTGAAGGGCGCTATGATGGTTCAGATCTCTGTGGTAAAAAACATTGTGTGGGATCCCCCACTACAAGAAAATCCCTTAAATATTTTCCCCTATGTCAGCCAAACAATGGGGAATTAGGGCTGATGTTATAATTGTGGTTCAGCTTTTAGAATTTTCCAACTGGTGCAAACCACCTGACAAATAGAAGAGGATAGGTCATTAAATTCAGTAGACAAAATTAAAGGGCAAATATCCCTTTTCTTAGCAAGTGGCAACAAACTCTTTTGTCTTGCTTGAACAAGGGCTTTATCCAGATCTTTCCTATTATAGCCACATTCTAAAAAATGTTCAGTCATGGATATCAACTGTGTCTCACATGTTGAAGAATTTGAGTACTCGACAATACTGGTAGAGAGCATTTCAAAGCTGATGCATGACAGCTCAACGCATGTATTACAATCAGTCTTTTTTCAAAATTAAGTATACTATAATTTAGCCCCATACAACATCAAATGCAAATCCAAAAATTCTAATTCTTTACCACATTTCGATGTAAAATTGATGGAATCTGAGCAGCAGTTAAGTTCCGTTGACATATTATCAAAGCTCTCTTCTAGTGATGGGTGAATTTATTCGCCAGGATCGAATTCACCAGTGAATAAATTCTCGAATCTGTGAAAATTCACCTGTAAAAATTCCACCTTTTTTTCACCCACATCCAAAAACGGACGCCGACGTCAAAAACAGGACTACTGACTCTTTTTTAGGGGTTGCCACAAGATCAAAAACTGTAAAAGAAGGAGTAGAGGTCACACAAGGTGTGGTGGGCACAAATCCAAGAGGAAAACTACCCATGGAGGAAGAAAACATAATTTTTAATGAGTAAGCATATACTTCAACCATGGCTTATCATTTGTACCTACTGGATTTGTTTGATCTACTTGTGGACATCCATAGGTTTCAGAAAAAACTTAAGCTCAAAGAACATTTTAAAAACTCGCCAGATATCATTCAATTAGCCCAAATAAATTCGTAAAATCATCATCATCACTGAACTACACCTATTTTTCTCAACATCAACTCCAAAAAGTGTTATAATTACTATCGGTAAGAAAGAAAATTACTTTCTATTATTCTTAATATCCTTTATTGTCTAAACAAACATCTATCTTTAACCAATAGGTTCCATGCTGTCAGATATACCATTCATAACTATCTACAAGGGTTATCATTTGATATCCCCCAGGAGGTGGAAATCTATTCTGACTGCCTGAAACATACTGATAATGTGATGCCTGTTCAAAACAGTGGGTTTGCCCAATCTCTATATAATCTATCAAAAAGATCAGATTAATTAGGGAATACACTATCTAAACTGGAGCATTCCATATTACACCAAGATATTCTTGAATGGAATCCAAATTAGACCTGATTGTTCCCCATCATTTATATACTTCCTTCTAAAATCTAAAAATTCAGGAAAAGTTTTTAAACAATATTCAGATAAAACATGCTAATGAATGCATCTCATTAAGTCAGTGTGGTGCCATCATTTCTAATTTATGAATCCATTTAGACTCACATTGCAGTAATAATTTGTCTCTGTCGCCACCCCTTATGGGTGCTGGAATAGAGTCAGTCAGCATGCACTGCAAAGTGGGCAAACCATGTTGTTTATTCAGAAAATGTCTGGCTAGTGGTGTGTCTGCTTTGCCAATTGTCAATGCATTTCTTATACTCATCCGATGATTTTTCATCCTCAATCTGAAAGATGTCACAAATTTGCCCATGTAATAAAATCCACATGGAAGTGTAATAAAATGCACCACATATTCCGATAGACATGTAAGTCTCTGTTCAATCCAGAACTTCTTACCCGTTAGGGGAGGTAGGAATGATTGTCCCATCAAAAAAAATCCACAGGTGCGGCATCCATTAGACAGATAACAGCTCATTTTCAAATCCGGTAACCATCTTTTAGTATTCTTAACATTATCTGACCAATCAGTCACTATTAATAAATCCCGCAAGGATCTCACTTTTCGAGATGCACAGATGGGAGGAGGTGTTTCGGTAAAAGGTAAACTTGAATCTATTTGTACTATCTGCCAATTACGTTTAATTATATTATTAACTGCTTCACTTTTGGATGTATAATCTGAAACAAAAACTAGTCCTTTATGTATTTGTTTCTGTGATTGCCTCACATTTTCACAACTTGTTTTCCATGGTTTCTCAAGCTCTTGTTCCAAGTGGGTACGTTGGTAACCTCTTTCAATGAATCTGTGTATCATCTCCTTTGCTTGCTCTTGGGCAACCTCAACATTAGAATTATTACTAAAACCCCCACAAAAATTGCGAGTATGGAATAGACCTCAATAAAGTGGGAGGATGGAGAATGGTATTGCGATCTGTTTCTTTGCGAAAAAGTGTTGTAAGAATTCTATCTTCTACTCGAAAAATTCTAATATCCAAAAAGTCAACAGATTGCTCATGAGCCATTAAAGTAAATTTAACGGGAGTGGGTAAATCATTGGGTGATTGAACAAACAGATTGATTCCAGTGTGGTCCCCATGCCATATAAGAAAAATATCATCAATATATTTACAGTAAAATAATAATTTATCTGTAAAATCTGGATAGATAAATTTTCTCTCAAACTCATTCATGAATAAATTGGCTTATGAGGGGCCCACATTGGAGCCCATCGTTGTACCCATCAACTGTGAATAAAAATTATTCTCAAAACCGAAAATAATTATGCGTTAATGTCATCTCAAGTAATGTACACAGAAATCATATTGGTGGCGATGTATGATGAACACCCAACAACGCAGTTCTACATGCGTCAATCCTGGCATCATGAGGAATGATAGTATAGAGGCTGGACACATCAAGTGTTGCCAATAGTATGTTTTCAGGCAAATCTCCCATAGCTTTATTAACAATGCCAGGCTATCTGCAATGTAAGACTTCATTGTCACACATAATGGCTGAAGAAAACTATCCAGATATTTTGAAACATTTGAAAATAGTTAACCTTGTGCAGATATGATGGGCCACTCTGGTGGTGTATCTATTTGAAAATAGTTAACCTTGTGCAGATATGATGGGCCACTCTGGTGGTGTATCAAGGGATTTGTGTCTTTTCAGAAGAGTTATATATATAATTGGATAAATGGGAAAATTTATAGACAAAAATTCCAAAGTTCTTATATTAATCCAATTCATTGATAATGCAGTAGCTAGAAATACATCCAATATGTTTTTAAATTTGTCAGTGGGATCAGCGTCATCTGATCCTGTAATTGAGTTAGCAATTCATTTCTGTGGTAAGAGCAATCCATTAATATAACAGATCCCCCTTTATCTGCTGGCCGCACTACCAAGTTTTGATCTGACTTAATGGATTTGATAGCCTCTCTTTCCATTACAGACAGATTAGAGTGTATTTTACTTGGTTCCTTGAATAATTTTTGTACATCCCTTTTAACAATAACTCCAAAGATTTTAATGGAGTTAGCCATATCGGGAGGTTCAAAAGTGCTTTTAGGGCAGTACTTCTCAATTGTTATATTCGGGCTATCTTTAAAAGTCATCAGCTCTAGTTGTTGGAACAAATGATAGTCCCTTATTCAAAAGAGAAATTTCGCCCTGTGTAAGCACGTTGGCTCAAATTCAAGATTACTTGTTCGTTTTTTTTGGGGGTCTCCTCTTGCGTGTTAAAGCCCCCCATCTAATATGTTTCCTCTTCCTCCTCTATATACACATATATACATATATATAGATATATTTATATAGCTCCCCACTTCTATGTACTGGTGTCTGGTTGGAAGTAATGGACGCAGTACATAGAATTGTGGAGCAGCGATCACTTCATGTAATGAAAGGGAGGCAGGACTTGACAAGGCTAGCAGTGAGGCGGCAGTATGAGCAACGGGGAAGGCGCACTTGTTGAAACTCCTCATCATGACAGGACGGGAGACACTGACCACAACGAAGGCGAGGATTCCTGTAAAGAAAGGGCGATATGAATAATATTACAAGGACAGCTAAATACACTCACTTGGGTTAAGAAGTTGTCTCTCCATTAAAAGGTGCAGAGACATCAAATTTTCACAATACCTCCAAAATGAATCCGCACTCTCAGGACTTAAAGATTAATAAAATTGGTCTTTATTTACAGAAATTCAGTCTGACATTTCGGCCCATCCAAGTACTGAGAAACTTACCTCTGGTGGCACAGAACGGCCAAGTTACCAGGGGCAGAAAAAAGCCTCCTCTTGTAACTTTAAGAGCAGAATTGTCATTTTTAAAATGGAAATTCAGCTTATCTAGTGCAGCGAGCACTATTGCTAGCGATGCAGCCCCTCCACCACCCACTCTGATGATACAAGTTAGAAGCACAGAGCAGGAGGGGGGGTGGCATCAGGGCTGCTGCCTCAGGTGGCAGCAGCCCCTGAAATGCCCCTGGGCGTAATGTCGGATGTGATGGAAATAAAGTAAGTAATAGAATTGTTGGATGGTGTTGCAGCTTTGATCCGACGCAGATCTGCATCCGACAGTCGTGTCGCATTGGATCAACGCTGCAACAACATCCAACTTTAAATTACTTACCTTCTTTCCGTTGCATCCTACTTGGCATTTTGTTACCCAAAGTCGGTTGCAGCAGAATCGGCCGTGTAGTTCTACCCTAAGTTTGCACTTTTGTATCAGAAAAATGTCCACAAATATACAAAGATAGGTACTGTACATATAATATGCAATATTCAAGCTTGTCAGACCAAACAATTGAAGAATTTCATTGACTGTGGTACACTTAATTCATTGTGAAAACATATTATTCTCTAATATTTAATCCTGATAAAGAAGTAAAACAATAAATTGATGATTAGAATGCAATTTTTTTTCTTTAGCTGACCACATTAAACAATGTAACACCCAGCAACATATAACTCCACTGATTCTGAATATCATTTATTAATTTATTTCAATCATATATAAAAAAGAGGTTGGGTATTCAAGTACATTTAATTTAATAATACACTTTCAAATTCAGCTCATTTGATCATGCTTCTTGCACTTGCTTCAGGGATAATATAATGCAAATTTATGGCAGGAAATGTGCACAGATATAACTATATAGATGCACTGATGCAGAAAGAAATATAATATTGCAAGCTCATTGAAATATAATAGATTGAGCACTTCTATTATGCCAATTACACTACAGAATCATAGATAATTCTGAAAATATTGGTTATGTTTAGCTGGGTAATTATAAAATATTCATGTTTATATTGTTTTTTCTTTTTACTAGAAAATAATATCATTGCATTCATGGTTAAGCCACTGGAAAGAAGTTTGAAAACATGCATTAAATATTGGTTGTTTCACAAAAAAACATGTATTAAATGTTGTTTTGTCTTAGGGCTGTATCACGTCCCTTAGTTATATGACTCATGTTAAAGTGTCAACCTTCTAGGTCCCTAGCCAATGCCTTTTTTCTTCACCAAATCCAGTGTATAGCATATCCACTAGAATCCTGAAATCAATGGGTTATAAGACACCCCAAAAGAATCAGAAAATGTCTAAGAGAGAGACAGGGGAAAATAGTTCAGTTGTTGGGGAAATTAATGCAAAAAAGGTACAGGTATGGAACCTGTTCTCCAAAATTCTTGGAACCTTGGGTTTTCCAGAAATGGGGTATTTGCATAGCTCTCCGTACATTAAGCCTGTTAAAACAAGTATAAGTTACAGTTTTTTTTATTAGAGGGAGAAATTAAATAATTTTTAAAGGGAAACTGTCATGGGAAAACATGTTTTTTTTAATTTTTTTAAATGCATCAGTTAATAGTGCTGCTCCAGCAAATTATAGGATTGCTATCTTCCATAGACCTCATTTTAATCCATTAAAATGTTAAAGGGATCCTGTCATGGGAAAAAATTTTTTTTTCAAAATGCATCAGTTAATAGTGCTGTTCCAGAATAATTCTGCACTGAAGATTAAGGAAGATCTATGCACTCCATTGGACTTCACCGCGTCTGAGCTGGTGAAGACAAGTGTGGAAAAAGAGGTAACGTTCAGTAAAATCCACATTTAAGTGAATTTTCAGAGTAACATCCATTAGCAAGAGCCTAAAGTCGCCTGGCAATAGAGTGCGAATCACCGCTAGCGTCTATCTATGACGCCTGCGCCCGTTTATAGATAGATTAAGTCCCTGTGGGCAGTAATGCTGGCAAATCATCCCCAGCATTAGTCACTTTGGCCTTTAAAGTCCTTAAGAATACATTTAGTTTACAAAACCCATTAAGGGGCATACTTATGAACCCTAGAGACAAATATCCCCAATGATATTGCCCATAGCAACCAAATGAAGCTTTGCTTTTGTTTTCTAAAATATAGATGACTGTTCAAATCTAATTGCTGGTTGGTTGCTAAAGGCAACATCAAAGGTTAATAAATATGCCCCTTAGTATCCATACACCTTACTATACCTTCATTATTTTTAACTTTTTAGTTCCAGATTATTTAAATGGAAGTATTTATCAATTATCAAGATTACTCAGGCTTAGGGTTTTCTAGATAGAGACTGTTCGTAATTTGGATCCCCATACCTTAAGTCTGCTACAATTCATATTACTATACCATTAAATTAACCCAAAAGGATTTTTGATTTGCCACCGGTATGGATCTCTGTACTTTAGATTAAAATTAATTCAATTAAAAAACTAAATATGCTAAAATGGAGTGTATGGGAGATGATTTTCCTGTAAGTCTGAGCTATCAGGATAATGAGTTTCCAGATAAGGGGTCCTATACCTGTGCTAAATAGTTTTCTTGTAACTTTTATATTCAAATAGGGAAATGTATTATTTAATTTGTAATTAAATGTTGAAAAACATTGAGCATAGAGACAGACAGCGGAATGACACAGGTACATATTGATTCAACAAAGGTTTTTATTGTATCAAGATTTGCCTTGGATTTATAAAAAAAAAATCTGACATAAAGGATTCACTTGTGAGAAATGCAGCATCAACACTAAGGTAACTATTCCAAAAGGCTGCAAGTCTCATAAAATCATGGATGTAATTTCAGAAGCCCATGAATTCAAAGAGCTCTAGAATTGCACAGGCATGGCGCTATAGAACAAATAGAACAGAAGTGAAAATTCAAATAAATTTAATTTAAATTTTTTTTAATGTAAAGTATTTTTTGGGTACTTCGACATTCGAACTAAAAAAATTTTGATTTGAATTGAAAAAAATTTGATTTGAATAAATTCGAATTTTATCATGCACTGTTTCTTTAAAGACAGACTAAACACTTAAACAGCATCTTAAACTTGCCGAATTGCTGTTTTAGCCTAAGGGGGTCCTCCTATAACCTATATGGAATCTTTTGGTAGACTATGAGAAATCAAAGGTTTTTTGAGAAAAATACTTTGAATCGAATTCAATAAAATATGCTAATCGTTCGATTCGAACAATTTGAATTTGAACGGAACTATTCGACCAAGTTTTTTTACTTCGAAATTCTAGGCTTGATAAATATGCCCATAAAACTGCATTTTTGTATTGTATTTTTGTATGTTCTTGTTTTTTTTCTCTAGAAAAAGCCAAGGAAACTTAACATTAGCTGTGCATGAAGAGATGGTCCAATTTCTGTTTTAAAAAATAGGTTTGTGAAAGAAAGAAAGAAAAATAAAACTGATGGAAACACTGCTTTTACACTGCCGTTGTACAGTATTTCTAATCTGGACAAAATATTAATCAACTAACATACTAAGCAGAAAAGAGTATAATGAATAGAAAAAATTAAGGGGGTATTTAAAATGATCCACGAAGTGTGCAAAATGGAGAAAAAGCTAAAGCCATTTTCCTATCTGAGGCATTGTGCAAATGGCTGAATGCATCCTGCATTGCTTCTGTAAGTGCTTTAGAAGTGCTGGTTTACATCATAGCTCACTCCTCTGCTTCTTCAAATTGTGATTGGCTATCCATATTCTAATGCGTTTCTGGGGCAAGAGAGTCATGACAAGACTACTGCTTATTTGTAACAGAGTGTTCGGAATAGTGCTGGATAGGAGCCGATGTGCTGTGTAATGAACAGTTTTAATAAAGAAAAAATGTGCATACACCTTTGTCGACAAATATAAATTGGGGGAAGATGGTAACAAGTCCTTGAAGCAGACTGATGGTCAGGGCTGACAGCAAGAATCATGTCATTATAACATCAAGTCCAGGCAGCAAACATACTGAGTCTGAAAACAGGCAAAAGGTCAAACCAGGAAATCAAATCAGTGGGAATAAGGACAGGAGCAGGATATATTAGGCATGAGCAGGGTCTCAGGAACAGGATTTCAGAATCACTGGGACAGCAGGATTAAATATCCCTTTAGTGAGCAATTGCCCAAAGCTGGAAGATGGGCATTGACTAGAGAGTTCCTGACTCACAGACATAGACTAGTGGATATCTATGGGGAGCTAAAATAATGGTGAGTTTTGAAAAGTACACTGTCTGGGAACAAATTTTATACTATGCGTAGGGGAAGTGACTTTGGAGACGTATTTGTGTTGTCATATTGCATGACAACTGATGTAAGTGTAAGGGGCATATTTATTATGCTGTGTAAAAAAACAGCAAGATAATACGCCACACATTACCAGGCTTCACCATGTAAAAAAACAGTTTAAGTTAAGGAGTAAAATATTTACGTGTTTTTTTTTCACCAGAAGCAATGAGTAACCATACAGTGATGATTTTGAAGCTAGTACCTAGGAGTTTTACACTGTTTCTTAAAACACAGCTTTTCCTGTACTATATTCAAAAAACATGAACTGTTGCACATCTGTGGTGTATACACTGATTTTAATGGACTTTGGGCATGTGTGTATCTAAAAATGTGTAAATGAGTTGTGTGTTTATGTTTGTGTGTAATTCCTGTGTGTCCTGTCTAATGCAAAGTGTTTTGTTCATGTGAATTGTTGTTATTGCACTTCTCTGGCTAAAATGTTCTGAAGTTAAATGTATAACTATTGAGTTATTTATTTTGCAATTAGTTGCTAATATTGAATATGTTTAATATGTGTTCCTAATTGTAACACTAATTTACATATGCAAATCAAGGAGAGGAGGGGAGAAAGAGCAACATGCTTAGTGCACAGTTAAAACATTTTTTACTTCTTTGCATGTGTAATGCAACATCACATGATTTTAAGGATTCAGATTCAGTTTGGCAATATCCTGGCCAAATACTGAACCACAAACTGGATTAAGTACATACCTAGTAACAGCAATGAACATTCCCACCTGCATGCATCATCTTTGATCAGAGAATCCCCTGCAAAAATCCTTGTCACTTCCGATGTCACTGTGAGTAAATGATGATTAAGGAATAGTTTGTGTTGTTGGGAAAGAAATTTACAAACAATTTCTTGCAACTTGCTGTCAGGGTGGTGCAACTGCCCCCTCTTGCCCCTTCTGTGGACACCCATGAACAACGCACTGGGTTTTAAAATGTATAGTTTTGTTTACTGCTGTCTTTTGGATGAAAAATAGGATGGGAAAAAATTGTCCCATCAGGTCCTGATGTTAGTAAATGGAAAGCACCCAGGCTGACGCACACCAGGCAACCTCAGCTGATAAAATGCTCAAGCTGAGTGGTGACAGGGTGACGGGATTTCTTCTGCAGCAGTTTTCCATTGGATGACAGATAAATCACCACTTGTGCCATAAGTCTAAATGTTCTACTATTCAAGTCACAAGTGTACTGGAGAGGTACTGTAATTCTATAGAACTCTCACAAAATAATTACATTATTTTTCCTGATTTTTGCTGAGCTATAAAATGTGTATAAATGTTTTAACAGAAAGATATGAATTAAATAGTTTCATATTGTTGCTTTTGCACATTTTATTAAATAATAGCTATATAGTAGGAAATTGCTTTTCTGTTTCTAATAGGCTCATATTCATGTAACGGTTTAACAAGTAAGCAATCTAAATCATGAAAATAAACATTTTATCAAACATGCTGAAAAATATATATTTGCAAATATCTCACTTAAAGTAGGACTCATGAACTATAAACCGTACCATTTTTCTCACTGATATATAACATTAATTAGTACAATGAAATCTATGCCCAACTGCATCAAATATGTGTTCCATGTGTAATATGTGCTACTTAACACTCATTTCTAACAGCTCTCCAGATCAATGATGATGAGGAGAGTCAGAGGGATTAAGATCCTGGGTATTAACCCAGAGTAGGGATTAAGTGCCTAGACTTAGGGTTGGTGGAATTTCCCCTAGGTTCCAATTAGGCACAGGCTGAAAGCTGGGCAATACTGTACAGCTTCAATCGCTGCTTAACCTCTGCTGATGTGTCCCTGGCCCAGGACTGGACTGAGAATCAAAATAGGCCCTGGCATTTCAGGTACACAGAGGCCCAATCAGCCCACATAGAGGCCCAAACAGTCCCCACCAGCCCACTAAATACTGACTTTCTATGGGACCTTATAGCAGCCCATCTGGCATTTGCCCTAACCCACAGATTGCCAGTCCGGGCCTGCCCTGGCCTGCATGAATCCAGCCTATATTTGTAGTGTGAATATATCCTTTGTACTAAATGTACTCTATGCTCCTATGTGGATACTTGTTTCTGTAAATAAATACTGTTCTGGTTAAACATTAAAGAATTACTGGTACCCATTTCTTGTGCGATAGCTCCTTGGTTAACTACACCCTGCCTCTACCCCGTTGTGAGGGCTTACCCCTAAGAAAGGGGGTCTCATTTGTGGGATTTCACCCCATAGAACATAGCCTAAATTGAAAACAAAAGTTCCAATTTAATATACAGTAGCACTACATAAGCAACTGTGGAGGTGGGTGAGTTAAACAAATTATGGAATGAATATACACAAATAGAAGAGGTCTTCTGCACTCAACCCATTATCAATCTATTTAAGACATTTTATGCATACAGGTACTATAAAATGCCTTACCCTTTAAACAAAACAGGAATTGTTTGTCCATATATTGCAATATATTTAAATTGGCCAACTACATCAAAGTCATCCCATATCTGGCTAGTCCTACTCTCAAATTGCATCTGATTCATTAAGAATTCTATTGCTTCATTATACATTTTACAAAGGGACTAAGTTTTACCTGCAACTTAATTGCTGCTTTCTAAGTAAAACTTCCAAACTTGGTTGCCTTTTTATTAGACACCAGTGGGATCACCTGACTATAGCTGGGAGGGGTGGCATGAATGTCACATTTAAACTACAATCCCCATAATTCATTGCAAATTGCAGGCTTCTGATAAAGGGTGTGTCTTTATGACATCAACAGATGGGAGGGGAATCAGCGTGATTGGTTCCTCCAGGGGGATGCAGATTTGAAGTCATGCCAGGAGGTGGACTTTGTTAGGAAGGAGGAACATACTGGGAGCTGATTATAAGGACACCTTGTCCCAGACTATGCTGCTTTTTTGCTTGGCTGCATGGGATTAGCATAAATTTGGTTGAGGATGCAGAGGTGATATAAGCCTATTGTTTCATTATGTAATAGGTTTAACACCAAAAAACCTCTATTCTTTTTTATTGTTAACCTCACTGTGTAATACTTAAAAGACAGAACACAATAACTCATGACAGTTCTCCTTTAATTTTATTGCATTGCACATTAAAACATGCAATAAATAATGAAAGCATATGCTACCAAGTCAGCTGGGCTTCTTTTCACAAATTAGAGTGCTTTGTGACAGGGGAATATTGATTAGGCACTTTCATCAGAATACTATTTAGCATGTTAGTCAAGCAAAATAAACTTTACTCGCACTACTGTATATTACAGTACAGTAAATTATTTAAATCTTGTTTCTTTCAATCTGAGAATTACAAAATCACAGAAAGCAGACAGACTGCATTTTGTAACCACTGTTCGTTTTGTATCACCCTCAAATCTTGCTTATGTGCCAGAATGGAGTAGCTGATGCACATGTCCATGCTACAAAATTAGAGGGTAAGGAAGGAAGGCGGAATGTTTGGAGTGCAGTGCCATCTATGGTGGGCAGAATGGAAAGTGAAAGTAATTGCTTGTCTTGCCTTTATGCCTAAGGCATTGAGGTGGGGCAGGCAATAAATGATTGACAGCGAGGGTGTGGGTTTCATGTTCAATTTGAAAAGGACTTATATTATAGATGTATGGGTGACAGGTCCCCTTTAAGTATTCTGTATATCATTTTTAACTATATTAATGCATTTGTCCATTTTATATCTTAGATTATTGGTAATCAAATCAAAAGTGGGTGAACCATACACTAGTGAGCTAGGCCCCACCAGCTGTAAAAGGCCAGTTGTGTTCTAAATATGTATGGTTTGATTTCCCATTCATTTTCTCTCCAAGTAGGGCTTAAAACTTCCATGGACACCCCACTGTACTGTGCCTGAATTATGATATAAATGTAATAAGAACATTTTAGGAAAAAATGTATCAAGTAAAGGGGGAATCTGTCCAATTTTGCTTTGCTTAATCTTTTGCGAAACAGAGGAAAGAATCTGCAAAGTAAATTGTCATTGGACTTTTTTTTTTTTTGCAACATTTTATTTGCTGCCAACATTTTATTTCAAATACATTTGAATCTATAGCCATTTTTCACAGCAACATTTTTTCACTGCAGCTTTATTTTTTTGGGGGGGGCATAATACATTGGGGTCTATATGTATTTTTGTCATTGTATTTTTGTGCTGTGCAATTTTGCTGCAGTTCCACAAAAATATTTACCAATGGTGTTATGTGACTTTTTTCATTGAATCCATACCATTTTGTTCATCACTAGTTAAGGGAACTCAATAGGAAAAATTATGAGCCAAAATAGGAATAAACTCTACATCTTAAATCTTAATTCACATTATTCAGTCAATACTGTTGCTAAATGTTGTTTAAATTAAATAGGCAGCTAAAATTTGGCTCTGATTTGAACCTGTTAAGACTATGGCATCGCACAAATCCTATTTCTATGGTTCTGCAATACATTGCAGTACAATAAAAAAATAAACTCAACTTAGTATAATGCAATAGTATAATGCTAAAAAATAATTGTATTCACTTTGTCTTATGTTGGGCATTAAGATGATGAAACCAAAAGGGGCATATACAGTCATATCAAAAAGTTTGGGAACCCCTCTTAATTCTTTAGCGTTTTGTTTATCATTGGCTGAGCTTTCAAAGTTTCAACTTCCTTTTAATATACGGTATAACATGCCTAATGGAAACAATAGTATTTCAGCAGTGACAAAGTTTATTGCATTAACAGAAAAAATGCAGTTTGCATCATAAAATTAGACAGGTGCATACATTTTGGCACCCCAAAGATATTACTGTACATTAATATTTAGTTGAGCCTCCTTTTGCAAATGTAACAGCCTCTACACACCTCCTATAGCCTTTGATGAGTGTCTGCATTCTGGATGGTGGTATTTTAGACCATTTGTGAAGGGATTGCAAGAGTTAATGTCCCATCCTGTCATGTTCTAACGCCCATCCTGTTATGTACTAATGGTCATAGAAATATCTGTTTCTATCACGTACACATTAGCTTTTTAATTATATAACGCTCTATGTCCAGTTATCCAATCATATCCACATATAACCATTTTATTACCAAATTTGGGACAGATATACTATGCACGTCATCATAATGGAATGTCTTTGTCCATTGCACTATATAAGTTGTGACAACACCCAAAATAAACTGAACTTGCTTTGTAACACACTCACTTACAGTGTCGTTCTTTGCGAGTTTCACTGGCCAGTTATATGTTTGGAAGCATGTATCAGATATCCCCATTGTGCACGGTTTAGGAAAGACGAGTCGACTCGCATCTGCTAGTGACCTTAACAATTCGTCCATACAAAATCTCTCCAGTTCAGTTAAATTTGATAGCGGCTGAACGTGGACAGCCGGCTTCTAATCATCCAATAGATTTTTGAGTAGATTCAAGTTGGGGGACTGTGACGACCATTCCAGAATATTGTACTTCTCCCTCTGCATAAACACCTTTGTAGATTTCAGTGTGTTTAGGTTGTTGTGTTGGAATATCCAACCCCTGCGTAACTTCAACTTTGTGACTGATGCTTGAACATTATCCAGAAGAATTTGTTGAAATTGGGTTGAATTCATCTGTCCCTTGACTTTAACAAGGGTCCCAGTCCCTGAACTAGCCACGCAACCCCACAGCATAATGGAACCACCACCAAATTTGACAGTAACAGGTGTTTTTCTTGGAATGCGGTGTTCTTCTGCCATGCAAAGCACATTTTTTCACATCAACTTACCTGATTTTACAAATAGAAGGGAAACCATTAATATTCAGATGAACCCACTTCCCAACAACTCTAAGTTTCATTAATACCCTCCCTCACCTTGTTCTGTTGTGAACTGATGCTTCTTCTGCTTTCACAGTGAGTAGTGCACAGATTCTCTGAAAAGTAGAGGCCACTTCACAACTGAACAAGGTAAGGGAAATGTAGCATTAAACTCCGAGTTTAAAGAATATTACACTAATTTTTAGCAAATGTAGGTGTATATTAAAGTGAATTTGTGTTGAATGTGCATTCTGCCTATTCATTTAATTTTTTTTTGCCATTTGAAAGCAGGCACATGTGTTACAGTTCTAACAATCTCTCTGCCTTTACACACAGAAACCCTGCTCCTTTTATGAGCACCAGCTCCTTATCAGTGGGATTCTTATCAGAGATCTTCTCAGTGGTCACTTAATTAGTTTTATAAGGTCCACCATTGCTCTGTGTGATGAGCAAGTGACAAGAAGTGCTAAAGTGAAACTGGCATCATATTCTTGTTTAGGGTCAGAAAACAAAAACTAATGCATATTTCTCAATTAAAACAACAGGCAAAAAGTACACAACCCCTATTCATTCATGCTAAAAAAGGATGCATGCTGTCAATTTAAGGGAGTGGGAAACTGCTGCCTGTGAAGAGAGACAGACTGTTGTTTCCATTCAATCTGTGAATCAAGTATGTCTGTGAAAAAAAAACTTTGTTATATTTATTTTTGATTCAGATATTGTTTATACACATTTTCTACACATATCCAGCTCAAATAACTCATGTCTAAAAGGCAGGTTTATTTTACCTTTAATATTTAATACATTAAAGGCAAAATGCACCTGCCTAAGTACTATTTTTCAACCTCAACTAACTCCATTCTACTGGGGAGATGATCCTGCCCTGGTATTTGTCCTATTACGATTTTTAGTTTTATGTGGGATGGAGTATTTAAAAATGCCTGGCTTTACATATTTGTCCTGATTGTCCTTATATGAATAGTATAATTATTTTCCAGGGCTGCGGAGAACAAACATAATATAATGCTTTATTCTGTTATAATAAAGGTCATAGCAAATGATACACTACTACTCCATAATTAATTCTCTTGGCATAAGCCCTGCACACTAAATATTATATGCTACAGTATTAGTGTAAATCTCAATAATTGATTGTAGGGATACCCAAAGCTACATGGTTACACATAGTAAAGTTTTGCTAATTCATATTCAATAAAGTTAAACCCTTTCAAAAATATTTGCTCACTGTCCCCTTTCATGAGGATCTATGATAACGCTGCTCATCACATAAATATGTGACAGAATATAGGCAAATAGAAACCCCTGGATCATTGTGAGAATTTAAGAAATATAATGAATACCATCAATATGGAGTGTAGTGCAAGGAACTATATTCTGTGTCAAACAGAAAAATAGTATAAAGACAAAATTTAGATCTACAATAGTCCAGATACAAACTGGCAAAACAAAAAGAAAATCATATTTCAAACTATGTAATTTCGAAATATTGCAGGCTTCATTACAGTTTCCTCTGGGCACCATCTTCAATTATTTTGGGAAAATCAAACAAATACAAACCAGAAAGTCACCTAGCCATTATTTAAATAGCTGAAGCTTGACCACATAATATCAATGATGATACTGGCTAGAGAGGACACAACTGATCACAGGCAGAGGACACATTCAGTGGTGAAAGTGATGCTGATACCAATCTTCGAAAACATTAAAGAACTTCTCTGTGTATCAATATCTTCTGTCAAGGCTGAGCTGCATAAGATTAAGGGGCAGATTTATTATTGGTCGAATTTCGAATTAAAAAAAGTTCGAAATTCGATCATGGGAATAAGGTAGGGAATTAAAATCCTTCGAAATTCAAAGGATTTTAATGCAATTCGATTGGTTGAACGATCAATTCTAAAAATTCGATGGAACTATTAAATCATTTGAATTGATCGATTTTAACCATTTGATCCAATTTTTATAATTCAATCAAAGCCACTTCAGCAGATTGAAGATAAAAATTTAAAGGGGAAGTAATTTGATAGTCGAGTATTCAAATATTCGAATAGATTTTTAATTGAATTATTCGATTCGATCGAATACTGAATTCACTGAATTTACCTAAGTTGCACGTTCAAAATTCGAATTTGAATTTTTTTGAAAATGCAATCGAATTTCGAATCATTCATGTGAATTTAGTAAATTTGCCCCTAAGGGTCCTAATGTCAAATAGCAAACAATCACAATTAGATTAGTAGGTCTAATACTTGGATTTGCCCTCCTTGTCAAAAATAACCTCAAGTTGGTGTTTCTTATAACTTTCCACAGGCTACCATTGCTGGGAGAAATATTTACAAAATCAATCCATGTAGAAAAAGTTTGCATCTGTGTATTGTTTAAAGGAACAGTTACACCAAAAAAAGAAAGTGTTTTAAAGTAATGAAAACATTATGTAGTGTTGCTCTGCACGGTTAAAACTGATCTGTTTGCTTCAGAAACACTACTATAGTTCATATAAACAAGCTGCTAAGTAGCAATGGCGGAAATTGAAAAACGGCTACATGGCACAGGATAAGTAATGGATAACAGATAACATTATGTTCTACAGAGCTTATCTGCTATCTGCTGTGTAACTTGAGCCTTTTCTCCTTTGAATGGCTGCTCCCACAGCAGCTTATTTATATAAACAATATTAGTGTTTCTGAAGCAAATACAGCAGTTTTACCAGTGCAGGGCAATGCTGCATTATATTTTCATTACTTTAAAACAATTTCATTTTTGATGTTACTGGTCCTTTAATGATTTCTTTCAGCATGCGGATATAGATTATAGCTTTGACATGGCCATTCCAGAACTTTCCCTTTCTTTAGTTCAGCCACTCACTGCTTTGTATTAAATCAGCATTCCAGATACATACATATATACATACAAACACAAACACAAGTTTTCTCACAAAACTGGCCAAGCCTTAAAATGGCACCTAATCTTTTTAACAAACGTATTTTTATTTTGTGCATTGCCTTCAACAATTTAACAACTGTTAAATACACATTCATGCAATAAGAATATAATGTATGTTGCATTTACAGTGAAGCCAGTAGTTACAGGTTACTTAGTTTTATTTATACAATGTAGCAAACATTGTGCTCACCATTTTTCTATTTAGATTTTACCCTCACAATATCAAACATTTGGTATCCTTTATCAAGTTGTTACTCCTTGTACCCATTACATTCAACCAAGAAAGCCATTGCAAATCATGATTACCTGACTGAAATGGCACCTAATCTTAATTAATATAAATTAGCAACTGTTATCCTACACAAGTTTAAATTCAGTTTACAGACGATATTTGTAGAGAACACATTTTTATATAAACAAACAGCTAATCAAACTGACAGTTTATATTGAAGTATATGAGTTTCATTCTATACAAGCAACTAAAACTTTTAAAGAGAGATCTGCTTTCATATGACTGCCACACTTACATAAAATATGGCCTATAATAACATTATATTCATATTAATTAATCAAACCTAGACCTCAGTATTGTATGCAAATAGTATTATCAACTGTATAGTTTGTTTGTCCACATTAGTAACACTCCAGATAAATGTAAACTTATGCATGAACACTTTTGCCAATATGTTCTTTGGACAATAAAATATTTTGCATGGAGATTTGCATTAAAAATCTAATATTGGTCAAGCCTAGATGTTTTTTAAATCATCAGGACTCTGTAGAGACATGTGAGCTCATTTGTAATTTAGCCAAATTAGAAATACCCCATATAAATTTTGAGTGGAGAACTTTTTAGGAAGAAGTGGCAGCTCTTTTTCACAGATAAGGTACACAGGGATTTAAATAGCACAAGCAGCAGTCTTGCCGACAAATAATTTGTCCCTTATCAAAGACTTGCAGCCATACTTGGGCACATTAATCCCATACAAGTAAATATTAGACACTCACAGTCCTTTGGATAGTTCATGTGCTCACTTAGTAACAGTTTGCACCTCAGTACCTATTCCTTGGAGTTTGCAGATAGTAGACAGTCCCTGCTTTCCAGGAATCTATTTATCAATATATTCCCAGGTATCTATTTATGCAACAGTCCTTGTACCAGGGCCGGGCCAAGATAGTTTAGCACCCTAGGCAAGGGGTTTAATCAGCGCCCCCCACCCCGTTTTGCATGACCATTTCCCACCTATTCACATTCTTAAATAAACCCAACACATTAATGAATCAAATTGTACATGTGCCAGCCAGCAGCACCCAAAAAATTGCCCCTAATATGTACCTGTGTCAGCAGCACCCAAAATATTGCCCCAAATCTGTACCTGTGCCACCAGCATGGTCCCCCAAGTCTGTACCTGTGCCACCAACCATTGCCCCCTAAGTCTGTACTTGTGCCACCAGCATTGCCCCCTAAGTCTGTACCTGTGCCACAAGTCTGTACCAGCCATTGCCCCCCAAGTCTGTACCTGTACCATCAGCCATTGCCCCCCAAGTCTGTACCTGTGCCACCAGCCTGTGCCAGAGCAGCAGCAAAAATATTGGCCCAGATCTGTGCCAGGCAAAGGCCAAGTAAGAGGTAGGTGGGGGATGAAATAGAGCAGAACGCTGCTGCAGGAGACAGGGGTGAAGTTAAAACCTAAAGAAATAGAAAAAAAAAGCAAAACATTATTTCCCTTCTAAAGTGCCCCCCCCCCCATGACTGCGCCCTAGGCGGCCGCCTACTACCCCTAGTTCCGGCCCTGCCTTTTCCCAAACAACACGATTTTATATTAATTGTGAGCAAGTTCCACAACAGCTCCAGTTGCTCTCCAGAACAGAATAGAAATTACTCCCACACCACTCCTTTTAATTCTGAGCAGACTCTTATTTTCACAGTCCTTTGTGCTGTTTCCAAATAGGATTCTGGAAGGGGTATAACTTCCTTCTATGATTTTTCCAGTAATCATGCTACAACATGTAAACTTGTATCCTTGTCAATATTGTTATAATTACAGACATGACAATATTGTCCAGTTCACAGAGATGTTAAGTAGATACTTACAGAGTTATTTAAAGAGCTCCCAGTGTGCCCAAGGTACTTTTACAAAAGGAAACTATCTTTTAAAAAACCCAGTCAGGAAATAGTACAGCCTTTACGAAGTTAGAGCCACAGCATAGTGCCTGCAGCATATAGATAGCATCTATCTTAGGTATTGTAGCTTACACCTCTAGCTGTCACAACTTCAAATGTGGGTTATCTTACCAAGAATGAGTTTTCCCCCGGAACCGCTAGTTCCCAGGATAAACAATATCATCTTCTGTATGTTTGTAGGATTCTGGTACAAATACATTTGCAGTCATGTCATTTTGAGTTCTCATTGCAATCTAGAACTTTTTGAGAAAGGGTACAGTGGTAGGCAACTATTCTGTGAGGGTATTTAGTGGAGTGCTGACCATGTTCATTAACTGCCCCTCCACCACATGTTGCTCTCTCAGAAAATTGGGTATGAAAAAGCAGCACTGTACAGCAAGTGTCTGCCATACAGACCACTGGGAAAACCCACCAAAATAATTAAGAAATAATTTATACAACTTACCAATATACATAATTTAAAAAATACAAACAATTTTGTTGGTGAATCAGTGGCAGATAGTGATAGGAAAAATTGCAGCAGTTTGTCACAAGGTGAGAACACATGTATCTAAAATAATTTCCTCTTTTCACTACACTTTACTTGTTGAGCTACAAAAAAGTGACTTCCAGTGACCTCAGGTTTGAAGCAGGTAGAACTATCAAATACACAGAAAGAAAAATTAATGTCACTTTTACATTGGATATAGAGTCAGTTTAATAATAATTGCAACAGACTTTTGGTCCTTGTTGTTAGTTGTTGTGCCCCATACTACAATGGGAGCTTTTTCAAATAACACAAAAAAAGGGGTAATGTACAATGCTCCGCTAAGTGCACAAAATTCAATAAATGGCCTTTCCAAATGGAAATATTGTGTCCCATTCAAAGTGTAAATGTATGCATTTTTACACTTTTGATGCAATTGTCCTAAATGCCTCCTCCCACTGGATGGGATAATAATGCTGAAATTATGAGTTTAAAAATGCTGCATTGTGGGTTGAATTCATGGTAACTTGAAACTAAAATTGCACTTTGCATGCTGCATTGTGCTTGGCAATTAGCCCTATAGTCTTTCATAATATATATTTGTATGTATAAGTATCCGCACTCCAAGGCAATTTTTCCAAACTGGGGTGCACGGTTAAAGTATGTGTATATCCCCGCATATCAAACAACCAGCACACCCATATAAAAAATCTAAACCTTTTTATATTGTTGTATCAAAGTCCAACATTTCGGTCCTCATTAGGACCTTGCCAACAGGTGACTAATAAAAAGGCAACCAAGTTTGGGAGTTTTACTTTTTTTTTTAGTTTAATGCACATTTAATACTGTTTTGTTGAAATTTTAAACAGTATATATATATATATATATAACAGTATAATGCAACACATTGGCATTTTTTCTTTTTAGCATTTGTCGTCTGTCATTTCTCTAAAATGTTTCTCTTTTTTTTTTTTAACAGCTATGTAATGTGAATTAGTTTACATAAAACCTTTTCCATAAAATGAGTGTGTATTTGGGAAGAAAAGGGAGAACCATACAGAACTAAACCAGGATTGGCTTATAAAGCAGGCACATTAATCTTTTACCACTGGTTACCTCGTGACTTAATGGACCACAAATCTCCATCTGCTGCACTGCAGAAGCTAACTGGATTTCCATTTATTATAAATAATGAATGCATGCAGAAAGTCTCATGCTTAGTGAATAAATAGTTTCCAAAACAGAAAGCAACTGGACTATATGGCATAGTATCATAAACTTATTAGAGCATGATGGAACATTAATCAAAGTTTTAGTCCCATTTACAACTGGGTTAAAAAAAACAATTATACCATATTTATTAATCAATCATTCTTCTCCAGCGTATATGCTTTTTTATTTGTTCTATATAAGCAAAATATTTTGTTGTGTATTGTACAATTTCATGCCCCATTGAAAAGCTTGAATTCGCTGTCATAATTAATTTGCAACTTAACCATTATAACTATTCCTCTACAGGAACCAGTAACAAATGCTACACAAATAAAAAAACAGAACAAAACATTCCTGTATTTCAAAGCAATGTATTTTTTCCATGTAATTCTTAGATGCTTGTAGGTTATAAAATAACTGGAATATTGCAATTTTTAGGTATATTGAAACCAGTGTATTTGGTTTGCATTTATAAAACTGCTAATGTTTTAAACCAAAAAAGCAAACAAACAAAAATTGATGTATAATAAAAGTGCAAGTTATAAAGTGATTTAGTCCTTATTTTACAACCTTCATCACCATTACTGGATACAACAGACTGAATACATTACAAAGGATTGTGCGCACACCTTTATAGATATTTCTCTAGATATACAACACTGAGAAAAATAATCGAACTAGAAGCTTTGCTTGGATGGTAAATGGAAAGGCTTAGTAAAGCCTGATTTATTAGGGTGTTGACAATGTTTCGGGCAACCCACAAGTAAATCAAATCTCTATGTTTTTCGGTATGTATTATAGCCACCAGTCAATCAAGCTTTCCTTGACCTTTACAGCTTCCTAAAGAGCTGCAGAATTCCTTGTGAAGGTAGAATGCTATGGACATTGGTTCAATGGCCACCTAAACCTAAACAAAATATTTCAATAATAATTAATGGATAGTTAATAACAGTGTTTTGTGAATTGAAAAATTGTCAAGATAAAAAAGACCCATTCACTTCAATTTGTTTTGGGACTTTTTTGCCATTTCTCAAATTTTTGAGGAAGCTAAACGAGTCAGATTCACCCATCACTAATTGGCACATTTTTACACTTGTACAAAGTTAGATTTTTAAAACAATGTTATAGACAATTCTTTTTAACTTCACTACCAATTAAACTGGCTAACTCTGCCTATACTTAACCGATCACTGATCATCCCTCTTATTCTAGTCAAGAGTGATTTTTTTTGTCATTTCATCCATATATGTTTGTACAGTACACAGTAAATTGAAGATTTTCCTCTAGGACCATGGTGCTACACATAACATAGAAGTACCGGACAAGACAAAGTGCAAAAATGTGCAACTACTTCAAGACATGACAGCATAGTGCAGGGACAGGACAAGAAAGTGGACACTCCCCAAATGTAATATGTAAAGTAAATAATGCTAAATGTCAGACATGAGTGTATCATTGTGATATGATACTAGTAAGAACATGATAAAGTGCAGATGTGCTCATAGAGAACAATTGTATCCAATGGCTATTTATTTCTACAATGGTGTACAGTGGCTGTGTAATGTTGTGGTACTATAATAAGGTCAGATAGTGTGTGTGTGTTTGTGTGAGTTTGTGTGTGTGGGAGATTTGTCTGATCCCTGAATATTCAGGAGCCTTATGGCTTGGGGGAAAAACTGTTGCACAGTCTGGTAGTGAGGGCCCTAATGCTTTGGTACCTTTTTCCAGATGGCAGGAGTGTGAACACCGAGTGTAAGGGGTGTGTTGGATCAGCCACGACTCTGGTGACTTTACAGATGCAGGAAGTGTTGTAAATGTCCGTGATGGAAGGAAGAGACACCTATGATCTTCTCTGCTGTCTTCACTATTTTCTGTAGGGTCTTGCGCTCCATGACAATGCAGTTCCCAGCCCAGACAGTGAGGGACACAATCCCTCTGTAGAAGGTTGTGAGTAGGGATTGTGGGAGATGGGATTTCCTCAGCTTGCGCAGGAAGTGGAGGTGCTGTTGGGCTTTTTTGGCTAAGTAGCTGGTGTTGTGGGACCAGGTGAGGTTCTCTGCCAGGTGGACACCAAGGAATTTGGTGCTTTTGATGATCTCCACATTAGAGCCGTCGACGTACAGTGGCAGGTGGTCACTTCTAGTCTTCCTAAAGTCAACAACCATCTCCTTTGTTTTGTCTACATTGAGAGACAGGTTGTTGGCTCTGCACCAGTCTATTAACCACTGTACCTCCTCCCTGTATGGTGACTCATCATTATTGCTGATGAGACCCACCACAGTTGTGTCATCAGCAAATTTTATGATGTGATTTGTGCTGTGCGTGGCTGCACAGTCATGCATCAGCAGAGTGACCAGTAGAGCACTAAGCACACAGCTTTGAGGGGCTCTGGTGCTCAGTGTGGTGGTTCTGGAAATGATGTTTCCAATCCTGACTGACTGATGTCTGTCTGTTAGGAAGTCCAGAACCCAACCGCAGAGGGAGGTGTTCAGTCCAAGCAGGCTCAACTTTTTTATCAGATGCTGAGGAATGATATTGTTGAATGCTGAACTGAAGTCTATGAACAGCATTCAAACGTATGCGTCTTTTTTGTTCAGATGAGAGCCAGATGGAGGGTGGTGGCTATTGCATCATCTGCTGAGTGATTTTGGTGGTATGCACCTACAGTATGTCCATAACTAGTGATGGGCGAATCTACCAAGTTTCGCTTCGCCGAAAAATTTGCGAATTTCCAGCGAAATTCGTGAATTGGCGAAACGAGTCACGGCACGTTTTTGACGCGTCGCGTTGTTTTCGAAGCGCGGCAGTTTAGTTGTGTCATTTTCTTTGCGTCGCATCAAAAATGCCGCGCGCAATCGCGGGAATTCGCCCATCACTATCCATAACGTTTATTCCTGTGAAAATACTAGAGAAGATAGCTTCCCCTATTAGTGATGGAAGTAAGATTTTGTTGCATATGATAAACAGGTTGTATTATAAAAAGCTTAACAAACCATTCTGACACTACCTTATTTATCTGTTTCAGTCAGGTTTCCACATACAAAATAGGTCAAACCTCTTTACACTTTCTGCAGCATTATATGTTACAGTTGACCATTCTTATAAATAACCTTCTAGTGGTTCTATTTTATTGAGGTTGTCATCCTATCTCCGTATCCATACCTTGAGCATAATGATTAAGGAACTCTTCAGCTGTTGACCTCTCTGTTGCTGTACCTCAATGTTCTATCCTAAGGACTATTCTACGTAATGAGGTCTGTGAGACGCGTATGTTCTTAAGAGGCAGTCACTTTATACAGATGCCACCCAAGATGCTCTACCAACTGAGGATAAAAAAGCTATTATTTCTCCTGCTGTGATAATATCCTCTCTTTATTATTGAATTGCATCCAATGCAGACTTCTCAGACATTCATTCCTCCTAACCTTATTTCATTCTTCACCCGACCCATAGTTATTGACCCATAATTCCATCTGGCCACCCAGATATATGTAAAACTCTAGTGCTGTTGAATCCCCTAACATTGTGGCCATCTATGCACATTAAAGCTACTCACTCCCTTTCCTGTGGTCTCCCTTTATTTCTAAACATTGACAAACACATTCCTCTTGGGATCAGCCTTCCGTTTTCCACCAATCCAAGAAAGGATCCAAAAAAAATTATGTTAATCAAACATTGGAACAGTTCTTGAGATGCAATACTTCCATTTCAAGATGATTGGTCTGGTCTTCTACTTTGGGTAGTGTGCACATAATAATGCCTCTCATACCTCCACAGGAAAGTTTTCATTACTTTCCTTTCATTTTATGGCCAACAACTTCTGTCATTTCCCCAAGACTTTCTTTTTTATAATGCCCTTACCAAAAATGCCAGTCTTGCACTCATGTCTGCCATCTTGAAAACCATGAAAAGAACTTGTTTACCCAGTTGTTTATCGTGAACATTTCTTTTCAAAAACTTCAGATTTATTGGTCCTTTCCTTGTCCTTCAACCCTGTTGCAATGTATATACCATTTTCTCCTGAAATGGGCATGTCCAATGTTTTCCATATATCACTTTTTTTCTAATTTTTTTCATGTGATCATCAACCACAAGCTCCACATGGATGGACAACTGGTAGGCAGAAAAAATGGATTAAACTTTGTGGGATCTCTGCAGTACCTTATTCATAGAACATACCTGGACCTGCAGGACATCCATGGGTCCTACATCCCCATATTCATACCCCTAGTTATTAATCCCATTTTGGTGCCCCTGGAGGGGGAAATGTAATGCAGCAATGCAATTTGTTAACATTACATGCAGTAGTGCATGCCTCTATGTCATCACGCCTACATCACATAATGACAACACCTTACTGAAATGATTGTTGTTTAAAGATGGATACTTGGAAGTCTGCAATATATTTCACTTAAATCTCTCATTACTCAAAAGAGAGAAAGAATGGCCCATACTGTAGGTTGCACCCTCCAACTAAGTCAATCTGAATTCCCACTATGAAATTAAGATAAAACTTAACCTTTAACCCATACATGGGCAGATAAAGCTGGTCGTTTAGACCAATTTGACAGCTTTTCTGCCTGTGTATGGGGGCTTCTGACATATTCGCAAACTTGCATCAAAAATGCGAACGGTTCGCGAACGTCGCAAACCCCATAGACTTCAATGGG
>CM044447.1:95648007-95674770 GCA_024363595.1 Xenopus borealis
AGCCGATGTTCGCGCGAACAAGTTCGCCGGCGAACAGTTCGCGCCATCCCTAAAAATAATTAATTAAAAAGGAATTAGGCGAGAAAATCTGTACTGACTCAAGATTTTCATCTTATAAACTGTATACAGAGAGTTCATTGTAGCTGGATTATTAATCACAGACAGTCAGTAAAATGTCTTACTCCCTTATTACAATGTCTTACTCTACATATATGTAGCATAGTTATCTTATAAATTTCATTTAATAGATTTACTACATTTATTTCAAATGCTTTTCACCAAAAAAAGCATTAAAAAAAACCATTTTAAACACTTTCCATTTGGTCATAGCTGATAAAAACAAAGCTGAAGAGATTAAACAATCAAAACAAGAACCAAATTCTTTAAAAAACAAAGCTGAAGAGATTAAACAATCAAAACAAGAACCAAATTCTTTACTTTTTAATTATTCGTTTACACACACTGTAAAACTGTTGGACATGACTTTATCTATTTGCTCATAAGAAAATGTGTCAGCACTTTGCAATATGAACCCTGAGACTGTGCACAGAAGAACAATTTATTTCCAATGAGCATGCACAAAGTAAGATTTATGACTTTTGCTGCTTAGATGACATTCCTTATATTTGCAGAGCTAGAGCAAATTAAAGGCATCTGTGAATACTATAGGGTGTGTTTTGTTAATGAGAGAGAAGAGACAGAGGTAATAAGAAGATAATTAAGGTAACAACTTGTGAAAAATGAAAGTGTTTTGGTCTTTCATTTTTGAGTCTCTAAGTATAAACTTTGTAGTTGTTAATTTAATTGCTGATGTTCACCATATCCCTGAAGAATAGAAAGGATTAATCATCTGATTTATTTAAACAAGACCAAAGTGAATTGAAATCCCCCCAATTTAACCCTATAATTTTAACAATAATACACAATTAACATTTTAATTAGCTTTGCACATTTATTCTGTGGCAGCAATATTAATATAAAAGAACAAAGGTGGCATGGATATTGAAATTTTGTGAACCAAAAGCTCTTTGTTAAATTCAACTGGTAAAAGGGGATATAAGTTATTTGCAGAAAGTCAGGCAACTTAAAACAGTGGTCATATTTATAATTAATAATAGTTATTATTATTATTATAGTACACAAATTCTCATTGTTGTTTACACAGCAATACATTATCACTATGACAATGTATTTGGTTCTGCAGTGCAGGTCTCTAGATTAGTGCTGTCTAACTGATGGCCCATGGGACCCCCCTCCACAACAAAGTCTGCCTGCTGTGTCTGCTTACCATGTGTGAGCATTAAAAGTTACCACTACAGAGGTTAACTGGCCCCTGCCTTCTTTACATCTCAAATTTAGACTATAAACTCTTGCATTGTTCACACTGTTAATTGCCCTGCATTTTTTACAACTATAACACCTCTATTGTCCACATTCCTAAAGCCTTGTACTGTTCACCACTCAGACCCAGACTGAAAGTGCCCACATTATTCACACTTCAGACAAACTACTGAAGGGGCCCCAGGTCCTGATAAGTTTCCCTTTCTGTTGCTGTATTCTGCCATACTTTGCTTGCTATATGTTCCCTGTATGTGACAGTCTACCTGCCCTCAATGTGTGTGTCTTACTCTGCCTGCCTTGTGCTCCTTGTGTGTGCCAACCTTTGCCTGTCCTAAACTTCATATTTGTGCAATACTCTGCCTGCCCTATGCTCCCTGTGTGTGCCATGCTCTGTCTATCCTATGCTCCTTGTGTGTGCAGTAGGGATGCACCAAATCCACTATTTTGGATTCGGCCAAACCCCCAAATCCATTGTGAAAGATGCGGCTGAATACCGAACCAAATTCGAACTCTAATTTGCATATGCAAATTAGTTAGAGGAAGGGTAAAAGCCAGGTGTGCACTAAGTGCACAGCAAAAAAATTTTTACTACCTTGTTTTGTGCCGAAAAGTCACATGGTTTTAAGGATTCGGATTCTGTTCGGCCAGGCACAAGGATTTGGCCGAATCCTGCTGAAAATGGTAGAATCCTGGCCAAATACTGAACCAAATCCTGGATTCGGTGCATCCCTAGTGTGCAGTACTCTGACTGCCCTATGCTCTCTGTGTGTGCCATGCTATGCCTGTCCTATTCTCCTTGGATGTGCCATGCCTTCCTATTCTGTGTCAAGAGAATTCCAATGGCACACAGGTCTGTGTGAAATCTTCAATTCTTTAATGAGCAGAGTGCAGATGCAATGTTTTGGAAAACAAACTAATTTGTCAAGCATACGGAATTAACACACTGTGATGAATAAATAGAGCTGATAACAATTAATTTACGTGTCATAATTGGTGAACCAATCAATAGGAAGTGAATCATTTAAAACTTCAATTAACTATTTAGAAACCATTCCTTTTCTCAAAAACTGTCAATAAATAGGACATTCAGTAAAATGCTAGTACAAAATTGCAACATACAATAAAAAAGATAATTATATATAAAGTGCAAAGAGCAACCTATACAATATAATATATAAATATTATCCCAAGTGACATATAGTACATCTGTGTAAAGAATAATTATTACCCTACAGTAGGGACACAGGCATCTGACTTATCTGACCTTGATTTAATAACTTATGTTGAAAAATGCAGTATTCATCTGTAAAAAAGCAAAAATTACAATGAACCAATAAAATCCATAAACGAATTATAAAAAGCAAGAAATTGAATTCCATATTCTGTGTGCCATACTCTTCCTTTTCTATGCTCCCTATGTGTGCCATACTCTGCATGTCCTATGCTACGTGTGTGCCCTGCTTTGCCTGGCCAGCCCTCTGTACCCCAGAAGTTGGACAGCACTGCTCTAGATTATAAGCCCTTGTAGTCTAGGTCCTCTTTTCACTCTGATAATTACAGTATTTCCCAGGGAGAAACTACACGAAGTAAGTACATAGCTTTTTAGCTAAACATTATAATACACATTTGTAGGGATGGGCGAATTTAATATATAACATATATATAATAAATTTGCGAAACTACCCGCAAAAGTTCGATTGGTGAAAATTCACCTGACAAAAAAAAAAACGAGACGCGACGAAAATGACACGTCGTGAGACGAAAACGAGACACGCGTTGTTTTGTGAATTCTCCGCCAATTAGCGAATTTCCCTGGAAATTCGTGAATTTTTCGATGAAGCGAATCTGCCTAGATTCACTCATCACTATACCAGTGAAGTGACCATTGGACTATATTTGACAAATTTGTAAAGGGTTTTCTTATCACTCTTTGATAACTATATTCAACGGAGAATCTACACTATGAGTAAGCACCATGTTATTCAGAATACAGCCTTTTAGCAAAATTTGCCATGTCCTAATAAAATAGTTTTTTTAAAAAATTGCCTTTCAATCCTTTTTCTAGCTCACGTGAATTGATTACTTGCCTTTTGGGTTCACTATTAAAGCTGTGAATGAGCAATGAAGTCCCCAATATCTAAATAGCATGATAGCCCCTCCATTTGAGTATAGCCCTCACTGGCTTTCAGCGGACCACAAATCTCAGAATCCTCTCTGGGCACACTTGAGACACTCTTGTCTGCTGGGAGCAGTTTATCTTGTCCTCTCCCAGACCTTTGGAGCTCTCTCCAACTCAGGGGATCACTCTCTGGTTCTCTGGTGATCAGCACTCCCTTTGTGGCCCCTCACCCTCCTCCACTCTTAAGAGGTCTCTAGGGGGAAGCGGCCTGAGGTGTTGCTCCACACCTCCTTTTAACTACCACATACCTGTACTTAATTACCTCTAACTGCCTTTCGCTTGGCAGCTGCAAAACCATTACATGGAGCAAGGGATGGAAGCCCACCCTGCTCTCTTCCATCCACTCCAGGGACCCATAATCCAGATTTTACTAAACTGGTTCAGCGAATAAACAGCTTTACTAGCTGCAGCAATACACATTTGCCTGGAGTTTCTTATTTCACCAGCCTAATGCTGGTGAAACACACAGGATAATGTGCACTTTTGACACACATCTTGCATTTGATTTGTGTGGTTTGCATTTTTAGGTCTGAATTATTGGTGAGTGCCATTAAAGCATATTTTTCGAATAACACTTTTTATGTAAACTAATATGTCAAAAATAAATTATTCAATATTCGTATATAAAACATTTCTAATTTGCATTTCTAAATCTTCCTGAGTTACTTGGAACAAAATACTTTTGTAAGTTTGATAATGAAAAAAAAGATTAGTCATTTATGCATTAACTGTAGTATGGTGAAAAATTAAGTAAGGTATATTAGCTTTGTTATTTGTGAAATCAATCATTGTTAGGCTAATTTGAAAATAGCATGGTCTTTTTTTGAGAAACACATTTTAAAACCCTTAGAGTACATATCTGCTTTTAATGTACAGTTACATGTCAACTTAGACCATTTCTGGCATTGTCGGTGCAAACGGCAAATGAAAATTGCTTTCTGCAGTTGAAAGCAGTATATTCTATTTTCCTATGTAACAAGACCAGACAAGGTTCTCACATATAGGTTTTGATAAGTATGTACCTTGAGCGTACAATAAAAGTACAATTCATTGGAAAGATTACTGAAGTTGAAAAATGGTAAATGAAGAGGCAAAGGAAAGCAAGTGAACTCATTAAGGGAAATAAATATTACAGTAATGGTTTTTTTTCACTCCAGGAAATAGATAAGATTGTTGTACGATAAATAACAGAACACATTTATTATAGCATATGGAAATAAAACAAATTTTAAATTATTCATGTTTTCAAGGTAAATATAAAACAGTACAAATACATGTGTCGTACAGGTATAGAACCTGTCATTTTCAAGATAAAGGATCTTTCCATAATTTGGACCACCATACATTGGGAGGCCCATATATCAAAGGTCAAATTTCTATTCAACTGTGAGGTTATGAAAGAAAGAAATTTGAATGTCTTACATTCAATCGCATGGTTCTTATCCAAAATTCAAATCATATCCAATTCGTAAAAAAAAACTGAAAAAAAAACCCTTGAATGTCAGGAAGGATATTAACATCTCCAAATGGCTCAACAGACCACCTGCCATTGACTTGTCAATAAACTTGGCAGGTTTTAGGGGGTGAATATTTAAATTAGGACTGTTTCCATGGTCAAGGTGTGATACATTGCACATTCAAATGTATATATGTATATAAGGGTATTAAAATTAGAATGTGTGACTTTGACACCTCTTGGAAATGCAAATTTACTATTCAACCCTTGATAAATCTGCCTCTTTAAACATTAAGGGGCAGATTTATCAATGGTTGAAGTGAATATTCGAAATAAAAAAAATTAGTTTGAATTGAAAAGATTCAATTAGAATTGACCATTCAAAAATCAAAGTATTGTCTCTTTAAAAGATTGGACTTCTACCCTTCACCAACTTAAAGCTGCTGTATTGCTGTTTTAACCTATGCCTATAACCTATATGGAGTCTTTGGCTTTTTTTTGGTGAAATCATTTGACTTGCATGATTGACCTATTGACGGACCTATTCGAAAAAGGTCTGCTTTCTTTTTAAAAAAAAACTTTGACTTAAATTCGATGGTCGAAGTACAAAGTATTTTATGCACCTAAATAAACCCCCTCTAATATCACATTTTTAAATGTGAACTATTTGATTTAAATTGAGTCTATGGGAGATGGCATTCTTGTAATTTGGAGCTTTCTAATGGGTTTCCAGATAAAGGCTCCTGTCATGTATGTTGTGGTATGGAGATTTTTTTTTTATCACTGAAATCAGAGATCAAGAAGGCAAAATACAAATGTAGTATAAATTCTACAGTTTCCTGGTTTCCAATAGATTTACATGTGAGCTGTGACCTGTTTGGCAACCATGTTTTTTATTCAGTGCCTTTTTCCTAGTTTGTGTTCCCATCTTTAATGACACTTGCTTTTATATTTTGCCCTCAATTCACCCAATATTTTATAATATTTACTAATATGTTGGCACTAAGCTTATGCCTTATAAGCGTTTCGGACCTCCTGGTCCTTTCTCAAGCTGACAAAGTGTCAGTTTGAGAAAGGACCAGGAGGTCCGAAACTTTGCTGTGCCATATTATATGCTGCAATAAAGGCGTTTAAAAAATATAAGGGAGTGCTGTGGATCATTATGGACTCTAAGTAAAGAATGTGATGGTGAACATATTAATTGGCGTGCACCCTGAACAAGTGAGTGTTTTGCTAATTCAAGTGTTGGATAATTGGCTGTATATTACCGTCCACTACCACTCCATTAGACATAGCTCTCCTCTACATAGTTTGCAAATAAAACAAACAAAGCAGTTTAACCTTTAGTAAGAGGAGGGTAACCTTTTTATACGTATTTTCTGAGACCAAGACTAAATAGAGTATATGAAATTATTTTGAAGTCACAACTTTAAGGATTTTTTTTGTTTAATGTACAATGTCTCTTGTTTACTGCAATTTTATTATGTTTCTACATTTTGCAGTTCTATTTACGTTTTGTTCTTTTTTCCATTTTTTTCAAATGTATGCTAATTTATATCTGCAAGCTTATAATGATGTTATTGTACCCAACAGCAACACAAATTTTGAGCTAATATTAAAATGCCACATAGTAGTTATTATACATTTATAATAAGATTGCTTGAAACTTAATTATATTGAAGTAATAAAATTCTGCATTTATAATAATTCTGCTTATTATAATTAGATTTCAAAATACATAAATGGAAAGCACTACAAACAAAGTGTATCTGTGCTTACTTAAAAAAATGGTTGGCAAAACTGGACAATATTTACTATCCTGTTATATAGGAGACTGAATTATTGGAGCCCTTATAAATATGATCATTAATCTGTTATGGCTGTGCTGTACAAGCAAAGGGCTCAAAGAACAAATGCATACCATTGCCTTGCAGTTTAAAAAACATAAGGACACCCACAGCCTGGGATATAAGTTGATGGCACTATATATTTGGTTTTGTTCTACTTATCTTACCTAAGGTAAATTAACTCTGCCACCACAGCATTGGAATCATTTCTTGCCCCCGCATCATTGCCTAGCTTGGAGTGTTATAGATCCTAGAGATTTTAATTCATAATTATTCCCTAGCAATTATATACTTTTCTCTAACATTTTTGTAAAGAGTATCATGTTCCATTGCAAGTGCACATTGCTCAGAGAAAATGGAAAATATTCAAATAAAAATGAATGTGCCTCATTTTTACTAAAGCCTGTAGGACTGTACATTTCTGCAAATACAATGTGTGGTGGGTTCAAAAAGATGTTTTTTAAGATGCATTGGGAATACGCATTCTATTAAAATGGATGAGATTAGGCCAAATTCAGAAATGAGATTAGAGTTGGGTGTCTTGCAAAAAATGACAGGCAAAGTACATTGTTGAAAGGACAAACACTTAATTTTTCTGTTCAATCAACAATTTAGTTCCCAATTTCAATATTTTTCCCAGCACAGTTAAATCCTTCCTGTGGACTGGCACTCAAAACTGTACTGCATATTCCAGATAAAGGCATAACAAGCAACTTTTAAGAGGCAAATTGATAAATAACTCCATTGAACCAACATCATTTTGTAAAAAAAAAAGTACCTGTAGCACTCACCAAAGAACCCTGCTTATAGTGATATATAACTCCAACTGTACAGAGATTGGTGAAAATAAGTATATGCAGAGGACGTCAAAGAAGTGAAGGAAAGATAAGCAATGTGCTTAATGCTTCAAACCTACATTCAGGGGAGAGGAGAATTCCAACTCTGCCACCATGATGATATTTAGATCCAGTGGTTTGAGTATGCTAGAAGTCTCAGGACATTGAGTGTAGCAGTGTCAGTAGAATAAGCATGTTTATAATAACAGTGAGAAAGTTATAGGGTTTTCAGAAAGGGAGAGTGATGGCTTTATGTATGTAGGGGAGCTATGTACAGTATACTTGTCTCTCCTCTGTGTGTTCTGTGCAAGGAGGGCGAGAAGAAGAAAATCACCAGCACAAAAACGGAAATGCTAGCAGGGAAACCCTTGCTGGTTTATTGCGGATGCATCCACTATAAACGAGCAAGGGTTTACCTGCTAGTATTTCCCTTATTGTGCTGGTGATTTTCTTCTGCACTTCAATATTCTGGGTGTCACCCATTCCTCAGTCATTGAGCACCGGGGAGTCATATTGCGTGGACGGCCAGTGTGTGCAAGACTAATTTCTTTTTTCCAAGGAGGGTGAGAAGCAGAGCAAAAACAAGGTGCTGCAAGGCCCCAGAGATCACTAAAACCAGGCTCTATTTAGGATGCTCAAAAGGGAAGGGTTTTTTGTCATGGCTCTAAAGTTCTGTGCGTATGTTATTGCGCATCAGGGAAGTTCCCAGGTAGGGGTATCACAGCCCAGTCTGTCCTGACCGATTTTCTATTTATACTTATGGGAATTTTAGAAATGTATTCATCAATGAGGGAAAGTTAGAGTTCACCATTTGATCAATACACTTTTGAAAATCCTATAGGAATAGTTACATAGTTAGTTACATTGGGTTGAAAACAGACAAGTCCATCAAGATCAATACCTCCAAATTAAAACCCAGCATCCACACACACACCCTTCCACACTTCCACGCAAACCATATATGCCCATAGCTATACTAACTGTAGAGTTTAATATCACAATAACCTTTGATATTATGTCTGTCCAAAAAATCATCCAAGCCCCTCTTAAAAGCATCAACAGAATCAGCCATCACATCATCACTCGGCAGGGCATTCCACAACCTCACCGTCCTGGCTGTGAAGAACCACCTACGCTGCTTCAAATGAAAGTAATTTTCTTCTAGTCTGAAGGGGTGGCCTCTGGTGCGGTGATCTTCTTTATGGGTAAAAAGGTCCCCTGATATTTGTCTATAATGTCCTCTAATGTCCTTGTAAATTGTAATCATGTCCCCTCGCAAGTGTTTTTTTTTTCCAGAGAAAACAACCCCAACCTGGACGGTCTACCCTCATAATTTAAGTCTTCCATCCCTCTAACCAGTTTAGTTGCATGTCTCTGCACTCTCTCCAGCTCATTTACATCCCTCCTAAGGACTGGAGTCCAAAACTGCACTGCATACTCCAGATGAGGTCTTACTAAGGATCTATAAAGATGTATAATTTTATTTTCATCTCTAGAGTTTATGCCCTTTTTTATGCAAGACACAACTTTGAGGGGCAGTGTGAAATTAGAGTTCACCACAGAAAAACTCATCCACTTTCTATTCACTCTTATGAGGTTTCTAGAAGTGTATTTATCTACGTTTGAAATTTAAGAGTTCACCATTTTATAAATATGCTACTAAAAATCACATAGGAATGAATAGATAGTGGGTGTTTTTCTGTGGTAAGCTCTAATATCAAACTTTGGCACACTGTCCCTGTTGTACTAAAATTTCCTGTACTTTACATTAAAAAATATGTCCCCTTGCAAGAGTCTTTTACTTCAGAGAAAACAACTCCACCAGTATTTCCTGTTAGTTAGTTTAGTTGCACATCTCTGCACTTTCACCTGCTCATTGATATCCTTCTTAATGACTGTTAAGATGTATTTTAGCATTTTTAAGTTTATAATTTTTTATTAAAATATACTGTATGGTTTTTTGGGGTCAACATATTGTTAGGACTTTTATGGTTTGTAAGGGAATCTCTGTCAGGAATTTCCATAAAACAATTCATGCAATATTTTGTGTGTTTGGTAAACATAGAACTTAGTTTTTATGCATGTAATTGCATAGGTCAACCAGCAGGGGTCAGGTTTCAATAGTAAAATAGGTTGCACTTTGTTGAAACGTCTTTTTTTTTTCAAAATTATCTTGTACACAAAATAATAATTGGCCTGGCATGCCATGAAAAACTTAGAATCAGTTATTAAAGTTAATTCACTTTTACATCTCCCATTTTGCTAGCTTTTTTTTCCAGAACACAGATTCTAGAGCAGGGTTTAAACCAAGCAGTTACATTGGCATATAGAACTAAATAATATAGGATACTTGACAGCTGTGAAAACAAATTGATGATGTATTTAACAATTACACAGATTTAGCAGCTGATTTAGCATTGTAAATTCTGTAAACTGCTGTTTTAGAAAATATGTTTGACATTCCATTGTAGATATAATAAAAAAAAATAAAGCTCTGACACTTAAAGGTGCCATCACTCGTTTAAAGATCCTGGTAGCTTGCAGTGATGTGATGTAGTTTCTGTGAATTAAATTTGGAATGTAGTGGGCTGCTTATTACATTTGCCTCTAATTATAATAAGTGTCAGTTATATCTGCTGTTGCTGTCTGCCTACCTACAACGGTATCTGTGACATGCAGTTAAGGCCCAGCACTTTACTATATAAAATGTAGGGAATCTCTTTCTAACTCATTAAAACAGAATATACTGTGTGGTTTTAAACAAAATCTGAGAAAATGTATGAGACTGGGAAATATGGCACCACATTTTTGGCTCATGTGGTTATTACACTGGACACAATCTGGCAAATAACACTGTTCTGTTGAGCTGTTATACAGGCCACATATAAACAAGACAATTAAACTGACTATAAACAGGAAAAGTGAATGCAGAAAACTTAACATGGCGATGGAATTAGGAAGCCAGCTGGAATATATGCTCCCGTTACAATTAACTAACCTTAACAAGGCCTTCTTTGTCAAATTCTGCTGCTTCTAATTTTCATAACACAGTAGATCAGGTTGAAAATAGATATCAGGTTCAACTTTTTTTTGTTTGTGAAACATGCTTTCCTGCTAGTTTATGCAGAGGAAGCCTCTTTCATTTGCCTCAGAGGTAGAAAAAAGTAATCATTCCCATCTCCAAGAGGGCAATTGGAACACTGTGTAGGTCAACTTTGTTCTAAGAATGTTACAGTAACCTTTTATTTTCAATGTATTTTCTTTGAATCTAATTGGATGCCCTTGGTCCACTGGAATGATCTACTGTTGAATAAAGTGTAAAAGGTTATTGTATACAACCCTTGTATATTTATACATAGTTAACATACCCACCCTTGAAGTTGCTACTGTATTTTGCAGTATTAATAATGCCAGTGCTGCCAGCCCTTCCTCAAAAATGAGACCTTCCATATATTTTATTATCTAAGTTGCAGTTTTATCATTCAGCTAATTTTAGCACATTTTACCTGCAGCATTACCAGTGCATCACCAGTGCTTTGCAAATTGGAAAAATGACCTTCCTATTAATCTGTTCTCGTCTTAATATAGGATAAAACTTTGTTGACCCTCCCTGATGTTAAATATGAAGCTTAGTTTATTATCCACAAGTACCCCAAGGCCCTTCTCAGTAAAGGATGTGCCTAACTTCGTTCCATCAACGATAAAGTTGTTTGCATACTTGTAAATCCCAAATCCATAACATTTCTTTTATGAACACTGAATTTAATTTGCCTCTTAGTCATCAGATTGACAGTTTCTTTTGTCCAGATCCCAGAAAAAGAAAATTCATAAAACACAGATAAATTGCTTGTAGAATCAAGTTGTTTTACACCATATGTATTGTTTTTAGGTATTAAAAATGCATCTATTCACTCTTAAAGGGGTTGTTCACCTTTGAGTTAACTTTTATTATACTGTAGAGCAGTGATCCCCAACCAGTAGCTCGCGAGCAACATGTTGCTCTCCAACCCCTTGGATGTTGCTCCCAGTGGCCTCAAAGCAGGTGCTTATTTTTTAATTAATGGCTTAGAGGCAAGTTTTGGTTGCATAAAAAACAGATGTCCTGCCAAACATTCTCTCCTGTAGGCTGCCAGTCCATTTAGGGGCTACCAAAAAGCCAATCAGAGCTCTTATTTGACCTCCCCATGGACTTTTTCATGCTTGTGTTACTCTCCAACTCTTTTTTTAAATTTAAATGTGGCTTACGAACAAAAAAGGTTGGGGACTCTTGCTGTAGAGAGTGATATTCTGAGACAATTTGCAATTGGTTTTGATTTTTTATTGTTTGTGGTTTTATAGTTATTTAGCTTTTTATTCAGCAGCTCTCTAGTTTGCAGTGTCAGCAATTTGGTTTCTAGGGAACAAATTACCCTAGCAACCCTGCATTGATTTGAATATCACTCTCTACATTATACTAAAAGTTAACTCAAAGGTGAACAACCCCTTTAATTGCAAGTGCAACTTTAAAGTTAAAAGTTTTACTATACCTGTGATACAGCCAGGTATTGTAACTTGCACCTCTTAAAAGGCAGGCCAGTAGCACTTCCTGGAATATAAAGGGAATGCTACAGTGCATTGTGGGAGTTCTGACTCCTATAAAAAGATGGAGTGATACTACAAACAGGGGTAGTCATTTGTAAAGCATGATTTGGTTGTGCTGGTTATTGTATGGTTAAGGGCCCATACACACGGGCGTTTTTGACCCGTGCTCCCCTGCGTTGCGTTTGACTGCGTTCAGCTGCAGGGCAGTGCAGGTCTAGATGCACCTCATTCTTTTCAATGACGTTGTACCCACGAGACACGTGTAAGCGCCGAACGCAGATTCAGACGCAACATGCTGGGTTTGTTTTGTTTTGTCTCTTTACTGTGTTCAATAAGAGTCTGGCATATTGATTTTATTTATTTTTTTATGGAGGTCTGCAAAATTAAATAAACCTCTGATTTTTTTTCATCAAGAAAATAGTACATACCACTGATCTCTGCACTCCATTTCAGTGCATCAGGACTGCTGTGTAGACCTCTCCCAATGAAGTTTTTTTTTTTCATCAACATAAAAATGTTCTTGGGGTGCCAAATAAGTACTGTGATTGGCCGCTTGGTAGCCCCTATGTGGATTGGCAACCTGTATTGAGGCTCTGTTTAGCAGTACACCTGGTTCTTATACAACCAAAACCTTCCTCCAAGCCTGGAATTAAAAAATAAGCGCCTGCTTTGAGGCAAGTGGGAGCAACATCCAGGGGGTTGGAGAGCAACATGTTGCTCAAAAGCTACTGGTTGGGGATCACTGATCTAGAGAATCTTAAGTCATCAGTATCACTCTATCCCAGCTTGGGTAGACCGTCGGCAACATTTCAAAGCAGCATACGATAACCATCTGGGAACACGGGAACACAGTAGGATGGTTTAAATCTTAAGCAGAAAAAAAACATTTTGGAAACCTACATGATGTTATTAACATTTGTAAGAAAAAATACTTAAAATTAACCCTAAATAATAGTCGCTTTAAACTACCAGACACCAGCACATCACAATTGGCAGTCTTGTTATGGAAAAGATGTTGTTAATTGAATAACAAAATATATAAAGGGTATATAGCAAGTGTTATTGTTATCATTATTAGAGACACCAATTGGTTATGGCTACATTCAAAATGAATCCTATCATGATAGGAGCATGTATAAACAAACAATGCAACCAATTTCAGATTTAACACAGAGATATCCTTTTTTACAAACCATTATTTTTCCCTAATTCAATTAACTCATTTCACTAAACAACAATTAACTAAATTTACAGAAAAATTTAAAAATAACCCTATTGATTCTTTATGGCTCTCACAAGATGACAAGATTCCCTCCTCAACAACCTGTGTCATATAATTGTCATGCAACAAGTTTATAAACTTATTCCTATTAAATGATCTGGCAGTACTAGTGATGGGCGAAACGGCCGCGTTTCGCTTTGCCGAAAAATTTGCGAATTTCCAGAGAAATTCGTGAATTTTTCGCCGATTCGCGAAACGAGGCGTCGCGTCGTGTCCGACGCGTCGCGTCATTTTCGGCGCGTCGCGTCAAAAGCGACGCGCGACTCGTTTTTGCGCGGCGAATTTTTTTTTGCGAATTTTTTTGCCAGTTTCGGGAATTTATTTGCCAGCGGCGAATCGCGGGAATTCGCCGCGAATTCGCCCCTGGCGAATAAATTCGCCCATCACTAGGCAGTACTGTTGCGCCAGTCAATATCTGGGTAATTAAAATCCCCCATTATAATTACTTTACCCAAAATAGCAGCTTTTTCGATTTGCTTCAGAAGCTTAGCCTCCTCCTCACTTACATTAGAGGGTTTATAGCATACCCCTACAATTAATTTGTTGCACTCTTTACAATTGGTGAAGAATTCCACCCATAAGACTTCTGCCCCCTCATTCCCTAACATAACCTCCTCCTTTATATAAGCTTTTAAACCTTGCCTAACAGACATACCCCTCCTCCTTTTCTATTGCCTCTGTCCCTCCGAAAAAAAAGTATAGCCGTCATGTGACTCATTCAGCCATGTTTCATCCACCCCAATCACATCATATTTTCCCTCCATCACCAGCACCTCCAGCTCTCCCAATTTACCAGTCAGACTCCTTGCATTTTCAAACATACATTTAATACTGGTACCATGTTGAACATATGACATGTGGTCCTCCCTATCCTTAAGAGTACCCCCTACCAAATCTCCTCCCCCATTTTCCCTTCCTTTGCCCACTGTCTCATCTAACCTGTCTTCCCCTGAATCTTTTACTGAACCCTCCCCCCACACCTAGTTTAAAATTTCCTCCAACCATCTAGCCATCTTCTCCCCCAAAACAGCTGCACCATAATCATTGAGGTGCAGCCCATCCCTATCAAAGAGTCTGTAGCCGACTGAGAAATCAGCCCAGTTCTCCAAAAACCAAAAACCCTCCTCCCTACACCAATCTCTCAGCCATGCATTAATCTACTGTCTTATTAGCGTTGCTCGTGGCACAGGTAATATCTCTGAGAAAATTACCTTGGAAGTCCTCGCCCTTAACTTTATACCTAGTTTCCTCAACTGTATACCTAGTTTTTTGAAATCCTTCTTGAGGACTTCAACAACGCCTCTAAATTTATCATTGGTACCTATGTGTACCAAGATTGCTGATTGGTCTTCCTCGACCCCTCCCAATAATCTGTCTACTCGTTCCACCACATGCAGAACCCTAGCACCAGGCAGGCAGGCAGGCCACCTTTCAAATAATTGAATACCCCTATAACTAGAATCTGCCTTTCCTTCCTTGCACTCCCCCACCACCAGTATTAGAACCACTGCCTCCCAGGGTGCTCTGAGAGTCAGCCTGCTCCATACATGCCAGTTCAGAACTTTCCTCCCCAGCATCTTAAGCTAAAACAGCAAATTTGCTGTTCTGGACAAGTTGTGGACCAGTCCCCCTACCCTTCTGTCCCCTACTTCCCCCTCCTGACTGTCACAAACCTTCCTCCCTCATTAGGGCTAGGCCAGACGGGGAGATTCGGGGGAAATTTGTCGCCTGGCAACTTCTCGCGGCGACTCTCGCCCCCGAACCTCCCCGAATAGCCAGGCACCCACGCGCACCGGCATAGCTTGAAAACGCCGGCGCGTGTTCACACGGAGCGGCACGATTTTTTAAATCGCTCCAAATTGCCTGGCGAGGCAACTTGGAGGGATTTCAAAAATCTCGCCGCTCCGTGTGAACACTCGCCGGCGTTTTCAAGCTACACCGGTGCGCGTGGGTGCCTGGCTATTCGGGGAGGTTCAGGGGTGAGAACCCCCTTGTTTGACACTGCTGTAAGTTCACCCCTTAGAGTCTGCAGTTCAGATTCCAAGATGACCGACATCTTTCACTTGGAAATACTGCAGGGAACTGCTGCTCCAACACCACATACATGATCAGAATTTATTTGATTAACTCCTCCTCCTTAATTAACAGAGAGAGAGAAAGAGATAAGAAAAATGCTGTTTGCTACCAGCTGTAAAACAACCCCTTAACTTTTTTTTTTTTTTTTAAATGTTCCCCTTAGAAATTCTCAGGCTAAAACACAAAAAGAAAAAATACATGCACTAAATGTATCTACTAGTTTACCCCCAAACAGAAAAAGAAAAAGCTGTTTGTCTCAGTCAGAAACTCTCAGAACACACAGCAGTCAGTTATTTGCACTTACTCCCTCTTTGCACTCAGCACTCCCAGCATGCACAGCAAACACCAACGCCTTAAGGTTTTTAACGCTGCTTTACACTTAGATCACATGCAATGCAACACTCGCTTTTCTGTAACAGAGATAAAGGTTCAAACCACAGAACACAAAGCCTGATCAGAATTTACTTGATTAATTCCTCCCCCTTAATTAACAGACAGAGAGAGAAAGAGAGAAAAAAAAATGCTGTTTGCTACCAGCAGTAAAACAACCCCTTAATTTAAAATTATTTTTTTCTGTAAAGTACAGCACAATGTATTGACACAACACAAAGATTACTTTAATAATAGGCCCTCCTGCCTTGGCTGATCCAACTCAACGGATGTAAGCTTTTTTAATTTGCCTTATTATTATTTTTATTATTAATATTATCATGCCTTGTTAAACAATCACCAAAGAATAACACACAACAAATGTTAAAAAATGGCAAGAAGAATAAATAAATGGAGATAAAGGGAGACAAATGGAATGAAGCATTTTACACACTGTTTAAAACTGCCAAATTAATTAAATCCTTGGAATGCAGTATTAACTTTATGTCCAGATGGTATTATGTTTCAGCCAGACTAATGAAAATTTTCTAAATTCATATATTGTCATATATTTGTCATATATTTGACAATGGTCAAATTGTAATTTTGCTTGAAAATTTTTGTAATAAAATTGTTAAAAAAACTGTAAAAAAAATGTATTTGTTGCTTTCTAAACTACTCAACCATCCTTTACTTATCAAACATTTTAAAATCTTGTCTTGCATTCGGCTGAATCCCAAACCCTTTTGGGAAAGATTCTGCCAGATAATTATTTGCCGAGAACTCCCCTACACCAGTCAGTTGAACTGAAGAAGCTGCTTGGATGAGCAGTGAAACGTCTTCATTAAAATATCTCAGCAAGTCCAGTTGCTTTGAGTTACTTTTTATATATATATTCTGCCAGATACCGAACCAAATCCCCACTATGATTTGCATGTGAAAATTAAAGAAACAAAGGGGAACTGCATGCATGTGTGGTTAAAAAACAAACTTTTATTTCCTTGTTTGTGTAATGAAAAGTCACGTGATTTTTCAGATTCAGTTCGGTGAGGCACTTGGATTGGCCAAATCTGAATCCTGCTGAAAAAGGCAGTATCTTGGTCAAATCCTGAACCCAATCTTGTACTCGGTGCAAGTATATATAATAAGTGGCATTTCAAAGAATCTTACCAAACAGGAATATATATTTAGGTAAATATTGCCCTTTTACATCTTTTACCCTGAGCCATAATTTTGTGATGGTCTGTGTGCTCCCTTAGAGATCACCTGACCAATAGTAATGCAACTCTAATTGTAATAGGAGGAAGTGTGGAAGCAAAAGACAGAAATGTGTCTGTTAATTGGCTCATGTGACCTAACATATTTGGTTTGTTTGTGTGCCCTTTGAATCATAGGATACCAGGGGAGGGTTATTATTCTCTAAGTTAGTTCTCTTGAATGACAATTTTCTATTTAGGATTGCCAATGGCACATGCTGCTAAAAAAGCATATTATTATGAAAATGATTTATTCATGTGAAGCAGCGTTTTCCATATGAGCTGTTTTATACAATATATTTTTATAGCGACCTACATTGTTTGGGGGTATATTTTTCCTTTAACAAATTTGTTGCAGTACTATGCTCAAACAAGTAAACTAACACATAAAAAAGGCAGGCTCCTTTCTTTAAGTATTTTGAAAAGCCTACACAGAATGTTGGTTCTTCACACTGAGCCTCTGTCTATATACATTCACAGTCACTCATATTTGATAACATCTTTTAATTTTCAGGACATGGCTGCTCTGTAGAGATGAGCAATGTACAATGTGCTTTACTGCCAAATTACCGGACAAACATTACACAATGTGGCACCAGAATGTGCTCTTTTGATTGAGCATCCACAAATCACATGGTGGTATGATCACTAATCAGGCTACTAAGAATAGCTGCATTGCTTTCAGGACTAAAAGAATCTTTCAGCAAGAAGTTAGAAAATGTAACTATATAAAACTGGAAACTAGGACTATTGTCCAGGTTCCTACTTACTTTATCGTATGCCATTGCTTGCCATGGTTTGTCCCTCCAGTCCCTCATGCCAGTTACTGCTTATAAAATAGAACATAATCTTATCTTGTTATTATTATTATCTCTTATCAAAGCTATAAATAATTTGACCACTGCATATGTCAAATTTATGGGTCTATTAATGTCAGGCTGAAAATGTCATCACTTCTAAATTTTGGAATTACAGCACATTTCCTAGACAGAGACATTTAAATTGGCGCAGTGTCACTGCTCAGAGCATGGTGCGTTAGTGCTAAATATTGTAAATAAGCCAGTATGGATTGTTGTAACATTACCTGTGTGAAATAGGGGTAACTATGCTGATAAATTAAAGCCCTGAAGCCAATTTAACCTGGTTTATGTTTAGAGGTTGGCAAAATCAGATGCAGCTGTGATTGGATAAGAAGCCAATAATTAAGACAGGGGAAGAATGGCATGAGATGTCAAGTAAAGAAAGAGTTAATTTCCTTATCTTCTAAGCAGGTAGAAATATTCCAACCACCTACCCACCCTGCCCCTTCTTTGCATATTTTACAAAAACGTCAGGAGTTTTTTTCTTTGTTCTCATATTATTTATTAATAACTGAATGTGGGTGTTTTCACTCTTCACTGCTATACCTTAATACAGTACAAATGTAAGAGTCAGCATTGTATTCATTAATGTTAATTCCAAATGCTTGATCCAGTGAATGTTTCCCATCGCTATTGGGGTCAGGAAGGCATTTTTTCCCCTCTTGAGGCATAATTAGCATTGGCTTCAGGCTGTTTTTTTTTTTGCCTTCTTTTGAATCAATACAGTGGATATATCATAATTTAATTAAAGTTTTATTTGTCACAACAGCGTTAGGACCTTGCCAGAGCACTTCACAGGCTTTTTTAGAAGAGGGAGAAAGGAGGATCTCTCCTGTGACTGCAAGGAGGGTTGACAGACTCTACTACTGCTTGTGCTACGTGTCGACCTGCTTGGATCATAGAGACACTGCAGATTCAGACCGGAAGCAGGGTTACTGAACTTTTCTCATGGTAAGAGATGCCGCTCCTGCTGGTAGCAAAGTCTGGGGCCATATTCTCAGAAGGTAGAGGCAGCGTAATACTGGTGTATAATGACTATGTGCTGATCTCAAGTCTTCAGTGATGGAGATTCAGTTATGGAATTTTGGCTTTATAATATTGCCTTGGGTTAGGCTGGCAAGGTCCTATTTATTTGAGAAAATGTGAATAAATGCTGTGGCCACTTCATCCCATTTCTGGCTCCTTGTGTTTTATAACAGTGTGGCCAGTCACAAACAAAAGATTTAGATTTAGATTGCTAAACCTTCAGTTTTTGTCCTCATGCCAGTCCAAATACAGATGCAGCCACTTGGATTTGTGTGTTAAATGCATCGTGATTCAGGGTTAATTGAAGAAACTGTGTTATTTAAAGTTATCATAACTCATTTAATGCATTTAACCTTTTCATTAGCATACCAAAGCACCATTGTTTTCAATGGTGAACTCTTTAATTAGATGGCATGCTGTGACACAATATTCTGTTATAAGTGAGTAAAATGGGATGTCTGAGTTAAGTTATTCTGTGTCAAATGTACAATCCAAAGTGGCTTCATCTATACAGTCTCTTCAAGTATCAATATAAAATGTCCAACTGAATGGTCAGAGCCACATGGCAAGAAGGCCATTTTGCTCAGTGAACACAATATGGATGCCATGGAAACAATGTATGTAGTGATTTAAAAACAGAGGGCTATCGAACAGCAAAATTAGTTAGACGATTACGTCTGGGTTCAACGTGAGTGTAGACATAAAGAGAGTAAACGCCGGCTACCTGATGTCTTGCAAACTTGACATAGAAAACACTTAAATGTTGGGTCCTTGGAAGCTAAAATAAGTAAAAAAAAGTTACAATTTAGGCAATGCACCTCTGTTTTAACCCATTGATAGATTGCTGCTAAGGATCCACGTGGGAAACAAGTTAATTTATATTTATAATTTGACCACTCTCTGGCATCTATAAGTGTTTAAAGGGTAAATTAACCCAAACTTTTTCAAGATACACTCAACTGATTAGTCAGAAAGGGTGATTTAATTGTTTTATAACATACTACAGTATATGCACTTTATATTTTGTTGTTTACTAGTATCAATGGGATTCAGTTGAATGGCTGAGAGTGAAGGGCCAATTGAGGAGTGTCCTTGTCAAGGGCTGTGGCTGAAAATGGGAACTATTGCACAAGTGTGATCCAGGAGTAGTGATGGGCGAATTTATTCGCCAGGGGCGAATTCACGCGACTCAGCGCTGGCGAATAAATTAGCGAAACACCAGCAAAATTTTGCCTCGTGAAAATTCGCCGAAAAAATGAGTTGTGCGTCAAAAACGACAAGACGCATGGCGAAAACGATGCGTTGAAGTTGACGCGATGCGCGTCAAAAGCGTGCGGCGAAGCAAAACTGGGGAGATTTTCCCATCACTATCCAGGAGGCATTTTCTTACAAAGTCAAAGCACACAACTGAAAACTGAAAATGAAATGACCAAGGAATGGTCTGACTTATTCTTGCTTTAAAACAATTAGATTACGTGACATGCTGTATGGGATTGAACTAGTAGCATAAATAATTTATTTACTAAATTCTATGATTTTATCCAAAATGTTTATAGACAAATACAAGAGGTTCTCTGCACTCAACCCATTATCAATATATTTAAGACATTGAGACATTTTGTGCATACAGCTACTAAAAAATGCCTTACCCTTTAAACAAAACAGGGATTGTTTGTCTGACTGGTGTCTAATAAAAGGGCAACCAAGATTGGGAGTTTTACTTTGAAAGCAGCAAGTAAGTTGCAGGTAAAACTTAGTCCCTTTGTAAAATATGTAATGAAGCAATAGAATTCTTAATGAATCAGATTAAAATTGAGCATAGGACTGGCCAGATATGGGATTAACTTTGACGTAGTTGGCCAGCTTAAATATATTGCAATATACAGTATGGACAAACAATTCCTGTTGTTTAAAGGGTAAGGCATTTTTAAGTAGCTGTATGAATAAAATGTCTCAATGTCTTAAATATATTGATAATGGGTTGAGTGCAGAGGACCTCTTGCATTTGTCTATATGTATTTTGTGGTCACAACTTCATTGCACCCCCGCCTAATGGTTTTAAAAATTAGTGGTGAGCACAACTTTTCCTTGTTTGTTGTATTTATCCAAAATGTTAACATAACTTTAAGCCTTTATTTAAAATGTTAAAATATATGTTACAGAAAAACAGTTTAACAACAATTTTCCAAATGTTAAAACCTTTGCCTCTGCTCCCATCATTTGTCTATGAAGAATAGAAGGCATACTGGTGGTCCTGCTCTCCTCATTTCAGTAATCTGTCCTCTGGCCTTCTCTTCCTGCACACTGCCTGACAGGTCTGCTCAGCCAGAATGTCTCTTCACTGAATCCCATGCAGGTGCATTTCTACACTTACGCACTGTAACACCTCTTCTACTCCTGATATTTTTTAACCTCAGGCACACTTAAACATAAAACAAGCTTATGCTTACACAAACTGCACCTGAACTGACTCTTGATAATAAAAAAAACCTTCAGAGAATCAGGCCTTCCACCTTTTTGTTGCATTTCTTTCACCTAAAATTTGGAAAAGTCACATAAAAGCATTTCACCTCAAGTTTAATTTTTATGCATAACATCCTTAATTTCACAGGGCCTCTAGATTACTCCAATAATGAAAACAATTGTTCTATCCTGTAGTTGTACAAATATTTTCTTTGAAGCAAATCCAAAGTTATGTGTCTGTTTCCATTTGTGCCATTGTACATTTATCTGTAGTCTCAGTAAGGCTTCACCTGGTCAGAGAAAACTCATACCCATGACTTGCCTCCCAAAACACCAGGGTATTAAAACTGTTGGTATTTGAGATAAAAACTTAACATTCTAGGGAAGACTACATGTATGTTATTTTTATTTGTTGGTGTCACTTACCCTTTAACTTGATGTGTAAACATAAAATAAAAGCAATTTGTAATCATGGTATTGTAAGTAATATTTTATGATCTCACACTCTGCAGTATCAATCCCTTCTAAATTGGGCATTGCAGAGGGTGTAGTAAAATACACACCCATTTAAAATTGTGGCCTTGATGCTCAAGCCCCAAGATTGTAATTTGGACGATTCCCATAATATTAAACAATCACTCCTTAAAGTTAGTTAAACATGTCCTAACTCCCCAGAAGATGTTGGTGGCCCAGGTCCAGCAGCCCTGTTGCAGGTTTGAGCTCTGCCAGACCACTGAACCATGTAGCAGATCAAAAAAATATTCCAATAAAAATTCTTCCTTTTTTTAAGTATAACTTCCAAACCCTAATATATTCTACACTATAGATAAGAAGGTAGAACATTTTCATTTTTAAATTAATTTGTGGAGGTGTTGTGTTTGAAGTGGAATACATACCTATTTCTCAGTAGTAATTCATAGTCAGTCAAGATGGCATTTGCAAGGGCCATTTACAAAGGCTTCTAATCTGCCAAATTGGCCTGGAGGGATTGAATCAGAAGCTTTTATTGGTCTGTTATGATCTGTACAATTCCTGTTCAGGCATGTTGAATGAAGCTGTTAATTAACTACTGTTCCACCAGTCATGATCAACAGCAGTAATAGATTGATTCATGCAGGTATATTTACCAGTATAATTACAGTATTTTACAGTACTTTAAGATTGATGTCTGCAATTGAGATTAATCAGTATGACTAAAAGCCTAATTGTTTCAGAAATGGGTAGACTGCTTTCAGTGAAATTTAGTGTGTGCCCCAAACCTTATACAATTAAAATGAATAGTACATTTATGGACAATCTATTAAATGTTTAACTGTTTATTAACCCCTCAACATATATAATAAAAGTTCATCTTAATTTTTTCTTCAAACCAATTATCTACATTTACAGCAAATCACTGGAGAATCATGAATGAACCACTCCCTGTAATGAATAAAGTTTACCCTGGTGGTCCAGTTGCTCTCCCTGACGGACGCCCACTGCATTCTTCCTTCTCCTTCTATGCCAGTTCCTCCTATGTGCCGACGTGATGACATATTCACTCAATGCAACGAAATTCAAAGGTATATAAAGGGACTTTGAGCAGGAACACATTGCCCATTGTTAGGTTTGTTTTAGTAGTTCCTGGGTGATATTCTTAGGGAATAATCTTAGCCCCTTTGCTTGTCCAGAACCTTTAGCTTTCTCCTCTCTTAGTAAGACCTGGTGGCATCCGATTAGCTGAGGGCTCCTCCTGAGGTGAAAGGTGGTTGTTATAGGCAGAAGCAAGAGTCGAGACCAAAGAGCCTAGAACTGGTTATGGATTTAGTGTGCCATTCGTGAAACTCCCATTCATACATGGAAACATATAACTGTATGATGACCTCTCTTCTGCCATCTTGTTCTATTTCTTTTTGAAAACCCTGTTAAAATAGTGCCCAACTGAAGGCTCATTTTGTTTATAACCACACCACAGATCCACTCTAAAGCACACGGACATATAGTACTTAGCACAAGTCAAACATGCAAATTAATGCACAGTAGCATATTGATTAACAAATTAGTGCACCATAATCATTACTACTACCACCACTACTACTACTAATAGTTTTAAGCTGCTAGTAAAAATATATTAATATTGAGATAGAGTAAAGTTCTGCGTAAGCAGAATTTACCATAGAACCCTGACTTGGTTGGATCCTGATATCCTGGGCACCTGCTCTGAAGAGATCTCTATGCTGTACGACTAGTAACTCTCTTTCACTCCAATACTCCTTGTACATTCCCATGTACAAGTCTATAATTCTTTGTTTGGGATTCTGACTCTTTGTGAGTGCAAATGCACGGAGCTTGTGGCAAAGAAAAATTATCTTTTGGAAATATATTTTTAAAATAGTAGTGAAATACGTTCTCCTATACCAAATGAGAACTAAAGGTGATATGCCATCCATCACAAACTGATAAACTTTTTAATCCTAGATGTGTTTGTAGTATTATTACTATTCCTGGGTATGTTTTACTGACATTAATTTGCTATGATATATATATATATATATATATATAAATAATACTATATATAACTGGTCTATAGCTAATAACATCTGGATACAAAGTCACAATTTTCTGATCAATATTTCAGTTGCTTGTGGACACAAAATAATGGAATGAAAACTCAATTGAAAGCATTTCTGTAGCTGGTTTCATTGTACCCTTGAGCGTTTGATAAGTTTGTGTTTAATCACAGAATCCTGTCCATGATGTTTCTGACAGGTAATTTCCTTAATGTAGCTGACAGAGATGGATTACACAGAAACCGATTGGATCCTATGTTTTGTCTGCAATTGATAACACTAGATTAGTTCTATTATCCTCTAAGTGCCTGGAATGATACAGGCTGTTTATAAATTCCCAGATTGCAACATTTATGGATTAACAGGTTCAGAGCAACATGGAATTAACTTTTCATGCATAAAGTATGGGATATATACATACATATATATCAAAAGGAGGAGGATGCACACAACGATTTAAATACATTAAAAAATAATTTTTATTAGAATCCTATTTAAAAAGCAGGTCGACATTTCATTCTGTATCTAAGGTCTTACATACAGACCGCCACATGCTGTTTAAATAGGATTCTAATAAAAATATGACTTTAACGTATTTAATTCCTTGTGTCCATCATCATCCTTTTGATGTTTCTGAATACAGCTGCATTGGATAGCACCAAGGTAATGTAATCTGATGCATTTTGCTACAATTTTGGTGTTCTGAACAATATATATATATGAAACTTCTACTTTTTCTACTTTCGGGTGTTGCGTTGTGGTTGAACTACACAATGTAGGTAGGAAAACTTCTTTCTAGTATTATTTGGCACAAATTTTACATATCTGACCTATCTGACATTTTGTTTTATGATCTAAAATCTTTATCCAGATGCAATGCCCTATGTATGGCACTGAATCTTGATAAATCTTGATAAAGGTTTTAAAAAAAAAGGAAGTACAAAAACTAGGTGGCAGTGTTTATCAGTTATGACAGTGTATCTGTGAATGATTCTAAGTCAGTGATATTTTCTTGAATGTGTCCTGACTGCTGGCATTCCTACTTTTACCTCTTTTCTGCCTTGACTTCCATCTGATTATGGCATACAATTAACTATGTTTATTTTGATCTTGGCCTGCCTGTCTGGAGCTGCAGCCAACAGGACATCCCATGGTTTTATGGTTCTGTACCCTTATAATGGCCTCCTCTATTTGACACTAGCAGTTCTTCCTCTAGTAGGAAATAATAAAAGTATATCAGGTATGCAGATGCAAAGTAATTTCAGAGTTCTTTTAATCAATGTTGACAAATTTTAGTCAGTATAAGAATAAAACATTTTCAGTGAAGTTTTAATTTTATAAATAGAAACAAATGTTTAATATTGACATTTTTCCATGTTCTGCCTTATAATAGAGCCCCCTGTTCCATAACGAATAGGAAAGATGAAATGTAAATTTCTTCTTATAAAGGCCCCCTGTTTAAAGGTTAAAAATGTGTAATAATTTGTCATAAAAGTAGCTACGGGTATAGTGTGCTATAATGAAATGCTTACTGAGTTGAACCTATATGCACATTTTAAGAAAAATAGCATCATTCATATTATGATCTATAAAGAATATAGATCTTATTCTCCTGACAATGACAAATTAAAATTATGTGTAGAACCGAGAGTCTTAAAAAAAAATAGGGTATGTGGTATGGGAATTGTGTTTTGTTCTTTAATGTAGAGAACAATTAATCATTCCAATAATAAAAGAATGGTGTGATTCATTGATGAAAAGTTCTCCATTAGTATGTGGAAAGTATATATTTTGATTAGAGTCATAAATTATAAAAGCAAAGCCTGCTAATAAGGTAACATACCTCAGTAGGATGTCAATGGCTAAATTGAACACACGCAGATAGGTTAGAAAAGGTCCCATGAAAATGGAAAACAAGCATTACAACTTGAAATATTTATTGAAAATGAAGTCTTAACAAATGTGTAAGGATTTAGCAATTTAGATACCCTCCCACTTTACTTGATATTTTATTTATGAAGGAATTTGAGAAAAGCATAAAAAAAAGGAAAATAAATTCCAACATTCTTCAATAATATACAGTATTAAATACTGAAAGATTTTTCTATATGCCTAAAACAGGTGCCTGTTTTGGAAAAATGTATGCAAGTTTTTTACTGTAGGTTGGCAAAAGCTGCCAACTCGGCACCTCCAGCAACACCTGTAATGATCTGTGGATTGTGGACTCAAACTGAACTTATTAGCAGTCTTGGAAAGGGCTGTTGCATGGTATTGTATTTTCATTGTTCATGCCTACAGTGGCATAGCTGTTAATTTTCACTATGTAATAAAGTTTTTAGAAGAAATCTACTTCTGGAATAGGGAAGGAATAGGCTGTGTTCAGGTTAGAGTTGGACCTACTCAATAATCATCATCGGCCTTACAATACTCTGAGATGGCTCTGCTAACTAAGGAGGAGTATTTTATGGGACAACACCAAGGTGACAGCTTATAGGCCAGTGAATAGAGGCCTCCAAATGGGCTGTCTGATGGACATCTAAACAAAAATCAGCAAAATATCTATTAGACAGCTTGGAATATCCCATTTAGGGATGTAGCGAACGTCGGAAAAAAAGTTCGCGAACATATTCGCGAACTTGCGT
>CM044447.1:95684788-95717241 GCA_024363595.1 Xenopus borealis
GCTCGACGTTCGCGAACTTCCGGCGAGCGCGAACAGCAGATGTTCGCGCGAACAAGTTCGTCGGCGAACAGTCCGCGCCATCCCTAATCCCATTGGGTGAGGACTGCTTCTGCATGTTGATGTGGTGCTCAACTTAACAGGTTCCTATTAGTGATGGGCGAATTTATTCGCCAGGGACGAATTCGCGGCGAATTCCCACGATTCGCCGCTGGCGAATAAATTTGCGAAACTGGCAAAAAAATTTGCAAAAGAAAAATTCGTCGCGCAAAAACGAGTCGCGCGTCGTTTTTGACGCGACGCGCCGGAAACGACGTGACGCGTCGGAAACGACGCAACGCGTCACGTTTGACGCAACGCGCGTCAAAAACGACGCGACGCGTCACGTTTGACGCGGCGCGCGCCAAAAACGACGCGATGCGCGTCAAAAACGACGCGCGACTCGTTTCGCGAATCGGCGAAAAATTCACGAATTTCTCTGGAAATTTGCGATTTTTTCGTCGAAGCGAAACGCGCCCGTTTCGCCCATCACTAGTTCCTATTGTCTGTAGTATGATCATGTTATTGATCCCTAGCAAACAATAGCATATACCCTATTTGGCTCTGTGGATTGGTAAAGAAAATTGGTTACAGATCTGCTTGTGAGTGCTAGCGAATTTATTCGCCAGCCATGGATGTGCAGCGAATTTTGAATTTCGCCATGTGCAATTTTTTTTCAGGAAAACTGCTGCGAAATTTGCCTTGGGAAAATTCACAGAGAAACAACACAAAGAAAAAAGTCTCTGTAATAAAAAAAGTCTATTGACTTCAATGCAGTAGGACACACAACTCACTATAACAAAAAACACCAGGTCAAGATAACAAAAAACACTCATGACTTTACTGCTTGCTGAGTAAGAAAAATTGTCACGCACGTAAAAAAAGTTGCCTGTAAAAACACCTACTGAGTTCGCAATTTTTTTTGCAGTTTTGCAAATTTTTTAATGAAGTGAAACGGGACAGATTCACTCCTCACTAGTGAGTTCCTCTTTAAATGTATAGCCAGCTTTCACTTACTGAGTTCATTTTTTCTTAATATTTTTAAGAACTAAATACAAAGCATATCTAGAGTTTACTTAATAAAATATATCGACATTCTATTAATTCGTATGGAATTTTCAGAATTGTATTTATCAACAGATGAAAAATAGAACTTTGAACCATTCGATAAATACTGTTCTAAAAATCCCATAGCAATGAATAGAAAGTGGGTGAGTTATTATTTATTAAGCTCTAAACTCACATTTTGATAAATCTGCCCCTTAATGATTTGTTACATATCATGACAGAGAAAATATGAATACATATATTGTATGTGGAGCATTTCATGACATGGATGAGCCAATGTTACAGTATTGGCCAGGGATAGTAAAGCCGTTATTTACTTATTTATAATACAATTTTCCTTCAACTAGCAGTAAGGCAGATTTCATCTTGGCAAAACAATTTGACAGACCTGACATTTTTTACCTTGTACTACTGTATGTTACTATTTTATTGGTGATATAAAAGTGAAACTGCCCCGATTTTGTATTTGGCTCATTAATTAAGATAGAATGCAATTTACACAGGAGCCTTGAGAGTGAAGGCCATCTTTTCATCATGCTGTGTGTGTTTTTTGCAATGTTACAGTATTGGCCAGGGATAGTAAAGTCGTTATTTACTTATTTATAATACAATTTTCCTTCAACTAGCAGTTAGGCAGATTTCATCTTGGCAAAACAATTTGACAGACCTGACATTTTTTACCTTGTACTAGTGTATGTTACTATTTTATTGGCGATATAAAAGTGAAACTGCCCCGATTTTGTATTTGGCTCATTAATTAAGATAGAATGCAATTTACACAGGAGCCTTGAGAGTGAAGGCCATCTTTACATCATGCTGTGTTTGTGTTTTGCACCAAAAATGGTTTTAGAATGTGATTCATGTCCCTGTTCTATACCTCACATGCAATTCAGCAAAGCAGCAGAACTGGTAGATTTGCAAAAATTAGGTTATTGACTGGATTATGAATACTGCAGCAATGTTTCAGTGGAGCATGTTGTCAGAATCAGAAGCGTAGAATAGCTAGGGATAGACTTTTTTTCAATAGCAACAATATTTACATATACCTTTAAGGGCACTGAAGATATTTATAAAAATAGTTTATAGCTATAGGTGGTGAATACAAATCATTAACAAGTCATTAATTAACAGGGAAGAAAATTTTGCATTATGTATACAGATGTAAAAATGCCGCCTTAACATGTACAAACGTAGCCAATGTAATCCCAAACTAATATTCCAGGTAATTATTGTTAAAGGTCTTGAAATAAATTTACATGAGTGTAATTAAAAATAAAAGAGAGCTCAGCCAGAATTCCTTTTGGGATAGCAATGTCTAAATCTGTATATAAAATATTCATAGGCAAAATTACTTCTTAAATACCAAATAAAATGATGATATGGGCATTAATATCTGTAACTGTACCATCAGCAGACTTGCATAAGTCACTTGTAGCCTCAAGCTAACTGCATAAATTACCAGAAACTGTTACAGAGGTCATCCTTTGATTCAAAAACTGCCATCTCTCCTACTGCTTTATTGTAAGAAGAAGATAAAAAAACTTGAGGGAGGAGATAAACCGTGCTTCTTCTGTATATGGGAGTACCTTCCATCACCATGAAGAAACATGAAATGGTGTGCAAGGACACTTGGATTGACAAATGAATTGGGATAGAAGAGGAACACAGTTTTAAAATTTGTTGTGATCATCATACTTTTACAGTGTATAAAAATTCAGCTGGCTTTATAGTGTGATTCCAATTGTTAACCAAGTAGATATCATTGAGAAGACTGTTTAAAGGGATGTGCAATTGTATGACTTGTAAGCTTGATAAAATACCTTGTTGAATTGAAACATTACTTCTCTGTGCCCTGATACTGCAATAAAGGCATTTTATTATATTTAAGTGCTGTCATCCAGATGAATAATGGGCCTTATACTTTGCTCAGTTATCTCTTAATATGGTCCTTCTCAGGGGACTACCTTTTCCTACACACTTTATTCTTCCTCAAGCTCATTGTATTAAGAAAATGTTAAAGGATGCACATAAAGTCCTGCAAAGCATAAAACTAACTCTCTGGAAGAACAGCCTTAGGATATAGGAATTTCTTGTTCTTTATTCCAAAAGTAATAAAAAATATCTGGAATTCCATCTTATCTCTATCTTGAAGTGTTCTAAACAAAGAAACACAATGGTATGCAAAATGAACCCATCCCATGCATGACATCACAAGCCTTACTGTTAATCTGTGACACCTTCCTGGGTTTTGCCAAACCACAAAAAAAAAAACATTTATTTCTGTTTCCGACTTGGAACCATCATGGTTAAAAGCTATATGGAAACCTGCTATTTGCCGAGCTAAAGATGGGAAACATTTGAACATTAGGGGGTCGATTTACTAAATTCACGTGAAATGATCGTTCGATCGAATAACTATGGTACGAATTTTTCATGTAATTGGATATGCAAATTTGGCCTCTTCGATCATCGAATATCGAATAGATCGAATGATGGGATATTCGATAATTCGATCATTCGATGATCGAAGGAATCAAAATTTTAAAGATATTCAACTGCCTACTTCGCCAGATTGAACCTACCGAATTGTAATAGAAGCCTATGGGAAGCTCCCCATAGGCTTCTGAGGCTAAGTCCTGCTCGAATACCATTCATATGATCGGATCGTTCGAATCGTACAAATTTTTCGGACGCTCAAAGGAAATTTCATGATTTTTTCATGAAATCAAACGATCGGCATCCGATCGTACGAATTCATCGAGAAATCGGATTTCGAGCAAAATGATAGCCTAAAACAATTCGATAAGCATTTGATGGTCGAATGCTTATCGAATTTCAAATTTGGTCCAGCTAATTTTGGGGAATAGTAAATTTGCCCCTAGCTGTTTCCTTAGGATTTAAACCTTTAACTTGCTATAAATATGTTCAACACATTGTTTATTATAAAACTGCAGATTCAAAACTTTTAAAGTTTAAAATAGCTTTTACCTAATATTTCCAAACAGATTGTTCTGTTTGCTCTGGGTTTGGTGAAACACAAGGCTGTGGCCTAATGATTTGCAGCTGTGCACATGTATTAGCATAGCTGGTAACTTTAATTTTGTTTAAATTACTGTTTTTGTGTTTTCTCTTTTCTTTTGTAATTCACACTATTGCATAGTTATGTTACATATCTACCTGTAAAAATGTGTAATTATTGTGAAACTAATATTAGTTTAATTTAAAAATGTGTGATGTCATTGAAATGCAAATCATGTTGGAAGCTTTGTGTATAAAAGACCACTCCCCAGTCCGCAAGAGTCAGTCTGGTTTGGGCTCTCCACAAGGAAAGACTGCACTGCTGTTTGTGGTGTCTTCTAGTATTGGTTGTGTAACATTTTGTCTGCTTAAAGGAATAAAGCAATGTTTTTCTTTGACAGCCAAGCTTGACCTCTGTATATGGATTCATTGACAGACATATTTAACCATTTTGGGTTTGGGAAAATATGCATAGAATGCAGTAAATGTGTGGCTTTTGCCTTAGCTGAAATGATATACAACAGCGCTGGCTCATTATTATTGTGATTGTAATGTAGTTAAGTACACCCTTATTATCTGTCTTGCAAGGGCCAAACATGCTTTAACTTCAGTGTCCTGTATGCCCTTCTTAGCTCAATAAAAAACAAAAATCATAGATCTTTCATTATTAAAACAATAGGCACAAAGTATTTTAGACATTGAAATCATGTTGACCAAGAGGGAATAATGCCGTTTTAATTCCCAAGTTTTAAATTATATTATATTTTAATTATATATAATTGTATATCTAATTAATTACAATAGTTATAATTTCTCATAATTTTATATTAGTCTGTTGGTAAAACCAAAGACCATAGTTTATAAGATTTAGGTATCACATTAAAGCTTATATTTGTGTTTGCATATCCTACTTCTAGGGGCTGATTAACTAAGAATCGAAGTGAAAATTCAAATAAAATTAGAATTTTTAAAATTCAAATTCCAAGGTAATTTAGGTCTTCTTCGACTATCGAATAGCCCAAAATTTGATTCAAATTGAAAATAATTAGAATTTTCAAATTTTTAAGTAGTGGCCCCATTTTAGCCTATGGGAGACCTCACAGAACTTTTCCTAAAAATTTTCCTAAGATCTGAGAAATCAAAGGAATTTTCATTCAACTGAATATGGCCAAAAACGCCATATTCTATCTCAAAATGACCCCCCCACCAAAAAAAAAAATTTGATGGTCGAATTTTGATGGTCGAAGTTTTTTAACTTCAAAATTCGACCATTAGTAAATCTGCCCCTTAATTTATCATGGTGTGTGAAAGCCAAACCTGATTAACCAGAAAACCTATTTTGCAAAAAAGAATTCAATATTACAAAAATATATACCTTTTATAATGTTGTTCAGTTCTAAGTGCTTATTGCTGACAACATAAGAATATAGTTTCTGTCTTATCTCTAAGGCTGTAAGTATTAGTCCATATCAAATTAATGCCTTATTTTCTTTGTTAATGATAATTTGCTGTCTAGTATTGTTTTCATTATTTGCAATGGTGAAAACTAATTTGTTTTCTAAAAAGCTCTGTAAATTCCCCTGAACTCTAGGGTAACTAGCAACTATAAAATACATGAGCAGGAAATTCTATACAGTATGTTGCATTTATGAAGTAATTTCTGTGCTTTTCCTTTTTAACATTTTCTTCATTGTTTTGCTTAGGAGGCAGTCATGTTTAATAGCTCTTGAATTATGATTACAAATTAAACTAAAGCAGTATAAACACTTAATTACTTAATCGGCTTATTTAACCTCCCTATAAACCTGAACTATTTGCATGCATATTTGTTCTCCAGTGTGTTACAGATAAAGATCTCAGTTAAGCCTTCCACAACAGTACAATACACAATCAACCTATATGACGGGAATGAATCTCTTACTAGTGATGGGCGAATTTATTCGCCAGGGGCGAATTCGCGGCGAATTCCCGCGATTCGCCGCTGGCGAATAAATTCGCGAATCACCAGCGAAATTTCGCTTGCCGAAAATTCGCCGAAAACGAGTCGCGCGTCAGTCGCGCGTCATTTTTGACGCGACGCGACGAAAACGACGCGACGCGCGTCAAAAACGACGCGACGCGCGCCGAAAACGACGCGACGCGTCAAAGTTGACGCGACGCGCGTCAAAGTTGACGCGACGCGCGACAAAATCGTCCCGCGACTCGTTTCGCGAATTTTTCGCCAATTCGCGAATTTCTCAAGAAATTCGCGAATTTTTCGGCGAAGCGAATCGCGGGAGATTCGCCCATCACTATCTCTTACTACAGAAAATAGAGATGCAAGTCTGTTGTGAGTAACAGTTTTTTTTCCTCCAAAAATTTACTTCAAAACCTACGGGAAATTGTTTATTTCAGAAGTCCAATGCTGCATTAGAAGTACAGAAATCAACAAACTTTACAGTACACATACTATTTACATATTACTATAGAACAGAAACACTGTGTGACTTTTGTCTGAATTACTGTATCAAACAAGTGTATCCCCTTATTACACATAACAACTTTACCCAAAACACATACTGCATAATTATTTGTACCACCTTGCTAAAAGTCCATAGAGAATTGCAGCACTCCCAGGTCATGGTAAAACCGCCTTTATTGCACTTTACATTGGCACAGCAACGTTTCGGATCTCTTGGTCCTTTCTCAAGCTGACAAAATACTTTGTCAGCTTGAGAAAGGACCAAGAGATCCGAAACGTTGCTGTGCCAATGTAAAGTGCAATAAAGGCGGTTTTACCATGATCTGGGAGTGCTGCAATTCTCTATGGATTTCCTTAACAAGATGTGAAGGTGAATACATTATTTTGCTTGCACCCCTTTAATAAGGAAAAGTAACTATCACTTAAGTGCTGGATGAATACTTCCACCTTGCTAAAAGGAAAATTGCCCCCTAGCTCAGTGTTGAAAGGTGAAAGAAAGTGAATGTTAAGGCTCAGGCCAGACGGGAAGATTCGGGGAGATTCGTTGCCTGGTGACTAATCTCCCTGAACCGCTTCCCCCTGCCTTCCAGTGGCTTAAATGAATAATCGCCTGCGTCTATTCACACGCAGCACTGCGCTTTCATGAAATCGCATGAAATTGCCTAAGGAGTCAACTTTGAGCGACTTCGGAAAAGCCAGCGCCGCGTGTGAATAGGTACAGGCGATTATTCATTAAAGCCGCTGGAAGACAGGTGGAAGCGGTTCGGGGGAGATTTGTCACCCCAAAGAAGAGGCAATTAGTCACCAGGTGACATATCTCCCCGAATCTTCCCATCTGGCCTTACCCTTAAGCCACTGGAAGGCAGGGGGAAGCGGTAAAAATGTTATCCCCAACAAAAGCTGCAGGCTATTAGAGCCCGCATTCTGGTTGGGGATAACAGTAGTTTTCTTTAAAAAAAAAATGCCCCCCCCCTGCCAGCACAGGCTACCCGCACCGGGAGGGCGCTCCCAGTGCAAGCAGTCATGTCCGGTCACTCGCATGCACATAATGAAAATCTGCCCCAAATTGTTAATTATGCGCATGCGCGTGATGTCATATGCGCAGGAGAGTGACCGGATATGGAAGGGATCTCCCGTGCGGGTAGCCTAGCGCTGGTAGGGGGCTTTTTTCAGTGCAGAATTCAGCTGGAGTAGCACTATTAACTGATGGAATATTTTTTCCCATGACAGTATTCCTTTAATGTCAATTTGTTTTGTTAATGTCAACATGTTGATTGACACTGCACTGTTCTCAGATGCATGATTTTTGCTGGAAGGTAAACCGTTAAAAACGTTAAGGGAAATAACAACATCACCAGGTAGAACATATGACAGCCTGACCTTCATTAGGTGGGAAGAATAATTAATGATTTTTAGATAAAACACTAGTGATGAGTGAAACTATCTGGCAAAAAAATCTTGAAATGCATTGAAGTTAATGGGTGTAAAAAAACATTTTTCTCACTCCAAATGCATTAAAGTCAATGTGTGTTTTTCTTATGGCTACTTTTTTGTCCACATTCATAAAAGTCAATGGTCGTTTTTTCTTATGGGATTTTTTTTCTCTGCAAACTTTTTGATGTGGCAAATTTTTCTACTGAGAATTTTTGCCACAGTTTTGCAAAAAAATTTCAGATTATGAAATGCAGAATTTAGCCACAAATTCATTACAGGTGAAAAAATTCTCCCATCACTATAAAATTCCTCCAGCCTATGGGGTATAGTTATCAAAGAGTGAAGTTAATAGTGAAGTTCCACCACTAGAGGGAAATTCTGCCGCTCTCCATTAATTTCTATGGGATTTTTAAAGGCGTATTTATCAAAGGGTGAACTTTTACTTCATCCATTGATAAATAGGCCTTTCAAAATCCCATAGAAATGTAAGGAGAGGTGGAATTTCCCTCTAGTGGCAGAACTTCACTCTTTGATAAATTTACCCCTATGTGTGTTAAGGAGATGTTTTGTTTTCTAAAGTTGCTAGTGTTTGTCTTTAACATTTACTGGAATTCTGAACCTAAGGCTAAGGCCAGACAGGGAGATTCGGGGGCATTTTGTCGCCTGGCAGAAAGCAGTTCCCTCCTAAAGTGCTGGCACAAGTCACATGACCAGGTCAGCTGGGAAATTGACAAAATGGCTAGCCCTGTGTCAGATTTCAAAACTGAATATAGAAAAATCTGTTAGCTCTTTTGAGAAATGGATTTCAGTGCAGAAGTCTACTGGAGCAGCACTTTTAACTGATGCGTTTATAAAAAAACATGTTTTCCCATGACAGTTTCCCTTTAAATACCATGATTTCTAACGGTCTTAACTGGGTTCCAACCTTTTATACTTTGAGGCCACTAGAAGCACCAGCCAAGGGATTGGTAAGCAACATATTTCTGAGCCTCTGGTTGGCGATCACTTTTCTAAACAATGAAAAGTTTTTTGTTGCTGCTTTTCATGATTTATCACTTGGCAGATCGTTTTAACACTTCTTTAAATGGAATTTATATGTATATACAGAGGGGCAGGGTTCTTGCCTCAGGTTTGTCCGAACTGTTTCCAAACTTTTCCTTAGTGCCAGGAAATTACATTTCTTACATTGAAACCTCCAGTAGATTTATTTTTAATTTTATGAAAGTACAGTACATTAATTTCTGGCAATGGAAAACCCTGAATATGACTTTGCTTCTCGAAAACTATAAAACACTGACACCTTGTACATACTTAGTTACTGTAAATAGACAGAAATATATTTGAAGAAAAAATGCATGCATAATCATATTTTTATCCAATAGCATATATTTCCCAACTGATTAGTGGTTTTATGTGTTTTGAAAGGATTATGTAGAAAGAAATTTCTATAGCCAATGCGGACAACAATAAATATTTAAAATGCATTGATATGAAAGAACCTTATGCAGTAAAGATATCTATCTATCTATCTATCTATCTATCTATCTAATACTACAGTCTATCGGTGTACATCTATTCTCTCTCTTGCTTTAAATGACTAGAGAGATATAATGCTAGCAGATGTGTTTTGAACAAATAGGAATTATTTTATAAAATGTTGTCTGCTTGAACTGTTTAGTAATAGCTAGGTGTCACTGTTTTACCAAGATTCCCTATTTGTAGTTTGTTCTATGAATTGTCTTAGCATTGTACATAAAATGAAGTTGAAATGAGGGGAGGAAGAAAGAGTGGAGCTTGGAACATGGAGTCTCTGCTTAAAATTATATTTTGGTTACTAGTATATTAACAGTGTGAATATTATACAGAAAACATTAGTATAAGATGTGTCTAATGACAAAGGGTTTGCAATTAATAACAAAGTGCTTTTATTAGAATTATATAAAAATAAAGCTAATAATTGTAACACAGGAGAATGAGCCAGCATTAGAAAATTATATATCTATATTTTGATCTATATATCCAATATCTATGTTGAAGCTTTTATAAACTGTCTTTTTTTTTTTTTAAGAGAATTGCTGTCTTTTTGTCAGTCCCATTTTGATACCTTGTTAATTCACCACCATGAATATGGAAGTTTCATAAACATTGACATAATTAATGAAGAAGCAGGCAGCATGTGCTACCAATTAACACCACAGGGAAAAGTAAAATTGGCTTCCTTGTTTTGTATGGTGCCAAAGTTAAGGACTGTAACATACAGCAGATAAATGGAGAAGCTTTTAATGAGCTGTAAGATCGAGCTGGGGAACTGATAAAGAATATTGGGTAAACAATGTCTGTTGTTTAGACTGTTAAGGATAATTGATCTACATTGTTTGAAAAAAAATTGTTTAAGAGTAAATTAATTAAAATTCTTCTTGTATATACATTTTTGTGTGTTCAAATAGACATATTATTTTGCTGTTATAAAGCTTTTTGCATGTTACAGTATGTAAATATGATCTTCTGGGTGTCATTGACCCTCAGTTAGTGTCCTGTCAGACCATGTGTTCAATGCCACAGGTGAGTTAGTTACTGAAAACAGACATGGCTATCCACTAACAGCATAGATATACTGATATTGATAATGATTCATGAGTTTATGATATGCAGGGATATGCAAATGCCAATTTCTATCATAAAACAGTAGCCACCCTATCCTCAAAGACATATCCTCTTCTCCCCATTGCTCCCTCATCCTTATCTATACTATTTTCTTATTGACACTTCCTTCACTGGTTTTAGTTTTCCACTACTCATGCTGTTTTGTCAACAAATATACAGTATAGCTGATGCCCAACTTTAGAAGTAGAAAACTTTTTTATGACAATGACTGACATTAGCTCTTTAGAGGCACACCAGATGCATTAATTTATCAAATATCTCCTGTGTGGGGCTTGAGGGGATCAGGAGAAAAAGAGGAGTATTATAGATAGATTGGGTAATAGACGGAGGAGAAAATTCAAGTCAGCTTAAAGATACGGATCATAAATAGGATATGATATGATATGATGTCAAGAGGCAACATCCAGAGCTGAAAGACAAAATCCAAACAGTTGGAAAGTGATTTTTTTAAATGTCAGAATGCATTTTCAATACAGGTCCTAGTTTTTTTAGTTCTTTTAAAACAAATGTAGTTCAGTTGTAAACAGTCTCTTTAACGTCAAGGGATGTCATAGAACAGTGATAGTATATAAAATATAAATGATCTGCTTTAAAAACCCACTCCTCATATTTTGCATCCATATATATGTTCATCGTTGTGCAGAAATTATATTAGCACATACCTATATAAGTAAGACAAGTTTCCTTTTCTTTGGAGTTTTTTTTATTTAACTTATCAATAATTAGTAGTTGTTTTAACTTCTGATTATTACTGCAAACATGACTATTCTTTATTTCAATCATGTAACATTACATAGATATAGTATCTCAGAAAATACACTTAGGGGCACATTTAAGTGAATTTTTAAATACAAATTTTTAAAATTCAAATTTCAAAGTAATTTTGGGCTACTTCAACTATCCAATAGCCCAAAATTTGATTTGAATTGAAAAAATTAGAAAATTCGAATTTTGAAGTACTGTCTCTTTAAAATCCTTTGAATTCAACACTTTACCTCCGTAAAGCTGCCAAATTGCAATTTTAGCTTATGGGGGAACTCCTAGAGCCTGTCCTAAATTTTCCTGAAAAGTCCTAGGAATTTGAAAGAATTTTTTAGGAAATCTTTCGAATTGTTCGAATTGAGCGATGCATTCTAACAATTTAAACAATTTCAATTCGATTGAAAATGCCCCCCCCCAAAAAATTTGATGGTCGAATTTCGCAGTTTTTTAACCAAAATTCAACCATTAGTAAGCCTGCCCTAAGGGACCAAATTATTTTCTAAATAATCTTTAGAATTCCTAGAATTTAGAAAAAATTTCAGGACAAGCTCTAGGAGGCCCCCCATAGGCTAAAATGGCTATTCGGCAGCTTTAAGGTGGCGAAATAGCGAATTTGAATGATTTTAAAGAGACATTACTTCAAAATTCTAATTTTCTAATTTTTTCAATTTGAAATTAATTTTGGTCTATTCGATAGTCGAAGTAGCCCAAAATTACTTCGAAATTTTAGTTTTACAAATTCAAATTTTATTTGAAAATTCACTTAGACCTTTAGTAAATGTGCCCCTTAGGGGTCTATTTATAAGGGTAAAGTTGTGTTTTCCACGAAATTTGAGTTTTCAATACGATTTTTTTTTAATCAAAAAACATTTTTGGGTAAAAAAAAATTAACATTTTTAAATTAAAAAAAAAATAGACTTATTATACCCCAACCCTTGAAATAGCTTGAATCTGAACAAACATTATCTAAAACTTGTCAAGGTCATGACGGAGTCCAGGGCAGAGGTCCTTTGAACCATTTCAAGATGTTACATTTTGATGAGTAGCTAGGGTCCTATTTATTAAATTTTAATTCATGTAATTTTAGAGGTTAACTTCTAATAAAATCACAACTAGTGATGGGCGAATTTAGCACAATTGAATTGTGATAAAAACCCAAGTTCAGACTTGGGTTAATAAATCAACCTTAAATGTAGTAGTAGTAGTAGTAGTAACCCTAACCATAACCACTCTACAAGATGTAATATCATATACTGTAGTTACATAGTTACATAGTTAAATTGGGTTGAAAAAAGACAAAATCCATCAAGTTCAATCCCTCCAAATTAAAACCCAGCATACACACACACACAAACACACACACACACACACCACTCTTTCACACAAACCATATATGCCCATAGCTATACTAACTGTAGAGTATCAAAATAACCTTTGATATTATGTCTGTCCAAAATATCATTCAAGCCCCTTTTAAAAGCATCAACAGAATCAGCCATCACAACTAGTGATGGGCGAATCTATCCCGTTTCGCTTCCCTGAAAAATTAACAAATGAGTTGCGTCATGTTTTTGACATTTTTCGACACGTGTCGCGTCTTTTTTGACGCGAGTCTCATTTTTTTATATGCCAGTGACTTTTCGGCAAGAGAATTTTCGTGAATTTATTCGCCTGCGGTGAATCGCGGGAATTCGCTGTGAATTTGCCCATCACTAATCACAACATCACCTGGCAGTGCATTCAACAACCTCACTGTCCTCCCTGTGAACAACCACCTACACTGCTTCAAATGAAAGTCCTTTTCTTCTAGTCTGAAGGGGTGGCCTCTGGTGCGGTGATCCTCTTTATGGGTAAAAAGGTCCCCTGATATTTGTCTATAATGTCCTCTAATGTATTTGTAAAGTGTAATCATGTCCCCTCGCAAGCACCTTTTTTCTAGAGAAAACAACCCCAACCTGGACAGTCTACACTTATAATTTAAGTCTTCCATCAACCAGTTTAGTTGCACATCTCTGCACTCTCTCCGGCTCATTTACATCCCTCCTAAGGACTGGAGTCCAAAACTACACTGCATACTCCAGATGAGGTCTTACTAGGGATCTATAAATAGGTATGATTATGTTTTCATCCCTTGAGTTTATGCCCTTTTATATGCAGGACAGAACCCTATTTGCTTTAGTAGCTACAGAATGACACTGCTGAGAATTAGACAACTTGTTATCTATAAAAACCCCAAGATCCTTCTCCCAACACACTGCCATTTAGTGTATAACTTGCATTTATATTATTTTTTCCAAAGTGCATAACCTTGCATTTATCAACACTGAACCTCATTTTCCAGTTTGCTGCCCAGTTTCCCAACTTAGACAAATCACTCTGCAAAGTGGCAGCATCCTGCATGGAAACTATAGTTCTGCACAATTTTGTATCATCTGTAAAAATAGAAACCATACTTTCAATGCCCACATTATCATACCCACATCAATGCCCACATCCAGGTCATTTATAAACAAGTTGAAAAGCAAGGGACCCAGTACAGAGCTCTGCGGTACCCCACTAACAACATTAGTCCAATTAGAAAATGTTCCATTTACCACCACTCTTTGTAGTCTGTCTTTTAGCCAGTTCTCTATCCAGTTGCAATTACTATAGTCCTTAATTTAACCAGTAACCTTCTGTGTGGCACTGTATCAAATGCTTTAGCGAAGTCTAAGTAAATTACACCCACAGCCATCCCAGAATCAAGGTCCCTGCTTACCTTCTCAGAAAAAGAAATTAAGTTAGTCTGGCAAGATGCATAAAACCATGCTGGGACAAACTTATAGTATTGTTATTTATATCAACTGTGTCATAAAAAAGGCAATATGGGAGACTAGTTTTTATTTTGAAAGAGCAGATCTAAAACAATGGAAAGGAACTTCTCTAACAATGTAAGTCAATGAGTTTGCAAGAGCTGCACCTCTCCTCTGGAATTCTCTCCCACGGTCTGTCCGACTTTCTCCCAACATTTCTGCTTTCAAAAAATCTCTTAAAACGCATTAATTTCGAGAAGCCTACCCTCAAATTAACTACCAAATGCAACACTACAAACAGTTCCACATTCTCGCCCACTTAATTTGATCTTGCCCATTCCCACATCTTATGTATAACTCCCTTACCTTTAGATTGTAAGCTCTTTCTGTATAGGGCCTTCCTTGCGTTTTTATCGGCATTGATTGTTATTGTATGTAACTCCATATGTATGTAATTCATGTGATTTAGTTGTATAAACATATTTACTTTAAAGACCTACGCAATATTTTGGTGCTATAGAAATACATGTTAATAATAATAGTAATAATAAAATGTATATATTGTGCAAAAAAATGCATTAACTTTAATGTAATTTTGTCTTCCCATTGACCAATGGCTTAACTAGATGTTACTGGGCCCCACGGCAAATTCATATCCAGAGTTTGCCTTATCCAGAGTTTGCCTTATTTTACCAGTATATGTTTAAATGTCTCATTAATTAGGGCCTTGTGAGGCCCCTATACCTCCTGCCCCCCCTGCAGCTGCAGGGTCTGCTTCCTTTATAGTTACGCCACTGCCATTGTTTTGACACAAAACTAAATTTTGCATATCACTACTTATGAACACTGATATATAAATTATGCACTTTGTTTCAAATGTGTTGGGGGATTGATCAGTTACATGAATTTAAACATGATATCAAGGTGTTTTACAGTATGTAGGGGAAAGTTATAATTTAGTGACACAAATAATTAACTTATAAATAATAATTCACTTAAATATATAAGCTGGTTATTTAAATTAAATATGTCTAAGAAGGAAGATTCTTATCAAGTTATGATTATAAAGTCATTAAAAGTATCTTGACAGTGCCATAATAAGTCTCAGAGCAGAGATTGGTTTTGTACTGAAATGCCTGACTAGGCTAGGACTTGAGGAGTGGTGCTCAAATGCTGGTTGATTTATGAGGATGCAGACCAAAATCTCCACAAGCTACACAAATATCTGGGGTAATAATTGCTATGTGCTTAATCAAAATATATACCACCACTGAGTGGATTAAATGTAGTAAAAAGGGACAGAAAGGCCTCCATAATTGTTCAGCATGTCTTAAGATGGCCTGAACTCAAAGAACATAGTAACATAGTAACATAGTAAATTAGGCTCAAAAAAGACTTGCGTCAATCAAGTTCAACCTTTTTTTTTTTTGCCTAAGAAGTGTAGTACAAACATTTTTTTCATAACCAAAATTATTGATATGCATTTATACTAGCAGGAAATCTCTCAGTTGGCCCAGGTGTCAGTTGACCCTTTATTTCACCCAACCATTTGTCTTTTTAGCATTATATGTTTGACGAGAAGGCTAAGTAAAGATGGAATGTGCTATTGCATTACGTTAAACCCCTCCAAATTGAAATCCAGCATACACACACACCCCTCCACACTTTCACACAAACCATATATGCCTATAGCTACAGTATACTAACTGTAGAGTTTACTATATGGTTCTCTTTTTCTCTTTCCAACCGCACATTCTGCTTTTTTGTTCTGTACAATTTACCCCATTTCCTTTCCGTAGTTCGTATAAATTCAAAATGTTTTCAATCTATTTTTGAAGATGTTTCCAATATACATCTAACTACCCAGCTTGTGCTTATACACAAGTCTACAACATGTATACTAGTCCTCAATACCGCATTGCCACTCTAGCTGTATCCATTCACATTCCCATTCTAAGTATATCACATTTGCTTGTTTACTGCAATGAATCCATAATTGACAAATAAGACAGCTAGTTCACTCAAACATATGATACAGCTCCTGCACAAACAGAAATGTGATCTAATTGATAATGTTTTACTCTATTTTAATTCAATTCAGTGATAATTTATATTTACATTATTTTCACTTTGTTGTATGTGAAACTCAATCTACATTATTTGTTCTGAAAAAATAGACATTAAAATACTGTATTTTTGTGTTCCTGGAAGGAATATCATATGCAGTCATGCACCTTTTGGCTGACCATAAATCACATAATCATAATCAAAGTAAAACATTGTGGAATTCAAAAGCTATAAAGCAAAGTACACAATGTGTTCATGTGTAGGAGTGTCATAAATTTTAACTACAATTTTGTGCACTGCATGTGACTTAGCTGTGAGACTTAATTACATGCAAATGATCCTGAATTAGAGTAGTTTATGCAGATTTTGTATCCCCCTTACACTCTAGTAATTAAGATTAAGACATGGCATGTTAATGAGTTTGTTATAGACATTACAGACATTTTCCCTGATTATGTTATTTAAAACAAACACCAAAATTTGGAAGCAATTGTACCTAATGTAGTGGTAAAAATCTACAGTAACTTGAAAACTCACATAAAAACGGTCATTTATTTATATCAATATTACTATTACAAACAATTGCATGTTGAGAAGGAAGATGAGCAGAAGGAAAATTAAACAACATTGTGAAAAGTGGAGACATGGGGCAGATTTGCTAATGGTCAAAATTCGACCATGGGAATAGTGGGGAAGTAAAATCCTTCGAATTCGACTATCGAATTGGAAGGATTTTACCGCAATTCGATCGACCGAATATAAAAAATTAAATCGATCGATTAGAGTGATTTTAATCGATCGATCAAATTTTTTTAATTCCATCTCAGCTAATGATTCCCAATTCAGGAGCTTGATCCTGGCAAATTAGGTGGTCGAATAAAAAAGGGGAAGTTATTTGACCATCGAATATTCGAATAATATTTTATTTGAATATTCTAATCATTCAAATTCGAATATTCGATGGTCAAATTTGCATAATTTGCATATTAGAAGATTCGAATTTATATTAAATTCAATCGAACTTCTAATTATTCACGTGAATTTTGTAAATCTGCCCCAGTTTATAAACTCACAGGTAGTGATGAGCAAATCTAACCCATTTCTCTTCACTGAAAATTTGCTGAAATACATTGAAGTATATAAACATATTTATAGACATTAAAGCACACAGAACACATTTTTTCAGACACAACAATTTTTTTCACTCATTGGCTTCTATGGGTGTCATTTTCATGGCAAAACTCTTCGCTTATTCCTACTTACTGACATTTTATTCACCAACAGAATTTGATATTAAGAAAATGGATTATCTAAATACAGATTCCCTGTCTGGAATTCCTCTGAAAGTGAAAATATTGAAAAAGTCAGTGGACCTCAATAATAAAAGCCCATAAAAATAGATGAACTCTACCAACATATTAGATTGTGGGCAACACTTTGTCAAAGCATAGAAGAAGCATACCACAGAATTAAGTTGTGGGCATGATTAAAACAAAGCATAACTTCAAAACCAAAATTTATGAAGACAATAGAGCTACAATATATACCTCCAATATACCTCTCAAAACGTATTGCTCTAAATCCATGTCTTTCTGCTATTCTCTATGTCACAATAAAATCATGTTCAGACAATAAACTAAGAGTAAAATTCAGAGATGGCTTACCAGATAATCATGTTTTCCTGATTTCTTACTTGAAAAAAAACAGCAAATTACTAAGGACATTATTACTACTATTCTAGTACTGATAAAATGTGTTCAATACATATTTATCATACTAAATTACCTGCATTTGGAACTTCTAGAGGTCATCCATGACACCTATCTAGAACAGGCACATTAAGAAAAAAAGTGCACTGCTCCCTGAAAATAGATTATAACTATTATTATAAACTAGTGAAAGATCTGGGGTATTAATAAGGCATACATAGAAAACAGCAATGAGTTCCAAACAGCAGTGAGTTCCAAACAGCAGTGAGTTCCAAAAATCAAAACTTACAAATAATCCACTGTTGGGTGAAACAAATTTGAGCTACAGTAAAAAAGAAAAAAAAAAAAAGAGTCCTTAAAAAAAAAAAATAGGAACATAATATAATTAAAACATATCCCATTATCTATGAAATCATAGAAATGCAACTGAGTGCCCTGCAGAAAACCTGAGAAAGATTACCCATCAGCCCATCCCATGGTGGATGGGGGAGGGACATGGCTGCTGGGACAACTCAGTAGCTGATTGGGTAGTTGGGTCAGATCTAATTCCCCATTGGCCATCCTGGGGGGAGGCGGGCCTTGTGATAAAGCAGTACGCTGCAAGCCCGCCAAAAAGTCCAGTCGGCTATTGTGAGCCAAACCAGCAGCTTCGGAATGGCTTCCAGTGCAGCATTGAAAGAGCTGTTGGAAAAGGTACAGCAGGCTGTTTCCACGAATGGCACACAATGGCTCCATTCTATACTAGACAGTCAGACCAACCCGGCTGAGCCGCACAGAACCGCTAATGCTAATAAGGGCGGTAGAGGCCGCCGAACTCGACTACCTGAGCGCCTAAGTCCCAGCCTCCCGGGTGCTAACAAGCGAGGACGAGCCACCAGAGCAAGCCGCAGGAGAACTCCCAGCCCTGAGACCAGCAGCCTCACCCCGCAAACACCGCGTCGCAGGGACAGCAGACGCAGTACTCCCAATGCACGCCTTCCGGCAACTACTTCTTCCCGCCAAAGCCGCTCAAGCCGCAGGCCTCACAACATCGCAGGCACCCCCCCGCCCAGCACTACTCCACCACCAGAAGGCGCAGACACCGACCCGGACAACAACGACAGGGGCTCCAGCGGAATGCTCCGTGGGCAAGCCAGCGTCGTCAACACCACCACCTTCAACCCGGAGGGTAGGAGTCACGCTCTCCCCTCCACAGCATCACCTCACAGGACAACGCCCAGCGACCGGGAAGCAGCCTCTACAACACCGGAGCTCTACAGAAATCCCATGACGCCACAAAGACCTTCCACCTCAGTCCATGAGTATGCAGCAGGTAATGCCTGGGATGCCTGCAGATCTCACACAACAGACAGTAGGGGGGAGGGGGAGTTGGCAGCGGTAATTAGAATGGTTATGGACAGATTAGCCTCCTCTCAACCTACAGTTCAATGTATTAATCCTGTTACTGCTGAGCAACCAAGTTTATACCCAGGTGCTGTTGTAACTAATGCTGTTAGTGAGCAACCAATTTTATACCCAGGTATATCACAATTGTGTGAGGCAGCTCCATTAGGCCTCCATTTAGACAACAGCATAAAAGAAAAGATATGGGCAGGGCAATTTGTGGATGTTTTTTCATTAGTTCACCCAGATAAGGATTCAATAGATCGCCCATTTAGGCGAGCAGGTGATGGGGAAGACAAAGCCAAACAAATCCCTCGTACCATTAACAATTGGGTTCATGGTTTCACTACATATGCGAGTGTATTATGTGAGAAGTTTCCTGAAAAAGGAGCTTCACTGTTTTCCTACCTTGAAATGATATGGGCGGCCCACAAAACTTATGCTACTGCATGCTGGTTAAGGTATGACGAGCAATTCAGGCGCCGCCTGGTCGCCCGCTCGACAATGCGTTGGGATTGCCAGGATATGAATTTATGGTTATTAATAATGACGCCTAGTCGCCCAGCCCATACACAACAGTCCTTTCAGGGCAGTGCCGGCGCCGCAACCTCAGGGACGCCGGCATCCACAAATAGGAGATAGGGATGGCGCGAACCGCCGCAAAAAAGTTCGCGGACGCGTTCGCGAACTTGCGACAAACGCGCGAACAGTTCGCGAACGTCGCGAACCCCATAGACTTCAATGGGAAGGCGAACTTTAAAAGCTAAAAAAGACATTTCTGGACAGAAAAATGATTTTAAAGTTGTTTAAAGGGTGCAACGACCTGGACAGTGGCATGCCAGAGGGGGGTCAAGGGGAAAGAACAATCCATTATTTTCTTATGTCAAAAGTGTTACAAAGTATCTTACCTGCACCTGTTAGCTGTTCTGGACTCTCTGCCAAAAGCCAAGTTCAAATCTTTGCTTCTTTTTCTGGCTGTTCAGTGAGGGTCTTTCCAGTGAAAGAGGGTCCTCCAAAAAGAGGGTCTTTCCAGTACAAATGAGGGACAGAGGGTTGAGCTCGCAAAAGAGGGACAGTTGGGACTCGGGAGGTATGCACATTTTTTTTTTTTAGTCCAGGGGGTGTGTGGGGGTGGTCCAGGGAGATCTTCCTGATTGGCTGCCATGTATCTGCTGGTCTGGGGTGAGAGGGCAAAAAAATGCGGCAAAAAAAACCCGCCAAATTGACGCCTTCCGGCGAGCGCGAACAGCGGATGTTCGCCGGCGAACAGTTCGCGCCATGCCTAATAGGAGAGGGGTCTGCTGGCTTTTCAACGAAAGCCATTGCAGAATGTACACTAATTGCCGATTCCGGCACGAATGTTAATTCTGTGGTGGAGTTCACCCCACCATTCGCTGCTTCAAAAAAGCAAAATTGGGCACTGCTAAGCCAGCCGCCAATGATGGAAAAGGCGAGGACGCCGGTAAAGGTAGCAAAGATGCTTCCGTGGCTAAGACAGTACCACAACAGTAGAGATGCATTGATTATCGAAAGGGGATTCACAGACGGTTTCTGGATCCCATTTGTGCATAGTGATACCCCAATATTTTCAAAAAACCTAAAGTCGGTTATTACCCAGATGGAAATAGTCAGGGAAAAACTCAGTAAGGAAATAGCATTGGGCCGCATGGCTGGTCCTTTTCTACACCCACCCTATCACAATTTACGAGTTTCACCTCTAGGCTTAGTGCCGAAAAAAGAGCCCGGTAAATTCTGGCTCATACACCATCTTTCATACCCTAAGGGCACATCCGTTAACGACGGCATAGACAGGGAAGAGGCTAGAGTACAATATGCTTCATTTGATAGAGCTTTGGAATTGGTCAGAAACTCCGGACCAAGCTGCTTAATGGCAAAATCTGACATTGAGTCAGCCTTTAGGCTCCTCCCAGTCCACCCAGAATGTTTCCATTTACTAGGTTGCCATTTTGAAGATTACTACATAGTAGACAGGTGCCTCCCTATGGGGTGCTCAATATCATGCTACTACTTTGAAGTTTTTAGCACCTTCTTGCAATGGGTGGTGTCAAAAGAGGCCGGTTCAGATAATATCTTACATTATCTAGACGATTTCCTGGTAGTGGGAGCAAGAAATTCGGAAACATGCAGGCACTTATTACAGACCTTCAAAGCAGTGATGCATGAATTTGGGGTCCCTATTGCGGAGGATAAGACCGAAGGGCCCACAACAGTAATAACTTTTTTGGGTATAGAAATAAACTCTACCAAAATGATATTTAAACTTCCCATTGAAAAACTTTCAGAATTGTCTCTCTTAGTTGACAGGGCTAAAATAGCTAAAAAATTGACACTTAAGCAAATACAATCGCTAACAGGCTACCTAGCCTTTGCCACTAGGGTTATTCCCATGGGGAGGGCATTTTGCAGAAGGTTGTCCTTAGCGACAAAAGGTATAAAAGCCCCACATCATTTCATCAGATTGAACAAAGGAATTCGGGATGATTTGGGGATTTGGCAACGCTTCCTAGCTGAATTTAACGGTCAAACATGTTGGCAGGCCCCCGATTCGTCTAATACAGATTTAGAATTAGTCACGGATGCTTCAGGTAGCATAGGAATGGGGGCATATTTCCAAGGTTCTTGGTGCGCAGAAAGATGGCCCCCACAATGGGAAGAGGCGGAGCTCACCCGCAATCTCACTTTACTAGAACTTTTTCCCATTTTGGTGGCAGTCAAGATTTGGGGCTGGAGGCTTAAGGACAAGAGAGTCATATTCCTTTGCGATAACCTCAGTGTTGTGCATGTCATTAACAACCAGACAGCTTCATCCCCCCCGTTCTCAGGGTATTAAGAGAATTTGTATTAACATGCTTACAACTCAACATATGGTTCAGGGCAAAACATGTCCCAGGAGTGGATAACCGCGTGGCTGACTCTCTGTCTCGTTTACAGTTTACCGAGTTCTGGAGGTTGGTTCCTCAGGCGGAGGTGGAGGGTCAGTCAGTGCCGTTGCACTTATGGAACATCGTTTTCAACGATTAACAGCATTGATTAACAACTCGTTAGCACCATCCACCAGAAAAGCATACACCAGAGTCTGGCTTTCTTGGTTATCGGCCCCAGACGCTGAAGGGGGCATTCGAGACCATAAACAAAGGTTACAGGCCACCTTGGCTTACCTCATCACATTAAGAGATATAGGGTGCTCAGGGTCCACAGTTGAGAGAAATTTAGCTGCTCTTTCTTTTCTTTTTCAATTATTCCATTGGACAGATATCGCAAAAGACTTTGCAATCCGCAAAATACTCAAGGGCTGGAAACACGGCACAAATAGAAGGGACAATAGGCGCCCGGTCACTACTCATTTATTAAAAGACATAATAGAAGTGGCAGCACAGGTATGTCGATCCCAATATGAGGCACTGCTATTCAGGGCATGTTTTGCAGTGGCCTTCTATGGGGCTTTTCGCATAGGCGAACTAGTTTCACCATCGACTTCCAAGCCAGGAGGTATACAATACCAGGACTTACAATGGTCAAAAGAAATTGCTTTATTAAGAGTACATTTTTCCAAAACAGATAGGGCAGGAAAAGGCAAGTCAGTTCATATTACAGCAGTTGGAGGTCCGTGCTGCCCAGTTACACTATTGGGTCAATATATTTCAACAAGAGTCCAAACAGCTGGCCCACTTTTTATACATAGTAAGGGTCAATACCTTTCACGTTACCAATTTCTTTCGGTTTTCCGGTCATGCCTTGCACAATTGTCCCTGATTCCAAGTTCCTATGGGACAGACTCCTTTAGGATAGGCGCGGCAACCGAGGCAAGCCTCATGGGTTTTTCAGGGGAAGAAATAAAGCGAATTGGGAGGTGGGATTCTTCCAGGTACAAGTTGTACGTAAGGCCACATTTAATTTAGACTCCTCACCCTTCCCAGACCCATTTGCTTATTATTTTACAGGTCAGCAGCCCATAACTGTGTGGATCCTAGGACACTCCTATGTACGATGGGCAGCAAAAAGAGCAGTTCAGCGTCCCTATGGCAGACAGCTTGATTTATCACCAGACATAGTAAAGGTACGCTGGAGAGGTATCCCTGGCCTTTCTTGGTCCCAAATATTGCCGGAATTTGAACACATTTTACGCATGAATGCAAGACCTAGAATATTGGTAATACATGCGGGGGGTAACGACCTCGGCCATAACAAGAATGTTGAGTTAATTTTCAAGATGAAACAAGATTTGTCAAGGTGTTGTGCCATGGCCCCAGGCCTAGTTTTAGTTTTTTCGGAAACAGTTGCCCGAACGGTATATAAAAGGTGCTAGGAACTTAGCAGCAGTTGATAAGTGCCGCAAAAAACTTAATGTCTCAGTATCAGCGTTTGTTAGAAGAATTGGTGGAGTGGCCATTCGCCATAGGGAATTAGAGCGTTTCAGCTCTATAATGTTGAGAAAAGATGGGGTACACCTCAATCCAATTGGCTTGGATATCCTTAACATGGATTTTCAAGAGGGCATAGTGCAGGCATTGGCAGTGCTGGGGCTCAAATACAGATAAGGCCTTATCTGTATTTTCGATGGAGGTGTGTTTGCACTGCCAATCGGTAATTGGCCATTTGGTGAGTTAAGCTACGGGAGGGGCGGTAGCCTACGGCTTGCCCCTCAGGTGGCAGGAGACTCCTGTTCTGCGGGTTACAATTTCGTGCCTGCTGATTTTATCAGCAGTTGGCATAATGTTACACTGTTAAAATTTAATTAATAAAGCTGTGGCCTTTATTTACTCCAACATGTTGTCACATGTCTTATTTTCATCATTATTTACATATATGGGTCACAGCTTGTAATATGGTTTGGACCATTAGCAGCCAAGATTACCCATCAGCCCATCCCATGGTGGATGGGGGAGGGACATGGCTGCTGGGACAACTCAGTAGCTGATTGGGTAGTTGGGTCAGATCTAATTCCCCATTGGCCATCCTGGGGGGAGGCGGCCCTTGTGATAAAGCAGTACGCTGCAAGCCCGCCAAAAAGTCCAGTCGGCTATTGTGAGCCAAACCAGCAGCTTCCCTCCCTCCCTCCCTTGTTATTATGGCACCATTATTGTGTTATGTTTAATAATGTCAATTATTATTATTGCTTATGTTATTGATTATATTTATCACAGCTGGAGGTGTGTTTGCACTGCCAATCGGTAATTGGCCATTTGGTGAGTTAAGCTACGGGAGGGGCGGTAGCCTACGGCTTGCCCCTCAGGTGGCAGGAGACTCCTGTTCTGCGGGTTACAATTTCGTGCTTGCTGATTTTATCAGCAGTTGGCATAATGTTACACTGTTAAAATTTAATTAATAAAGCTGTGGCCTTTATTTACTCCAACATGTTGTCACGTCTTATTTTCATCATTATTTACATACATGGGTCACAGCTTGTAATATGGTTTGGACCATTAGCAGCCAAGGGATTGACAGCTTTCCCAAGTACTGAAAAGGAGACCTGAGTAGTACTCTGCAACTAAATACATTAACTAAAAACAACACAATGGAGGACAATCTATGCTAAATGCACATTGAATGAAATGCCTTCTGGTAGTAGTTGTGTCCCAAACACAAACAACTCAAACTTTGTTGGTGGAACAATGTTACAAAGCAGCCTAGAAAAAGAGATATTGTCAGACTCACTGTCCCTCTTGCTAAAGGCTCAGTCCTAGTGCACTTGGTTATTCCAATATACAGTATTTGTAAACTAGTATAATACTTTGAGTTGTTACCTGTTGTGGAATATAAACAGACTAGGACGGGCACACCATTTATTTATGCCTATGAAAACACTAGTGGCCACACAGTCCTTGGTTTGATAACAAAATTCAGAATATACTGTAACACACTGAAATAGCTTGGGAAGTGGTATCATTGCACTTGCATCACCCATAGAACCATTGAAGGTACTGCTAATAGATATTTATTGACACTGAATCTTACATGAATGACCCCTATGCAAGGATACCACATCCTGAATGTATTCAGTTGTCCTGCATGGTTGGTGCCATGGGCAAATGCACATGCGCATTGCTTTCAATTGCTCTTTTTCAAATCATTAACTAAAAGGAGACCCAATATAGTACCTAGCAGCACACCATTTTGAAACCCTATACCAATTTTAGAATGTAACATTGACTACTAATTTCTAAATACAATATTTTAGTCAAACAGCACCAGAAATGCTAATGCCCTTTTATTAGAACACAAATGTTTATATGGCACTGTAGCAAAATCTTCACATCTCCTGCAACTACACTAATCACCAACCTACTTCCTACATGAAAAACTGTAGGTATATGTATTTGGCATGATCTAATATCCAAAAATGGCAAACAGTGAATATGTCAACGTGGAGGCAGTATTTTTAACGACACACATACATTGTTTTGCAACATTTAGATGTTAAAGAAAAAAATATTCCTTAGTTTAATAGCAACTATATAACATTTGAGTGTGTGTTAATAAACTCCCTTACACTCAATGGAAAGTTTTTAATTATGCACAAGTCATTATTGTGCAATGCATTTGGTTACAGTTCTTACCCTGTACTGTTCATATTAGGACCCAAGTGTAATTCATTAGAAGACTTCCAGGTGAGCCCACTTCTACCCTATCTCTTGAGTCCCTATGATAGTGAGTTACTCTTGCACCTAGATGAAGTCAAAATTGCTAAAAGTCTTCTAGCAAATATCTATAAAAGGAAAGTAAAGATGACTGTATTATGGCAATTCACACACTTAGGGGCAAATTTACTATTATTCCCGGAAAGTAGCTCGACCAAATTCGCAATTCGATAAGCATTCGACCATCGAGTGCTTATCGAATAGTTTTAGGCTATCATTTTGCTCGCAATACGATTTCTCGATGAATTCATACAATCGGACACCGATCATTCGATTTCATGAAAAAATTTGTGAAATTTCATTCGAGAGTCCGAAAAATTCGTACGATTCGAATGATCGAACGCTCAGATTGTACGAACTTCGATCATTTTGCGTGAATTTCATAAATCGGCCCCTTAATGAGCATATTCAGATGTTGTAATCTGTGATACTGTTTTCAAGATTGCTGTATTATGTGTTTTGATATTTCTACAACATGGGGTTAAAAGATGGCAAAGAGAAGAAGCAACAAGGTGCCCCCACCAGAACCCAAAACTAAGAACATTTCCTTTATGCTTAATTTTCTTTTTATTTAGATGACTACTATTTCTGCAAAATTCTGAAATTGGATTAAGACTAGAATCAGAAATAGTAATTAAGCACTAGTCATAGCTTATAGCACTTTGTTGGCTAGTCCACCATTATGCAGTAGATCCTCTACATCTGAGAGTTTGACTGAGTTTTCAAAATGTTTGAACTCTGAAGCATTACGGATTAAAATAAATATTAAAAATAGATAAAATAAAATGCATGCAAAGATTGCACTTATGTTAATAAAGTAATTTATTCATTGCTGAGTTTGATGGAATAACACATTAGTCATTTACCTAGATAGGGTGTTACAACCAATGGTACAGAATACAAGGCCATATGTTAAGGACACAACAAATTTACTTACAATATTTCAAGAAATCACGTTACCAGAACATTCCATCTTACTGGTTAATTTTGATGTCCCAATTTTATAAACATCTATCACACACAGTTCTGGTCTTGCCGCTGTCAAATTATTTCTTAATACAACTGGCTATTCTAATGAACAAAAATCTTTTGTTTGGAGACACTTTTTATATGCAATTGAGGGGTACGGCTATGGGCAGTAATGTGGCCCCCCACATATGCAAATTTATTCATGCCATTCATTGAAGATACTAAGGTTTAAAGCAATCAACTCTAAGTCACATTGCCTCCGGTATTTGAGGTACATCAATGATTTGCTGTTTATCTGGGATGGTTCACATGATATCCTAAGCTTTTTTCATCAATTCCTGAATCAAAAAACAACTATTAGCTTTCTTGATGTACAGATTGCAAGAGATGGGGATAAATTTAAAACTAGTCTCTATGGGAAAAAGACAGACAGAAATTTTTTTTTTACACTGACAGTTTTCATCCAGAACCATTGAAACGTTCACTCCCCGTATCACAATTTGCCAGGGTAAAGCGCATCAACCAGTGATCCCCTGGCATGTGATATACAGTTGGAGGACATTTCAAAGAGATTTACACAGAGGGGTTATAGTAAAGACACTCTAAATACCAGTTTACACAAGATACAAGAAAAGAACAGAGCAAGCCTTCTAACAGGAGAGACATCTAGAAAGAAACAAAATGACACAAGAATGGCCTTTGTAAGTAACTTTAATACTGCGAGCAAGCATTAAGGACGGATTATACATAAACACTGGCACATTTTGCAATCATGTTTACCAGATGTCCTTGACTTTCTTTCCCCACCTACAGATGCAGTCACTTGGATTTGTAAGTTAAATGCGTTGTGACTTAACTCATCTATCTCATTTATCCCACTTAGCACAGAATATTGTGTCACAGCATCCCATCCAATTAAAGAGTTCACCATTGAAAACAATGGGGCTTTGGTATGCTAATGAAAAGGTTAAATGCATTAAATGAGTTAAGATAACTTTAGATAACACAGTTTCTTCAATTAGCCCTGAGTCACGACGCATTTAACTTACAAATCCAAGTGACTGCATCTGTATGTTGGCTTATAAGCGGGGTGAAAAATCTAAAGGATGGACTGATTAAAGGTGATCTAGAGAGTCGTAAAACAAAGAATACGGAACGTTTCCTTGTTGACGCTGCTCACAATGCAATTCACTTAACAAAGGGGAATATTTTTGTCATCCTCATTCCGGCAAAAAATATGGTATAAGACAGTATTATTCTTGTGATTCTTCATTTGTTTTAGATTTACTCAAGTGTCCATGTTGACTTTTGTATGTAGGTGAGATGACACAGAAATGAAGGACAGAATATCTAAACACAAATCCACTATATGCAAAGAATTAATGGCTTTACCTGTGCCAGCACATTTTAAACAAGCAAAGCATGCAGTGAGCCAGTTGAGATTTCAGGTAATTGACTCAGTGGGGCCACTCAGAAGAGGGGGCGATAGGTTAAAGCAACTGCATAGGCTAGAGATGCAGTGGATTCATATATTAGACACAGTCTAGCCGAGAGGGTTAAACAGGGAGTATACTCGTGCTATATTTATTCATTAGTAGACAGTAGACTTACGATGAATACATAATGCTTTTTTTTTGCATTTTTTTTTAAGAATATTGAATAAGGTCTGGGAAATGGATAATTCTGAGTGCCGATTTTACCTTCTGAATAGGAAAATACAGAACTAATGGATTTAATTGGCAAGAAAGGTAACATGAGCATCTCAGATTTTCCTAGTCTTCCCAAAATTTTCAGATTTTAAATAAATATATGTAACTAATTTTATCGTATTTGATGATATTTATGAACAGGCCTTTGGGGCAGTATTCAAGTACTACACAAATTCACAGGGTTGTAATTAATATATGTTTATATGAGTACATAATGTATATTTATATACAGACTATCTCTGAATATTTATGGATATTTTATGCATGGAGTATTTAATGAGATTTATAACCACATTTGATTGATGATCTGAACCACAATAGAGAAAGAATGGACACTTTTAATGAATGGACACTATTTATTTAAATGGATGCAAAGTGATACTTTTGCACAAGAATTTAATTGACTGACACAAATGTTTGCGCCCACCACATCCCCCTGAAAATTCTAGAAAATCTTTAGTTTTTTTTTTAAACACAAATAAAACCTTTAAAAAAAATCTAATTATTGTGGAAAACACAACTTGATACTTCCCCTTAGTGATGAGTGAATCGGTAGAGAAAATGTAAATAACATTTTAATATATCACACATTTCCGATTTTGAAAAAATCAAAGTATTAGAGAAAAATTTGTCACCTGTAGACAGTGTGCCATAAACACTTCATTGCTCAGATAAGGGCAAAACTGCATTCCTACAGTATATCATCTTTCTTCAAGTCAGTGTTGCACAACTTTCCTATGTCAGACTTTTATTAAGCTGTCTGTAGGGCAAGAGGGAGACAAGATAATAGGTGATGAGATTACACATTCCTTTATATCTGAGCACCTGCTCTTGCATTGTGTCATCCTTCAGATTCTTTTCCTTTCTTCTCCAGTTAGGATTAAGCACAACATTAATAATGTACAGTATGTATGCTAAACAATTTGGTGATATGACTATTATATGTAATGCACATTTTCCCAATTAGCTCATGTAGTGGACAGAGTCTTCACCAGAAAGAGACAATAAACAAGGTGCTATGTTTAAACCTGACATTGATCTTCTAGCTTTAGCTTAGTCTTTCAGGTCTAGTCTCTCCTCCTTTAGGGAGATGTCTGATCCTGATACCCTGGTTAGTGAGTATAATTACATACCATCCTCCACCATTGGCTCATTTTCCCCCTTACAGGTTAAGCTTACTTGTGTTCAAAACCCACTACCCTGGCACAATTTACAAACCAGATTCTTACGTCCATGAACAACATCTGCTGAAAAAATGTGGAAAAAAGCACATACACAAGCAGGCTTTATTCATTACAAAATTCTACTGTCATGCCTTGTTGAAGTCCAAGCAAGAGTACTACAGTACCCTTTTAAACAGGGCCAGGACATTTGTAATAACAAGTGGTAGCATCAAGCACTTGCATCAACATCTTTAATAAAGATGTCCATACAACTTTAAAAAAACACTTTTTTTTGCTAGGCACGAACGAATGCTATCACATCATGGGTTTGAAATGTGGGCACTGCTGAAGTAACACTAGCAAAAAAAGTCGCCAACGTTCACAACTTTGCATATTAGTGAATTAGCATAGTGGTAGTGAATTTGTGCCTGGCTAGTGATGGGCGAATTTATTCGCCAGAGGTGAATTCGCGGAGATTTCCCACGATTCGCCGCTGGCGAATAAATTCGCGAAACGCCAGCAAAAATTATCCAAAAAAAATTTCGTCGTAAAAAACGAGTAGCGCGTTGTTTTTGACGCGACAAAAACGACGCGACGCACGTCGAAAGTGACGCAACGAAAACGACGCAACAAAAACGACGCAACGAAAATGACGCGATGAAAACAACGCGATGAAAACGACGTGACGCGCGTCAAAAATGTGACTCGTTTCAGTTCGCAAATTTTTTCCCCAATTCGCGAATTTCGCTGGAATCTGGTTTATGGCATGTCCACTCTACTGAGACTGCCTTGTACAGAGTTACAAATGATCATCAGGTTGCTAAAACCAAAGGTCACTTCTCTAACCTTATCCTCCTTGACCTTTCACCTGCATTTGATACAGTTGACCACTCTCATCTCCAACGCTACTCAATGTAGGGGTGCCACAAGGCTCTGTACTTGATCACTTGTTGCTCTCCAACCCCTGTCTTTGGGAGATCTCATCCCCCCATCAGACTTTAATTATCATCACCAAAGTTTCGTCCTACTCCCCCATGTACTATCTATTGATGCTCAGTAACCTGTCAACTCAGCACAAGGGTAATATTTGATTTATCTCTCTCATTCTCTGACCATATGAATAACACTTTCAAGATCTCTCACTTTTTCTTATGTAATAATGCCAAAGTTTTTTCTTTCACCTGCTACAGCTAAGACATGCATGCTCTCATCTTATCCATACTAGATTAATGTTCATATATATACAGATGAAGCCACTTTGTATTGTGTGTTTGACACAGAATAACAACTCAGGTATCCCATTTTTCCCACTTAACACAGAATATTGTGTCGCAGCATCCCATCCAATTAAAGAGTTCACCATTCAAAACTTTTTTGGTATGCTAATGAAAAGTTTAAATGCATTAAATGAGTTAACATGCATTAACCCTGAGTCACAAAGCATTTAACACACAAATCCAAGTTGCTGCATCTGTATATTGTGAGATTTCAGGTAGCAGTAATCATGACCATGGTACTTTTTGTTACACAGAATCAGTTCACAGAACCTTAATTCTGTCCAATTCAGCCTGGGCTGCTTTATTTGAAGCACACACAGACGGCATAAACACAAGGTTTCACAGTCCAGCACTTACTGATTCAGCTCAGTTTCCTCAGTGTCTGGTGTGCAAAGCAATGGCCCCAGGCTTGTAGCTTCAACAGGCTAGTCTGTAAGCATATTTCTGTGTCACTCCTAGCTTGAGTTCACAGCAGGCTCCTCAGCCCCTCGCACTGATTAATTTATGGGTAGGTGGCTAACACCACACCCAGTTCAGTCTGGAGTGGAATGGAAGGCCTCCCAGATCCTTCTCATTCCAGCACTGGATACTCTAAAGAAGAATAGCAATGCAGTATCCTACAATATCCTTCATGCAGGACCAGTCACCCCAAAGAAATATTCATAATCCTATTTTATCACATTAGTCAAGCAAAATTATCTTTATTTACACTATATAAATTATTTAATTCCTTCAGTCTGAGAATTCAAAATTATAGCAAGCAGGCAGGAGCCATTTTGTGGACATTGTTATTAAGGCAATCATTACATCATCTTATAATCTTGTTTGCGCGCACCAGAATGGGAGACCCAGTGTCCATCCCCATGCTCTGGCTACAGAATTGAACAGTGAAGAGAATGGGGAATGTGTGCAGAGCAGTGACATCTAGGAAGTGCTGAATGGAAAGTGAAAGTAGTTGTCTGCCCCACCTCTATGTCATTGGCAGACAATATTTAATTGACAGCTGATATTTTTAAATGAGTTTACAACAGCTATGAATGCTTTAATAAAAAATAGAAGTTGGATTTCATGTCTAATTTGAAAAGGACTTTCATTATACAGATTTTTGTGTTAGGGTGACAGGTCCACTTTAATTCTTTTACCATATAAAACATATAAATATATATATCTATAGATATATCTATATATCTATAGATATATCTATATCTATATATATATCTATATATAACAAACAAGGGAAAGTTGTGCTCACTACTAATTTTTTAAAACCATTAGGCGGGGG
>CM044447.1:95741091-95758155 GCA_024363595.1 Xenopus borealis
CGGCTGGCATTTCGCGTAACCAAAATGTGAAATTCTTCTGGCACTTAAAGGGTTAAATTCATTATGAGATGGAATTTTGCACAAAACCTTCAATTTCACAGTTTTTCAGTTTATTTCTTGAGGAAATGGTTATTGCTGTTTTTTTCTGCACAGGTGAAATTCTATCTCCATAAAGTGAAGTGTGGGTTAATTGTAGGCTCAATTCTCCAGTACACACCCCTGCCACAGGTGTAATCGCAGTATGCATTCAGAAAACAGGAACTGTGAATGAGCCAATGAAGCAGTTCTAGCTGCAAAAAGTGTTTATTCCAACAACATGTTTCGGGCACACAGATCCTTTATATACTTGATAAAGGGCCTGTGTGCCCGAAACATGTTGTTGGAATAAACACTTTTTGCAGCTAGAACTGCTTCATTGGCTCATTCACAGTTCCTGTTTTTCGAAATTCTATCTCCATCTACAGTTGCTTAAATTCAACATATGTCAAGTTCAAAACTTTTACATTTTTGGATATAAACAATAACGTCCAGTTACCTCTAAAGGTCAAGTCTGCCTAGGACTCCTAGCAGCATCATCTACTGACTTATCCAAACGAATCAAATCATTTTACTTCAAAACCCCACCTAGATATAGCAACACTATAAAAATGAGTTCATGTTCTGCAAGATTCTTGGACTGCCTTTGCCCCTCCATGCTGCAGGTGCTTGTGTGCTCCATTTCTGCTATTCCAGGTACGTTTGATCTTGCAAAACATACACCCATGTGAATTCTAACAACCCACAGGACCACTTAACTGTCTTCCAAAAGAACCTCAACTTAACTTCTACAACCTCAACTTCACTGCCACTTAACCATATCCTCTATATCATCTCAGAGTGTACCGCATACCGTCTGAAAAGATCCTTCACCAACCTTCCAAATAAATTGTCTATCTTTCATTTATGGCAACTGTTCATCTGCTCTCATGTGTATCTTTATTTCAAAATTATGTTTCATGTTTCAGTGGCAAATGAAGTCACAACTATATAAATATATTTGTAAACTTCCACCATATACAACAATCCAAACAAATATATACTTATTTAGAACCATTTACTAGTCATGTCTATTTTTTTTTACTAAGTGCAAGTCTAAATATATTTCAGAATGTGCATGTAAAGGGTTAAATCATTCAAAATTGTAAATATAATGGAGCCTAACAGTCCAACTTGACCCTGATGAGACAAACCACATGTGATGTGGCTAAAGAACAAAGTGAAATCAGGTCACCTACCACCTCTAGATGTGGCTCTTCTGTTAGCACAGGGATCCCCAACCTTTTGAACCCTTGAGCAACATTCAGAAGTAAAATGAGTTGGGGAGCAACATTAGCATGATAAATGGTGCAAAATAAGTGCTGTGATTGGCCATTTGATAGCACTTATATGGATTGTCAACCTACATTCAGGCTCTGTTTGGCAGTACACCTTTTTATAAAATTTAAACTTGCCTCTAAGCCTGGAATTCAAAAATAATCACCTGCTTTAGGGCCACTGGGAGCAACATCCAAAGGGTTGAAGAGCAACATGTTGCTCACAAGCTACTGGTTGGGGATCACTGTGTTAGCAGAACAAGGAGTTATTCAAGCCAAGTCAATCCACCAATGTCAGAAGACACCATCCATTCAGTCCACATGTTCAGTTCTCTGGGTGGGAATCATTGCTATGGGAGAAAATCAATCAGCCATGTCTGGTGTACTTGGTGGATACAAAAAAATCCATCCACTTATCAAACACCTGGTCATTTTTTTAACCTACAGCCCAAATTTCGTAATGACTGATTTTTTAAAAAGTGTATTTGCCCTTAACCTTAACATTTATTATGATGTTTCTCATTGACACTTTGCAACTGGTGTTGTATCTAGATATCTAGATTTGGATAATGATCTTTAGCATCACATCTCCTACTTTAGTTAGCGTCTATCTAGCCACTGCTCGGAAACAAAAATACAAGTATGGCTAGAGGATGTACTACATAAAAAGGCATGTGTGACAATGTCATAAAATCATTAACATATGACCCTCACACACAAATATTGGGGAAAACGAGGAATGCAATGAACATTTCCACATAAAAAATGAGACAGATTTTCACATTCTTAACCCCCCAAAAAAGTATGGTCTAACATTAGAGCATATAAGGTAATGGTCAATCGACCATTGAAGTTGTATGATAGCGTGTCTGTTTAGGTGTTTGTCCCTCTATAAAATGGATAACTATGTCATTTATCATCTATATTTACCTAAATCGTGTCTAATTTCTATGTTAATTGAGGGAGGAGGAGGAGAGAGAGAGAGATTTTTATTGAAGTTAAAGTTACTGAAAATCAAAAACTCTACATGTGCATAAGGAATAGCATGAAGATTTTGTGAACATTCTGCCATTTGCTTATGGATCATTAACACATTCTTGTTTCTTTTTACAGACCAACAACCAAAAAAGAAACTTGGTCTAAAATAATAGTACATCTTTTAACACATGGATGGTGTTTCAAGTGTCACTCCTAATCCAATAGAAAAAGAAATGTCAATGTGTTCACCAGGCATAGATTGCCAGTGAATTTCTGCATTTTACCACCTGTGGATTGTTTGTCAAAATGGCTGTGAAAATTTGCCCAGCAAAAAAATTTGCTACGACAAAAGTCACTTGTATAAAAATTGTGCATCAAAATAATTTTGACAGCCATTGACTTAAATGCATTTGGACAAAAAAGTTACACGTGTAAAAATTTTGAGCGTATAAAAATTGTTGTGCATCGGGGCGTGGTTATGACGTCGGTCTAGACGCCCGCAAGATACAGAGCTCTGTAACGGAGAGCCAATCTTCGCGAGTCACAGCCATAATTATCTCGGCAATTACATGGAGGAAGCTTAAAAGCAGCTACCGATGCCTCCTAAACAGGTAGAGAAACCATTGCAGCCGAACTTATAGGCATTTCTGGCAAAAAACAGGGAGACGCAAAAAAATCCAAGATGGCGGATCGAGCGCCACTTGTGATAACGCGACTCACCTCATGATGCATAACAGTGTAGCGCAGGTAACTGGAGACTCTGAAAATGATTTGCCAACATCAGGTGAGTCAACCTTTGCCCCTGTTACAGAAACGGCCATGTAACACATGTTACAGGATCTCAAAACCTCTATCCAAGCTGATATTATGGAGGCTCTAAAACAAATGTCCTTGGAGGTTGCTGAAATAGGCAATAGAGTTAATGCATTAGTAGGGATGGCGCGAACCGCGGCAAAAATGTTCACGAACATATTCGCGAACTTGCGACAAAACGCGCGAACGGTTCGCGAACGTCGCGAACCCCATAGACTTCAATGGGAAGGCGAACTTTAAAAGCTAAAAAAGACATTTCTGGCCAGAAAAATGATTTTAAAGTTGTTTAAAGGGTGCAACGACCTGGACAGTGGCATGCCAGAGGGGGATCAAGGGCAAAAATGTATCTGAAAAATCCAATAGTCGCAGCCACTGAAGCACAGAAAAAATATGCCATATAAATGCTGAAAATAGTCGCAGCCACTGAAGCACAGAAAAAATACAGGTCAATGTATGGCAGTTGTTTGAAGAACAGTAGATTACTAGCCAGCAAAGCTACCTAACCTAAAATGTCCCTCAAATCCCTGCAGACTTCTGTCCCTCCAATACAGAGCAGTATCAAGCAGATTACTAGCCAGCAAACTTTCAACTGTCCCTGAAATCACTAACAGCTCTCTCCCTACACTAACTCTTCCAAGCAGCACACACAGACAGAATGAAAAAATGCTGCAGGGCTTCAGTTTATATATGGAAGGGGAGTAGTCCAGGGGGTGGGGGGTGGTCCAGGAGGGAGAGCTTCCTGATTGGCTGCCATGTATCTGCTGGTCTGGGGTGAGAGGGCAAAAAAAAGCGGCGACTATGCGCGAACCCAAAATGGCGAACGTCGCGCGACGTTCGCGAATATTCTGCGCGTGCGAACAGTTCGCGCCATCCCTATGCATTAGAAACTAAATCTGATGAAACTTTAGATATTACAAAGACCCATTCAAACATCTTAAATGCTCAAGCTGAACAAATTAAGACTCTGAAAAATAAAGTAGTGGATCTAGATGATCGACCCAGAAGGAATAACCTAAGAATTAGGGGAATCTCTGAAGATATTAAGCATGACCAACTGCAATGATATTTTCAAACATTCTTACAAACAATGATGCCATAACTATCTGGCATAAAGCTAAAAGTGGATCAAATTCATAGAATCCCTAAACCCTCTTGCAAAAATTAATTTCTATAACAATAAGGAATCAATTATGCAATTGTTTAGATCTGAAACCAACATTCTGGAGTAATATTCAAACAGTCACATTTTTCCTGATTTATCAGCCCATACAATGGCCATGAGGCAAGAATTTTCAAAAATTACTGAAACACTACGATAGGGATAGATTACCATTGGGGTTTTCCAGTGCGACTCATAGGGGCAAATTTACTATTATTCCCCAAAATTCCCTCGATCTTACTCGAAATTCGATAAGCATTCGACCATCGAATGCTTATCAAATTATTTTAGGCTATCATTTTGCTCGATATTCGATTTCTCGATGAATTTGTACGATCGGATACCGATCGTTTGATTTCACGAAAAAATCGTAACATTTCCTTTGAGCCTCCAAAAAATTCATACGATTTGAATGCTCGAAGCATTCGATCGTACGAATGGTATTCGAGCAGGACTTAGCCTCTGAAGCCTATGGGGGGTTTCCCATAGGCTTCTATTGCAATTCGGTAGGTTAAATCTGGCGAAGTAGGCATTCAAACAATTTTAAAATTTTGATTTGATTGTATATATATATACTGTATATGATTATATGATGTATGGAGAGCATGGCATCCAGCATAAAGAGACTATTCCTTTTTTCAGCTCCTCATGCCTCATATTCTAGAATAGATTTAATTTTAGCAGATAAGAAACTTTTACAGCAATTACAAAAGTCTTATATAGGCGTGGCTACCTGGTCAGATCATGCGCCATATCATCATGGAAATTGAATAGTTCCCTCTTAGCTAAAAAGAAACACAATGAATTATTACTTTCTCTTACTAATGAGTTCTTCGAAATTAATGAGTCTCCCTTCAAATCTTCAGATCTTTAATGGTGTACATACAAAGCTTTTATAAGAGGTCACTTGATTTTATTAGGCTCAGAATTAAAAAAGAATAAAACTACTAAATTATTAGAGCTCCATTCTCAATTGATAGAAGCTACAAAGAAACATAAAATAAATCCAACTGCAGCCTGGTCACAAAAGGTAAACAGTATAAAAGGTGAAATCAATGCTTTAAATATGGAAAAGGTTGCATTCTAAATGCTTACAAAACAAATGTAATACTCAGAAGACAATACAGCTGGATGACTTCTGACATGGAAGGTGAAAGCAAAAAAAAAGTAAACATAGAATTCTTAGGGGCAGATTTACTTAATTCACATGAATAATTCGAAATTAGATCGAATTTTCAAATAGATTCGAATTCGAATTTCGAATATGCAAATTAGGTAAATTCGAACAGTGAATTCAGTAAATTCGACTGAATTGAATAATTCAAATAAAAATCTATTCGACTATCAAATTACTTCCCCTTTAAATTTGTATTTGACTGCCTAGCTCTCCAGTTTCAATCTGCCAAAGTTGTTTGGTCAAATTTTGATCGAATAGTAAAAATTCGATCAAAGGGTTAAAATTGTTTGAATCGATAAATCGAATTTTTACTATTTGATCGTTTGACCAATTGAGTATCGGTAAAATCCTTCAAATTCGAATATCGAATTTGAAGGATTTTACTTCCCTTCTATTCACATGGTCGAATTTTGAATTTTTTTAAATTAGAAATTCGACCAATGAGAAATCTGCCCCTTAATATTAAAACATTTGAAGGTACCCTTCTTACTAGTGATGGGCGAATTTATTCGCCTAGGTCGAATTCGCGGCGAATTCCCGCGATTCGCCGCTGGCGAATAAATTCGCGAATCACCAGCAAAATTTCTCCGAAAAACGAGTCGCGACGAAAACGACGCACGCCGAAAACGACGCTACGCGTCAAAGTTGACGCGACGCGCGACAAAGTTGATGTGACGCGCGACAAAATCGTCCCGCGACTCGTTTCGCTAATTTTCCGCAGATTCGCGAATTTCTCTAGAAATTTGCGAATCTCTAGGCGAAGCGAATCGCGGGAGATTCGCCCATCACTGCTTCTTACTAACCCACTACATATTTCTCAAGAATTTGCAAAATTTTATTCTAAATTGTATAATTTACAGAAAGACAACTTGATAACACAAGCAGATACACTTAGGGGCAGATTTACTAAGGGTTGAATTCGAGGGTTAATTACCCCTCAAATTCGAGCATCAATTCAGGTCGCATTGAAACCCCACAAATTCGAATTTCGAATACTTTCTGTCAAAGATTTCCTTGCCACAATTAAACGAGGAACAATTAAAATTATTACATCTCCCTATTACAGTTGATGAGGTCATATCTACTACTAAAACTACTGATTTTTATAAAACATTAGTCATAACTAAACTTTCTACCCTTTTTAATGATTTGCAGTTACAACATTCTCCCAAACAGGAATTATTTCAAGCCAATATTACTATACCTAAAATTAATAAAGAACCCCAGTTTATTACAGAATTGTTGTCCAATATCCCTCTTTAATTCAGACTTTAAATTATATGCAAAAATTTTAGCCAATCATTTAAATCCCATATTAAAACATCTTATTTCTAATGATCAAGTCGGATTTGTTCCTTCTAGACAGGCCTCAGTCAACACAAGGAAAATTATTAAAATTGAGTTTCATGCTAATCAAAATAAATCGCCAACACTACTAGTCACCCTGGACACAGAAAAGGTACTGAGGGGCAGATTTACAAAGGTTCGAATTGATTTGAAGTGAAAAATTGAATCAAATTTGAATGAAAAAATTTGAATTCAATTTTGGGCTTATTCGACTATCAAATAGCCCAAAATTCTATTCGAATTGGTCAAATTCGAAAATTTGAATTTGATTGTTGAAGTACAGACCCTTTAACAAAAATTCGATACAACAATTGGACAGATAAAACCTACCGAATTGCTATATAGCCCTATGGGAAGGTCCCATAGGATTTTTGCAAGTTTTTTTGATCGAATATAAAAAATTTGATTGAATGGTTAAAATCGGTCGAATCATTTGATTCGAATGATTTTATCCATCGATTGAATTTTTTATATTCAATCGTTCGATAATTCGAATTGCATTAAAACCCCTCGAATTCAAAATTCAAATTTGAGGAGTTTTAATTCAAATTAATTCAAATATGACCCTTAGTAAATCTGACCCTTAGACTTTCTTTAGAAATTGAGTGATATGTCTTGTGATGAAAGCAAGGGGGCAATATTCCACAGACTATATAAGGTCATGTGTAGTGATGGGCGAATCTCCCGCGATTCGCTTCGCCTAAAGACGAGTCGCGGGACGCTTTTGACACGGCGCGTCATTTTCGGCGCGTCGCTTCCAACGCGCGTCGCGTCGTTTCCAACGCGCGTCGCGTCGTTTCCGGCGCACGTCGCGTCATTTTCGGCGCGCGTCGTGTCGTTTTCGACACGTTGCGTCAAAAACAACGCGCAGCTCGTTTTTTTGCCGAAATTTCACTTGGCGAAATTTCGCTGGTGATTCGCGAATTTATTTGCCAACGGCGAATCGCGGGAATTCGCCGCAAATTCGGCCCTGGCGAATAAATTCGCCCATCACTAGTGATGTGTCTTTTTGGTGTACTATGCTTTATAAAGAGTGGGGTGCATGCTTATGCTGCCCAATGGAATGGAATAAATAAAGACGATTTTTAATCAAGAATTTTGGAGTGCTGTCTCTGGAGAGAAACGTGTTTAATACTGGGACCTTGGTGAGCAGGTTTCTTCAAAGCACACCCATACAAACAATAGAGCAAGTGCTGTTTGTTTGGAACTTTTACATAAAAAGCCATCCAAGCCCTTCTTCTAATAAATCAGTCTGAACAACTGATTCAAGGAGAGAATTCCACATCTTCACAGCTCTCACTTTATTGAAACCCTTCCGAATATTTAGGTGGAACCTCCATTCTTCTAATTTGCATCAGCTGGAAAGAAATACTGTTAAATAAAGCATTCGATTATTAAATGACTCCCTTATATATTTATACATAGTTATCATACACAAACTGTAACCTACAGCACTTTAATCCTCCGAATTGTGTCTGTATGTTACCCTCCCATTTAGACTGTAAGCCCTATGGGGTAGGGTTCTCCAGCCTTTTGTGTAATCTTTATTGTAATTATATTTTATATTTATGTGAATTATTTTTCTAATAATGCATGTATTGTTAATTTTTTACTTCAATGACCCCTTGTTTGTTACTACTAATTTATTGTTTTGCTGCACAGTGCTTTGCCCTCACGGAGCGTTATACAAATCAAAATATACATGCACACATCATATCACCCCTTAAGTGCCTCTTCTCCAGCATTAACATCCTCATTTTGTCCAGTCTTTCCTCATAGCTGAGATTTTCCATAACTTTTACCAGCATATTTGCCCTTCTATGTACCCTCTCTAATTCAGTAATGTTCTGTTTGAGCACTGGAGACCACAACTGTACAGCAAATTCTAGATGGGGCCTTACCAGTGCTCTATACAGTGGAAGATGACCCCTTCCTGCTGTGAATCAATGCCCCTTTTAATACAGCTCAAGGTCTTATTTGCCCTTGATACTGCTGACTGGCATTTCTTGCTACAGTGTGTCTCCAAAGAAGTGCGCAGACACAAAACACTTCAGACCTCAGACACTGTTTCTTGTAAATCAGCTATGGAAATAAAGATTGTTGTTTTTTTACCTGTGAGGGATTCTTGAAAAAGTCAAGGAGTGTGCTGCTGTAAAGATTGGTGTGTATTTCTTCTGTAACCTAATAAATATCTTAATGAAAACCATGAAACAGGAGGGTAAGCTGTTTGTTGACAGTGTCTTGCGATCTTCTGATCACCTTCCTAATTAATCATGTGGTTATTCATCATACACGGGATCCGGTTGGTTTATTGGGTAATAAAAGTCGATATTTCAACACACTGATATCTGTATGGGGAGCAATGATAACTTGTTAATTAGAGATGATAGGGCCACAGTATCGTTATAGAAGTTCACTACACCTCCACAGTGAGAACCATTCCCCCAAATGGCTCCCGTATTTTCCTATATAGAATGGTAGTTTAAAATAGGGTTAACATGGCATACAAACACTTAATGCAAACAAGGTAAACTCCAGTAACCGCCTAAGTTCGGCCGTTTATAATGGGTACAAGTCTCTGCTCTGACCTTTTACTCTAGCTCATTGTTTCTTGTAACAATATATGTTTAAGTCATGATTGCATTTATCAATGGTTAAGATACAATGTAGCAATCATGTTTGTTACAATCTAATTGTTTTTAAGTAGTTACCTGTGGGGTGTTACAGATAAGTAATATTAACACTCTTTTTATAGATGTTTGGGATTTTTTGTTTTATGTGGGGGATCGTGTTTAGGATTTTTTAATGAGTATTTATGGAAATCTAACTGTTTTGATGCATACTGATGATGTCATCATCACGTCAGCTGATTGGCCTTTCCCGCCAATTTGGGTATTTAATGCATTCTTTTGTACTAGTCTATACTTTGAGAAAGGCCTTGGAGGAGGCCAAAACGTTAGTCTTCTTTAAATAAATACATTTTGTTTTCATTAAGACCTGAGAGTGCGGACCGTTTTGTGGATATATATATGTATATATATATATGTATGCTAGTACCCTTTTGAAAGATTTAGTTCTATTTGTAATATTGTAAGTCCACAGGTGCATGTTCTTTTTTCTCTGAAATTATTATTGCAACAAAAAAAAAGTTATTGACTAAGAACTAATGATTTCATTTTGTAGATCCATTTTAAATGTTTTTATTTCATAGTAAAGTTTTTCCTTTTTTGCATGATCAGAACGTTTGATCTTACAAAATCTTAATTTATGAGTAATTTCAAACTGGGACAGAATATTCATTTGTAGTAAGTCTGTGTCCAATAATGGTGTTAGCTTATGTGTAAATTTATTTTAGTCTCTTTATAAGCCTACATATTTATTATTATTTATTGCATAGTCTTTTTTTTGTCTCTTGAACTTAAAATATTCTCTAAATATTTGTTTTAGCTAGATTTTTTCCATGAAAAGTTAACCTTTTGCATCTTCCCTTTAACTGCTACACATATTTATTCCAGATAGAATTATTCAGACCATTTTTCTGTGTAGCATTCAGCCTTAAATCCCTTTTTCTCTAATAAGCAAACTGCTTGAAACGGAGAGTCACTGACCTCACACTACTTAATAAGGCTTTTTGTTGTGCAACATACACTTAGCAATTGATCTCAAAAGCTACACAGCTAGTGATTTGGCATTAGACAGTCTCCAAAAGGAAATACCAGTCCCTTGCAGGCCTTTTACATTATTTCACTTTGTTACATATATAACTGAGGTGCATGTACTGTAAAAAAAATACACATCCTTTTGACATTAAAGGGAATATACAGATGCAGCCACTTGGATTTGTGTGCTAAATGCGTCATGACTCAGGGTTAACTGTGTTATCTAAAGTCATCTTAACTCATTAAGGGCCCTTACACACGGGCGTTTTGGACCTGCGCTCCCCTGCGTTGCGTTTGGCTGCGTTCAGCCGCAGGGGAGCGCAGGTCTAGACGCACCTCATTCTTTTCAATGGGCCTGTACTCACGAGACGCGTGTAAGCGCCGAACGCAGATTCAGACGCAACATGCTGCATTTTTCCTGCGTTTGGCGCCTACATGCGTTTGTGTTAGTACAGCCCCATTGAAAATAATTGAGTGCGTCTATACCTGCGCTCCCCTGCGGCTGAACGCAGCCAAACGCAACGCAGGGGAGCGCAGGTAAAAACGCCCGTGTGTAAGGGCCCTTAATGCATTTAACCTTTTCATTAGTGATGGGCGAAAATGTGCTGTGCTGATTTCTGCAATTATGCTAGAATTCTGGGAAATAATGCTGTACTGTGGAAATTTTGCATCTTGAACATTGCACTTGCACGAGCTGTGCATAATAATACAGTAACACTTTGAATAGGCTTTAGCTTGTCTAATGGCTCTGAAATCCAGTGAATGAAAATTAAATGAACACTTGACAAATTTTTTATACCCTCTAGGCCATAAAATTGATTAATGAGCTGGGAAGAGGGTATGGCTATGCAACTAGATTGGTAAAAGGAAATTAAGGATTTAAACTATTAGGGTAGACTGTCAGGGTTGGGGTTGTTTTTTCTGGAAAAAAAGATGCTTGCAAAGGAACATGATTACTCTTTACAAGTACATTAGAGGGCATTATAGACAAATAGGGGGGATCAAAATAGAACCACCCCCTTAGACTTGAGAACATTAATATCATATGGAGCAACATAGGTGGTGAACACAGTGAGGACAGTGCAGTTGTGGAATTCCCTGCCAGATGATGTTGTGATGACAGATTATATTAACAATATTGAAAGAAAATATACCCTGCCAAATCTAATTACTTTGAATGGGTCACCCCCTAAATAATTCCCAGTCTTCTATCCACAATTACTTGCTAGACAAATCTGTATAAATCCAATAACACTCCTAATACGTATCAACTTTAAAATGACCAATTACTTGATGAATACATAATATTAAATTATAAAGTGCAGCGCAACTTAATTAAAGAATCCCCATAAATTAATTGACAATTAATTGGAGATCCCACTTATTTACAATTTAAATAAAACTATATACATAGTACTTTCCTTTGGTGAAATGCAATTCCTTGGTTTAAATTATCAATAAATAGATTATGAATCTAAGGACAATTTAAACAATAAATTAAGAATGAGTGATAATATACTGGTGATATAAAGTGCAGTGCTAATAAATATGAGTTAATAATTGGCTAAAGTAGATTATAAATTTATTTAAGAGTGACCATCAATTTATAAGGATAAACACACCGAACTGATCGATTAATAAGAATAAAAGGAGTAAGAAAAATATAGAAGGTGGAGTTGTCCCGCTGGTTGCTACCTAATGATTTCTGTCCCTGGGACACCACAAAAATAAGGAGGCAGAGTAACCAGGACTGTGGTCTCAGCCTTAACAATAAGCCCTAAGCTTGTTAGATCGAATCTGATCTACAAAACCACAAATCCATGGCCTCTTGAGAAAGTAGTAAGAGGAGAAGTAAAAGGAAAATAAAACAGGCTAAAGCGTTTCACCACCCCCCTAGTTTTCAAAATAGCAGATTGTTATTATGTTAATAAATTACCATTTAAAAGAATAAAAGAAATAAGCAGAGTAACGCCAACGTGTGTTTCACAATACAGAGCTCAGTCAAGGCGAATGAAGATCTTCCTGGGATGTGCAATCACTTCCGGGCCTCCCCTTAGCTTTATATTTCTCTTTTTTTTTGCTGTGTAGGACGAAAAAAATTGTCATAAATGTCATAATTTGTATCTCAGCAATATTCACTGGTAGGCTGCCACAAAGAACATGATATGGCATTCACCTCCACCTTCAATATCCCTTGAGACCTGTCATCATCCCATTTAATTAAAAGCTTTATTTAAATGATGTGTGTACAACAAACTAATCATTCTCCAATGTGTTCTGTCAAACAGCTCTGTTTCTTAACCTCTGTTTAACACTGTTTCTCTGTATGGTTATTAAAATATTTATTGCTGTTATTCTGATTGCTACTTTTTTTTTACAGTTGCAATAGATACAGTTGGTAGGCTGTACTGAACTGTGTTTGTGTTTAGTTATAAGTTTCTAATCATGCTGCAGGGAACTGCCACAATCTCCTCAGAACAAATACATAGAAAAATGCGATTCTTAGTTGTCAATTTTTTCCCCTATAATCAGTGGTTGCATATTAGCATATAATACTGTAGCATATCCTCAGAAAGTCATCTGTAACTGTCAACTTTAATTTTTATTCTTACTATTTGAATTAAAGATTCTAACATCTAGAATCACAAAAGGACCATTTGGTAGTGAAATATACGCATACAATAAATACTCATTTATCTTTGCATACTGTATGTGGGTACAATTTTAGTTTAACCATTTGTTAACTCCTTTGCAATAACAAATGGTTCATTTACCTAATAACATTCTGTCTAAGGATAAAAATTACATATGTTCATCAGAGTTAACTATTTCCTCAAATAATACCCAACTAGCTGCTAATTGATCTAGGAGAAGTGAAAACAGCTGCAGATGAAAATGAAACCACATGTCCTTTTGAAAGCATTTAAGTAGCAGCACAAAATAGTAACACACTCTTAAATTAATTATTTAGAATATACCTCTGTGAGCATAGTGTTCTTAACAGAACTGCACTGATAAGGTCATTTCTGGAAATGCCTGTATCTGCTGACATACAGTAAATATTCATAACATCCAGAGAGCCTAAAAAGGTTTATGTGGTTAAAAGTTCAAAAGTATTACTGCATACTGATTATATTAAGGTTTAACATATTCACTAACTCCAGACGATGGGTTTATTTTTACCAGAAAAGGCAGTAGTTCAGCAAGACCAAGATTAAATTTGTGAGGGTAGATTGGCAAGGTACAGTAGGGGTTGTGAGATTTTGTGAGTGTATGGAGGGGTGGTTTTAGTGTGTGTATGTATGCTGGGTTTCAATTGGAAGGGCTGAACTTGATGGTCTTAGGTCTTTTTCCACCCAGCTTAACTATGCAATTGTGTAACCCAGTGCAGTCCGGAATTTTGGTCAGGTATGTGCCAGCCTACAATGGTGGTGTCAAACATATACTTTTGTCTGCTGCTTTGTGCAATAGCTGTGTTCAGGAGTGGTGATGTCAACTGCAGTGTATTACTCTGCTTTGTGCAATAGCTGTGTTCAGGAGTGGTGATGTCAACTGCAGTGTATTACTCTGCATAGATGTTTTGAAAATCATGAAACATTTCAAATGTGCATTGGAGTCAATAGGTAAATTACATTGACATTAAAGGGCACCTATTGGGCTGAAATGATACCCCCAACCAAAAGTGCGGGCTGATAGAGCCCGCATTCCGGTTGGGGGTTTCACTGTTTTTAAAAAAAAAATATGCCCCTCGCAAGAGCTAGCGGCCCCGCTCCGGGAGGGAGCTCCCGGAGCGAGCAGCCGTCTCTCTATAGGCGCGCATGCGCAGAATGAAAAAGCGGCCTCAATTCTGGCATCTTTTCATTCTGCGCATGCGCGTGACGTCATTAAGACGCGCGCCTATGGAGAGACGGCTGCTCGCTCCGGGAGCTCCCTCCCGGAGCGGGGCCGCTAGCGCTTGCGAGGGGCATATTTTTTTTTAAAAAACAGTGAAACCCCCAACCGGAATGCGGGCTCTATCAGCCCGCACTTTTGGTTGGGGGTATCATTTCACCCCAATAGGTGCCCTTTAAGGCTTTTTTTTAGCTCTGCAATTGCATACAAATTGCCCTAACGTATTAGAGAAGCTCCTTTGGAATAAGCTTTAATTAGTGATGGGCGAATCTATCCAGTTTCGTGAATTTGTGAATTTCCAGCGAAATTCTCGAATTGGTGCAAAAATTCGCGAAACGAGTCGTGGCACGTTTTTGATACATTGCGTCGTTTTCGGCGTGCGTCGCGTCGTTTTCGCCGCGTCGCATCAAAAACGACGCGCAACTCGTTTTTTGGCGAATATTCGCTGGCGCTTTGCGAATTTATTCGCCAGCAGCGAATCGCGGGAAATTGCCGCAAATTCGCCCATCACTAACTTCAATCTCTTCCAAAGATAGAGCGCAGACAGTTCTTGGATACAGGAAGGGCTGTGGAGGGTTCTGATCCCATTGACTGATGTGGAAGGCAAGCGATAAACAATGGTGTCGGTTTTATTACATTTGAAACATGTTTTTTTCCAGCAAAACATGCAAAAATATGCAAACATTTTGGGAAAAATGTTAAAGCTGGCCAAACTGCTAATTTTATCAAGAATCTGTATAGAGTGAAAAGGTTTTCTCATCCCTTCAGTACCACTGTAAATGGTGGAAATCATGCATACTTACATTAAAATAATAAGAAAACTGATACCTTTTTTACAATATTTGTTCCTGTTAGTTGTTTTTTTAGATTTAGATGATTGTTTATATAGCTGAATAAGGAACAAAGTAAAGATTTAACATAAAACTAACTTACAAAGACAGCCTTAATTGCAATAGTTGCTTCTATTGATACCCCTTATACATAGATGCCATCAGGAGGGGCATAGTGAATACAGTCATAGTGGGCCGGGCCTAAATGGGACCGGCTGTGCTACATTTTCCAAATTAAGCAGCATGCAAACCAAAGTCCCGAACAGCCAAAGTCTCCAAGTGCTGAAAGGCCAAAACCCCAAAGCATTGAAGACCCACAGCCGCAAATGGAGCTAAAGACATGAAAATATCCAAAGCTGAAGTTCCAAAGACGCAAAAAGACCCAAAGCCACAAAAGCAGCCAAAGCTGAAGCCCTGAAGCCACAAAATGAAGCGAAAGGAAACTGAAGAAGCTCTCTTAGCAGAGGGCAAGGAAGAAGAACCAAAGGTAAGTTACACTGAACCCCTGGCAACCAATGTATTATTATAATACTCTATAGTCCCCTGGCCACCAATGTTTTTTTCTAATTTTCTATGGGACCTCTGTCCACAAATTGTGTTTTTAACTTTGAGGGGGGTTGGCCACCATTTTTAAAATGTCTATGGGGCCAGTAACCACCTATTTTTAACTTGTAAGGGGGGTTGGCCACCAATGTTTTTTTTACCCTGTGGGGGGGGGCTGGCCACCAATGGATTTTTAACTTGTAGGGGCAGAGGCTGCCAAGGAAGCTGTCACACGACATGTTTGCTATTTGTGTGCTCTCCTCTAAACTGCCGATTTATGAATCTAGGCAGTGACCATCCTTATGGGTAGGTGTATTTGTCCACTGCTTGTGATCAAAGGATGTGGTTAAATGGAGAAGAGTAATCTATTAATGCATTGAGGGTTACATTTAAGTCTCCTATTAGATTTATACCCTCTGCAAATTCTTGTAATTTTGAAGTAATTTCTTTCATATATTTATCCTGGTCATTGTTCTGAATTTACAGTGAACATAGTGTGACCACTACATTGAAGATTTTGGCCTTGACTATCACACAATGCCCTTGTAAATCTGATATAGTATCTATCAATGTAAATGGCACATCTTTGTGTATCAGAATTGCTGTGTGTTTTACTTTTTTATCCTGTTTTGTGCTAAGGAATAAATTTGTATTCCATCTGTTCTTTAACACTGCTCATGGTCTCTTTTAATATGTGTTTCTTGAAAGTACACTATTTTTACTCCTTTTTTATTATAATTATAAAGTATTTGTGATCTTTTCTTAGGATTGTTTAACCCATTGACATTTTGAGACCACACCGATAGTACAAAATTACATCCCATGGTTAGTTTCTAAATTTTTGCTGAGCTTCCTGGACCTGCTTCCATTCCTATATTTATCATAGGTCAACAAGGAAATAGGCAAATTAACTGGGGTAAAACTTGTGGTTGAGTCTAAGTAATTTTAGTTAGCCTATCTGCTTTTTTCTCTTGGGTTTAGTCTTCTTCGCTTATGAGCTTAATGCAGATAACCACTGTGGGGTGGGGGTGGGGGGCTGTTGTGCTTAAGGGTTGTGTTGCTTCCAGGTCTGTCCCACTGACTCACCTAAATAACATTATTAATAAATCTTAGCATAGGTTTTATAACTTTCTTTTGGTATCTCCATGAGTAACCTAAATAACTAGTGCATGCTTTACTAAAACATTGTACATACTTAATTTACGTCTCTGCTCCCTTATCCCATTTAGAACAGTGAAGTTTATGCCCATATGTATGTATGTATGTATGTATGTATATTTTTATTTGTATAGCGCTCCTTGAGGCAAAGCACTGT
>CM044447.1:95761249-95787027 GCA_024363595.1 Xenopus borealis
AGCTTTAGAAATGGCTTTATAACCTTTACCAGACTGATAGATCTCAATTACTTTTGTTTTGTATTTTTTTTAATATTTTGACTTCTGACATAGTGCTAGACATGTTGCTTGATTCCCAGGTGCCCCAGACATGTGACTTGTGCTCTTATAAACTTCAGTCACTCTTTACTGCTACACTGCAAGCTGGAGTGATAACACCCTCCCTTTTCTCCAGCAGCACATCAGCAGAACAATGTGAAGGTAACCAGATTACTGTTCCCTGACACAAGATAACAGTCCTTGGTAGATATAAGAACAACACTCAATAGTAAAAATTAATGTCCCACTTTGACTCCTTCAGTTACATTGAGTAACACACACAGTGCAACACTGGCACTTTATAAAAGCACATGACCATGCAAAATGACCTGATATGGCTGCCTGCACACCAATATTACAACTAAAAAAATCAACACTTGTTGGGTTAGGAATGACATTTTTCATGAAAGAGTGAATTACAGTATTTGTTGTGTAAATAAAAACTACACCATAAAAACTATGACAAAATCTCTGTAAGAACATGTGCCCTTGGGATACCCTTGGGAATATTTCCTGCAAAAATATTGGTACTTCTGCTTCATTAAAGTCCTTAAGGTCTTCTCTTCAGTTCCTTTGTAAAAGGTTTCTTTTCTATCACTGCATTTGATAATATTTAGATTATGTTTTCTGTAAGTTCCAATACTTTATCCATATTACAATTTGTATAGTGTTTTACCATTGCTAGTTCTTCTTTGGTGATCTCTTTGATAAGCAACTGTAGATTCTTCTTATCAAATTTTACAGGTCATATTACATTTGAATGGCTAAGTAGCAGATTCAGTGTTGATAAATGTAATGTTACGCACATGTAGCAAGCAATAACATCTAGCAGATGCAAGATTGAAAATGTTTTGAGCTGTATTAAAGGGGTGTAGATTCTGGGAGGAATGGAACACTGGTAAGGTCCCTTTTAGAATATACATTGCAGTTTTGGTCTTACTTAAATGGAATATCTAGCAGATAAATTAGATATCTTTTTTAAATTTGTTTTAGAAAGTTATAGCAATTGTAGCATTGTAGCAATTGTTAGTCAAGCTAGTCAGGAATAACATTAGGGACGTTTCAGAACTTTTCTCTTTCCTCAGCAATTCATAGTTAAGTATGTTTCATCTAGCGCAAAGGCCTAAAACTGTTGAACGTGTTTATTTTATAAACCAAAATTCCAATGGTAATATGTTAAAAAGTTAGTGATTTTGAATATTGATGGGCATATATCATTTTAGATTGTACCTATTTGGGGTTAAAAATAATAAACTCCCCCCTGAGTTGAATCTTACAGATGTGATCCTGGTTATATATTTGTTGTCCTTTAAAGTGTAAATATAACCACTTTTTGAATGAGTTTGTTCAGTTGGGGTTATGTAAAAATAAAAAGTTTCATAAATACTGTCTAAGCTTCCAAAAATATATATATATATATATATTTTTACTCAGAGATACCTGATTCCACAGATTGAAAGTAAACATGATAGTCTGTCATGTGCTCTTTGACATGAGTCCACCATTCGCCATTAGGCTCACTGTGTAATACAAGAACTCCTTCTAATTCACTCTCTGTCATGGTTTCCTTTCAATATGTGGAATCAGGTATTCTGTTTAAAAAAATATGTAAATATATTGAAAAGTGAAGCCTATAAAATATTCATAACATTTGTTTAATGTGTTCTAAATGTGGTTAACAAAGCAATAGCTAATTACTCTCTGTGGGTTGGAAAATTGGTGGAATTTTATACCTATGTTATGAAATGAGAGTCAATTTTTGTTTACTTATTTTGTTGATATTCAGTCATATAATTAATTTATTCTGAAAAAAAAAATAATTAGCATTTTGCATATAAAAGGCAGATAGCTAACAAAATGCTTTCCTAGAAGAATGCATACAGTATTATACATTAAAGGGATCCTGTCATAGGAAAATAATTTTTTTTTTCAAAATGTATCGGCTAATAGTGCTGTTCCAGAAGAATTCTGCACTGAAATTCATTTCTCAAAAGAGCAAACAGATTTTTCATATTTCATTTTGAAATCTGACATGGGGCTAGACATTTTGTCAATTTCCCAGCTGCCCCAAGTCATGTGACTTGGGTGCATCTAACACAAAAAGGGCAAGGAGAAGTAGATAAGCAAGTTCACCAGTTAATTGTCATGTACTAACAATGCCAGAAGAACAGATAAAAAAAGGAGTGAAGAAGAACAAAACATACCAGAACATCAAGGATCTGTGGGTGCACATGAACAATTCAAGAGGGACCCTACAAGCAGCTACAAGAAAATGTTATGGACTGCTTCAAAAAGCTTGAGAAGGACGAGGTCATCAATTCAGCTTTGTACTGTCACCTCTACCCAGGTGAAGCCACTCCATGCCAATATAGACTCCCAAAAATACACAAGGAAGGAGCCTCTTTCATGTGAATTGTCAGGAACATTATTAACTCTGTGACTTACATCATTGTAAAAAATATGGCCAACAACTTAGCTCCCTTTGTTGGCAACACAGTACACCACATTCAGAATGCCATGGACTTTGTCATATTTGACTTCAAACACAAAGAAGTTCTTTATAGACAAAAACAGAGCTGAACCATTGGTTCACCTGTGTCTCCAATCATAGCAAATATTTACATGGAAGAAGTGGAAAAGAAAGTCCTGAATCCTTCAAGGGAACAGCACCAAGCCATTGGTTCAGATATGTGGACGACACCTGGGTCAAAATTAAAGCACACAAGGTGCCAGCTTTCACTCAACAAATAAACTTGAGGACAAAAACATCAATTTCACTAGGGAAGATATGAAAGATGGAAAACTGGCAGTTTTGGACTGTGCAATAGTTATCAAAGAGGGGGGGGGGACTGGATATAAAAGTATACAGGGAACCAACTCACACGGATCAATATTTGATGTTTTATTCCCATTACACTCTGTATCATAAACTGGGGGTTATAAGAACTACACAATTGGGCTGAAACTGTGGCAATCAGTGCATAAGGAAACATCTGAAAGGAGCTCTCAAAATGTGTGGATACCCAGACTGAACCTTTATCAAAAGGAAATCAAAGCCAGAGAAAAGATCAAACCAAAAAATAGAGAGGAGGAGCATAGCAGGTGAAGCAACACAGTCATCCCATATGTGGCTGAAACATCAGAAAAACATTGGAAAAATGTCACCACATCCCTGTTTATTTCAAACCCTGAAGACAGAAGTTGGTGCAATAGACTCTAATATGATTTATGCTGTCCAGTGTAGTGAAGGGAACTCTGATCTATACATGGGGAGACAAAATAACCACTTAAGAGAATGGCACAACATAGAAGAGCTAACACCTCAGGACAATACCTTTGAGGACAATAATGTGCATATTTTGGATAGAGAGGACAGATGGTTTGAATGAGATGTGAAAGAAGTCCTTTATGCCAAAGTGGAAAAAACATTTCTGAACAGAGGAGGGGGCCTGCAACACTGCTTGTCATCAACATGTAATGCCTCTTTGACATACTTTTACCAGAGGCTTCATAACAATTCACACTTCCATACATGTACATTAAAAGACCTGCCTCAATTAGAATCATTGTACCATGGTACCCACTTTCATACATCTGTGAGTTTCAGTCAACACCTTACTGAAGTTCAATTGAACAGTGAACATTGTGATTTGATGTTTGTGACTTTAGTACCCTAGGGTTTAAATGCTGTGGAATTTCCTATGACTAGATAAGTAGTAAAATAATTTCAAGAAAACTCTAAGGGGCAGATTTACTAAGGGCCGAATTTTCGAGGGCTATTTTCCCTCAAATTCGACCCTTGGTTTTTGGCCGCTATTCGATTTCTCGATAAAATTGTACGATCAAATGATTTTACGAATAATTCGTTAAAAAAAAGTTAGATTGTTCAAAAAAAATCGTACGAATCGAACGATCGAAGCGTTCAATCGTACAATTGGTAGTCAAACATAAAACTTACAAAAGAAGCCTATGGGGGGTTCCCATAGGCTTCTATCACAATTCAGTAGGTTCAATCTGTTCTTAAAGTGAGCAGTTGAAGAAAATTTTAAAGGGGAATTACTTTGATTATCAAATAGATTGATCGAATAGATCGAATTATCGAATATTCGATCTATTCGATGCAATCGAATTTTGCATATTCAATGATCGAAGTGGCCAAATTTGCATATTCGAATATTCAATAAAATCGTACGACTTTCGAATCCTTCACACAAATTTAGTAAATGGGCCCCTAAATGTCTAGTTGCCTTTGACTTAATTCTACTAGAAACCTGCTCTTTAGTTTCCTTTAATATTTAGATGCAAAATACACTTTGCAATTAAAAAATTGTAGTACATATACTGCAAATGTTCGCAAAAGCCATTTTTTTTTGCAACAAAGTTGTTAAGGTCTGTAATCGTTTTTTTTTAAATAATTATAGACTTTTGTTTACATAATGCATTTGATATTTAAACAAACAATATTCATGTACCGTATAGAATTATCTAAGTGTTGTTACTGTTCAGTTGGTCTTTGTTATATTACATTATTTACACTATCAAGACATCTTTCTAGAGATCTAGACTGTGGCATATACAGTAATATTGAATAATGGGGTATTGTGGTGTAATGAATCAGAAAACCGGTGCAGATAAGCCCACAACAAAAATAAAAATGAAAATAAGTAAATTAGGGGCACCACACCTTGAACAGCAGTTTTTTTTAAAGTAGAAATTGAGGGAAGTCCCATGATCCACCCCAGTCTAAGGGTGTCTGAATAAAATAAGGTATAAAGATGTATGGTGGGTTTTTCCCAACAAATAAAGAAACAAAGTATATTAAAAGTATTAAGTCATTTATTAAGACAGAAAAATTTCCCAATGTGTTTTGTGCCTGTTGTAGCACTTACTCATAGTCTAATAGTGACACCCCTGTACATATCTTTTATAGAGGTTGTGACCAATAAAAGGACACTTATAACAACCATAGAGCACCATCAAAAGACACTTAGAACAATGTCAAAAGACATTATCTTTAAGCCAATTTCAGGATCAGCTGGGATCGAAATCTGGGCTGTGTATTTCTGGAACTTTTCATTTCTGTCTGCTCCCTTGTCTTCATCCACTTCATTAGTCCCATGTGTTTGTCATTCTGTAATCTGGACCCTTTATAAACCTGCTCCTGATCTCTGCCCCTTAGTTGGGGATTTTGCTTCCTAACCCTGATCTGGCTGCTGATTCTTGTTCCGAGATTCCTGCTCCTTTATTCCCAGCCTTGTTCCTGTGCTCCTGTCATCTCTTAGCCTTTCTAATTGGATTTCCTGTTTTTGACCTCTGGCCTGTTCTTGGATCCTGTTTGCCTGCTGCCTGACCCACACCTTGGCCTGATCACTGGACTCTGTTTGCCTGCCATTGGACCTGACCTTGGCCTAATCACTGTTTATGCTTGCCAATTCATTATGTCCCTGGCTAGTATATTTCTTTATATTTTCTTTATATTTTCATCAAGCACCTGTTTTGTGATTTTTATTAAATCCATTACTTCATCATGACTTTAAGACTTGGTTCTGCTATTTACGGGTATACACAAGGTTCCTCACCATACATGTTACCATCTGATTGCTTCAATTCTGTGTCCGATCATTACAGCCAATCACATTACTGTAAACTGACAGTACACACCTCTTTCAGCGTGTAGAATTCCAGCTAATAGAAATGCATAGAAGAAAAAGGGACAAGGAAAACTAGTTATACAAAATATATATACACAAGGTATAAAAGCAGCAATAACCCAAGAGGTTTTGTGAAATCTCAGTAAATTATTGAGACGTTCATGAACACATACGCAGTATGAAAAAATTACCGATACTGTTCTGTATACAATCAGAAGTCATCAATAGAAGCATTGATAAAATCACTGTTAAGGCCCAAGGGTTTCCTTGTTTGAAGATAAAAAATCCATTTTGTTTCTAATTTGAGTAGTCTCAGGGGCAGATATATCAAGGGTCAAAGTGAAAATTTTAAGTAAAACAATTTGAATTTCAAATTAATTTTGGGTACTTCAACTATAATATAATATGATAGGCCAAAATTCAATTCGAATTGAAAACATTCGATTTGAATTAAAAAATTCGACTAGTCAAAAATCTAAGTACTGTCTCTTCACGACCTTAAACCTTAAACCTGTTTTAGCCTATGGGGGACCTCCTATAACCTAAAGGAGTCTTTTTGAAATTTAGTTTCCTAATATAGCTTCTGTAAACACAGAACATGTTGTTGTAGGTATGTGTCAACCAGCTGAGAACCTATTCCTGAAATAATAGGATGTCCTACAAGGGGGGGCGTTTTTTTGTGAACTTTAGGTAAATTATAAAATATGGGGGGTTGTAAACCTTAAGGAAATCAACATGACTATCTATAACGATTAGTGATGGGCGAATTCACGGCGAATTCCCGCGATTCACTGCTGGCAAATAAATTCGCGAAACGCTACAAAAACGCCGCAACGAAAAGGATGCGACGCGCGTCAAAAACGCGACTCGTTTAGTTTCGCTAATTTTTTTGCGAAGCGAAACGGGGGAGATTCGCCCATCACTAATAACGATCTGTTTACCCCGGATCCCGAAGGAAGGTAGCTGATCCAGGAAAAATCCAATAGGAAGCTAGGACTCCCCTTCTAGACTTAAGGGAATCGATGATGTCTTGCACCTCAAATTCTTGATGACCATTCAAGAGAACAGGAGGAGGAGGAGGTGCTTCCATAGAAGATAATGCATTCTGGATGAAAGGCTTGAGCAAAGAAACATGGAATGAGCTGGAAATGTTCATGCTGGGAGGAAGGTCCAACCTCACTGACACCGTTAAAAGGACCTTAAAAGGACCGATGAATCAGGGACCCAGCTTAGGGCAGGACTGCCTGATCTTAATATTTCTGGAAGAGAGCCAGTCCCCTACCTTGAACCTGGGAGCAGGGCAAATATGCGTATCGGCAGCCACCTTCTGATGGAAGAAGCCATTAGGGCAGAATGAGCATCTCTTCTGATCTTCGGAAAGTCCCGTAACAGGGAGTCAGCCACAGGAACGTCCACCTTGACAGCAGTTGGAGGAAGAGCTGAAGGAGAGAGACCATAGACACAGAAAAAGGGAGAGCAGTTTAAGGAGCAATGCTTAAGGTTATTATGTGCAAACTCAGCCCAAGGGAGTAGATCTGACCAAATGTCCTGATTTTGCTAGATAAAACATCGAAGAAACTGCTCCAGAGATTGATTCGTCCTCTCAGTCTGGCCATTACTCTGAGGATGGTAAGCTGTGGAAAAGTTCAAGTGAATGTCCAAAAGTTTACAGAAAGCCTTCAAAAATTTTGAAACAAACTGACCACCACAATCAGTGACAATGGAGGAAGGAATACCATGCAGGGAAAAGATCTCCTTGACAAAAAGTTGAGCAAGAGTGGAGGCGGTAGGCAACTTCTTCAAGGGGACAAAATGTGCCATCTTCGAGAATCTATCCACGACAACCCAGATGGTAGTCATCACTGAAGACTTGGGTAGGTCCACCACAAAGTCCATTGCAATGTCAACCCAGGGTTGGGAGGGAGTAGGTAAAGTTTGAAGAAGGCCACAAGGAAGAGATCTTGGAATTTTCTGTTGGGCATAGATGACACAGGAAGACACAAACAAAGAGACATCTTGTTTCAAGGAGGGACACCAAAAATATCTGGACACAAGTAGTGATGGGCGAATCTGTGGCGTTTTGCTTCGCCGAAAAATGAGCGAATTTTCAGTGAAATTCGCAAAACGGCGAAAAAATTCACGAAACGAGTCGCGCTGATGTTTTGTTGCGCGCCCAAGTTGACGCGCCCTTATTTTGACGCACGTCAGAATAGTTTTGACGCACAGTGCAATGTAATAAAACTGCTAGGTGAAATGCATACCCCCAACGTCCCTTTTTTTGGAGGGACATTCCTTCTTTTGACAGTGTAACCTGCAGTCCCTCATTTAATTTGTATTGGAAAGTCCCTCTTTTCTCTGCATGGAATAGCCAGAAAAAGAAAGAAGTTTCTAACTTAATTGGCTTTTGGCAGAGAGCCTAGAAGAACAGCTAACAAGTGCAAAAAATATGCTTTTTAACAATTTTGATATAATAAAATAAGTAATTGATTGTATTTATAACAGTTTCAAACTTTCATAACCTGCCAAATTTGGTAAAATGAACATGTTAATTAGTGGGTGTGGCCACAAAAATGGGTGTGGTCAAAATTTCTGTTCCTCTTTTTACTTCCAAAATGTTGGGAGATATGGAAATGATAAAAAAAATTTAAAAAATGGCATCTTCTGCTTTGTGTGTGAATGTGCTGAATAGCATTGGAGTCAATGAGAAGAGCAATTTACACACGTGTTTCACTTAGTATACACACATGCCCTGCATTGTTACTGGACTCTTATCTTTTCAAAAGAAAAAAAGGCCTCCCATTTTGCCAGCTTCTTAAAAACATCTGTGTTTATTATTTAAAACAGTGAAACATTAAAAAGGCATATTTTAATATATATTCATTTATTTTTAAAAATATTTTTCACTGCACAGATTGTGCTGTTTTGAGGTGAAGCGACGAACTTGACGTGCAACGAACTCGGCGCACGGCAAAACGAGACCCACGGCGAAACAAAACACGCAGCGAATTTTCGTGCGCGTTTCGCTGGAAATTCGCCGCGAATTCGCCTAGGGCGAATTTATTCGCCCATCACTAGACACAAGGTCAAAGGTCTTACCGACACCAGGATGCCCTGCCAACTTGGAGGACTTGAGGAATAGAGGAAGCAGGCACAAAGGTTTTCCCAGGAGGACACTCAGGAGGAGTAACAGATACAGGAGCAGAAATGCATTCAGGAGGGATAATAGGAATGGGAGGAAGAACCAAAACTTCATCAGTAGAAAATGATCTGGACAAATCGTCAGCCTTGGAGTTCTTTGAACCAGGATGATAGGAGATGATGAAGTTAAACCTGGAAAAGAAGATGGCCCAACGTGCTTGACGAGGATTCAGCCTCTTGGCGGCAGAGATGTATTCCAGGTTCTTATGGTCCGTAAGAATGGTAATAGGTTCAACCAAACCTTCCAAAAGATGACTCCATTCCTCCAGAGCCAGCTTAACCGCCAAAAGTTCCCTGTTGCCAACGTCGTAATTCCTCTCGGCAGAAGAAAATTTCCGTGAAAAGAAGGCACAAGGGTGTAGTGGACCATGATTATCAGGCCACTGAGAGAGAATGGCTCCAACACCGGACTCTGAAGCATCTACCTCCAAAACAAAAGATCGAGAGACATCTGAATGAACTAAGACAGGAGCAGAACAAAAATCTTACTTCAGATCGTTGAACTCTCTCTGAGCCACAGGAGACCAGACAAATCTCGTTCCCTTCGGGGTAAGAGCAGTAGGGGGGAGGACAATGCCGGAAAAATTCTTGATGAATTTCCTATAAAAATTAGCGGAACCCAAGAAGCGTTGGACTGCTTTCATATTAGAGGGAGGAATCCAATTCAGGACTGCCGAAACCTTGGCCGGATCCATTTCAAAGCCAGAGGGAGAGATAACATAACCAAGGAAAGAAATTTTCGACTGATGGAACTCGCACTTGACGATCTTGGCGAACACATTATTCTATCTGAGACGTTGAAGGACTTGCCTCACATGAGAAGTATGGAGAGACTCAGGAAGAAAAAATCAAAATGTCATCCAGATAAACAACAAAAGAATAGAGGAGATCTTGAAAAATATCGTTCATAAAGACCTGAAAGACAGCGGGCGGACGTTGCAGAGGCCATCACGTGTGTTAAATATTGTCTTCCATTCGTCCCCTTGACGAATCCGAATCAGATAATAGGCGCCCCTCAGGTCCAGCTTCGAAAAAATTCTGGCGTCCTTGAGTTTATCGAAGAGCTCGGGGATAAGGGGAAGAGGATACCTGTTCTTAACGGTAATCTTGTTAAGACCCCGGTAATCGATGCACGGCCGAAGACCCCCATCCTTCTTCTGGACGAAGAAAAATCCAGCACCAGCAGGTGAGTTGGACTTCTGAATAAGCCCCCTAGCCAAATTTTCATGGATATACAATACTCCTTCATGGCTTGGGTTTCAGGCACAGAGAGAGGGTAGGTTCCTCCCCTAGGAGGGACAGTTCCAGGGATCAGGTCAATAGGGCAGTCATAGGACTGGTGGGGGAGGGAAGAACTTGGGCACTCTTCTTCTCGAAAAGTTTCTATAACAGGGAGGAAGAGACTTAAGCGTGGAAACGGAGCAAATGGAGAATGGAGAAGAGGATGAGAAGGATAAACATTTAGAGGAACAGCAGGAACTCCAGGAGGACAGCTTGCCAGAAGACCAATCAATCATAGGGTTATGCTGCTGGAGCCATGGTAACCATAAAATGATAGTCGTTGAAGGACAAGAGATGGCCAGAAACGAGATCTCTTCTTTATGGAAATCACCAACTTGCAAAAACAGAGGAGAAGTGGAGTGGGTGATAAGACCAGGAGAAACGGGATGACCATCAATTGCTTGAGCCGCCAGAGGCACTTGAAGAGGGACAAGAGGCAGGGAAGAAGTTTGGGCAAAAGAGAGATCAATGAAATTCCCAGCGGCACCTAAGTCAATGAAGGCTTGACAAGGGATGGTCCTGAAGAGACATTTAATACAGCAGGGAACCAACAGATGAGAGAAATTTCTTGATGGAGAAGTGGCAGTGCCCAGGAAGGTCTCCATCCACTAGGCTTTGGAGTTTCCCTGTGGTCGAGTTTGAGGCTCGGTGTGGCAGTGCCCAGGAAGGTCTCCACCCACTAGGCTTTGGAGTTTCCCTGTGGCCGAGTTTGAGGCTTATTAGGACAGGTCTTAACAAAGTGACCCTTCAGGCCACAATAAAGACACAGACCTGCTGTACTACGACGTGACCTTTCCACAGGAGTAAGTCTGGTAGCCCCCAGCTGCATGGGTTCCTCTGGCACAGGAAGAGAATTAGCCGGAGCAGCTGGGATGTTGGAGTCGAGGAGCAGTCTATGGGCTTGTGACTTGGCCGAAAGCCTCTCCTTCAGGCGAACATCAATGCAGATCACCAGAGAGACCAGGTCTTCAAACAGCGGAGGAAGATCTCGAGCAGCCAATTCATCTTTAAGGGACTCATTGAGACCATTCCAGAAGGTAGCTACAAGGGCCTCATTGTTCCAGGATACCTCCGCGGCAATGGTACGGAAATCTATGGCATACTCAGCTGCAGAGAAGTGCACCTTGGGAAATCTTCAGGAGGTGAGTAGAGGCATTCTTCTTCCTGTCGGGGGCATCAAAAATATCATGAAAAGTGGAAAGAAATGCCGTGGAGTTGTGAACCAATGGATCATCCTGTTCCCAAAGAGGAGAAGCCCAGGCCAAGGCTTTCCCATGAAGCAAGGTCATGACGTAGGCCACTTTGGATTTCTCATTCAGGAACTGTGAGAGTTCAAAATTAGTGATGGGCGAATTTCCCGCGATTCGCTTCGCCTAAAGATTTGCGAATTTCTAGAGAAATTCGCGAATCGGCAAAAAATTTGCGTAACGAGTCGCGGGACGCTTTTGACGTGCGTCGCGTCAACTTTGACGCGCGTCGCGTCGTTTACGACGTGCGTCGCGTCATTTTCGCTTGGCGAAATTTCACTGGTGATCCGCGAATTTATTCGCCAGCGGCGAATCGCGGGAATTCGCCGCAAATTCGGCCCTGGCAAATAAATTCGCCCATCACTATTCAAAATGAATCTTGCATTGATTCAAAAAACCCCGACAGGTTTCTGGATCACCAGAATAGTGAAGAGGAGCTGAGATCTTGGGTCTCCAGGAAAAACTCTCCCCGCTGGGCAATGGAGCCAGAACCAAAACTGGGGTTGGTGGTGCAACAGAGATAGGAGGCAGCAGAGTCTGGGAAGCCTGCAAGGCATCAAGGCAATTTGAGAGATTCTGCAAGCTCTGAGCGAGGTGCAAATGAGAAGCCTCGGAGCCCTCGAGACGTTTCATAAGGGCCTCTAAGACTGTCTCCAACGAGGAAGAACGACCAACGGCTTGGGAGGGATCCATCCTTTTGGCCCAAGCTAACTATAACGATCTGTTTACCTTGGATCACGAAGGAAGGTAGCTGATCCAGAAGAACTGATGGTAACAGGAACCTCTCTACGGCTCCGGTATTCACCGACGCCCTTTTGGGGCCCCGGGCTATCTGCTGCGGAGGTAGTAGAGAAGTCAGGCGAGTTACCAGGAGGTATCAAGGAATCGGGCAAGGCATAGTCAAGTGCAGGCAAAGGTCGGTTCCAGAAAACGGGTTATAGAGAAGCGAAGTACCAAGTTGTCAGGCTAAGGTGTAGTCAAATGCAGGCAGAGGTTGGTTTCAGGCAGCGAAGGTTCGCAGGTCAGGAAAACAGGCAGAGGGTCAAAACCAGTAAACTCAGACAAACAGGGCTTAAGCAGGAACAGCTTGGTCAAAGTGAGGAGGAAGAGGAAGGTATTTAAGGGAACAGGAACCAATCAGGAGCAGGCTGAGGAAAACAGACACATCAGGGACCAATAGGAAGCTAGGCACCCAAATTAGAGGTCATTGCACCTAAGTATTTTGGCACAAGAGTCCAATTTGACGTGCGTGGGCGTTTCGACACTGGAGCCTAAGTTGATGTGCGCCTGCGCTTATGCGCTGCGGCTAAAAACCAGTGGCGGGTGTTACACTATCATTTAATAAGTGTACTGCCTTCCCCTTATCTACCAAAGAAAACATCTTTATTTTTTTTTTTTTTTTAAAGGACCCGGTTGGGTTGTAATCAAGATACATATAGGAGTCCTTGTCTGAGAATCGTCGTAATACTTCCTGATTATAATAGTCATAGTTAAAAATGATTACCATGTCAACAGAATGAGTGAGTATTGATCTATCACTCTCTAGAGTTTTAGATGTCTGCTTTTCCCCTGGGGTATGATTGTGGCGATTTATAGCAACCTCAGGTCTTTCTCCATTTGTTTTTGGGATAAGTCCACCTCTAGGCTTCTTTGGTGTACAGGATAATAATCAGATTCTGGTCTGAAAGAACATAATTGGGCTGTATATGCACGTTGTAAAGATTTTAAGGTATTCGTGTATAGTGATGGCGCGAACCGCGGCAAAAAAGTTCGCGGACGCGTTCGCGAACTTGCAACAAACGCGCGAACGGTTCGCGAACGTCGCGAACCCCATAGACTTCAATGGGAAGGCGAACTTTAAAAGCTAAAAAAGACATTTATGGCCAGAAAAATGATTTTAAAGTTGTTTAAAGGGTGCAACGACCTGGACAGTGGCATGCCAGAGGGGGATCAAGGGAAAAGAAAAATCCATTATTTTCGTGTGTCAAAAGTGTTGCAAAGTATCTTACCTGCACCTGTTAGCTGTTCTGGACTCTCTGCCAAAAGCCAAGTTCAAATCTTTACTTCTTTTTCTGGCTGTTCAGTGCAGAAAAAAGAGGGTCTTTCCAGTACAAATGAGGGACAGAGGGTTGAGCTCGCAAAAGAGGGACTGTCCCTCCAAAAAAGGGACAGTTGGGAGGTATGCACATTTTTTTTTTTTTAGTCCAGGGGGTGTGTGGGGGTGGTCCAGGGAGATCTTCCTGATTGGCTGCCATGTATCTGCTGGTCTGGGGTGAGAGGGCAAAAAAATGCGGCAAAAAAAATGCGCCAAATTGACGCGAACCCAAAATGCGAACGTCGCGCGACGTTCGCGAACTTCCGGCGAGCGCGAACAGCGGATGTTTGCGCGAACAAGTTCGCCGGCGAACAGTTCGCGCCATCCCTATTCGTGTACACATATCAGAGAATTCTATCAATAAACCATCTGTTCTGACTTTACTGTAACCCCTTCAGTATTGATAAAATGTTTTCTTAGTAGCAATTAGTGATGGGCGAATCTCCCGCGAGAGAAATTCGCGAATCGGCGAAAAATTTGCGAAACGAGTCACGGGACGCTTTTGACGCGCGTCGCGTCAACTTTGAAGCGTCGCGTCATTTTCAGCGCGTCGCGTCGTTTCCGACATGCGTCGCGTCATTTTCGTCATGACGCGCGACTCATTTTTTTTCGCGAAATTTCGCTGGTGATTCGCGAATTTATTCGCCAGCGGCGAATCGCGGGAATTCGCCGTGAATTCGACCCTGGCGAATAAATTCGCCCATCACTAGTAGAAATTTATTAACAAATGAATCAACAGTAGCTAAATTCACCTTAAATTCATTTTCACTAAGAGTCCATGATGGTAAGTTTAGAAATTCAGTCTCTGTCTCTTTTCCCTCAGGCTGTATTTCATGGTGTACAGGGGATCCTCCATTTTCAAAATTTTAGACCAAATGCTGAGACTGTTTTTTATTTCTGCTGTAGGATCTTTGGTGATTTCCTTTGCTGTTTAAAAACATATTCGTGGCAATGAAAAAGGCTCCTTCCCTGAAAAAGACTTCAGTAGCTTGTGATAGTTGTCTAGTCTGAGGAGACAAAGGAGAGGCGGAGGAGTATTTTGGGTCGGGCAGTTTGCTTTCTATAGTATGATTCCCGTGATTTAGGCCAATTATAGACTTTTTGTCATAATCTGTTTCATCTCTGGTGTATTTTAAATTTTTAGTGGTCATAATTTCTTCCTCTTAGTTTGCAGATGTTTGTTTACAGGTGAGTAATTCGGTTTGCAGCTGTGTCAGCAAGTCATGTTTGATAATGCCATGTGTAGTGTATTTATGTTCCAATATAAGTGTTATTAGTTCAAGTGAACAATCTGTGGGTATTGTGTTCCACTTAGAAATAAAATCTTTGTTATTACCAACAAAAGTATGGTATCTTTTAATCCTCAATCCCTGTGGGATCATATTGTGTAACGATCGCTTACCCATGTGGTCTAGCGGTAGCGCAGTGGGGACGTCGCCGCGCCTTCGGCGGGGAAATTTAAATGTATTTAAAGGGGCATTTTGGATATTGTCATTGGCCGTTATTAGGTTCTATTTGTTAGTTCCTGGGTGCTATTACTATTGATTCTTGCTTGATCTACTGGTTTTTGGCCCTTGCTTGCCTGACTATTCTGTTTATATCCAATCCTGACCTTTGCCTGTCCTCTGACTATTCTACACTCTCTGATCCTGATTCTGGCCTGTCTGACTATTCTATTCCGCTTGTGCTGGTCCGGCCCGCCTGTTCCACTTGGTGGAATTCTTCACCCAGTATCCTTGTTGAGACGATCATGCCCCTGTGCTAGCCAGAACTCTAAGCTTTGCACCTCTCGATAAGTCCAGGTGGCATCTGAGTAAGCTGAGGGCTCCTTCCGAGGCCAAAGGCGGTCACTTAACTGGTGAAGCCGAGCTGAGACCAAGGTGCTTAGCAAGTGTTCTGGTATTGGGTGCGGTTCGTGACATATTGTTTGCAATACAGTATATTTCTCAAAGGTTGTCTTCTTGGGAAGAGAGTACCTACATGTATAAGAAAGTGTTCAGGTGCACCTGACCCATGATCCAGTGCATGAGGGAGGCAGGTTTGATAGAAGCCCACTGTTGTTAGAAAGTAAAGTGACCAGGCTTGTGCAAGTATATCTATTAGAAATCTCACTTTCCACAGTTGGTGTCCGGGTGCACCACACCCCGGACTTGGTGCTTGTGGTGAACGGGTACAGGAGAACCCTGTTGTTCTTGATAGAGGTCCCTTGTCTGTTACAGCGTGTGTAGTGGTAAGGGTGGGTTGCTGCTGTTTGAGAGATAAATCTGATGGCAGTCCTCTGGGAAGATGCTGCTTTCTCTTGAGATGTTTGTCCACTCTTGTGTTAAGAAGCAGTGTACCTGATTCAGTCGGGTTCCCCAGTTAAGATTTTTCCAATAAAGATGGCAGCTTGTCTGATTCTCTCAGTGATTTACCATGCTTCTGTTGATGACCCCTGATAGTATATTGGTAATTTACTCATACTGTGTATTTGTTCATGAACATTTCAGTAATTCTCAGAGCTTAAACAAACCTTTTGGGTTATACCTGTTTTATACCTTATGTATGTATGTATTTTGTATAACTGGTTTTCCCTTTTTATTCTATGCATATATAAACATATGTGTTTATATAATTCCCTTACCTGGAATTCTACACCTTGAAAGATGTGTGTCCTGTCAGTTTGCATCACTACACTTTTACTAATGTGATTGGCTTAATGATGGTGTCTTTTGGTTGTTATAAGTGTCTTTTGATGGTGTTTTCTGAATGGTTGTTGTAGGTGTCCTGTGATTGGTCACAATCCATCTAAAATATATGTACAGGGGTGTGCCCATTAGCCTATCAGTAAGTACCCCAATATGCACAAAAAACATTAGGTCACTTTTTTGTCCTAATAAATTACTTTATACTTTGAAAATACTTTGTTTCTTGAACTTCTGGGAAAAATCCACCATACATTTTTATTTCTCATTGTTGGGGTGTAATATCAAACATTACGGAGAGAAGGAGAAGGGAATTTGCTTACATTTGTATGTTTATATAACCTAGTAAATACTATCAGGTTTTACTCAATTTATTCAGCTGGGTAAGCAATGCAATGGCACAAAATATGGAGGCAATATGTGGAAATTGCTGACCTGTAATGGTGCTAACACTGTCTCACTTTTATACTGCAATGTCAGAGAAGAAGCTCTATGAAACCATTAGTGCTGTCAGGAATGTTGCATTAAGATCTTACAGCTAAGACTTTCAGAAGGAAGAGCTAGTGTACATTGTTTCTGATTGATCTTTGTGTCTGCACCTTCCCATCATTAATGTAATATATCTGGTAAATAATAGTATAGATAATTTATCACAGGAGATTTACATGTTCTGTTGACCATGCACTTATGGTTTGGATGCCACTTGCCGAATTCCATGTTTATTTGATTTTATAAGTGAAAAGTAGTTAATAACTACTGCAGGAATTAGTGTGTCAGTACACAACATAATTGTAAATGTGAATGCACAATTATCTTTTATATGGAAAACTGTAAACAGAAGTAAGAAATGTGTAATTGTGACGTGCAAATGTATGGAGACCCTAGTACAGTAAGTCACTTTTTAGCTCCTTTGACACAGACAACAACTTTTGGGACCATCTTGCATGATTAAGGTACACCCACAGATTTTCAATGACATTTAAGTCAAAGGAATGTCAAGGCCATTCCAAAATATGCAGCTCATGTTTAAGTAATTCATGGTGCCTTTTGAAGTATACATGCAAAAGCTTCTTCCTTTTTCAGTTATGCTTCTTGGCTGATTGTTTCACATTGGCATTCAGAGTCTGCTGATATTTCGTGAAATCCATTCTTCCCCCTACATGTACATGCCTCGGAACTCCAAAGCATAAAGGATCCACCCCCATGTTTTTTTTACTCAAATACTGCTCCTTTCCAAACAAGCCTTCGGTGATTGTGACCAGAGTTAGAGTTGTCCTCTTTTTCATTCCCAGGATTTGTTTTTAAAATGCCTTTGTCTTGTCTAGGTTCCATTTTGCATACTGTACCTCAGATGTTGATGTTTGTGATCAGGAAGTGGGTAAAGCTTTCTTAAAGCTCTCTCATACTGTATAAGATATATTGGGCAATCTACTTTCTTTCCCCAATGGAAGTTCAAACATATGTTAAACTCAGTCAGATCCTCAGATGTAGATGATATACAGCAAAATGGTGGACTTGCCAATAAAATGGTATAATATTAGTGCTACATTACTATTTATTTTTGATTCTTATCTTAATCTATTTTTCAATGGCATAAATAATACAAATACATTAAGGGGCAGATTTATCAAGGGTCAAAGTGAAAATTCAAATGAAAAATTTAGAATTTCAAATTATTTTTTGTACTTCATCTAGGGAACAGTGCAAATTTAATTTGAACTTGAAAAAAAATTGAAAATTCTAATTTTGACATTTATCATGTACTGTATCTTTAAAAATTAAACTTTGACCATTCGCCATCTAAAACCTGCCCAATTGCTGTTTAGCCTATGGGGGACCTCCTAGAACCTATTTGGAGCCAGTTGGGGGACTTTGAAAATTCAAAGGCTTTTTTGGGAAAATTGATGAATTAAATTCGATCGAATGTGCTAATACTTCGATTTGTACAGTTTGAATTTGATAGAAAATTGACCTATTTATTTGACTGAATGGACCTATTCGACTGAAAAAAACCTTTGAATTAATTTTGCTTGGTCTTTTTAATTAGAATTTTGAAGTTTTTCAAATTCGAAATTTGACCTTTGAAAATTTGCCCCAAGTGTAAAGAAAAATGGAAAAGGCAAATTTGATATTTCAGATGTTGGAATTGTTAGTCCACCCCTGGCTACTCGTATCTTTTTTGTATTTTAATCTACTTTGTTGATACTTTCCATAAGAAATGATAACCAATTGAAGCACTGGTTCTTCAACACACAATGCTCTTATTTTGTTGTGTACACATTAAGCCAGGAATAGATAGTTTTTATAATTACTAAATTAATAACCCAGATTTTCATTCCTAAAACAAGAAAAATTGAAATAGTACTGTTTGTTTATAGAAGACTTTCAGAAAATTTGCTGCAAAGCTTAAAAATTATGTAGAAATTAATAGCTTTTTTTCAGGTAAAAACAGTAAGATTCTTTCTCAACAAATTCTTTTTCAAAAATAACATCTTGCCAAATCAATAGCACATATCCTTTGGATGAAAACATAATTTGGATGAATACTGAAAAAGATTAACTGCATCTAGTAGAAATAAATCCAGAGCAACTGGACTTGCTGAGTAATCATTAATGACTTTCACTACCCATCCAAGCAGATTCTTTAGTTCAACTGACTGGTTTGGGAAGTCCTTGGCATAAAAACTCTTACAATAACCAAATCACAATAGTGTTATGTAACTATCCAGAGAGGTGACAACTCAAAAGGGTATGAATGCTTGTGAGTAGTGATGAGTGGATTTTTTTGGCAGTCCCCTGTGTGAGGACCGTTTTTTTTCTTCATACCTGCCACGTACCTATATCCAACAGGAGAGGTATTTGGGGTAGGTAGCACTACCTGGGGAAAGTTTAAGAGCTCTTGGGGGGACTGTGACTACTTTGTCTGCCCAGAATGGATTATGGGACTGGTAGAGACTGTTCTAGGGCTGGACTTACCACACAGGGGGTATTGATTTTGATATGTAAGTGTGGTTCTGCTCTTTTGCAATTGTATATAAAGTTCAATCTGTTTGCTTCATTTGTGTGTTTAATTTGTTTGTGGTGGAATTTTACTGAGGTGTAAGTATCCAGTACCCACTAGTCGGAGGCAAAAACTCCCAGTATCTTTCATATAGCAAAGGGGATTCAGGCCCTTTATTGGTAAGAATTTTTTTTTAAATTAAGAATGTAAATCATATAATACACGATTATAGAGTTACACGATAGGGTTACATAAACGTTTATCAACTTTTACCACAAGTGTTAACTATTAACCGAATTTCCCCACCACTTCTTTGCAGCTCCATAACTTGCCAAGAGTTAGTAACCAATCAGTGACTTGAAGGGGGAAATATTAGAACACTTATATCCTATGTGGTCCTCTTTAAGTCACTGACTAACTAAGAGGTTAGATAACAATCTAGCTACTATGTTAGAAATCCGTTCACTCGTTTATTTTTAAAAAAGCTACTAGGTTGAACTTACATCCTAGACATCCCATTAAAGAAAAATGATCCAATATGACTTTTTTAAGATGGCCTCACAAGCACCAGAAAATGGATGTAGTTTTTGATCAACCCCAAAAGCATGTGCATAATGTTAGGCAACATGATGTGCTAATGAACCATATCAGTGCAGTTTAGCTATTACATTGTACAGTTTGCAAATAGCTACCGAAGAAAATGCTTGATTAATAGGAAAAGACCTTACAGTTTTTAGTGAGAAACATGTTTGCTTTCCTATCTTTCTGATATTGTTCCAAAACGCATGCTTCTTTATATACATTTAACTCTTTGTTGCTTTACATTGCTGAACTATGCTGACTAGAATAATACCAGTGTACTATCTGCTTAATAGCTTTGACCACTACTGGTGTTGTTGGGAGATAAGGGGATATGTTTGGTAAGAGGCAGAAAATCAATATATTATAAAGAAACAATTGCTGCTGAAAATGCATTACTTGCTCTATTGGGCCATCTTGGGATTTAACTGTTTTTTTCTCATATCATCATGACTCTCACAGGTTTAATAGCTGTATACTATGCTTTCAGCCAATCTTACCCACTTTCTTAAAATGATGCAGTACATTTTAAAAGTTTAATGACTGCTAGAGTTTTTTTGTTTGTTTGGTTTTATATAGTGTAAGTTTGATACAGCATCTCAGATATTATAATGTATACCAAAAGCTGTTTTCCTGTATATTAACAACAGCCAATAGAATGTGGATATACAGTATGAATAAAAGCTGTTCACAACACACAATAACAATTGGTTTGTATATTCCATTTAGTAATAAATACTATTGATTTAAAGTTTGCCATGGAAGATTTGTTAAGTATTTGGAGAGGTAATATACATTAACAAAAAAACATTTGCCTGCTAAAAATTCGCTGACATTTTGCTTCGCAAAAAATAGTGAAATTCGTGTCAAGAAAAATTCATGAAAATAGTACATTTTCATGAAAAATTTGTGAAAATCTGACATATCAAGAAAAATTTGTGAAAATCAGACATTTACATGAAAAATTTGTGAAAATTGGACATTAAAGTCAATGGACATGTGTTCAAAATATTTCCGCGGATGAATTTTCACAGGAGATTTGCAGTGGTGAAACGTGGAAATTTGCAGCAAATTTGTGCCAGACGAATTAATTTGCCCATGACTAATAAAGAAAAGAGGATAAAATGTAAATTATAATTCAATTATGTATTCCCCAAACTAAGAAATGTTTTATTTATGTTGTATTTCCATTGCAGTTTGTGGTGTTGATCTGTTAGTCCAAGTGAGGAACTGGAAATGGATCACAGGAAATAGGATTCTTTTTTCTTGTAGTTTGTTATTTGTTGTGCTCAACAATATGAAAAAGTAGTTCAGGTGTGGCCAGTGCAGGGCTACTGGGAAACATGTGCAAAGAGGGTCTGAAAGAGGCAGTGATTCTGTTTTCTTATGGGTTGGGGAAAAAAGTTTGTCATGTCTCCAGCATAAGCTTCTACCATGCTATGAGATTTATCGACTCACAAACTGTGTGCTCCCTCCGCTGGATGCTTGCGGTAATTACACAAGGACATTTTATGTTTATTCTGCACCTCCATAAGGCTCATGGAAGAATTGCACTTGAACTTATGAGGTGACCATACTTCCACCATGTGATCTAGTGCAATGCCTTGTGGGAGCTAAGAGTACATTTTGCAGTCCATGCTGTGGAAGAAGCACACACAGTTTAATCTCCTCCTCATGGTAGCATCACTGGTAAGTAAACAGACTCAAAGTTGCACGACCTCCACAGCTGCCAGCACCCCCAGAGACATTGTTAGACATTTGTGCCAACATATGTGCTTGGTGTTACAGTTTGTACCCATATATGTTATATTGCATTGCATTGTTACACACTGCCCCAGGATAATACATAGGGAGGACAGAACAAGTTATGTTTGTCCTAATTGGGGTTTGATGTTTGTTTCTTTTTAATCTAGATTGACTATAAAATAAACAGTCCACCACTGGGGTTAGATGTATGCTTCATCATAAAAAATCTAACATGGCCAATCAAAAACTAAAAATACACCTTTGAATTAACATTTTGAACAATTTTTTAACTTTTGTATAATTTTGGATGCATTATCCTTCCTATTTGCTTTTACCCAGCACCGAACTGACACCAGCAAAACCAACAAAGAAAAACATTTACAGATATTGTCATTTTCTACTATATATTAAAAAAATCAGAAAATATTTCCAAAATATTACAATAAATACAAATTTTCTTAGAAAACTTCAGTCTGCATCATACTACATTATGTACCCAAAAGCTTTTAACTAATAAAATGCGGTTAGGCTTTTATTAGATGAAAGATTATAAATATGACTAAAAACAAAAGAGAAAGAAGAATTTGGGGGACCGTACATGCAATGTTTACAACTATTGATGAACTTTCCTCTTGAGCCCTTTCATTTAGGCTTCAAAGTGTCTCACAACAGCTGCAAAGGGCTAGGGGTAATTTATAAATACACCTGCAAGTGGGTGCTCAAAAATGTATGCAATGGAGAGTGAAATATGTGTTCCTGTACCATGTGAACCCTGCCTCTTCTGATGACTGGTGCACAACATATACTGGGGCACCCTGGAGCTGCCACCGCCCCAGAGCAGGTGCATCAAACATGTACACAGTGAATCACATCTAAATGCTGTATTGAACTCAAGCTCTGGGAGTAACACAACCACCACAATGAAAATGTTAGGTGCAGCTTAAAAATGCAAGTGCTATTGCATCCATCTTGACATATCTGGTACAACTGCAGTGGAATTATGGGAAAAATGCTGCACCATGGTTAAAAAGCATGCACATTTGTGTGTGAAATTGCACTTTGCAAACTGCATTTACGTTTGTAGATGGCCCCTACTGTGTTTTACAAAATTTGTAATCCTTGAGATGTATTATGTGATTGGTGATACTTTTGAACTCTTTACTTTAATGTAACTACCTAAACATATGACAATATACACTTTTCACTGTTCTAAGCAGCAGGTTCTTCAAAGCCTGTCATAACCCCGTCCATTGTATATTATAAATCTCATTAAGTGAGTGTAAGGACTTACCCTGATGGTCTAGTGGGGGGACGGCAGGGAAGCCCGCGCTGCCCCCTCGGCGGGGACGCCCGCCGCATCTTGTTCCAGCGCCGGCTTCTCTATTAGGCACGCGCTGCAGGTGCGCTGACATATCATGTTAATGCGCAATGGCGCCAAATTCAAAATGTATTTAAAGGGACTTTTGCTGCTAATCGCTGCCCGTTATAGGTTTTGTTCCTGGTGCCTTGTATAAAGTGCTTAAGAGCTTCTATCCTGTTGAATTCCTGTGTTTGACCCTGCCTGGCTGTTTTGACTACTCTGATCTCTGGAACCTGACCCTTGCCTGAAACTGACCTTGATATTGGATGCACATGGTTTTTGTATTTTTAGTTCCTGTCCTAAACTTTTTTGTTGTCCTTGGGTTGTATTTAATTCTTTAATGTTTCTTTGTTGTTGGTCTATTGTTGTCCTAGGTGAAAAAACTGAGATTTTGAGTTTCACAAACAGCATCAATGTAAAACCTGGCATTTTATCCCATTAATTTCGGAGGTCTCAAGGCATTTATTTATATATCTGTGAAAAGAAAAGCCATCTGAGTACTCTGTGATTCATAAATGTAATGAATGGTCATATAGCATAGAGAATACTGTATTGTCATATATATAAATTTAGCTTACATTTGCATTCCAAAAAAATAAAGATTCATCAGTAGCTATGATAAAAGTTCATCACTTCTGACTATGCAACTCACAGGCAGGAAAAGGTCATTTTTTAAAGGAAAAAAAAATGTTTTGTTTGAGTGATTTTATAATAAAGCAGTGTGCGAGTACTGAGATTGTCCTTCTATTTTCCTCATCCCAAGTTTTCATGTACTATAAATTTAATCATCGGGTCAGGGTTTAAGCTATTATTTATGATATCCTGCTGACCTCAAGTAACCTTGAATGTGATGAAGTGCAATACAACAAAAATAATTTGCCTGCGGTCCCTAAATAAAGAATTATAACTCAATTAAAGAATGGATCTCCTGACACGTTATTTATGTAAAAGTAATAATTTTATTTGTACCATAGTGCTAGACAACTAGACTTTTTATCACAATAATTTTGCAGCTCTCACTGCTTGTTCTTGCTAATGTAAAACACATTTCTGTGGCGGAATGAAAGAGACCAAAAATATTCATGACACATATCATCTGCCATTTTTTATATTGGTTTTGCTGGTTTCTTGAATGTTTTATTTTTACTGTAATGCCTCTTTTAATTAAGGTTCTCATTTACTATAAATTGTGAAAGGAATAATGGCAGCAATACATGAAAGATATAAATAGCATATTGATAATTACTATCACAATAACAATTTATTATAAAGTGTAAATGGGTGCATATAGTTCTATCAATAATACAGCATCAGAGGAAGGAGAGAAATTGTATCTTGAAAAAATGGCTTATTTTACGATTCACAAAAAAAGGTAGGGAGGCCCATGTAAATAAAATTACTGTTCGGTTTCCCCTAAAGGTGGCCATACATGGGCCGATAACAGCTGCTGACAGACTGAGTTGGCAGTTTATTGGCCCATGAGTGGGGCACTCCGATGGGCTTACCCAATCAATATCTGGCTGAAAGACTAAAAATCCTGTATTATCGCAGCCGCATCTGTTCGTTGATGCAACCCTGTGATCCGACTGCCCGTACCTCCTCTGTTGTTATCCGATCGTTGGGCCCTAGGGATCAGTCCGATATCGCATATTGGGGAGAGTTCCACTCATTTGGTGTATGGCCACCTTTACAGTGGTTTGGATATTTATGCATGTTGTCAAGTGTGTAGCACATTTTTGAGAACTGGTAACTGGAGAACAGTTTGAAGGGAGATATATTTCCCCTAGGTTCATATCTCACAGGAGTCTTGAGTGAGTTAATTCCCCTAGAAAGTCTCACCTGGCAATAATTAGCAGGATAGATCTGCTAGCAGCCAGAGAGAGAGAGAGAGAGAGGATCCTCAGAGTTAGATTGAGATACATGCTGAGAGGGTTGAGACCTGAGTGAAACAGATTGGAGCTGCTGTTTGTTCTCCCAAAGGAAAAATGACTCTGTAAAGGTACTGTGACTCTGTAAAGGTACTGTGACTCTGTGGAGATATACTTTTGTGTTTGGCTGGGAATCCCACTAGGGGACAGGTAGTAGAGAAGGAAAATGATCCCGTGTAGTAGTTAGAGCCCAAGTGTAGCAAAGATTTTGTTTTTCCAAAGGTGTATTATGCTCAACATTTTATTTCCCCACAGGGACCTTAGTCAGGAACAATGCAAGCCCTGTGAGTGCTGTTTTTCTGAATTGATTGTGTTGTTTCTTAGCTCAGGCACCCAGGTGCACCTTATCTCTCTCTCTCTCTCTCTCTCTCTCTCTCTCTCTCTCTCTCTCTCTCTCTCTGTATATATGTACAGTATGTATGTATATATATATATATATATACTAGACATTAAGCCCGTTAAATTAACGGGCGCTAGAACATATGTAGTCAAACATTTATAAAAAACAGAATTGTTCTAGGCGAATTTTCGCCTGCGCTACGCAAATTCACTAACGTGCAAATTTACGCTCTGGTTTTCCGAACGGTAACGTATTTACGTTTTTCAGACTATCACCCACAATGGTAAAACACGCCCTAGCGTAAGGGTGTGAAGTTACGCATCTATCTACTTCCCTACCGTAAATTTGCCAGAGGCGGTCCGTGCGGCACATGCGCAGTAGCGCAATTCCACGCACACAGGGACTGGACGCAGAGACACTTGAACTTTACATTAAAGGGGTGGTTCACCTTGAAGTTAACTTTTAATATATCATAGAAGGGCCAATTCTAAGAAACTTTACAATTGGTCTTCATTAATTATTTTTCATAGTTTTTTTATGATTTGCAGTTTTCTTTTGTTTCTTTGCAGCTTTCAAATGGGGGTCACTGA
>CM044447.1:95789481-95801118 GCA_024363595.1 Xenopus borealis
GATGAGTGACAAGTGTCTTTTTTTTTTTTTTAGATCTCATGGTGCGTCACCTCAATGGAGATGTCAGCACTGCAACCTACAGGAAATTGATGGATCAGAACACACTACTTATGCACTCCTCATGCCATCCACTGCATATCCTGAAGAGTATCCCTTATTCCCAGATGATTTGCATAGTGAAGAACAACTCTAAATACACAACTCTGATTAAACAACTGGATGAGTTGGTCACTCGATTTCTACAGAGAGGATATGATTTACATGAACTGCTGGTAAGTAAAGCTAAAGCACTTGAACATACACAAGAGAAATTGTTGTATAAACCCTGGGATAAGGTGGCTCATACCATTGATGATAGACTGACGTTCCTCGCTACATGCACATCTGATAAGAGACCATTGATAAGGGCTTTACATGATCATTGGTAGGTAATGGAGAGGGAGAACTTTGCCCCCTATTTTCAGAAAACATCCATATATTGAGTACAAGAAAGGCAGGAATCTTAGTGATTTATTAGTCAAAATTGACCCTACCCACTGCTATCAAAGTGCGGTACCTAAAACTTCGCTCTCTGCAGACAGGAATTGGTGCTATAGGTGCCCTTCATGTATCACATGCAACCATCTGATAGTAGGACACACAGGGAAACAGATTGAAATCAGACACAGACTAACATGTACATCGAAGTGTCTGATATATTTTATCAAATGCCTGTGCAGTCTCTTCTATGTGGGAAGAACAATTACTAGCCTATAAGAATGAATGGCCAACCAAAGAAGTTCAATATGCCAAGCATTAGAGTCTGGCAAAGCAGCTACCCCAGTGGCGTCTCATTTCCTGCAATACAAACACACATTGGCTTGTCTACGCTGCATGATAATAGATCATGTACCCGCTCTAGCGAGAGGAGGGGTCCGAGAGAGAGGTTGTTGCTAAAATCTGAATTTCGGTGGATATACAGACTGAACACAATAAGTTTGGACTGAAACGATTGGTGTCTTACAACTGTTTCTATTGATCTAATTCATACTAATGAACTGCCTTTCCATGAGAGGAATTGAGACAAAATTGTGACTGAAATTTTTACATTTTATTGATGTTGATAGTAGTGGTAATTTGAACAGTAATGCCTACAAACTATATTTATCTGGGAATAAGACATAGGCCTTGGTTTGTAGGCATTACACATCTTTCAGCATTTTATTTCATTATCAAAATGTATAATTTTGTGTGATAATATCTTCGAATCCAGTTTGGGAGAATGAAGATCTCAGTTATAAGCAAGAGATTTAACACAATATGCTTTTTGTATGGTATTGAAAGGGTTTAAGTTTTTTTCTTTTCTTTGTCTTTTTATTTTTGTTTTTTCCTTCCTTTTTGGCCTCCTTTTCTGTTTTTTAGTTGTTTTAATTAATATATGTATTTGGTGCTATCCTCATGTCTTGCTTTGACATTTGAACTATGCGAGGTGAGGAATAAATCTGGTGTGGACATGGGAGATACACCATATACTACATTGCATGTATTAAGGTATTGATTTAAGTATTTTCAGTAGATCATTAGGGGTATACTTTGATTTTTACAGGTTAGATTGCAACTATGGTCCTATGTGGTCACATATGGGTGGAGAACAATATGTTATTGAAATAAACCACGAGGGGAATGTATCACATGGAGAATATATGGCTGGACACCAATAATAACCTTTTGACAAATTGGAGAAAAGGGGACCATGGCAACTTAGGACTCCCATTGATTTTAAATTTAGATGCTTAACAGAGCTCTGGAGTCGACACACAGAGTGATCACAGTGAAGATTTATGTGAGGTGAAACTGCAAGGTGGGCACCTGTGCTGTTTAGTGGGAGGAGAGTTGGTGGAAATTGCAGTTTCCCAAGTGGTCATGCACTTCAAAGGGAACACTGATAATAAGATAAGGATTTACAATTTGATGAATGAAAGCAGTGATGAGACATGAGGTGATTATTAAATTCTGATATCACATAGCGGGGTACTTGGTAGTCTCAGACTGGTGCTGGGGGCACATTATTAATGGGGTATTGCAGTCAACCGTGTGCCATGCCGGGACTAGCCTTTAAACATACAGACTTAATGCAGGTCAGTTATGCAATAAACTTGGATGATACAGCCACATCACGCATTGGAGGATATTTTGGAAAATGGCACCATTGACTATGTATTTAAGGGTTGCTTGAATTATGCTTTATAACTTTGAGAAAGACTGCAATAATGACTGCAATAATGGCTTATTGTGCATATACGTTTGTAACCAGCACCCAGGCAAATTTTCCCTGTATGCTCACCACTAATTTTTAAAACCATTAGGTGGGGGTGCAATGAGGCTGTGACCACAAAATACATATAAACAAATACAAGAGGTCCTCTGCACTGAACCCTTTATCAATATATTTAAGACATTAAGACATTTTATGCATACAGCTACTAAAAAATGCCTTACACTTTAAACAACAGGGATTGTTTGTCCATACATTGCAATATATTTAAACTGGCCAACTACGTCAAAGTCATCTCATATCTGGCCAGTCCTACACTCAATTTTCATCTGATTCATTAAGAATTCTATTACTTCATTATACATTTTACAAAAGGACTAACTTTTACCTGCAACTTAATTGCTGCTTTCAAAGTAAAACTCCCACACTTGGTTGCCCTTTTATTAGACACCAGTGGGATCACCTGACTATAGTTGGGAGGGGTAGGAGCTACAACAAGGAGCTGGTCGCTACTCCTATATGGCCAGCTTAAATATATTGCAATATATGGACAAACAATCCCTGTTGTTTAAAGGGCATTATTTAGTAGCTGTATGCACAAAATGTCTCAATGTTTTAAGCATATTGATAATGGGTTGAGTGCAGAGGACCTCGTGCGTGTGTGTGTGTGTGTGTGTGTGTGTGTGTGTATGTATATATATATATATATATATATATATATATATATATATAATGTGTGTGTTTGTAAAAGAAAACACTTCATACATAAGATAGGGAGGGAACAAACAACACTGCACTACAGATTATGCTGCAGAAAGAAAAGTTTTAATTGAACAGTGATGGGCGAATCGGTGGCTCTTTGCTGATTTTTTTGTAAATGTCCCTAGAAATTCACAAAAAGGCCAAAACTTTGCAAAACAAGACGCACCATGATTTTGTCGTGCATCAAAATAATTTGACATGGATGCGTGTCTGGTTTTTTACGCGCAACGTTATTTTACTGACACGCAATGCAATTTGCTGAAGCCCATCTTCTATGGGTGTTTTGTTTGTGTCAACTTTTTTCAGCTTCCGGGCTACCAATACAACATTTTCCCTTTCATCCAAGCTTTGTAGACAGTGATGATAAATGAATATGGTATGTTTTGCTTTGTGTCTGAATGTGCTGAATTGCATTGGAGTCAAGGAGAAGACCAAATCACATGTGTGTTTCACTTAATATACTGCTACACACATGCTCTGCATTGTTAGAGGACTCCTATCTTTTCAAAAGAATAAAAGGGCTCCGATTTTCCCAGTTTCTTAAAAACATCTGAGATTATTTGACATTACCTCTGGTTGACTGGTAACGGTATCTACTACTATTGATGTTTAACCAAAAAGTACCATCTATAGTTTATATATTACGAATAGTTTACTAACACAGGCACAACTAATAATAAATCTGAACACATAATATTTGGGTGCTTTGTAGCCCACGTTAAAATGAATAAACCATATATTTATGTGTAAATGTAAAGAATGAAAAATACTAGGTTTCCAGCCAAATTGGGCTACTAATTTAAAGCCCAGGGGGGTTTTGAAACTACAAACTAGCCAAGGTACGGATTTGGCCTACTTTTTTTGAACCTTTGGCTGGTTTTTACTTTGGAAAACAATATGCCAAGCCTGCTTCTCCCAGTGCATGTTGGGTAATGTAGTTTTTGCTTAACAATTTGCTGACTCTCAAGTTTAATGTAAGACTACAATACCCAGCATACAATGGGATAGACTTTTGTAGATGGGACTTGGAAGTTATCAGATTTTTGGCTCTGTATGCCAATCTCCCTAAAATATGCCACCAAAATGTGTAGAGGTTTACCTGTTTTACCAATATTTATTGAAATTGTATTTGAATTAGGGCCTCATATAGTTATGCCCTGCTGAAGGGGGCGATTTTGCAAATCAATGAAAATTGAAAAAGGTGTATTTTCATATCTATTTCATTCATTTTTAAGATTAATTTTACTGCACAGATTGGGCTATTTTGAACTTTGAAGTGCCTCTTTGCTAGTTTTGGGCTGGTTTTGTAGATGACTTTGGCTGGTTTTGAAAATTAGACCTGGCAACCCTAATGTCTCCTTTTTCAGCTTTGTGCAGGCCCGGACTGGCAATCTGTAGGTTCTGGCAAGTGCCAGAGGGGCTGCCATCAGGTGCCATAGAAAGTCACTATTTAGTGGGCCTCTGTGTAATTTGAATTGCAGGGTGTATTTTGAATCCCAGACCAGACATGCCTTTGGGCTACCATTAAAAGATTTTCCCTTACATTTAAGCTTTGTGCACTGTGATTAATGAATATATGGCATGTTTTGCTTTGGAGTTAATGGGAAGAGCAACTCACACATATATTTCACTCAGTAACTGCTGCCCACACATGCCCTCCCTGTATACATTGTTTGAGCAATCCTATCATTTCAAAAGAAAACAAGTGCTCACATTTTGCCAGTTTCTTAAAAACATCTGTACTTTTTTACATTAGCTCTAGTCACTTAGTAATGGTATCTACTACTACTCTCAGTCTATATTGCTGTTGAACCAAAAAGTACCAGCTATAGTTTATGTATTACTAATATCTTACTAGCACAGGCTCAACTATTAATAATTCATCTGAACACATAATATCAGGGTGCTGTGTATCCCATATTAAAATCAATAAACCATATATTTATGTCAATGAATGAACCATATATTTATTTGTAAATGTAAGTAGTCATAATTGTGTTATACAGTATTCTCCAAACAACTTCAAGTACTATATGAGTAGAAGATAAATGAAAAATAAACTCCAAGTATACAGATTTGCGGAAAAGATAAATTTTATTGCAAGTGCAATAAGTAAAAGCACAATGGTAGTGCCGTAAAAAATTTAAATTAAGCACAACGGTACTGCAGAAAAATAAATAAGATTATATTGCAGGAGGAGGAGGGTTCTCTCTCCAGCAGTGCATCAGGTCCTTCAACTCCTGTACCTTCCTCGTCACTGCAGCTACCTGCTGCCCCAGGCCATGTATCAGGTCATGGGGGTGGTGGGCCTCAGTCTTTGTAGCAACATCTGCTGCTGCTACAACTACCGCTTTCTCGTTCAATGGAGATGGTGGTTGTGGTGCTCGCAGCAGGCGCAGCTGGTTCTGCTGCCTCCTCTTCTCTGCCATCTTCCTTGGCCCCTGCATTTGGATCTTGGATCCACTCCTCTGGCAATCAAAGAATTTCAGTTTGAGTAATACAACACTTGCATGTGTACAGTACAAATTATACAGGCTGATGTGTTGTGTAACATGGCAAGTATGGGGCAAGCAAAACCATTAAAGAGTTTGTTCACCTTTGAAATAACTTTTAGTATGATGTAGAGAGGGATATTTTGAGACAATTTGCAATTGGTTTTCATTTTTTTTATTTAATTTATTTAACTTTTTATTCAGCAACTCTCCAGTTTGCAATTTCAGCAATGTGTTTGCTTGGGTTCAAAGTATCCCAGCAACCATGCACTGATTTAAATAAGAGAATGGAATATGATTAGGGGAGGGCCTCAATTGAAAGATTAGTAATAAAATTAGGAATAATAATACATTTGTAGCCTTACAGAGCATTTGTTTTTTAGAAGGGGTCAGCAACGTCCATTTGAAAGCTGGAAAGAGTCAGAAGAACAAGAAAGGCAAATAATTATTAAATTATAAAAAACCTATCAAAACCAATTGAAGAGTTATTTAGAATTGGCCATTCTATAACATACTAAAAGTTACCTGAAAGATGAACCACCCCTTTAAGATTTTTTTTTGCATCAGATAATTTCCATTTGACAGCTCATTTACTTATCTGATTTGTCTGCAATTATTTGACAGTCATTCAAAGTCAACTGTTCTAATCCTAATTAAAGTATTCAAATATATTCAAAAAATATATGTTTGCAGTAAAATAGCAAATCATTATAAAACAAGTTGTGACTTTATTGTAATAAACAAGAGAATTCTATGTTATCTTTTTAAATAACTCTACCTTCCAGCTCCTCTTGCATTCCACCACTAGTGCTGTGTGCCTCCTTTTTAAGTCACTCCATATCCTCTGGAGGTTATGAAGAGGCAGGCAAACATCCAACGCGACAGCACTGTATTTCAACGTGACAGTGCCCAAATTGATGAATTGGCTACTGTTACACTCAAATACATAGATTTTTTTTAAATTTCAATTTGAATGATGCTAACCATGCGGCACTATTAGAAGAAGCAGTATTAGCATGAAAGTTATAATTAGATAAAGGGGTAGAACTGAAGCCTAAAAAAATTACCTAGAAAATACGGCATTATTGGAAGCCACATAATTTTTAGGAGCCTTTGCAGACTCCATCCAGAAGAAATTAGACAACTATGCGGCACATAATTTGATGAATCTGCTATTGAATTGAGTGACCCTAAAATCCATTATACAGTATTGTTTTAGTTGCACGTTTAACATAATGCAAAACTTGAAAACCTAATAAAAGTATTACACAACACTAGCAATATAGAGTTTGAAGAGATTGTTAATAATTTATTTGTATGATGACTGAGGCAGCAGGACTTTTGGCAGCAGTCGTTTCAGAAACCTGTAATAACTGTAATAACAGTGTGACTACATTTGCCAGACAAGCAGCAGCAGTTGAATCAACTGTATTAAAACAGAAGAATTAAATGTGGCAGCCCTCAAATAGAAAACATTTGCCAAATGATGAGGCAGTAGTAGCAACAGAAGCCATATTAGACCTCAACCATAAGAAATTAGCCAAATAAGAGGCAATATTAGAATCAACATTTTTAGAAGCCATGTTAGCACTCAACCATAAGTAATTAACAGATTAAGCAGCAATATTAGAAGCAACATTTTGAGAGACCTTTTTAGGCCTCAACCTGAAGAAATTAGCCACATAATCGGCAATATTAGAAGCAACATTTTTGGAAGCCATGTTAGGCCTCAACTACAAAAAAATGTGCCGACAATGCAGCAGTAGTATCTGCGATAGCAGTAAGAGCCTTGTTAGGCCACCACCAGAAAAATAATTTGCTGACAATACAGCACAGCAGTACTACTAGGGCGGGCTAGTAGAAGACTGCAACAGCAGCAGCAAGGGCAGCAGGTACAGACAGTTGGGGAATAGGCAATACTACTGGGGAGGAGAGTATAGGCAGCAATGGAGAGAGGAGGCTACATCTGGGAGGAGGAGGAGAGGAGGCTAGTCTCTATTGTCTGCAATGGGAACTTACAGTAGATATCCCCGCTTATCCAGGCCTCATTCATTTTTACGAATGCCAGCATATCTGCACGGCCAGTGTATAGCCGTGTCCGCTTCTCAGTGACCACCCAACCTGCGGCACTGAAGACACACTCTGATAGGACACTGGCAGAGAGGCAAGCCAGCACCTCCAGAGCGTACTGTGCCAGTTCTGGCCACTGGTTGAGCCTCAATACCCAAAACTGTATGTGGTCATCATCAGGGCGAATGGCGTCCTGCCGGCTGATGGACCCCATGTAGTCAGCCACCATATGCTCCACCCGCTGCTGGTGGTGGCTTTGGGTACTGACTGGGCCTGCTGCTGTCCGTTGAAGCTAAAAAAAAGCTCTTCCACACACCCATGAGATCTCCGCCTTTGCTGCTGCTACTAGGCCCCCCGTCTCTGCTGGGTGTGTGGAGTAGTGAAGGCCTGGGATATGTAAGACTGGGGGAAGGCCTCCACTTGTTTTGAGCACAGAGCCCCTCCTCAACTGACCCACCCTCCTCTCTCTCTGGCTGGGTACAAGGAACTCCCCCAATTTTCCCTTGTACCATGGGTCAAGCAAAGTGGCCACCTAATAATCATCCCCGTCTTTGATGGAACAGACCCGTGGATTGCTCCAGAGGAAAGTCTACATATGGGCAGCCATGTAAAAGAGGTGCCTCCAATCAAACTCTTCTTGACTTCCCTCCAGATGTAGCAGGTCACCTGGCTCAACCTGCCCCTGCTCTGTACCCTCCCAGCCGCAGATGAGAACTGGCGTGGTTGGTTGGCATGTGACTTACTCCCCATGCTGCAAAGGCACCGAGTCCTCCTCTCCCTCATCCCCCTCAGTGGGCACCATCTCCTCATACTGCCTCCTAGCCCCTTCTGCCTATGGGGCCTACTAGGGGTATATAGTTACATAGTTACATAGTTAAATTGGGTTGAAAAAAGATCGAGTCCATCAAGTTCAACCCCTCCAAATTAAAAACCCAGCATACATACACACACACACACATCTCCACTCTTTCAAACACAAACCATATACCTGTATGCCCATAGCTATACTAACTGTAGATTTTAGTATCAAAATAGCCTTTGATATTATGTCTGTCCAAAAAATCATCCAAACCCCTCTTAAAAGCATCAACAGAATGAGCCATCACAACATCACCCGGCAGTGCATTCCACAACCTCACCGTCCTGACTGTGAAGAACCACCTACGCTGCTTCAAATGAAAGTCTTTTTCTTCTAGTCTGAAGAGGTGGCCTCTGGTGCGGTGATTCTCTTTATGGGTAAAAAGGTCCCCTGATATTTGTCTATAATGTCCTCGAATATATTTGTAAAGTGTAATCATGTCCCCCTGCAAGCACCTTTTTTCCAGAGAAAACAACCCCAACCTGGACAGTCTCCCCTCATAATTTAAGTCTTCCATCCCTCTAACCAGTTTAGTTGCACGTCTCTGAACTCTCTCCAGTTCATTTACATCCCTCCTAAGGACTGGAGTCCAAAACTGCACTGCATACTCCAGATGAGGCCTTACTAGGGATCTATAAAGAGGTATAATTATGTTTTCATCCCTTGAGTTTATGCCCTTTTTTATGCAAGACAGAACTTTATTTGCTTTAATAGCTACAGAATGACACTGCCCAGAATTAGACAACTTGTTATCTATAAAAACCCCAAGATCCTTCTCACTTAAGGAAACTCCCAACACACTGCCATTTAGTGTATAACTTGCATTTATATTATTTTTGCCAAAGTGCATAACCTTGCATTTATCAACATTAAACCTCATTTTCCAGTTTGCTGCCCAGTTTCCCAACTTAGACAAATCACTCTGCAAAGTGGCAGCATCCTGCAAGGAACCTATAGCTCTGCACAATTTAGTATCATCTGCAAAAATAGAAACCGTACTTTCAATGCCCACATCCAGGTCATTAATAAACAAGGTGAAAAGCAAGGGACCTAGTATAGAGCCCTGCGGTACCCCACTAACAACACTGGTCCAATTAGAAAATGTTCCATTTACCACCACTCTTTGTAGTCTATCTTTTAGCCAGTTCTCTATCCAGGTGCAAATGCTATGTTCAAGGCCAACATTCCTTAATTTAACCAGTAACCTTCTGTGTGGCACTGTATCGAATGCTTTAGCAAAGTCTAAGTAAATCACATCCACTGCCATCCCAGCAGTCCCTGCTTACCTTCTCATAAAAAGAAATTAAGTTAGTCTGGCAAGATCTATTACGCATAAAACCATGCTGGCACAAACTCATAGTATTGTTATTTGCTATGAAGTCCAGTATCCTATCCTTAATTAATCCTTCAAAAAGCTTTCCTACCACCGACGTCAGACTAACTGGCCTATAGTTTTGAGGCTGAGAATGGGATCCCTTTTTGAATAGCGGCACCACATTAGCAATTCGCCAGTCTCTCGGCACCATGCCAGACCTCAAAGAATCCTGAAAAATTAAGTATAGAGGTTTGGAAATAACAGAGCTAAGTTCATTAAGTACCCTGGGGTAAATCCCATCTGGGCCTGGACCTTTGTTTATCTTAACATTTTCTAGTCTCTTTTGAATTTCCTCATGTGTGAACCATACATCATTGGAGGTATTAGAATTGGGGCTATTAACAAGGAAACCTTCATTAGTTGGTTCCTCATTTGTGTATACTGATGAGAAGTATTCATTCAGAATCTGAGCTTTTTGCTTGTTCTCATCAACCAACTGACCCCCCTCTGATAATAAAGGTCCTACCCCTTCCTGTTTCATTTTTCTACTATTAATATATTTAAAAAATAATTTTGGATTCTTTTTACTGCTTACTGCTATATCCTTTTCCATATCGATTTTAGCTTGCCTGATTGTTTTTTTGCATGACTTATTGGCCTCCTTGTACCTTATAAATGATTCGGCTGTCCCAGCTAACTCGAAAGCCTTAAAAGCATGTCTTTTCTTACCCACCTCAATACCAACACATCGCTAACACATGCATAGTCCCTGCCAACAAAGCCTGCTCAAAGTGGGCAAGTGCTCTGCAGAGGTACCTCATCTGCTGCCACTGCACTACCCTAAATCTGCCCCCTGAGTACCCCTGAAACTGTGCTCCAGCAGATAACTGACCACCCAGCGCTGCTCTATGAGGCACTCCACCATGTGCAGGGTGGAATTCCACCACGTCGGCAGGTCACAGATGAGCCGATGGGGTGGCAGATTATGCACGTGGCACGTGACAAATGCCCACACTGCTGAAGTGTGGGCCACTGCCTTGCCTGCTGTGGAGGACTGGGGATGGTCCCCACCCGTACACCCATAGGCTTTGGACCGAGGTGCAGTTCTGCCCTGTTGCCTGCCCCCCCAGCAGTGGTTGGTGGAGCCGGCTCTTCATCCTCATCATCATCAACAACACACAGTTCCCCCCCTGAACTGCTGCTGTTATCCTCCTGAGCCGGCTCCCATGGTCTGTCCCTGTCATCGTCCTCCCCCAGACCAGACCCTGCCTCTTACATGGCATCCATTCCCACATCCAGCATGCTGGTAGGTCTGCTATCACATTTGCTTTGAAATTCCTTATTTTGTGGAGAAGTAGAAAAATCATGGGCAGGGGAGGAAAAATGTAAGAGATATTCTCCCCCCAGTCTTGGACTGAGGCAACTACTGCTTTGGCTTGAGGGTAAGGGACTCTCCGTGTCACCTTCGCGTTTCTGAGGAATAAATCATTACTGTTCTAAATTTCTTCCCTTAAGAAGTAAATGTTGAGGCACCAAGAAGCACCTTATGTTGCTTAATACAGAAGTAAAGAAGCTAGTAGTAATAAAGAGAAAGGTATTTAAAAACTTACAGGTCAGTGTGGACAGACTCTGCATTTAACAAATATTAACACTATGATGAGGGGGTTACTTATCAAAGGTTGAATGAGTTTTTTTATACCTCAAATTTACTGGTATGGTTTCTTGAATTGAAAAAAATCAATTCTGCAAGTTTGAGTTGTGAAAGCCAAAACTAATTAAAGTAAATAAATAAAAAAATAAATGAGCCCTAATATTTTATGAAATATTTAATAAGATGTATGTAAATTATATATTATATATATATATATATATATATATATATATA
>CM044447.1:95805537-95845140 GCA_024363595.1 Xenopus borealis
AAAAGATCCGCACACCAGATTCTTTGCTTGTATCAATTCAAATTTATTTTGTGCATAAATATAAATATATATATATATATATATTTTTTTTTATGCCATCCCAAGTACAGGAATATCAAGATTATATGTGTTAATAAGTGTGCCTTGGGTATAAATAAAATGTATTTCTTCAAAACAATTCTCATCATCTTTGCAAAGGTTTTATATATGCTTCAGTTTTTTTTACTCAAATGATTTTCCCTTCTTGAAAGCATTTCTCTTCATATCACTTGTCAAAGGAATAAAGACAGAGACTGCAGAAAAATGAACCCTGCCACAAAAATTTGGATAATGTAGCCAGATGGCAATAGTTATTTTGATTTTTTTTCAACCACTTTTCCAAGTATATTGCTCTTGTTTTGAATGTTAAATAGGATTGTATGTGAAAACCTGTATATGTAAATGAAAGTTTAAAAAAAGCTTGGATGTGCAACTTTCTGGTCTTTCTCATTTAAATAGCTCAGTTAACATGTCCTATATAATCTATATTGAAAGTGAATGTGGCAAAACATATACTTCCTGAGGTTAAAAAAATATTTTAAACAGAAAATTTTATTTGTTAGTAATGTATTTGCCCTGTCAAAATATCTGTTGTGACTTTCACATTTACACATTAAATATCAACAGTACATAAATACTTGATAAATCACATTTAACACTGTGCTTTTGTTATGGTTTGCTAGCACCTGGTCGCATAAATTTTATTTTTCATGTATTTTCCACCTGGAATTACCAGATGGACTAAAAATAACACAGAATTTTGCATTCACAATTGAAACTCCTCTATTTAAGGTGCCTCTGGGATACCCATTAGAGTTTACAGTTAAAGGTTCATTTCAGGGACATGTTCATTGTAACCATTCTTTTCTGCAAGAAGTCAAACGCCTGCTCCATTCTTCCCAAATCCTAGACTAGGGTGAAACTTACCCCTATGATGCAACCTAGGCATCATTATTGTTTAAATTACCAACCACATTTGTAATTGCTGGGATTAACTGTTATTAAATTGTGTTTTATTGGCAAGAAATAACAATGTCAATGTCAAATAATAGCATTTATTTAGTTGAAGAGGGTCAGGAACCCCAAGGGCTGTTGTAATCAGTATATAATTCTAGGTACTGCCATGGTAATAGTAATAGGTATTGCCAAGTTAATTCTCAACTCTGACAGATAAGGCATGTGGCAGAAAAGATGAGTAAATATATATCTGTTAAGTCTGCCATTTGTGCAGGCAGCTCATTAGTTAATCTGTGTTCCAAATTATATATTGCAATACAAATACAAAATGAAATATTTATGCCAATACCATCCTTAACATAGACCCATCACTGGCCATGATTACGTTTTGTTTGAAATAGCTTGTTACTTTTGTACATGATGCCCTGAAAATACAGGCATCTTGAAGAATGACCTAATTTTTGGACATGAAGTCTGCTTGGAAGATGTCCAGCTGCATTATTATGCTTCTATTGTTGATGCTGATGCTGCTAATTATTTTCCAGTGATGATGGCGATCATGGCGTTTGTAAGAATTGATGCTGCTGATAATTACCATGGTGAACAATATGGTCTGCATGATTGCTCTTGAAGGCTTCTGCCAGTATCATATACTTCATCGTCATCATTGTCAAGGCAGCATATCTTTGTTAACCTAGGTGCGTTTTTTATTGCTTGGGGTTGAAAAGAGCACATGCACATTTTTTTCAGCTGCCACAATATTTTCTTTATAGTACATTTCCTCCAAAAATGCAGATTACATTTCTAAGAAAAGGAGACATTCTTGGTTGGATTTGTCAAGAAGAAATGTATTGTATTAAATTGTAATTGTTTCTCTCATCATAGTAACATAGTAAGTTAGGATGAAAAAAGACACGTTTACATCAAGTTCAACCAATCTAGAGGAAACCTCTCCAGTTTGCCTCAGCTCAGCTTCTTGCCCTTCTCTGGACCCTCTCTAATTCAATAATGTTCCATTTAAACGATGGAGAGCAAAACTGCAGGGCATAATCTAAATGGGCTCTTGCCAGCGCACTCCTCTGTACCCGATCATGTAGCCAGTTTCCTATCCATATGCATAGGACTTCATTAACCCAACAAACCTTATTTTAGAAAGCAGTTGTTTGTGGGGCACTGTATCAAACACTTTGGCAAAATCCAAATAGATCATATCTACAGCTCCCCCACTGTCCAGCATCTTACTTACCACATCATAAAAAGTAATCAGGTTTGTCTAACATGACCTATCCTTCATAAAGACATCCTGATTGCTGCTCATAATGCCATTAACTAAGACAACATTTTGAATGTGATTCCTTAACAAACATTCAAATAATTTGCTCACCTTGGATGTCAAGTTTACCTGCCTATAATTGCCAAACTAAGATTGTAGTCCTTTTTTAAATATATGAATTACATTAGCTTTCCTCCAATCTATAGGTACCACACCAGATGAAAGCGAATCTGAGAAAATTAGAAATAGAGGCCAGTCTAAAATTGAACTAAGCTCCTTTAGAACCTGAGGGTGTATTGCACCTGGCCTTGGTGCCTTGTTCACAGTAATTCTTAGGATATCGTTCATATAGTTTTCCTAAGTCAGCACTGACTAGCACTGACTAGAGAAACCTGAGCCAACAGCGAAGCTATGGTTCTGTGAACTGACTCCTATTGTATACACTGAAGAAAAGAACTGATTTAGAACATTTATTTTTTATTAATATTACAACCATACTGGTACCATTGTTTAAAGGAGTCACACTCTCAACCCACATCTTTTTACTATTAATATACTTTAAAAAAAACCTTTTGGGGGTTAGTCAGAATCTGCTGCAATGCACTCCTCATTTCCAATCTTTGTCTTTTGAACTGCTGTTTTTCATGTATACATTTTGAGACCAGAAAGCTTACACACTCCCAGCACTAGAAGGGGTATCCATAAGGGACAATACCTACAGATGATAATAATATCGCAATAAAGACATTTGTAGAGAAAGGTTGCAATTATGCTACATAACAGGACAATTATTACACAGGACATGAGCTGAGATCCTTAAAGGAAAAGGAAAGTCTAAAATAGAATAAGGCTAGAAATGCTGTATTTTGTATACTAAACATAAACATGAACTTACTGCATCACAAGCCTAATCAAACTAAGGATTTATGCTATCAAAGTTGGCCACATCTTGTAATTTTGATAAACATCTTTGCAAGGCAAAGACTGTGCACATGCTCAGTGTGGCCTAGGCTAAGCTTAGGAATTGTCATAAATTATCAAAACAGCACAAGTCAAATAATATCTGCCAGAAGCCAATACAGCAAGACTAATTAACAATCAGAATATTCAGACTGCACTGGGTCCTGTGTTGTTATGAAATCTAATGTGGATTTTATTGTTTTGTATTGTTTAAGACAAACTGTCTCCAACTCTCCAGAACCAGTGGCTGCAGCAAAATAATCCTCCAAATAGAATCCCAGTTTATCTGTTTAAATCTGGCTCCATGATCTTTGTCCCTGCAACTGGAGTTGGAAATAGTAAAGGGGATGTAAAGGAAAAATAAAATTCAATACAAATCTCTACATAGTCGCCGACTGCTCTACAGGGAAACAAAGCTGCTTGGGTTTTGCATGGCTAGGCTAAGGCAAAAGCTCCCCCTGCTGTTTATAAGAATGATTGTTTCCCTGTCTAGCAGTTAGGGACCATCTGACAATTCCTATCCATAGAAGTAAATTAAGGGAGAATTTCACTGCATACAGTCAGGTTTCTTATAAAAACACATTTTATATATAGTATATTGGAGATAGGTTTCTTTTTAATTAAATAAAGTAAAAATGGGATTTTATTTTTTTGCCTTTACATGCCTTTTAAGATAGACCGGAAAAAGAGAAACCGAACCTGGTTAGGGTGAGAAGGACTGAAAGGACCCAAAAAGCCCTTCACAAGCAATAGCATGCAAAGTGAAGCCTTCTGAAATCAGAAGTAGTGATGGGCGAATTTATTCGCCAGGTCGAATTCACGGCGAATTCCCGCGATTCGCTGAAAAAACGAGTCGCGCGTCAAAAACGACGCGACGAAAACGACGCGACACGCGCCAAAAACGACATGACGCGACGCGCGCCGAAAACGCGACAACGTTGACGCGACGTGCGTCAAAAGCGTCCCGCAACTCGTTTCGCGAATTTTTCGGCGAATCGAATCGCGGGAGATTCGCCCATCACTAATCAGAAGGTATTTACTTGTCTCATGCCATACATATAGCACTGGCATGAGACAAGTAAATACCTTCTGATTTCAGAAGGCTTCACTTTGCAAGATAGACAGGAGGAATTTATAAAAAAACAACTCTACTAAGAAACCAAAAGATCATGGTCTGTATGAGAAGACGTGCTTTTAAGGCTTTCAAGTTATCTGGGACAGCCGAATCATTTATAAGGTACAAGGAGGCCAATAAATCATGCAAAAAAGCTAAAATCAGGGAAGTTAAAATCGATAAGGAAAAGAATATAGCAGTAAGCCGTAAAAAGAATCCAAAGCTATTTTTTAAATATAGCTATATTATAGTAAAAAATTGAAACAGGAAGGGGTAGGACCTTTATTATCAGAGGGGGGTCTGCTGGTTGATGAGAACAGGCAAAAAGCTCAGATTCTGAATGCATACTTTTTGTCTGTCTACACAAATTAGGAACCAGCTAATGAAGGTTTTCTTATTAATAGTCCCAATTCTAATAATACATCTAATGATGCATGGTTCACACATGCTAAAATTCAAAAGAGACTAGAACATATTAAGATAAACAAAGGTCCAGGGCCAGATGGGATTCATCCCAGGGTAATTAACGAGCTTAGCTCTGTGATTGCCAAACCTCTATACTTAATTTTTCAGGATTCATTGAGGTCTAGCATGGTGCAGAGAGACTGGCAAATAGCTAATGTGGTGCCACTATTCAAAAAGGGATCCCATTCTCTGCCTCAAAACTATAGGCCAGTTAGTCTGATGTCGGTGGTAGGAAAGCTTTTCGAAGGATTAATAAAGGATAGGATACTGGACTTCATAGCAAATAACAATACTATGAGTTTGTGTCAGCATGGTTTTATGTGTAATAGATCTTGCCAGACTAACTTAATTTCATTTTATGAGAAGGTAAGCAGGGACCTCGATTCTGGGATGGCTGTGGATCTGATTTACTTAGACTTCGCTAAAGCATTTGATACAGTGCCACACAGAAGGTTACTGATTAAATTAAGGAATATTGGCCTGGAACATAGTATTTGTAACTGGATAGAAAGCTGGCTAAAAGATAGACTACAAAGATGTAAATTGGAATATTTTCTAATTGGACCAGTGTTGTTAGTGGGGTACCGCAGGGCTCTGTACTGGGTCCCTTGCTTTTCAACTTGTTTACTAATGACCTGGATGTGGGCACTGAAAGTACGGTTTCTATTTTTGCAGATGATACTAAATTGTGCAGAACTATAGGTTCCATGCAGGATGCTGCCACTTTGCAGAGTGATTTATCTAAGTTGGGAAACTGGGCAGCAAACTGGAAAATGAGGTTCAATGTTGATAAATGCAAGGATAGCACTTGGCAAAATAATATCAATGCAAGTTATACACTAAATGGCAGTGTGTTGGGAGTTTCCTTAAGTGAGAAGGATCTTGTTTTTTTTTATAGATAACAAGTTGTCTAATTCTGGGCAGTGTCATTCTGTAGCTATAAAGCAAATAGGGTCCTGTCCTGCATAAAAAATGGCATAAACTCAATGGATGAAAACATAATTATGCCTCTTTATAGATACTTAGTAAGGTCTCATCTGGAGTATGCAGTGCAGTTTTGGACTCCAGTCCTTAGGAGGGATGTAAATGAGCTGGAGAGAGTGCAGAGATGTGCAACTAAACTGGTTAGAGGAATGGAAAACTTAAATTATGAGGGTAGACTGTCAAGGTTGGGGTTGTTTTCTTTGGAAAAAAGGCGCTTGCGAGGGGACATGATTACACTTTACAAATACATTAGAGGACACTATAGACAAATATCAGGGGACCTTTTTACCCATAAAGAGGATCACCGCACCAGAGGCCACCCCTTCAGACTAGAAGAAAAGGACTTTCATTTGAAGCAGTGCAGGTGGTTCTTCACAGTGAGGACAGTGAGGTTGTGGAATGCACTGCCGGGTGATGTTGTGATGGCTGATTCTGTTGATGCTTTCAAAAGGGGTTTGGATGATTTTTTGGACAGACATAATATCAAAAGCTATTTTGATACTAAACTCTACAGTTAGTATAGTTATGGGCATATATGGTTTGTGTTAAAGAGTGGAGGGGTATGCGTGTGTGTATGCTAGGTTTTAATTTGGAGGGGTTGAACTTGATGGACTTTGTTTTCAACCCAATTTAACTATGTAACTATGTAACTATGTATGGACCTAAAAGTTAAAAACTGGTCATATGACACTGATCAATTTTCTGTTAGAATTCCCACAATAACATTGTAAAACTCTACCTTAGTTTTCCTCCAGAAGGCGTAGGAATATAACAGAAACATTGGTAAAATATTTTTGATCTTGGTGAGACTGGTAAAAACATTCTGGATCCTCCTAAGCATGGAATCTTTCCGTTTCGAGTTGTGGATTCTGCAGTTCTATATTTTACCTGTAACTCGACAACTGTCATAATGGATTGAACTACCCATGTGGGATAGTAAAGATAGGGCAAACATCCAGACAAATAAAGATAAGAATTTTTTAACAGGGCATAGTTCAAGAGCATTCCCAATTCTTTCAATGCGCCATCTTCTGGGGAAGAAATGCTGGCAAACCAAAATTTCTGTGTCTTGCCAATCTAGCTGAGAAGTCTGCAGCTGAATGTGCAGGTTATTGAATTTGTTGAGAAATTTTATCTGCGGTCTACTTTCTTTTAGCAGTGCCTCTTAACAAATGTATAATAATGTAGCCTGGTGAGCACACCTTGGAGAGCCTCTCTGTCTGCCTTTTTTGGTATAAGGTAGTGGTATATCTCATCTATTAATGAGTGCTCTGGGGAAATGGCAGATGTGAATATTCTGAATAATGTTGTGAAATAATACCTCACGTGGTCAAGTGGTACACTCTCAGGAATTCCTGTAATGTGGCATTTCTGCATCCCATTATCCTCCAGTCCCATTCAGCAAATTTCAAACATATAGAGATACCAAAAAATTAATTAGGAAAATAATTTTAAAGAAAGCATTTGCCAAAAATTACTACACGATAAAGAATTTCATACTACAAAGAGAAGAAAACAGCATGAATCATTTTATACATACTAATTTGAAAAAAGAAATCAGATTACATCCCTACAATAGAAAAAGGGAATCCTATAAAAATGTATGAAGAGGTTATAAAAAAAATCTAAAAGCATTACAAGAAAGATATGAGAGTAAAAATGGAAAGGAATAGAAATTAATCTGACAAAAGGGTAAAAGTTAGCCCTAGGTACCCTAAAAAAAGAGGAAGAGATTGTAATTAAGCCCGCCGATAAAGGCGGTGGGGTAGTCATTATGGACAAATCAAAGTATATTGAAATGTGTCAAATACTTCTAAACGATAAAACTACCTATGAAATTTTAGAAGAAACCCAATTGAAAGATTTACTAAATTCACATGTATTCACATGAAGGATTCGAATATTCAATAGAATTTTTAAAAATATTCGAATTTCGAATATGCTAATTAGGCAAATTCGACCAATTTTGACCATCGAATATTCGAATTCGAATGATTTGAATATTTGAATTTAATTTTATTTGAATATTCGAAAATTCGATGGTCAAATAATTCCCCTTTAAATTTAAATTCGATCACCTACTTCGCCAGATAAAACCTACCAAAATGGGGATCATTCCCTAAGATCGAATAGAATCGTTTCAAAATCGTTCGAAAATTCGATTCGAATTCGATCAAATTCAATCGAATTTCACTAGTTAATCATTCGATCGAATTGCACTAAAAATTCGAAAATTCGTAATTCAAATTAAAATTTTTTTAATTCCCCACTATTCCCCCACTATTCCCTGGTCGAATTTCGAATTTCTTTGCCATTCGGAATTCGACCCTTAGTAAATCTGCCCCTAAGTGTCTTTCTTCATATTTAAGAGACTCAACCCAAGTTATACAAATTTTGGAAAAAGTAAAATCGGAGAAGGGGATGATAATGGCGACTTTGGATGTCAAATCTTTATAGACATCAATAAGACACTGCCAGGGTTTTAATGCTACAGCACATTTTTTAGAAACAGATGAAGACTTTCCAAAAACAATATATTTTGAAAGGGATCAAATTTATTTTGGAACATAATTTCTTCTGGTTTCAAGATCAATTCTTTCTTCAGATTTGCGGTACTGCCATGGGAACTAGGTTTGCGCCCAGCTATGCTCTACATATGGGGTTATTCTGACTCCAATTGCTGTAATAATGGCTGAATCCCCATGAGACCTCCCTGCTGTGCCTGTATGGAGCTGTAACAACCACTGAGGGCAATCTTTGCAAGATAGCTGAACTCACCAGACACTTGTAATTCACAAAGGTGCTTTATTTGAGGTGAATAGAAACACGTAGCAGTGGATGAATAAGTGTTGCAGGTCAAAAAGAATAATTCTTTCCTAACCCTTGGGGTAGCTTCTCACACATGGAAAGCAGGAAACACAAGAGGATGATGGGAGGAACTGACATCATACATAAGGAAAGGGAATGGGAGGGTTTTGCAAACAAGGATATTACAGAGCTTGCAAATACAGCCTTGCTCAGTAGGTGGCAGCATAGCAATGCTTAAGCATATAAACATAAGTAATTAACCATATACATTTTAATAATGATAACTTTAAACTGCTGTGGCAGCACAGAGGTACTGGGAAAAACTACAAATTACCCCCATATTGAAGCTGGGAGCTAACCTGTACCTCTGGTATCACTATTTAGATTGCATTGTATACTATTGTGGTGCAAAGAACCTAGAGGAATCTGTTGAAAATCTAAACCAAAATAATCTAACTTTCTAACACATAGTGAAAACAAAATACTTTTTAAGCTCTAGAAATATACATAAAAAAACAACTAAATTAACTTTAAAAACCCACATTAAAGAAGTAGATGCAAACAACTATGTGGCCCCAGATCGCAACCACTATCCACAGTGGATTCAGAGCATTCCCTTTAGTCAAATGTGTAGGGTAAATAAAAACTGCACAAACTTGATTTTATCAGTGAAAAGTTTAGAGATAGAGGTTATAGAGAAGAATGTATCAAAAAATCACAAGAAAAAGTTATAAAAATTGATAGACCGTATCTAATAATGAAAAAGAAACAAAATGGGGGAGAAGTTAACCAAAAACTTATATTCTAGACTACATATAACCCCCTAGCCAAAAAAATGGGAAAAATAATAAAGAAACATTGTGGAATATTGCAATGTGATGAAACCCTAAATAAGTCAAAAATCGTTTTCACACAAGCTAATAACTTTAAACAAATATTAACAAAACGTTATTGCACTACAGACAAAACTAAAGCCACACAAACAGAAACCATTTGGGCAGGTTTCTATCCCTGCTCTTTATGCAAAGCATGTAAATATGGCTCAAATAAAAAAAACTTTTCTCCTCAACTGTGAATGGAGCAGAATTTAAAATCAAACAAAGTATTAAATGTATGGCAAAAAATGTGGAATGTTGCTTACAGTGCTCATGTGGACTGCAATACTTTGAAAAAATGAATTGGATGTTTAGGAATTGGATAAGAGGACACATTGGAAATATCACAAAGGGAAAGGAAAATCATAGCGTATCTAGAATGTCACGAAAAAACCCCACAGAACTAACTTATTGCAAAACTGAACAAATTAACAGGAATTGGTGAGGGGGCGATCAGATAAAGAAAACATTACAATGTGAAAGTAGGTGGATGTATGCCATGGAAACCTTTAGCCCAAAAGTTTTGAATATAGATGTAAATTTACGAGCTTTTCTATAAATAAAAAATTATTTCAGCCAGTATGCACACATAGTGCTAAGTTATACTGCACATACAAATCGATAAAGTATTTAAAAACGAAAGTGCCTGAAGCACTTGAGCAACCATGGCAACATTTACACAACTTTTGCAGGGTTTAATACAACTTGTCTACATTTATGCATAGGTACATCCATGATTGGTAGGTAAAGGGTTAAACATAACTTGTTTGCATTTGTGCATGGATACCTTCTATGATTGGTAGGTAAAAGGCTTTAGATATACTTCTTTATTTCCCGTTTGAATGTAAAGAAAAGACATAAAGACCATAGACACAGTGACTGTGCAATGAGAACAGTAAAGAAGGCATGCGTAACCATGGCAATCACTGTGCGTAAATAGGATATGCGCCGAGAGAGAAGCAGAAGGCTTTGAGGAAGTCCAGAGTGAAGAAACGCGTAAGGCGGGGCCTAGGGGCGTCAACCAAGGTGCTCCCAAGAAGGAACAGCCTGTGAGGAGGGTGGAATATGCTGGCTTGAACAAAATCAACCCCTAACACAACGGATCGGGTGAAGATGCTTCGGAACTGGAAACACCTGCTATGTGACAATTTTGCATGTTTTTATGTGACTGTAACTTTTAACCTATAATTATTTATTAAAAAAAACTTTTTTTCACTATGTGAAGCACATCTCTCATAGCAAATCTGGATTGAACTACTCATAACAAGGATAACAGAATTCCTAGATAGGCGCAAATTAATCTTAAACATTTGTGACTACCCACCTTGCCCTGATGGTGACCCCCTAGAAACTATGGTGAATGTTGGAGTGGGTTTCACAAGTAATTGACTACCCACACAAACAGGTTTCCCTATTAGATATAACCTAATACACTATATTCTTCTTTTTTTTTTTTGTCTTTCCCTGGGCTTCCTTGTAAAGCTTTGTTTCACAGAATATTAAAGTATTAGAATTTACACTGGTTGGTGAATGAGATAGAAACAGCTACAGGAATGAACTTCTGGAAACCTTAACTTTCCTTTTCCTATGAGTGACACGGGCAAATTAACCTGTTTTTCATTGGAGTGTATTTAATGTTAATATATAATTAATATTGTCCCCCTTACCTTATATAACATTACACAGTACATAGATATATATTCAAATAATATTGATTCAGTTTTATACAAGTTTTATGATAGTGTGATAAAAGAGGGTAATTTATTCTGTTGTGCCTTGTGGGGCACTGACCTCTGAGGCTCAGTTGTTTTTTGATGAAACAAAGTTAATCTTTTCTATTGTGATTCGAAACTGCAAAGTAGATTTGTCTGATGGTTTAGACTCATAAAAGATAAAGAAGCCTAGCCATTTTCACACTATGTCACAATAACATGGCTTCTCTAATATTCTTCTAAAGGTTTTCTTTCAGTACACAATACAGTAGCCTAAATGATTTAATGTGAAAATGAGATGTTCTAGGAGTATGTTCACCCCAAACAATAGTAATACAACAAAGACACTGTACAAATGATTTTGTTCACCCCATCTGGAACCTGTTTACTTATGCTGGGAGAAGGCTTTCTAATATAATAATTATGTATACAGTATACGGGAAAATGGGAAGGCATATTCTGATAGGTCCCCAGGTGCAGGTGGCATTTAGATAGTGATAAGCAATGAAAGAAGTTCTGACCCATTGCATAATTAAAAGGCCCCTCCTCATGCCATCAGTTTATTTTTTCCTTCTGTTGCACTTTCATGCTTTGATTGGGCATTCTCCTTCCATTCACTTCTTTTTTCTCTCATCTGATGCCATGCCACACAGTCTCGAGTGTATTGGCACCAGTCCCTTGGGAGCAGAGTTTCAATATAGTGTCAATTTGTGTTTCCTGGAACTCGCTATGTGGTTCTTTTCTGCCCTGTTCCAGTCTGGGATGCAGACTTACTTTTACCAAGTGGTTAGGGTGAAGCATAGTATAAAGCAGTTTATTTATACTAGCTCCACTTATTCAGTTATATCTACTTCTAAAGCCTGTAATGCTGTTTGAATCTGATCTGGGAGATTTGCTAGAGAGGAAACTTTATCTAAAGGATGTATTATAATGGATTAAAAAAGCTGTGGCTGAGGGGATTAAACATGCTATCTCAACCAGTAGATCTAGATTGTAAACAAGTAGAGAGGTGGATGAATTTAGTTCAGCATTATCAGTTTAAGGTGACTTAGAAGTTGTTTCATCTTCATATGATGAGGAGCCCTATAGTTTTCATTTCAAATGGTTCCAACTCTCATTAAAGACAGACTTTATATTTACAGGGTACCAAGAGTCCTTCCTTGTCAGATTTTATAGCTTAAATATCTGATGGGTGTGCCATAAAAATCTAAAAAATCTAAGCCATTAGAGAGTAAATTCTCAAAACTGTTTAAAGGGGTTGTTCACTTTTACATGAACTTTTAGTATGATGTAAAGAGCTATATTATGAGACAATTTGCAATTGGTTTTCATTTTAATTTGTGTTTTTTGAGTTATTTAGCAGCTCTCCGGTTTACAATTTCAGCAGTCTTGAAGCTAGGGTTCAAATTACCCTAGCAACCATGCATTGATTGGAACAAGACTGGCTTCTGAGGGTCTAGAAGAGAATCTTAAACGTTCTGCAATTTTTCCATTGGGGGCTGCTTTTCATCCAAACACATTTGCTCACGTTCCACTAGATGAGTACTCAAAACTGGCAGATACTGCATCTAAGAATACCCAACGTGTAAGGGAGTAAATTGTAAAGCCTTGGTGATATTGTTGTCAGGAGAAAATCCTCTTTCTCTACCTCAAATAAATGCTTTAATTACACATATAAATTATCATAATCTGAAAGATATTTCAACAGGCACAAGGAGGAAAACAAGTTGTTCAGTCTGTGTCAGAAACAAAGTTTTAAAATCTCCCAAATCACATTTCAAGACAGCATGAAATAGGGCTTGTCCAGATCCTCAAAGTGGAAGCAAGATATCTATATTTCAAGGAGAGTCAGACAGAAATGACACAGGATTCCTTGCTCCTGAATTTAATAAACATGAGCTACAAAATAGACCTTACTTGAAAGTAAGTTATTTTACCAGAATGTATTTAGCTAGGCAAGCCATACACAATCCCAGGAGGGCAAGAAAAAGACCATTTCAAACATACGCATGCCTTATCTTGGCAACATGGATAAATACCAATAACCTCAACTTCAAATTAATCAGGACAAAATCCTGATTGTAAAGATGATTTTCAAAATTTATCAAAATGAATGATGATGAATTATGTATTAGGGCTCATGACTTCAACTATTGGATTATAAAACTTGAACAGGTGGAGGATAACACTTTTTTGTATCACTTTTTAGTTTATAATTGCAAAGTACATAGTTAGTTTGGATTAAAAAAAGACAAAAGTGTGTGTGTGTATGTGTGTATGTATATATATATATATATATATATATATATATATATATATATATACTGTTCCTGATAGGGTTAAGTAATTGCGCACGCCACGAGTGTGACAAATAGTGCAGGTGTCTGCACTTGCTGTTGACACTTGATGATGCTGTGCTGCCGCATACCTCCCAACTGTCCCTTTTTTGGAGGGACAGTCCCTCTTTTGAGAGCTCAACCCGCTGTCCCTCATTTGTACTGGAAAGTCCCTCTTTTCTCTGCACTGAACAGCCAGAAAAAGAAACAAAGATTTTAACTTAATTGGCTTTTGGCAGAGAGCCCAGAACAGCTAATAGGTGCAAATAAGATGCTTTGTAACACTTCTGAGATAAGAAAATAAGTAAATGTAACAGTTTAGATAAGGAAAAATATTTTCAAACTTTCATAACCTGTCAGATTTAGTAAAATAAACATGGTAATTAGGGGGTGTGGCCACAAAAATGGGCGTGGACACAAAAATTTTGCCATGCTGTGGGCAAAATACATTTTTGTCCCTCTTTTTACTTCCAAAATGTTGGGAGGTATGCTGCCGCTCAGGTAGCTATGAAATGATCGGCTGGTAACCATTGGTGCACGCCACGGGTTGAGACGAATAGCGCAGGTTTCTGCGCTTGTTGTTGACACTTGATGGTGCGGTGCTGCCGCTCTGGTTGCTATGGAAGGATCGGCTGGTAATCTTCTGACACACGGAAGTAGGTTGCGCAACTAGGCGCACGCCCACCTCTATACTGCTCTTTGATTTTCTGGAAGATCCGGGGTGTGGCTCCGATTGGAACAGGTTACGGGGGCAGTGTAGTGCGGTATAGGTCTGGTAAGGTGCGGTTGTTTTATGTGTATATATTTCTTTCTCTGTGGGATACTATTTTTGCTTTCTCCCTGCTCATTATCTACTATTTCCCAGGTCCAATCACGTAAAAAAGGAAGTATAGTGCCTGGGTGCTAACAGCGTCCAAAAATCAAGGTGAGCACTCACAGGTAATTTATTTACAGCAAAAAAGTGCTGATGTTTCAGCTATAACCTTAGCCTTTACAAAGTGCAACAAACCAATTTAAACCCCAGGTGGCTGGAAACAAACGTCTACAAAAAATGTAGACGTCATTGGACGTCAGTGTGACAGAGTATCAAGAAACTTTATATATAAAAACAAAAGTGAACCAAAGATAAAAACAAAAAATAAAAAAATATGTACATTGTGATTAATAGTGATGGGCGAATCTCCCGAGATTCGCTTCGCCGAAAAATTCGCAAAACGAGTCTCGGGACGCTTTTGACGCGCGTCGCGTCAACTTTGACGCGTGTCGCGTCATTTTCGGCGCGCGTCGCGTCGTTTCCGACGCGCGACTCGTTTTTTTGGCCGCTGGCAAATAAATTCGCAAATCACCAGCGAAATTTCGCTCGCTCGCGGCGAATCGCGGGAATTCGCCGCGAATTCGACCCTGGTGAATAAATTCGCCCATCACTAGTGATTAAACATATTGTTCAAGTGTATCCAATATCTATAGCAAGTATATAATCAAATATTATGTGTAATAGCATACCTCAATGAAATATATTAACCATGTAGAGCAAACCATATAGTAAGTAGGGTGGGTACTTAACTTCCGGGGGGGGGGAGGAGTGGGGAAAAAGAGAGAAATAAAAAAATTAAAAAAAAAATTATATAAAAAAAGAAGTTTTTAAGTAACCCAAAAGTAACAATGTTAGTCCAAATGGTTTCCTGCTGGTCTCTTCGTAGTCTCCCCGCTACGTGTGTTAATCCAGGCAGAGAATTACTGTGTACTAATCACTAAGTACCTACTAAGCCTGGGATAACACCACTCACTGTTACATATAATATAAATATTTCTGAGAGCACTGGGTGAATTCCTATTGTACTTAAAGGAATTGTTCAGTATAAAAGTAAAAACTGGGTAAATAGATAGGCTGTGCAAAATAAAACATGTTTTCAATATAGTTAGTTAAGCAAAAATAAAATGTATAACAGCTGGAGTGAGTGCAAGTCTAACCTAATAGAACAGAACACTACTTCTTGCTTTTCAGCTCTCTTTTGTTTACACTGACTGGTTACCCTGGTTACCAGGCAGTAACCAATTAATGACTTGAGGGAGGGCCACATGGGTCATAACTGTTGCTTTTGAATGTGAGCTGAATGCTGAGGATCAATGACAAACTCACTGAACAGTTATGTCCCATGTGGCCCCCCCTCAAGTCGCTGACTTACTCAGATTTAGAGAGCTGAAAAACAGGATGTTGTGTTCCACTCACTCCAGTTTTTATACATTACATTTTTGGCTAACTAACTATATTAGAAACATTTTTTATTTTGCACAGTCTATCTATTTACCCAGTTTTTATTTTTACCCTGAACTGTTCCTTTAAAATACTGCACTATATAGGTTCTAAAAATTTCCATTGCCTAGGCGCTTATCTCTACATAAGAAAATTTTATTTTCTTCTCTGCCTGGACAAACCATATAGTACCAACAAAACGGGAAGCCTTCAGCCGAATAGGAAACACACTGATACATTGTGAAAAGTGGACCCGTGACAGGTTACCAAGTATATTACAGGCCGGCCAGTCCACTATTCAAGTGAAAATAAAAACAAAGTATTGGCGCGTTCGACAAACGGCCTATGCGCAAGGAATCAGAATATATACCATCAGGGCCGCCATTAGAAATCACGGGGCCCCGCACAACAAAATTGTCGGGGCCCCCTGGGCTCCACCCACCCAGGCATTTAAGCCCCGCCCCAATCCCCGCCGAATCCACATCAAAGTTAAAAAGACCACACAGACATCAGCGCTAAAAAAGTAAACCCCCCCCAAAAAAATTAGTGCAAGACCCCCCCATAAAAGCATTTTTAAAGCATTGGTGCCAGAGCCCCTCATACAAGTTTAAAAAAATTGGGGCCCCAAAAAAAATGTTTTTAATAAAACATTGGCGACAGGGCCCCCCTTACAAGTTAAAAAAAAAATTGGGGCCCCAAAAATATTTTTTTTAATAACACATTGGCGACAGGGCCCCCCTTACAAGTTAAAAAAATTGGGGCCCCAAAAATATTTTTTTTAAAAAATTGGTGACAGGGGCCTATAGAGTATTAAAAGAAAACATTTGAGGCCAGGGGATTAAAAAAAAAAAAAAACCACATTGGTGTTGATAGAATTGAACTCATGGCTTCAGGACTTCAGTATACTTGCTTGACTTCAGGTATTTTCTTTAGTGCTGGCTCCTCGTGACTTCGGGTATTTCCGTGACTTCAGGACTTTTAAGTGTCGGCTCCTTCGCGTCTGTTCTGCACTTCCGCATCGGCTCGGCGCTGGTAAGGGGGGCCCGGCTCTTGGGAAAATGCAGCACTGCCGGGCCCCCCTTCAGCCCCGGGACACTTGTCCCCCCAGTCCCCCCCTGATGGCGGCCCTGTATACCATGTACGAGGTAGAGCCTTGGCAAACAAGTTAAATATTAGAAAGCTGCTAATGGACAGTTACAGATGCATATAAAACATTAGGCTGTTTTTTTTTGCTTTAAATAAATTTGCACTCGCAGGGCTTAAAATGTTTCAAAGCTTTATTTTAACCGATTCAAAGTTTTATTTTAACCGACTGAAGTCGGTTAAAATAAAGCTTTGAAACATTTTAAGCCCTGCGAGTGCGAACTCTCTACAAATTTGCAGATTACCAGTTCCAAGGACTGCACCCAGGCAAGATTGATCTCAGTATCGTGAGTGCCGTGTTTATTCACTTGTATATATATATATATATATATATATATATTTATATAAAAAATTTATGAACATATGTCTCTACAGATCTACAGACTTTATACAGTTTCTCTATAGAATTTGCATTCACCAGGGGTAAAAAAAAGTTTTGAAAGATGTGCTTTTTCTCTCATGAAAGAGAGAGCAAAAACCAACAATGACCATATTAGAGATTTGTCATGCATTTTGTTTTGCCAGAAAAATGTTTTTTTGCATCACACAAACTCCTACAGATACATACTTTTTTTGCTGGTATAAAAGCCCCCACTTTTTTTATTGGGAAAAAACCCACCCATTGACTCCAATGCGTTTGACCATAAAAAAAATCCCCACGCCCATTGTATTGCATTTTTCAATAATGCCCACTGACTCCAATGCATTTCATGGTATTTTACCATGTGCACATTTTTTTGCAGTTTCATGTTTTTCAGTTTCTAATTGAATAGTGCTCTTCAACTCATTATTATTCAAACTCATTTAAAAATATACATATATTCACATACAGTGTGCTATGCTAAACTGTGGATTATAAGATCACTATATCCTTGAAAAACATATGGATACATTGACGGGCCTTTATCAAAACAAAATCAAAGCCAAGTAGAAACCAAGCAATAGAAGAGCTGAGCATAGCAGGCAAAGCAACATAGGTATTCCATACTGTATGTGGCCAGAACATCAGAAAAAAAACTTTTCAAACCCAGTCCAGTGTAGTGAAGAGTACTCCGATTTATACATTGGGAAGACAAAACTGCTTTGTAAGAGAATTCCCCGACATAAGGCTAACTTCTCAGGACTACACTCAGCAGTCTATCTACATCTCAAGGAAAAGGAACACTCCTTTGATGACAGATCCTTTGAAAGAGTGTGAAAGAGGCCATTTATGCCAATGGAGAGAAACCACCCCTGAACAGAGGAGGGGGCCTGCAATACCACTTTCATCATCCTACAATGCTGCTTTGACATCCTTAAACCAGTGGCTTCATGACAATACACATCTGTACATTGAAAAATTAACACTTAACACTTGCCTCAATGAAAAGCATGGTACTATTGTGACTGGATCACATTTTCACACGTCTGCGACTTTCAGCCAACAGTTTACTGAAGTTCAATGGAACCATTGTGATTGGATATATGTGACTTTACTACCCTCAAGGGTTTAAATGCCAGGGAATTCCCTACCAATTAATTTGAACTAACCACTCAGATGAGTGTTGAAATTTTTTCAAGAAAAATTATAAATGTTCAGTTGCCTTTGACTTAATTCTATTAGATATGTTATTTCATGACCTGGATAAAGGATAATCTTCCTAAACATATTCGATATTATGCTTCTCTTTTCACTTTCTTCAACACAGAATTATAGAAATGTATTCCAAATGGTACACAGATAGGAGGATGAGTGGCAGACATTCTTCTCTGCCAGCCAGAGGTTTAGATGAATCTAAGTAGACACATTGTAGACACAAAATTACATTGTTTTAAGGCAAAAGTATTTATTTTATCTTAACATTATCCTTTTAAATCACAAGTCCCTAGCCAAAAGACCCCAGCTCATTAAAAGAAGATTATCAACAGGAAATACACATTTCCTTGTACTATAAATTAAACATTATTATGAATACATGGGAAAGAATAGATGCAATATTAATTGGGTATTGTCTCTATTTACCTGCATCCATACATATTCCAGCAATCTGCAGCAAGTATACATGCATCCATTTAGTCTAATGTATGGTATTTATGTGCATGGAGGCTAAAAAACCCTGTATTTGGCCACCTGGTGCAGAAATTGGAATTTTTTTAGGTTTAGTAAGGTTGACCTGGTTTAGGAGAGGCAGAGGGGCTATTAGTTACAACATTATGCTGTTTAATCCTTTTAAATGTATGCCTAGGCATATTAGCATCTGTGCAAAACCTATTATATTAGATTATATTAGATATAGAAATCAGCTTAGGGCTGTCTAGGATGAGAAGGCACTCAAAGACCCAAATGCATTCATGTTTAAAATTCTATTAATGTAAGCATTAAACATAATGCCATAGTTGTAAGCTGATTTCTATCTATAGATATCAGCAGCACATATTAAACTTCTCTGTGCAGAAAGTAGAAGAGAAAAATCATTAATTACTTAGTATACAGAAAATAATAATTAAACTGAGCATTCAGATCAATATAAGGTCAACTTTCTACAAAAAGATCTATATTTAATTTCCTCAATTCCTGTAAAGCACAACCCATTAATCTACAAAATATGTGTTTGTTTGTTTGTATGTATATAAATATATATATATATATTTTTTTTTTTTTTTGTTTGCTTTTTTAACAAGGTTAAACTTTTTTTAGTTATTTGCAAGTGTCAATAAGGAAATAATTTATTTTTACTATTTTGTATACAAGTTTAATTCTAACCATAACTAAGCATATTAAAGTATGGCACAATTTAGCATGCTTTTTTTGTCAGTCTTGCCAAATGGAGCTCAAGAGAATGTCTTAGAAAAGTCATAAATCTTGTTTAAGCATTGCACTAAGTGTCACACTGTAGTTCTATTTCTCACAACCTTAGAATAAGGAATCTCATTAGATATATATCTGCTTTTTTGCTGATCAAAAATAGTGATTGTGCATGCCTTCCAGAAAACAAAGATTATATCAATATAATAACTCATTAGGGCAATAGTACATGTATCACTTTTTTTTCCTTTGTATTCTCCTGCAATTAAGCTGGACCATCTTCATGTAAAGTGTTTTTTGAATGATATTTTGGAAGACTTTGTCAGCAGAAAAAGAGGCAATTTCCCACAGGCAACAAATCACTTTGTGTGCCATTGCCCTCAATGTTATATTGGACATATGCATACATAATAGGAATGAAATGTGCTTATTTTTATAGTTCTGGTCTGAGACCACTTCAGTTGAAAGTGGTAAACATTTCAACTTTCACCTCCCCTACCCAAATATTGATTTTCTTGATTTCTCTCTGGAAGAAGCAGCACACCTAAGGGCAATTGATGGCCACAGAGAGACTGCCTAAAAGCAGTCAATATTTACCATTTCAGGAGGGGAGTGTTTAATAGAGAAATGGTACCTCAGATTACTTTACACAATGATGATTTAGTTTTGTCTAACTATATCAAACTCAGTCCAAGATTAACCTTTCAAATACATCATCTAAGAGAGTACTGACAAATTATACATTTGTAGTGATGGTCAGATTCGCAGAATTTCCGACGTTCGTCGAGTTGAACAATGAAGGTGCATGCATCCGAAAAAGGACGTGCAACAAAGGAACTTCAGCAACAGCAGCCAATCAGATGTGAGCCCTCCCACTGTCTATAAAATGAGGTGCAGTGGCGCCAATACTCTATACGTTTTTGGTAAGTTAGAGAGCAGGTTTGAGAGAGAGATTTGTGTTTGTCACCTTTGTGGGTACACTTGTGCTGAGGGGATTTAGTTGAGGGTTTTATTTTTTTCTCCTTTCCTTCCCCCAAATATCCGAACCCCCCCAATATGACGGGCCATGGGAGAGGGGTCTGGGTGGTGGTGGTGGTGGGAAGAAGGGTGGGATAGGGAGGGTATGCAGAGGCCATGGTGCTGTGGCATCCAGCCCCACAACAGCCCAGCCCACGTACTATGCCCAGTCCTGGCACTTTAGTGAAGTACCAGCTGCAATCACAGCAGCTGCTATCACAGCAGAAACAATAGCAGCAAGTGCCACAGCAGCAGGTGGCTCTGGGTCGCAGTGGGGCAACTGGCACATGTTGGACTGTGCCAGATTTTTTTGCCACTGCTTCGAGACCCATATGCTTGCAGCAGGCAGAGGCAGTGGTAGACTGGCTGACCCAGGCTACCTCGTCTGCAGTGGGCACCAATGAGCAGCAGGAGGTGGCATCACCTTCTAGCTCTGCGCTGGGGGACACGCCATCCCTGCTATTATTTGATCCTGAGGTGGACTTAGGCCCAGACACCTAACATCTTTTTGATAATCAAGCAGGAATGGGGTGCATTCTTCACTGGGTCACCCTGATGAGTGCTGGGGAGGGTGCAAGCAGGGGCACTCCCCTCATGCTGCAGGTGCCTCCCCGTGGGGTACAGGGCAAACACCACACGCCCACTTCCTCTGCTATGGATGAGCCACCCCTGAAGCGTATCCGGAGTTACGCTTCAGTGCAGCACAAGCGATGTCAGGCTGTGCTGCAACTCCTCTCCTTGGGTGAGGAGTCATAATGCACTTCAGCTCATGGCCTGGAGTGACCTAAAAAGGAGGCACACAGCACTAGTGGAGGAAGTGGAGCTGGAAGGTAGAGTTATTTAAAAAGTTATCATAGACTTTTATTGCTTATTACAATAAAGTCACAACTTGTTTTATAATGATTTGCTATTTTAAAGCAAAAACATATTTAAGTAAACACTTAATTCTTCTGTTCTAATATAATTCATTAAAAAACGGATGCTGTTGCTACTACTGCCTCATCATTTAGCAAATGTGTTTGAGGCCTGCCTCATGTAATTCTTCTGGTTAATACAGTTGATTCCAATGCTGCTGCTTGGTTGGCAAATGTAGTCACACTTTTAGTACCCAAAGTCCTGCCTCTATCGTCTGCAAGTACACAAATGAAATGAGTTGTCTTAAACGACTGCTGCCAAAAGTCCTGCTGTCTTAGTCATCATACAAATAACAATGATTAACAATCTCCTCAAACTCTACAACTAATGCTAGTGTTGTGTTATATCATACTTGTATTGAAGGTTTGCATTATGTGAAACATGCAACTAAAACAATTTAATGGATTACACTCAATTCAATAGCAGATTCATCAAATTATGTGCCGCTGTCAGGATCGCGCCGCCCGGAGGCTTACCTTTAGCTCCGGGCGGCGCGTCCTCTTCCTCCGGCAGCATATCCACAATGGCGGCGCCCATAGCCGCCACGTGGATATGCGGCGCCGGATAGTGACGTCATCGCGTCACGCTTGACGCGATGACGTCACCGCGCTCGTTTTGGCGCGAAATTTAAATATTTAAAGGGGTATTGAACGCCATTATGGCGCCCAATTATAGGACCATACTGATATTGTTCCTGGGTGTTGTTATTGTTCCTGACATTGCTTTTGATCCTGTTTCCTGTGCTTTTGATCCTGTTTCCTGTACTTTTGTTCCTGTGTTCCTGTATTTTGCCTTGCCTGGACTTTGTTCTATTTTTGTTCCTGTAATACACCTTTTTGCTTGAACCTGCTGATTCCTGCCTGCTCTTTGCCTAGCTACGTTATTGCACCCCTAAAGGCTTCCTCCTTGGTCCACTACTTCCCCTGGGCGCCTAACGAAGGCCAACCCGTGACAGCCGCATAGTGGGGTCTGCCAAGGCTCCAAAAAATCATGTGGCTTCCAATAATGCCACATTTTCTTCTGTGTAATTTTTTATTCTTGAGGCCTACCTCTTGTAAGTATAATTTTAACTCTACGTTGATGCTACTACTGCCATAAGCTTGTCCAGTTTCTTCAGAGTGGGGTCTGCTAAGGCTCCAAAAAATTATGTGGCTTCCAATAATGCCACATTTTCTTCTGTGTAATTTTTTCTGGTTGGGGTCTACCTCTTGTAATTGCAATTTTAATTCTACATTGCTGATGCTAATACTGACATAAGCTTGTCTTATTTCTTCTGAGTGGGGTCTTCCAAGGCTCCAAAAATGATGTGGCTTGATTACTTCCAATAATTTTCTGGGTCATGTTTTTGTGCTTCAGGCCTACCTCTTGTAAGTGTCATTTTAATTCTACAGTATGTTGGTGATACTACTGCCAGAAGCTTGTCCAATTTCTTCTGAATGGGGTCTGCCAAAGCTACTAAAAATGATGTGGCTTACAGCAATGCCACATTTTGTGGGTCATTTTTTAATTCTAATAATGCTACTTCTAATATTGCTGCATAGTAAGCAAATATAGTGACATTGAAATTAAAATTTGAAAAAAAAAAAATCAATGTATTTGAGTCTAAATTAGTCAATTCATTGACGCTGTCGTGTCGAATTCCAGCTGTGTTGTAAAAATCTGGCGCTGTCACATCGAAACTTGGCTCTGCGTGCGCACGAAAAAGATATGCATCACCTTTATAAATACCCATTGCCCTACCCACTTGTAGGAGTTCCAAGAGAAAAGAAATGGCAGTACCTGGTAATATGACAATGGAGGAGCTCAGGTACCTCGTCAGGTATCCAACGAATCTGGAGTGACCTAAAAAGGAGGCACACAGCACTAGTGGAGGAAGTGGAGCTGGAAGGTAGAGTTATTTAAAAAGATTTCATAGAATTTTCTTGTTTATTACAATAAAGTCACAATTTGTTTTATAATGATTTGCTATTTTAAAGCAAAAACACATTTAAGTGAACACTTTAATTAGGATTGGAACAGTTGACTCTGACTGTCATATAATTGCAAACAAGTTAGATAACAAGTAAATGAGCTGTCAAATGGAGATTATCTGCTGCAAAAAAACTCTCTTAAAGGGATGGTTCACCTTTTCTAACCTTTTTTTAATTGGTTATCATTATTTATTTTTAAAAGTTTTATAGTTATTTGTCTTTTTCTTCTGGTTGTTTGCAGCTTTCAAATGGGCGTCACCGTCCCCTTCTAATAAACAAATGCTCTGTAAGGCTATAAATGTATTGTTATTGTTACTTTTTATTACTGATCCTTCTATTCAGGATTCTCCTATTCATATTCCAGACTCTTATTCAAATCAATGCATGGTTGCCAGGGGAATTTGGGCCCTAGTTACAAGATTGATTAAAATCCAAATTGAAGAGCTGCTGAACAAATAGCTAAATAACTAAAAAAACACAAATAGTAAAAAATTTAAACCAATTGCAATTGTCTCAGAATAGCCTTCTCTACATCATACCAGAAAGTTATCTCAAAGATGAACAACCCCTTTAATGGTTTTGCCCGCCCCATACTTGCCATCCTTATCTATGATGGTTTTCTTGTAGTTACACTTAATGAAAGAGAGTTTGAAATACACTCACTGTTTACAAGCATTAAGAAAGAATTCCGATCAGTGCAGACTTCTGGAAAGCACGTGACTTGATGTGAATGTAATGCAGGATCCATACAAAAGAAAAAGTCGCACTCAACAGCTCAATGCGGTGTACACAGTGGTACCTCCAACTATTTAATAATGCGGGATACAAAATCAAACATTTCAAGGGCCGTTGATGATCACTTTGATTCCATTTGGAAGTACCACTGTGTACACCGCATTGAGCTGCTGAGTGCAATTTCATGTGGTTCTTGTAGTTACACAACACCTCAGCCTGTATAATTTGTACTGTACAAATGCAAGTGCTGTATTACTCAAACGGAAATTCTTTGAGTGGATCCAAGATCCAGATGAAGGAAGGGCCACGGAAGAGGATGATGGTGGAGAGGAGGAGTTCACCATCACCTCCATCACCATCTTCATCGAGAGAGGAAGAGGTTGTAGCAGCAGCAGATGCTGCTACACAAACAGAGGCACAGCAGCAGCACTACCAGCAACTTGACCTCCTACCTGGCCTGGTGCAGCAGGTAGCCTTCTTGATGAGGGAGGTTCAGGAGATGAAGGACCTACTGCACAGCACCTGCAATCTAATTTTATTTTATTTTATTTTTTTGTTAAATAATAGCACCATTGTGTTTTCATTTAATATTGCATTTGCAATACAATTTAATTGCAAACTTTTGTTAAAATCTGTACACTTAAGGGCAGATTTACTAAATTCACGAGTGATTCAAAATTCAATCAAATTTTCAAAAAGATTTGAATTTCGAATATGTAAATTAGGCAAATTCAACCATTGAATATTCGAATTCCAATAATTTGAATATTCTAATTTAATTTTATTCGAATATTTGAAAATTCGATGGTCGAATACTTCCCCTTTAAATTTTAATTCAACCACCTACTTCGCCAAATTAAACCTACCGAAATCGGGATCATTCCCTAAGATTGAATATAAAAAATTCGATTGATCGCTTAAAAATCGTTTTTAATTCGAAATTCGACTTTTAGTAAATCTGCCCCTTGGAGTTTATTTTTCATTTAACTACTACTCATATGGTATTTGAAGTTGTTTGGATAATATAACAAAATTATGATTGCTTCCATTTAGGCATACATTTATGGTTCATTGGCATAAATATATGGTTTATTGATCATTAGTGATGGGCGAATCTCCCCAGTTTCGCTTCACCGAAAAATGTGCGAATTTCCAGAGAAACGAGTCGCGGCACGCTTTTGACGTGCATCGCGTCAACTTCGACGCTTCGCGTCAAAAACAACGTGCGACTCGTTTTTCGGCAAATTTTCGCTGGCATTTCGCAAATTTATTCGCCAGTGGCGAATCACGGGAATTCGCCGTGAATTCGCCCCTGGCGAATAAATACGCCCATCGCTATTGTTCATAATGTGGGATACACAGCACCCTGATATTAAGTGTTCAGATGAATTATTAATATTTGAGCCTGTATTAGTAAGCTATTCATAATAAATAAACTATAGATGGTACTTTTTGGTTCAACAGCAAAATAGACTGAGAGTAGTAGTAGATACCATTACCACCAGTCAACCAGAGGTAATGTAAAAAAAAAGTACAGATGTTTTTAAGAAACTGGCAAAATGTGAGCACTTTTTTTTCTTTTGAAATGATAGTGCTCTAACAATGTGTACAGGGAGGGCATGTGTTACTGAGTGAAACATAAGTGTGAATTGCTCTTCCCATTGACTCCAAAGCAAAAATTCCATATATTCATTTATAACAGTGTACAATGTTTAAAAGAAAGGGAAAGAAATTTAATGGTAGCCCCAAAGCCATGTCTGGTCTGGGAGTCAAAATACACCCTGGCATTCAAATTACACAAAGGCCCAAACAGGCCCCATAAGCCCAATAAATAGTGACTTTCTACGGCACCTGATAGCAGCCCCTCTTGCACTTGCCAGGACCTACAGATTGCACAGCACCTGCAATCTAATTTTATTTTATTTTATTTTTTTGTTAAATAATAGCACCATTGTGTTTTCATTTAATATTGCATTTGCAATACAATTTAATCGCAAATTTTTGTTAAAATCTGTACACTTAAGGGCAGATTTACTAAATTCACGAGTTCGATCGAATTTTCAAAAAGATTTGAATTTCGAATATGTAAATTAGGCAAATTCAACCATCAAATATTCGAATTCCAATAATTCGAATATTCTAATTTAATTTTATTTGAATAGTGGAGGCACTGTGCTGTAATTTCCAGTACTTTTCATACGCAAAATTGACCTGATTGCAAGGATAAGTTGCTATTTAAAGAGACAGTAACCAAATTAGGGTTATATAAGGGAAAATGTTTTATTGGTAGCCCCAAAGCTGGAAAAAGGTGACACAAACAAAACACCCATAGAAGATGGGTTTTATGAAATTGCAGTGCGTGTCAACAAAATACTGTTGCACATCAAAAAGCAAGTACACATCAGCGTCAAATATTTTGAAATGGTGGCACGCTTCTTGTTTTCATGAATTCATTAATTATTCGGTGAAGCGAAACGCCATACTGTACATTCGCCCATCGTCATACATTGGAGCTAACTGTTCATCAGGCACTGACTTTGGCACAAAGCCTGCATGTAAAGAAACAGCTTGTAGAATGTCATGGGGAAGACTAACATGCTCTCTTTATAACAATCTTTGGATGTAAGGTTTTCAGTAAGAGCTAGACTGTTTTCTAAAGACCCCTTTGCCGAAGGAAATATTTAAATCTTTATGAGGTGAACTGTTTTCCCCTTCTTTTAATCGATAGTGACACTTCTCAGGTTTTAGCTTAATTTAATTCTTCATCAAAAATATGCCTTTACAGTATGTCCTTTAGATCATTTTCCTCAGTGTGACTTCTTACTTTGTAAATTGGACATGGGTCACTTCTCCTTTAAGAAAGAAAGTGGTCCCTTGCGGCTTGACAATCAGAGCTTGCAAGGCAGAAGTTACAGTATATGCTTGAGTATATGCCTGAATCTGGCATCATTAAATGGTGTTGGGTGCTTATACTACACAGCATCAGGATTTACAGCCTCCTTATCATAGTGCTGCTGCTTCATTTCATGTTCAGGTATGACAATAACAATCCTCCACACAATGCAAAACTCATCTTCTGCACTGTTCTGTGCTGCTCATTGCTTTTTTTAATGGTGATTTAAACTCATTCTGTTTTACTGGATTATGTGTGGCCCTTGCCTGCCTGCCCTGCACCAAGAGAATGATCTGTGCCAGGACTGTTTGCAAGATTAACCCTTTAACCCCCAGAGCTGGAGTAGATTTTTAGTGCAGGAAAAGTAAAGCAGGCTAGAAAGACACACACACATATAACCTAATTAGAGGGAATGTGCCAAAAACACCATCTGAAAAACAAAACCCAAACCTGAGCAGTGTGGGAGAGGAAATTTTCAGACAGAGAAGGCTTTTGTTTTTTGCAGGAGTGGGAGTTAGATAAGAGAGGCCGAAAGCACTAGTACTTGCCCCATACAGGAAGTAATATCCTTCTCCATATGAGGAAGTACAGTGTTTTTTAAAACAATATACTTTACTAATTTGTGGGTTTACACCAGTCATTTTTTGATTAATCGTTATTATTGCCATCAAAGTAGAGATCTAAGCACAAAACTAAAGGTGTCACTATCACTTTAAACTGGGCATCAAGTGAGGAAATCCTTTTTCTGTTGAAGGTGGAGAAGAGAGTGCAGAACACAATAATGAAACAGAGGAGAACTTGCAGGAGAGTGTAGAGTAAAGATCTTGATCTGAGAGATTAGCAAAACATCTGTGGCTAGGAAAAATTCCAAAGAATTGGGTAAGTTGTACAGAAGTAATGACTGCATGCCTCAGTCCACATGCATTAGAAATGTTAATGCCAGGAAGGATTGCTATTCCCAGCAGTGGACACAGGACCATGTCATACATGGATAAGTAGACATAGATAGATTGTAAAATAATTTACGGGGTTCCCTAATGTCAATGTATGCACTTGGACATAATTTATCACAGCAAGCTCGAAAGGCTTATGCCCAGTGGAGAAACATAAGAAAAGCAAGATGAAAGAGCAGGGGGTGAGTCATTGAGACATTGAAAAGAACAGACGTATGAAACATATATCTTGATAAAACACAATTTGTTTACGTTTTTAAATAATAATTAATACAGGATTCTGAAGATATGCAATTATTTATATTTATTTATTCATTCATCTTTAATAGAAAGAAATCACAGCAGATGTATATGTGTAGACAATGAATCATCACTGAAGGTTATCAACAGTAGCAGGAACAACTAACAAGTGATAAAAACTAATTAATGGACAGAAAAGAAAAGGCAGGTCATGGGATGAACATTTATCAAAGCAATTATTTACATTTAATTTAACATTCCTATCAATTCTTATTGTTAAAAGGTTTGCTGTTAATGCACCTACAGCAATGCCTTACAATCATCTGTGCCTTACTACATCTCTTCTCTTTTGTCTCCACATATTACAGTTTTGGCATTACTAAACTGTGATGAACATTTGATTTTAGGCAATTAAAAGTAGCACAGTATGTATTGCTTATGGTATTTTTTCAGTTAGAATGTATAGGGTGTCACAGTTTGTAGTTGCTGATTGTCGCAATCTTGTAATCATTTACAGCTACTATGATACTTTGTTGTACCCACTATCCATTTATAGTCATGGATATAGTGATGAATTTATTCGCCTGGTGCCGATTCCCGCAATTCATCGAGGGTCGAATAAATTCAGGAAACACAAGGAAAAATTTGCCTGGCCAATAGATAGCGATGGGTGAATCTGCAGCGTTTCGATTCGGCCAGCAATGTGCGCTGGCATCCAAGAAACAGACGCCCGCGTCCAAAATGAGATGCTGGCGGCATTTTGTGAATTGTTTGGCGAAACGCCACAGATTCACCCATCACTATCCACTGACTGTAAATGTTTCGTTTTGAGAGTTTTGGGTCAGATACCTATGAAAATGTACCTATTAAATATAAATAGCTTTATTTTTGTTGCCATTATATAAAAATAGTAAAAATAAGAATAAATATTGAGGTTCTATATTTAAAAACAATGTGTTGCATAAATTAAGATAAGATTCCGTAATCCTTACCTTGCCTGTAAGATAAAATCATTATAACAGAAACATAAACAACAAAGATTAAGAAATATAGCCTACAGTAGATGTGGCAAAGAACAAATAAAACTGCCATATTGGAAAAGGCTTTCATTCATTTCAGAAAATATGGGTATTTATCTTCAGATCATCCAAAGTGCCCTGAATACTCTTCTGTGTAACACATAGGGGCAGATTTATCAAGGGTCGAAGTGATGATTCAAATTAAAAAAATTTAAAGTAATTTTTGGGTACTTCAGCTTTCGAATAGGCCAAAATTATATTAGAATTTAAAAATTAGACCATTTGAAAATCTAAGTACTGTCTCTTTAAAAAAATTTGAAGTCGACCCTTTGCCACCTTAAACCTGGCAAATTGATGTTTTATCCTATGGGGGACCTCCTATAACCTTCAAGGAATGTTTTTTAAATTTTTTAAAAATGTAATTTTTTTTGGAGGAATCGTTTGAATTGAATGATTCGGTTCCAACGATTTTAATTTGATTGATCGATTTTTTTCACTTCGAAATTCGACCCTTGACAAATCTGACCCATAATAAACACATTCTGTAAATACTCTGAAACTGAATCATAAAACATCTCACAAACTCTTTATTTCTTCAGATTTGAATAGGCTGATAAATTATTATGGGATATTACTGCTAAGATCCATTTTTGTAGAAATATTTAGTCAACATTTCATATTGCATTTACGTCAAGTACATATGGGCTTTAGCTATGGTTCAGCATGTTTAAGCAACATTCCTTAAAATGCATATGTAGAGTTCATATTTGCATTGTGAATACAGAGAGCAATTTTATGATCAATATGATGGGCATTCTTCAAGCATGCTGCAAAAGAATGATACCCGATCCTAATACTTGACAATGTCATTGTCGCTGTCACTAGAGATACTGAACACAGAGTTGACAAAAAAACACTTCAGCTGATCTCATCCTGATCCTTGCAAGTCTCAAAATAAATAGTTTTTTTTTTACCTTGTGCTGGATGAAAGTTTCTTTTTTTTCAAATCTCATTTCAACTATGAAAGATTGCTTATAATAAAGTGCATCCTACTGCAATAACAAAATGAATGTCACTGCTAACACTCTCGGGGGTAAATTTATCAAAGAGTGAAGTTCCACCACTAGAGTGAAATTATGCAGCTCTCAATTCATTTCTATGGGATTTTGAAAGGTGTATTTATCAATGGGTGAAAGTGAAATTTCACCCTTTGATAAATACACCTTTAAACATCCCATAGAAATGAATGGAGAGTGGTGGAATTTCACTCTGACAGAACTTCACTCTTAACTTCACTCTTTGATAAATACACCCCTCAGTGTGTTAAAGTCCAAATTTTTACTTAAAATTGAGCCAATATCTTGGGGCAGATTTACTATTATTCCCCATAATTAGCTTGACCAAATTCGCAATTCGATAAGTATTCGACCATCGAATGCTTATTGAATTGTTTTAGGCTATCATTTTGTTCGATATCCAATTTCTCGATGAATTTGTACGATCGGATGCCGATCGTTCGATTCCACGAAAGAAATTGTGAACTTTCCTTTGAGAGTCCAAAAAATTCATATTATTCGAACGATCAAATGCTCCGATTGTACGAATGGTATTCGAGCAGGACTTAGCCTCAGAGCCTATGGGGAGCTTCCCATAGGCTTTTATTACAATTTGGTAGGTTCAATCTGGCGAAGTAGGCAGTCGAATAACTTTAAAATTTTTATTTCTTCGATCATCAAATGATCGAATTTTTGAATATCTGATCATTTGATATTCGATGATCGAAAAGGCCAAATTTCAGGAAAAATTTGTACAATCGTTGTTCGATCGTTGTTCGATCGAACTTCGATCATTTCACGTGAAATTCGTAAATCGGCCCCTTAGTGTTTGGAGGGGGTTTCTGCAGATCAAACAAGGCTGTTAATTCAGAGGAAGTTTCTAATTCCCTTAACTCTTAATACAGCTATTGGATGAGAGGACAGTGGAAATAAGGGTTGACTTAAAGGGCAATGTAATAGTAGTCTCTAAAAGAAAAACTGATCACAATGTGTCCACTAACTGAATAAATGTTTGCAATGCAAACAATTTTGAGTTTGCGAACCCTTTGCCCCTCACGCGACATTCAAATAACTATTAAAATGTTATAGTTTTCGATGTGTTCAATTACAAGTGTGCAGTGTATGTAATAAAACTTAATGAAAAAGTCATGTTTGCTCAAAAAGTTTGTCACATTCAAGCAGGACTTTCAAGCAGGACCTTCACGCAGAATAAAAAAATTCACAATGAAATAAAAGCCTAATGAACAATATTACATTGCTACATGCAAATATTTATTTGTATTTATGCACAAATGTGTTCTCTTTCCAAATTTTATTACATTTACTGCTTAGGGGGCTGATTTAATCCTGCTACACAAGAATATTGTGAATATAGAGTAAATCACATGGACTTGGGAGGGCAAATAAATATTTACAGTATATTATTACAAGCCATATTATTTTTCATAATAATTCCCTGCCTTTGGCACTGCAAAGTAACACACCAACTATATTTAATTAGAAACCCCTTATCCAGAAAGCTTAGAATTAAAAGAAGGCCAACTCCCATAGCTCTGAATCAAATAATTGAAATCATTTTTTTTGAACGATTTGCTTTTTCTCTGTAATGCCTGTGATCCCAACTAAGATATAATTAACCCTAACTATGTAAAAACAACCCTATTGGGTTTATTTAATGTTTAAGTGATTTTATAATTAGATGATCCAAATTACAAAAAGAACCTTTTCTGGAAACATTCCAGAACATTCTGGATAACATGTACCATACCTTAGCTCTTAATTTTTCTTTCAAATTCAGACTTCAGTTCAGTTAAAAGCATTTTAAATATCTTCTATATTTAATATACTGTATATTCCTTGCACATAAGGAAATAAAATAATTATCCCCTTCTTCCTTACAGTCTTTGGACAATCAGTCATCACCCCAAAAACATATCAGCAACCAATTACACTTGCCATTAAAAATTATTTTCCTTAATATTACCATTTATTGCTAACTAAACTTATTTAGACAATTGACCATAGTCATTCTATATTTTGGATTTGACTTATTTGTGCAGCTCTTCGATTTTGGTAGGGTTGGTTTATAATAATAATTCAACAGTGGGTTGAATACAATCTGGAAGATGCCATTGCTTTCACTGCCTACCCACACATAGTAGTAGTGCCCCAAATTAGCATTTTTCTGATGACAGAGAAATCCTAAGATTATAATCTATAAAAATTGGGAACATCTACAAGTTAAAAATGGGAACAAGAATTGGGGACAACACATACAGACCAAAAAAGGAAACTTGTAATGAAATCTACATAAAAAAATTTCATATTTTGCAAGTTATAGGAACACACACAACTACAATATATTTCACGTTGGTACAGAATACCCAGCCTTCTAACTAAAATGTATACCAATGTCCCAATACTTGCTGGAGGTGCCACAAACCTAACAAAAATCTCTCACATATTTTCTGGTATAGCCCTACCTTACAGTCCTACTGGGCTAAGGTCCATAGCTACTACACAAATTCATTGATTTGACTATAAAAAACTCCACAACCTTTTTTATTCCACACAAATATACAATGTCCACTACCCAATACAAAAAGTCAATTATATCACTCCTTATCACTGCAGCTAAATGATAATACTGAAATATTAGAAGTCACAGACCATTCCAAAAGTAAAGGAATGGCCAGGGACGATCTTGAAGATTTCACCACCTGAGGCGGACTTTGAGATGCCGCCCCCCTTCCCCACAGCGCTCAATTTTTCAGTGCCTTACAGTGGTAAGGGGGGTCCACTAGCAACTGCACACTCTGCACTAGAAGAGCCGAATTTCCGGGTTGTAAACCAGAAATTTGGCTCTTAGTTACCAGGAGGTAACTAGGGGGGCACTGCTGTCTGAGGCATGGCTACTCAAAGTTCAAAACATTTACAACTACAAACATCTTAAATGGAACAAGCTAGAACAGCAATAAAAGTTCACTCATAAATGGTATTATTGTCTTCCATTTAAAGGAAACACAAGAATATAAGGAACTCGCAAAGGAGAGCACTACCACATCCTCTCAAAAGAACTCTACAGTATTTATATTGACTTTTTTTAGTCCATCATCATCCGTGAAACCAACATATGGATCCACTTTCCCTCTCCACAATTCCTCAAGACTGTGTCACCTCTCCTATATCACACTCTAAATTTGAGATTATGTGAAATGTGATAATTAGATATTTTTTTGAGTATGGATGCAATATGACAATTTTCTATTTAAACTCCACCCTATTTTTTTCTTTCTGTACCCCCAACATTCTATTCAAATAAATTAAGAGTTAAAAACATTAAGGGGCAGATTTATCAAGGGTCAAATAAAAAATTTTTTAATTTTTAAATTTGAATTTCGAGTTTATGGGAGTTTAAGATAACCCTTGATAAATCTGCCCCTAAATGTTTGACCTCACATTGCACTTATTTACTGCAACTGCAAGAAGAGCAGGACAGAATTACTGAAACCAAGCATGGTCTATGCTAGTTCAGTATAATCGTACGTATTGACCTTAACTATGAAAATAACAGGTGCTATAAAAAAAAAAAAACACCAAAATATAAGAAATTCCCAAAGAGCCAGGGAAGCATAAAAGTTCATTACATCTTCATTGAAAGGGTCAGATTTACTAAAGGGCGAAGTGACTAAAGGTGGCGACAATTCACTAGCATTACCACAAGGAGGGGCTTCACCGTTTACTAAAGGGCACAGGCATCACTTTGCTAGCGAAAGACATAGATGTGCTGGTCTTTCACACTATATCGCCGGGCGACTTTTCAATCTGGATAATGGACTTTACTTCACAAATTCACTAAAATGTGGATTTTACTGAACGTTACCTCTTTTGACAGACATGCCTTTACCAGCACAGAGCAAGCAAAGTGCAATTGAGTGCATAGAACTTCCTCAATATTCAGTTACATATTCAGTGAGTGGAAAAAGCATCTAAGTTAAATAACGCTGGCGTCTTTTCCTTTTTTTGGGTGATAGGCTGCAAATGTCCAAAAAAAATATTTTTGTGTAACCAGTTTCCCCCCATACATTTTCTAACATATGGAACATTTACTATGCAGTGGGCTCATGTTTAGGGCATTATAACAACTCTATTGCCTTTATTAAGGTTCACAGTGGAAATGTTATGTATTTGCTGCAATAGATAACATAAAGATGTCCGTCCAACTTAAAATTTTCTGCTGAATGCAAATTAACCTGAGCGGAAGACCTCTAGCACATTTGCACAGCATAAATGAACTCTGGCGCATCTTTGCTTACATTGCCAAAGTAATGCTAGAGAAAATTCGCCAGTGTCTGTTGCCCAGGGCGAAACGACATTTTAATAAATTTGCTTTGTCTGAGCAAATTTTCACCTGGTGAAGTGTTGCAATGGGTATGATGTGAACGCTGGTGAATTTTCGTTGGTTAGTAAATTTGCCCCAAGGGTGTCTATATCTGTCGCTAGTGAAGTGACGCCTGTCCTGTAAGTAAATTGATCAGTAAATTAAAAGTCCCTGTCACCAGCGTTAGTCACTTCCTCCTTTAGTAAATCTGCCCCAAAGTTTGTACTATGGTCTTTGGATTGATCAGTACTACTCAAGTTAACTTGTTTTGAAATATTTATGGCTATGAATTTGAGGCTGTATCTATGATGTCAAACTAGAAGTTCTGGATGAAAAATTCTGCCTTGTAGTTTAAGTGAAGGTTTAAATCTTTTTTTATTTTTTTTATAACTCTTTATTTATGATATTTATAGTATGCATCATCCAATACATAAACTTAAAATACATAGATTTGAAATAACAAGATGGAAAATAAGGGAAAAAGGAATACAACTGTAATGTAAATCAAATATTACAATAATAAAAACAAGAAGAAAAAAAAAAGGGGGGGAGGTTTTAATAAAGAAAATCTGAATAGAATTTGTTCATAATTATATCTAGAACAATAAGCATTCTATGGTTGTTCAGCAAGAAATCTTTCCCAGGGTGACCATATGGAGGTATGGTAGTCTAACTTATCCTCTAGGAGAGATGATAGATAATGCATGGATTGGATGAATTTAAGTCTATTGATAACCGTTGTAACAGACAGGGAGGAAGTTAGCCAATGAAGGGCTATAACCCAGCGCGTGGCTGCTAATATCTGAGAAACCAATTTACGTAGATGTAGAGCTAAATTATGGTAAGGTAAAGATAAGAGTGCTGTTTCTATTGATGGTTCGATAGGCACTTCTATGATTTTAGAAGTCATGCTATATATTTCAGTCCATAAAGTTGATACAATGGGACAGTGCCACCAGGCGTGAAGGTAATCTCCTCCAGCTGAGCATCCCCTAAAACACTTGGGAGGAAAGGATGGATCAATAGCATGTTTGCGATTTGGTGTAAGGTACCAGCGAAATAACACTTTATAGGCAGTTTCCTTAACTCCCACATTGGTGGAGAGTTTTCTAATAGAGTTCCATATTCTGGACCAGCTTTCTTTTGTAATCGAGTAACCTAAGTCTGTTTCCCAGGCTGTCATGTACTTGTGTGTTACTGAGGATGGAGCTTCTATAAGCTGGGAAGAGTAGTGAAATTACATTCTTGGAGCTAAGTGGATTTCTACAGCAATATTCATACATTGGACCATTCAATTTAGCGGTGAGGAGCTTGAGAATCATGAAAGTGGGAAAGTTGACTGTATCGAAACTGTTCCGTGTCAGGAAAAGCATATTGGTCACGTAACTGGGAGAAAGATTTAAAACCCTGTAGGGATAACAAGTCATATAGAGTGTGGATTCCATTGGTTGGTTTTTATGTTTTTTAATGTAAACTTAAAGGAAAACTATACCCCGAAAATGAATACTTGAACAACTTAATCTATTTATGATTACCCAATGGCACATGCTACCAAAAAAGTATATTATTATGAAAATTGTTTATTTACATGAAGCAGGGTTTTACATATGAGTTGTTTTCTGCAATAACTTTTTATAGAGACCTACATTGTTCAGGGGGTATAGTTTTCCTTTAAGGAAAATGTAAAATAAGGGAAAATTATTGGGCATTATATATTTATGGAACCACAGGAATAAAGTATGAAAACCTAAATTCAGGGTATGTAAAATTGAGGTTTCACTATATGATTTTAAAATTATATGGTTAATTACATGTTGATCCTAGAGGCTAAAGTCACTTCAAAACAAAATCTAAAGCCCCTTAATGGAGCCAAAGTATATTATATTACACCATAGTGTCCATTTGAGCACCCCCCATACTCAGGGCCATGTCACATGAATTGTTATTCACTGCTGGTGTATTTACACTGGGGGAAAAAACTGAGATCTGCTTCCTTCTGCCCCAACAATGTTCACAAACAAGCACCACATTTGTCTGTACATACTATAGATGGGACTGATTTCAGAGCAGAAACAAAAATTGTATTACTATATTTTTGCACTGAAATTCCTCGAGCAAGGGAGCAGATCTGTTTTTTCTCCTCTGGTGCAGATACACTGGTTGAGAAAATGCCTCATGTGATATAAGCCTTAGCCTGTCTAGACAGTATACCCATAACAGAAATAGGCCACCAGTAGCTAAGCTAATATTATAGAAATGGTTGACATCAATATGCAGTAATGTATATTTTTTTATTAGTTTTATTAGTTTTATCTATTTTCAGAAAATGTACCCAGCAAGAAAGCCTTCTTTAACTAAGGAGCTGAGTGGCTTTTATAGTTCATGGTATAAAGGACTGGCAATACATTTCTTGTTTATGCTGAAGTTGTTCATGTCTGGGCTATTTATATGGCAAGTAGCAGCAGACACCCTTTGTGTACGGTTGGTGTGAGATCAAACTCTGAAAAAAAAGGGGCTACACAGGGCTAGGAGTAGGGTTGCCACCTTTTCCTAAAAAAAATACCGGCCTTCCTATATATTTACCTTTTTATCCTATTAATAACATTGGGCTCAACCATTAAAAATACCGGCCCGGCCGGTAAAATACCGGCCAGGTGGCAACCCTAGCTAGGAGTCAGGGGATTACACTGTAACAGCAAGTGTATAAGAGACTTGCAGTAAGCCTTTAAATCAATGTATTCATTTGTGAAGGGATGCATTTAGCGTATTCTTGTTTGCAAGAGAGCACATACCTTAGATATACAGTATTCATTGCAATAGGCACTCTGTCACTTACATGTCTGTACACCACATATTACAGTATACATCATACACAGTGAACTACACCACATATTACAGTATACATCATACACAGTGAACTTCTACCAATTTACACTTACACCTTACCTAGCTTCCACCGTCTTGTACCTTGTACATGACCAGCAATTGGTGCAATATACTGCATATTGATATAGCCAGCTTACCCTTTAATCCATGCATTAGACTATCACAATTATGTTGTAGTTTTTAAATGTGCAAAGTAATTGTAAATCAGAAACATTGGTGTGCAAGGTAATATACATAAATTGTATGGAGGTTTTTTTTATGGCTGTGACTGCTTGTATTCGGGTTCCACCCTTTTCATATCCATTTTTACACCTTTATCAACCAACTATAAGTATTATTTTATGGCATATTAGAATCATAACTGCAATTATAAGGAGGTGCTGAACCCATCTGGTAAATTGCACAATTTGTGTACAATTTACCACATGGGTGGTTCACCTTTAAGTTAACTTTAGTTATCTTTTAGTATGTTATAGAATGGCCAATTCCTATTCCTATATGCATGGTTGCTATGGTAATTTGGAGACTGGAGAGCTGCTGAATAAAAAGCTAAACTAAAAAAACAAAATCATAAACATTTAAAACCAATTAAAAATTGTTTCAGAATGTAAAAGTTAATTTAAAAGAAAACTATGCCCCTGAACACTGCTTCATGTAAATAAAACATTTTCAGAAAAATATACTTTTTTAGTAGTATGTGCCATTGCTTAATCATAAATAGAAAATTGCCATTTTAAAAAATACAGGTCATCCCCTGGGATCCTAGGATTCACGGTACACACAAGCAAACTAAACAGACCATACATGTTAGGTCACATGAGCCAATCTGTTGCTTAAGTATTCATTTTGGGGCTATAGTTTTCCTTTACAGGCAAGCAACCCATTTAATTCTGTTTTATAGAGTAAAGTCTTTATATGCTTCCCATGTGCACGTGTTTATACACACCCAAAGGCATAATGTAATCACCCTAATTTCATGTGTAAAAAATATTTATGTGTGCATAGCTACCCACAATTCTTTTTACATCCGTATGTGGCTCACAACCCAGCTTTTAGGGTCTTATTTATCAGAAACCGAAGTATTTAAACCGCGTATTTAAATTAAAAAAGTCGGGCCAAACTAGAATCCATGATTGGACCTTATTTATTAATAAAAAAGCACTATTTAATCGGGGACAAATATTTGGATTTTATAGTAAAAAAAATGCTTTTGAAGGCTTTTGTACAGTGCAGTCACAGCTAGGGGTGAAGAGCCTCTAAATCTGCATTTCATATATTTGAGGAACCCCCGAATCCATTGTGAAATATTTGGGTTAATACCGAACAGAATACTAATTTGCATATGCAAATTAGTGAGAGGAAGGGAAAAAGTCAGTGCGAGGTAAAAATTATTTTATTACTTCCTTGTTTTGTGATGAAAAGTCACATGATTTTAAGGATTCGGATTTGGCCAGGCACAAGGAATCCGAATCCTGCTGAAAATGGCCGAATACTGAACCGAATCCTGGATTCAGTGTATCCCTAATTATATATACTCCTATGGTTTACGTCAGTGATTTTGAATTGATTCATAACTTCTAGGATACTGGTATGAATAAAACTGATTCATAGCTCATATTATTTGAATAGAATTGTGGAAATCTAGTGTATAAATGAATCCACATGGTGCTCGCATTTGATCTTACATAGTTTGCACATTACAGCAAACAGGTTGTTATTAATTCTCCAGCTTTCTTTCCTACACAGACTGACCTTTCTGTCTCCTCCCCCTATTTCCCAAAGCAGCAACATTCTCACCTCTTTCAAAATCAATTAACCCTTTAACCGCCAAGCA
>CM044447.1:95850023-95916000 GCA_024363595.1 Xenopus borealis
TTAAAAAAAAAAAAAAAACAACACAATTTATTGTGTTTTTTTACCCACACATGAAAATTAATTCCAGAAACAATACAATGCAATTATAAGTAAGCACAGCTTGCAAACTGAATAAGGTCTCTATATTCTGTAGATAAGCACAAATACAAATATAGTAATTTGTATATAACATAATACTGCAGCTAGTGAAAGTAAAGCTTCATTGTATTGGTCAAATCTGATCATTTTTAATAGGTGGTTCAATTTTGGGTACTGAGCACGATAATGTAGTGGGCAAGGGAGTAGATATAATATTTTACTGTTTATGTTGTAGAGACACAGTTGGCAAGATCTGTGGTCTTTTATCTTATTTGGGTGACTTCCGCTGGATTGCAACCTTTTTTTTCAAATCTTTTGTCTGCATTTCAGGGTTTACTGTTTTTTGTCTTAAAAAATAAATTTGAATGCATCTCTGAAGCTTTTGTTTTGTGTGTCCTTATTTAGGGGCACATTTACTAAGGGTCGAATGAAAAAAGTTTTTTTTAAAGGGGTTTTTCAATCAAAAATTGAATTGTTTTGGTGGTTTTTGATTGAAAATGGAGTGTTTTCAATCAAATTTAAATAGTTCGATCACATTGTTTGAATCTAACGATTCAAATAATTTTCAAAAATAAATTGGATTTTCCAAAACCTGGAAAAAAACTTTTTTCAAGCTATGGGAAGTCCCCCATAGGCTAAAATGGCAATTGGGCAGGTTTAAGATGGCGTATAATCAAATTCAAAAAATTTTAAAGCAACAGTTCTTCAAAATTCTAAATTTTGAATTTTTTCAATTCAAGTCGAATTTTGGGCTATTCAATAGTCGAAGTAGCCCAAAATTACTTCAAAATTAAAATTTTGAAAATTAGAATTTTATGAGAAAATTCACTTCGACCCTTAGTAAATGTGTTCCTAAAATTTGAATAATCAAATTCTAATTTTTTTTAAAGAGACAGTATTTCGAAATTCAAATTGAATCTTGGTCTATTCAATAGTCGAAGTACCCAAAAATTACTTCAAAATTAGAATTTTTTTATTAGAATTTTCACTTTGACCCTTAGGGGCAAATTTTGGAGTGAAAAAACTTAGAACTGTGACCACTGAATTTTTTGGGGGGTCATTAGAAAAATGGCTGTATTAGATCGAATAAAAAATCATTCAAATCATTCGATATCACCAAAACCCTTCGATTTCTCAGAACTTAAAAAAAAGGCCAAGTTCTATGAGGTCCCCTATAGGCTAAAATGGCAATTCAGTGGTTTTAAGCTGCTGAATAGTCAAAGTTGAAGGATTTTTAAAGGACCAGTACTTCTAAATTCAAAAATTTGAATAATTGAATTTTGGGCTAATCAATAGTCGAAGTAGACCGAAATAACTTCGAAATTCAAATTTTAAAATTTCTAATTTTATTTGAATTTTCACTTCAACCCTTAGTAAATCAGCCCCTTAGTAAATCTGCCCCTAAATGATCTGGTCAACAGTCAGGTACAAATAGGAAAGTTGGAACAGCACCACAGAAATGTCTTCTTATTTTAGTACTTTATGACATTACAGCATAGTTCCAGGCCATGCAGCCTTTTATCTAGTTTACTGACAGCTTACCAATGCTAAAACTCACAAAACAATCCACAAGTGTAACATTTCAACACTAAGGGGCAGATTTATCAAGGGTCAAATGTCGAAGTGAAAATACTTGATTCAAAGTTTTTTTTTCAAGCGAAAATGGACCAAATTTGAATTGAACAATTAGAGCATTCAATTAAACGATTTGACGGATTTTTCACTAAAAAAACTTTGACTTCTCAAACTTAACCGAAAGACTCCATTTAGGTTATAGGAGGTCCCCCATAGGCTAAAACAGCAATTCGGCATGTTTAAGGTTGTGAATAGTCAAAGTTCTTCAAGAGACAGTACTTTGATATTTGAATAGTCAAATTTTTTTCAATTTGAATAAAAATTTGGCCTATTTGATAGACGAAGTACCCAAAAATTACTTCAAATTTTTAATACAAATTTTCACTTTGGCCCTTGAGAAATCTTCCCCTCAGGGGCAGATTTACTAAAGAGCGAAGTGACTAATGTTGGGAACAAGTTGCCAGCTTTATCGCACACAGGGTCTTTGCCAATTTACTAATGGGCGCAAGTGTCACTTCGATAGCGAGTGAGATAGACGCTAGCAGTCATTTGCACTCTATTGCCAGGCGACTTTTTGCTCTGAAAAATGGACGTTACTCTGCAAATTCACTAAAATGTGGATTTTACTGAACATTACCTCTTTTGTCAGACTTGCCTTGCCGGTATTGCAAGAAATACATGCTGTATATTGATGATGTGGACTCTTGAGTTGTTTATTCAGGAGATTAATGATGCTTTACCCTTTATAAAATTTTCCCTAAATGCAAATCTGGAAGAGATTCGATTTTTGGGTACAAATGTATATAAACATGCAGAGGGGATTTCTGGCAGACCTTTATGTTAAGCCCACAGACCACAATCTACTGCTTCACTTTAAATTCATCCATCTGCCACAATTAAAAATAACATTGTCTAAAGTATGGAGAAATGGATAGTGGCCTCAAGTGAAGTAGTAGATTAAGAGATTAGTGGAGATGTGCAATAAATTCCGTGAGAGGGAATATTCAGATAGCCTCCTGAAAACTCAACTTGAGGTGGTAAAAAACAAGATAGAACAGAAAATAGGGAAAACAATGTCACATTTGTGACACAATACAACACCTTAAATAAACATATTGCAAGTTTTTTATGGTGAAACTGGCCTTAACTAAAAGAGAATTTACCCCAAATTAAAGCGTCTGACAGATAACCAGTTATAGCCTATAAGAAAGGCAGATTGCTGGGTTCCATGCTGGTGCAGTCGGGCATAGGGAAAAGTAAACATTTGAACAAAGAAGGGAAGGGAAAAGTGGAGAACTTCCCCTGTTATAATTGCAATTGCTGTTCAATTGTGCAACAAGGGGTATCTGTGTTTCATCCCAGAAAGTGTACTGCCATAAAAATTAGGGGTCGTGATTCTTGTAGCTCAACATATGCAGTATACATCATTAAATGCCCATGTGCCATTGCATATGTTGGTCAAACAAGGAAAACAGTCCACAAACGCATTAGGGAACACAAATCATCAATTAATGCAGGAGAAAAGAAACAAGCTGTGGCTGGTCATTTCATTGAGTGTGCCCATAGGGTGAATAAACTAACATTTCAAATTGTGAAGACTATTGAAACTTAACGAGGAGGAGGTAATAAACAAAAGAAATTATTATATAGAGATTTGAACTCCCTTTTTAAAGGTTTTTATTCATTATTTATGTTTTTATTTCTTACAGATATATGGTGTGTAGACATCTTGTCAAGCATTCACCTCAAGATATCAAGCATGTTTGTGATACTACTATGGACACAGTGTTGAAATGTTACACTTTTGTGGATTGTTTTGTGAGTAAAGTTATGTACACTTATTACCACTAGATGGTGTTATAGAGCATAAATAGCATCATAATAATGCCTTGCACACCTCTACTGGGAGGTAGCCCTTCCTGTCTATGCTCAACACCCCCAAGCTTTACCTCAAGACTTTATCTTGTATGACATTCCAGCAGCTGCTATCTGCAATTTTGAACTATACTAACGCAAATTTGGAAACAAGTTTCTTCACACATAAGGTATATGCTGATTGGAAACATAAATCATCTCCTCAGTACTCAGAGTTAAGGTTTGGTTCTACCAAGAATATTCATCTTAAGATTCCTTCTCCCAAGTTGGGACCTAAATTTATTGGTCCATTCCCTATTCTTGAAATTGTCAATACTGTGGCAGTTCGACTCCAATTTCATCTTGAAATGTGCATCCCCAATGTTTTTCACATGCCTCTTGTTAAACCTGCTACTACTAACTGTTTTTATTCTGGTTTATTCTGGTTTTATTTCACTGGAAATTTGCGAATTTTTCGGCGAAACGGGGGAGATTCACCCATCACTACCTTAAGGCTCCATACTAATGTATATTTACTCATATGAATGACTACAGTAGCCACTATCTACTCCTCTCCCTTTGATTTTTTTTTTTTGCTGCTATGACCTACCTAAACCCATGCCCATATTCTGGTAGTAGTTTCAAAGGATCAAAGAGCTCAATGTGAGCAGTGGGTAAAAACAACATAATAAGATTGAGAGGATTTCAAAAAAGCACAAAAAAACTACAAAATAAAAAAAAACTCTGATTTCCTTGTTTTGCAAGGGAGCAATCAGCTAGGCTATATACAGTTCAGAATAAGGAAATCGTAAAGTGGAAAGAATAAATAGACTACAACAGTCTCAAGAGCTAGAATAGAAGGGCAAAAGAAATGGGCCTACAGTTCCTTCCTAAATCTTTTTTTAAGGGTTTTTTATTTATTTGAATTTTCAAGGGAGAGAAAATAAAAAAGTAATAACATAAACTTGACATGGTTCATACCCTAATTCAAAAATCACAGATTATAAAAAATGAAAACCAAATGCAAATGGTTTCAGAATATCACTCATCATCATACTAAAACTTATCTCAAAGGTAAACAATCCTTTAAACGTATGACCTTCAGAAAGAAAGCCATGTTAGACAAGCACTTTACAAATGCATTACATGCATAAAATCAAAAAGGTTGAATTGAGGTTTGTATGTCTTCAATGTACCACTTTGTGAAAACCACAAAAATGCAATAATTGAATCTCGAGACAAAATGGATTTTTTAGAAATATGCTAAGTTTGGCCCTTGCTTTCTGAGAAGTTGTCCCCACTGTTCTAAATGATAGAATTCAAAATAGTAGTTGCAACTGTCCTTCAATGTATTTCTGGCACCACTTGTTTTCTCATTGGCAAATAAACTAACATTTACATTTAAGTGTATTGAGCCAGCATCAACTTTTAGAGCCCACATGACTCTGATCATCTTCTATTATGATAGTGTCTCTGTTGCAGTCATATAACCAGAGCTGAGAAATGATTGTAAAGTTTAGATAAGTTACTACTTATGAACTGAACTGAAACTGAAACATCCATTTTGCATTTAAAACAATTTTATTTAATCACGTGGGGCAAACACTAGACTTATTTATTGTATTGAATACAACTTTATTACAGAAGGACCAGGCCACCAACCCTCTCCCCAACCCCACTGCCCCATAATATTCTTCAAAATACATAATTGCAAAAAGGGTTATTGGTCTCCATGACTAGCTGCTCAACTTCCACGCCTGTTCTCTGCAATTTCTGATCATGCCTGTGGAGTACTTGGGAGAGGGGAAGGGGGTCCTGAGAGGGCAGTAGAGAATATCCCTTCTTAAACATCTAAGTGATTATTTCCTAAAACTCAAATGAATCTAATGTTTTATGAAAAGAAGGCCAACTAAACTCCCTTCCACTAATTGAAGTAATTCATTAATCATTTGTATTTTTTGTGCGACAAAACTGCACAAAAAGTCAAGTATCAATTCATATTGTTTGTGTGGTCTGAAAATGTTTTCAGACTATTCAGTGCAGATCACAATATCAAGAAACATCTTCAATTGGCTTCTACATGATCTCAACAGGTTTGAGATGGTGAATTTTTAGATTTGGATTTTTAGCAGCTTTGGGATATGATAAATCTTTTAAAAAAAATTAGGTTTTTCTTTCTAAAAAAATTGTGCTTGCCCCCTAAAAAAATCAATATTTAATAAATGGACCGCTTAAAAACCTTTTTTTGTATTACAAAGATCCAAATGTAATTTATTAAAAGAGCCAAATATTACTTATCGTCCTGCTTTTTACATATTTACAAATATTGAGACAACAGTGCACATCACAAATTTTTCTTGCACACACATATATGCTGTGTGAGAAACCTGAGAAACCCAAATAGGAATTTTGTTCCACCTTTGAACAAACTGTTGTGGCACGGAAAATAATTTTTTAAATGTAATATTTTACTGAATGTAAACCAATGTAGCCCCATATTGTTACTTAGTCAACATTAGTGATGGGCAAATCTCCCGAGATTCGCCGGAAAAATTAGCCAATCGGCGAAAAATTTGCGAAACGAGTTGCGGGACGATTTTGACGCGTCGCATTCGGCAATTTCGGCGCACATCGCGTCATTTTCGTCGCGTCACATCGCGTCAAAAATGTAGCGCAACTCGTTTTTTCGGCGAATTTTCGCCAAGCGAAATTTCGCTGGTGATTCGCGACTGTATTCGCCAGCAGCGAATCGCGGGAATTCGCCAGCGGCGAATCGCGGGAATGCGCCAGCAGCGAATCGCGGGAATTCGTCACGAATTCGCCCCTGGCGAATAAATTCGCCCATCACTGGTCAACATCAGCATTTTAGATTAAATGATATAAAATAACCATTTCCAGACAAGTATGCTTGTGGTAAGGCAGTATTTGCTTATGCACAGCCACAATAAGTGCGTATACTCCACACCACTTTTGAAAGTCTGCACAAAAAGAAAACTACCAAAATATGTGAAATAATCCATAGTTTATCATATAATATCATGTGGTACAATATGAATATTTTCTAAAAGCAAAAAAAAAATCTACATTTACCAGCTCTGTCCAATTACCCATTCAAAAACTGACTAAAATGACACTGGTCAGGCATGCTAAATTGCTCCAGCTGACAATAATATAACTGAATATGCTTTGTTCACTTTTGAATGTCTTAAGTGTGCTCAAAAAGCATACAACTGGGCACTTGGCATTCTTTTATCTGATGTTAAAAGGAGTATTTGAAAGAGCAGGGTTCTAAATTGTCACAAACTTTCTTTTTGTAAAAGGAATAAAGGGGCTCCACTTTGAAGTTACTCATATAAAGAGACATACAGATATGAGACAGTTTCTCTCTGCACACTCCAAAAGAGCAAAGAAAGTACAAAGTCACAGCAAAAAATTATGGCTTTAATAAAATTAATGGGCTTGAAAACAGCATTATGAAAAAAGTGATTTACTTTTCAAAAATGTATACCCATTAATTTATACCATTAGTTCCTGGTACTTTTATCTTACATTCAGTTAAATATTTGTCTTTGATATAAAGTACCTATTATGTATTAGCCATCACCGTTGACTGGGGATATAGCTATGCAATGCACAACTTTAGGAAAGCTAATACAAACTGAATTAATTATTGTTGATGACTTAATTGTCACAATATGACATACAAAAATGTTAACGTATTCAGATTAATAAAGGAAAAACAACACCAGACCTAGGCAATAGTCAGTATGGTACACATGCAGTACAATATGCAAGTGTAATATTACCATATTTGTACCCACAATGCAGTGTTTTTCACAGGAATCAAGAGTAATAACTGACATCTGCTAAGTAAATCTGCTAAGTTTCTGCAAACATGCAACTTATTCACCAATACATACACCAATTAACAGCATTAGTAAAGAGAGAAAAAAATTGTTGGAAAAAATAGTGTAAATTGTGTGTGCAAAATGGTGAAACTTCATGCAAAATAAAGTTAATGGTCGTTTTTGTGGTGTTTTTCAAGTAAAATGCCTTGAAGTCAATGAGCAGTTTTTCACTGCATTTTTTCTCCACAATAAATTCACAAAACAACAAAACTTCATGAAACACGTTGAGTCAATTGATTTTTTTTGCAGAGTTTCTATAGCACATTTTTTCAGGTTGAAACTATGCTCCAGGTTTGCAAAAAATATCACAGTTGGTGAATCCATACCTGCCACTAAATTCATTCAGCACTAAATAGCATTTCTGACTTATTGTATAGAACATGAACAATGACTCATTCACTTTGTGCAAATCACTTGTTTTTATGGGCACCACCCATGGAGAATACCTAGGAATTTCCACCAATACCAAGTCAACAGCAATTCCAAGGTTTGCTTCTGTCCTTGCATGCAACAGAAATCATTCACCAAAACAGTTAAGCAGGCACATAAAGACTAGGAACATGTTGCTAAGGATAATGTATTGATAACTTGTTGGCACAATGGCTTGCACTGCTAACTTTACAGATCTGGGGTCCTAGGTTCAGTTCAAGCTGATGTAAAATTTCTGTAAGGCAATGTAGAATATGTCAGCTCTGCTTAAAAATAAATTAAAACATTGAAGCAAGTGCCCATTTGTAGATAACCCCTAATATCAGAATAATACATATTTTTAAACGTATACAATGTATGAACTCTGTACCCCAGTGAAAATGTAAACTTCATACTGGATATTTTACTTTGAATATAAATGCATTTGAGAAGCACTTGCATCCTCTAGTACTTTACCATCCTGTCTTATTTGGGCCTTCTATTCAAGTTAAGTTCTCCTTTCCCTCTTCCCTCTTTTGGTTTTAATAGTTCATATATCATTCATGAAGAATGGTATAACATTTGTAGTTGTATGTTGAACAGTGCTGTAATAAAAAACTAATAAAACAGAAATATTAAAAAGAGGAAATAAGTGAAATTTCTGTATAAGATACTAATACCCCTTTGCTTTTCAGATATCCCTGGGCTAAGAAAATAGCAGACAACAATTGATTTAAGTATCACCAATCTTGTCCCATTCCTATAAAAATTATGGATAGACTCCTATGACTATTAGGAAGAAAATAGATGGATGTAGGACATGAAATTCATTACATTAAGTAAGTAGTAAAAAAAGCTACATGATTTTCAAAATAAAATTCCTATAATTAGTGACTAAAGAAATGTGTAAAAACATGATTTTTGCCTTAAATTTCTCTCCAATAGGAGAAGTATGTTGCAAAGAAGATGTTGCTAAACAGAAAATGGTTTCTCTGTTTAAAGGATTTTGCTATCTGGCCCTGGAAGCTGTAGTGTTCTAGAAGACAATCCATGCCAGCGGTCCAGTTTGCATATTGGAGCTTACTTTTAACAGGAAGGCTGTCCTATGGAAAGGCATATAATTGAAGTGAGAGTGTTAGGAAGGTCTCTGAAGAGGGCACACAGCAGGAAGCTTACCTGTCTTTGTAAGAAACTCCCAGAGGACTGGGGGTGCTGCCTGCCACTTCAAGGAGCAGAGGGAGATGTGACCAGGTGACTGAGAGTCAGAAAGTGAGACAGGCTAGAGGCTGGTATCTCTGGAGGGAGACTCTAATGGACTGGGTTCCTGCGATTTTATTTTGTGAAGAGATAGCCTAAACAAACCTATGTTTTTGCCTGAAGACATGGTATCCCTGTCTTTATGCTCCTCATCCAATGCTTAACTGCCTACCATAGCTAATTTCCCCCAAAATTACTTGTACAGGCAGCCAGTTTGTAACAATACATATACATTATTTTAATTATTATTAATTTTTTTATTATTTTAGCATTTCAATATTGGGCTTTTCTAAGTAGAAACCGATGTAGCCACTCCTACATCTCACTTACATTTTTAGCAACCAATAGCCATTCTTAAAATTTTCATAACTGGTATTCTCATGTTTGCCCAGTGGGGTGGAAAGCAGCTGCTTAATGTAGTCTTTCCAAGTAATGCTGCAGAAAATAATTTACAACATTTGCAAGCAATTGCTTTTGACATATATCTCCACTGTATCTAAAATCAGGAGTGCCTGAAAAACCAATTTTAGGTACTCTCAAGGGTGAAAACTATTACCTTGATATACTATATAATGGAATTAAGGAATGTAGGAGTGATGAATTGTGGTTTAAAGAGACAATGCACACCACAATTTAATGCCACCTTCAGAGCGTTAACAAGTGATTCACTTTAAAATTTGTTCCACTATTTTTTAATATCACATTTTGTTTTATATGTGGAAATTGCTATTTTATAGCTATATATGCTATACAGATGAAATCTGTGGAATCATTGTAGGAGAAGAGATAATTGAGACTCTTAAGAATTTCATCTCAATGCGGAAGGTCAAAGTGGGGAGTTGAACGTGCAGAACATATTTGAAATTAGTAGACAGTGTAGAGATGAGAGATGTAAAATATATCTGTAAAGAGCAAAGGAATAACTACAGGTACATAGAAGGAAACTGCAATGTCATAAATAAGCAGCACAAATAATATTCTGGTAGATCTACTTGGTGTATCACATTGGTATTGTGACTGATTTTAGCAAGAATCTTGGTAAACCAGACAAATATGGTAGTAGTACAGAGTTGTACATATGTGTTCCAGTTATGAATGGTTTTAATCCCACTAAAATTCTACCCCCATTTTCCAGCATCAGCTTTGATAGGATTGTGCAGCATTTTAAAGAACAGGGAAGATTATTAAAGTTATAAGAGAAATTGTTTTTCTGTGGGGCTATATAGAGGTATGGTCTACCTTCTTCTAATGATGGCTCCTATATAGGTTATTCTACAACCAGATATTGTTTTTATAATTCATCCCCTTTAGAGGCTATTGAGTTTGATATTAAAGGAGACAGGATATGTGCATTATTAGGTCAACTATCTAAACTGTAAACATGCAGAAATGAAACCTCCACAGGGTAGTGGTACTTACAGCAACTTCTTTATTGATGTGTTTTGCTTTGAATAATATGAGTTGATTTTCAAAGTATTGCTGGCTCTTCAAAAGACAGAAATTGATGAGATAATCTGCAGGATCATATACTTGGTAGACAACATGGCTCTCAAGAAAAAACAAGCATGCACGTAAGTGCTGGCTTATAATATGACCAAAAGTACTCAGTGAAGGCCAACACATCAGCCATACATCATCAGAGTCATGGTGGCATCATTAGTGGCATTTTATTTTACACTATTATTTTGTTTCTATTTAGGTCAGATTTTTAGATTAGATATTTTTTAATTGTTTCTGACTGTGCCCCCATAATTCTTGTCTATATTCAAATGAGACAACTTCAAGAATAAAGAAGCAAAGCAATACAGCCAAGAAAATGAAAGACTGTGCAGGTGTCATTGCAGTTGCTGCTACAATCAATGTGGTCTACACAAAACACTTATTCCTTAACACTTTTTTTTTTGGAACAGTTTTTTTACAAAAACTCACCAACTTAACACATGCCCAATATTTTTTTAATGGACCGGATCCTTTTTGAAAAAAAAAAATTGGTATAATAAATGTCCAAGAAATGTAATAAATTTCCTTAGCCAAGAAAAATGAATATATGTTATCTGAACATTTGAATCAAATAATAGCCCCCACTCATTTATGAAAAGATTCTATTTAAAACATGGGACATTTACATCCTGAGGTACCGTTTGTTAATATAGTACATCATTTACTGTATTGAGATGCAGTAATAAGCTCTCAATACCAGGTGGAGTTTGATTATAATAACAATTAATAATTAATTTGAATAGACAAAATCAATTTACTTGCATAAACATTAGGCAAAACTGTTTGATTTTTACTGTCTGATTTTATGAAGTAATATAGGCAAAGAAATGGTGTAAATCTTAATTTATGAAAACATGTCCTTGGAGAAGAAACTAACTGGCTATGCTTCAGTGCATGGTAATTGATCCTCAAACTAGTCCATCACTTGGGGATACTGTATATGCTGAGGTTTCTCTTGCAAAGGTATAAATGCTATATAAGCTAAACTTATCCAAAAATAAGAATAGAAGATGCATGAACATCCATGGTCAACAGACAGGAGGCACCTACAGTAAGTTTAAAACATAGCTGTATTCATAACAAATATAAATATACCTGACTGTTAAAACCTTTATTATTTATATCACACAAATGTTTCAGAAATTATATTTCTGGGTCATTTTTGAGTATACATTTAATCTGATAAACTATAAACTGCAAAAATTGAGGCGTAAAAACAGAAGCATAAAGGCATAAAACCTAGTTACTCCAATAAATGAGGACCAAAGCATACTCTGTTAGCACTAGATGGTGTCTCATGAAAAGTATTAGCAAGGTGTTTTTTTTCCCTGTGATAATTTAAGGTAGGGGGGTTGATCTATTCTGGCTAAAAAAAGTACAGGAAAAATTTCAATACCCATAATATTTACTTTTTCTTTTACAAAATTGTCATTTACATCTTTATTTTATCGCTGTCTGTCAAATTCCTTCATGTAGGTATCTAAAATGGCACTGGTTTACATACAGACAACTCCTAATATAGCTTTTGTTTTTTTCCATGGGGACTGTATGTGAAATATAATTTTTTTTTAAATGTTTATAATCAATACATTGAAAATACACAAAATAAGTTAATAATAAGCAGGTCCATAGGTAAATAACATATGGTCTGTTTCCTAGTTTGACAAACCTGAAACCATGACGGTTCCAGTTAATTGTGGTTTTTCAAAATCAGATATATACTGTAAGTGTACTACAAGGGATTGTTAAGCATACATACACATTACACACAAAACTATGACATATACAGTATAAATGGCTTTGAGATGTTTTGTTTTCTTGGAAGGATGTGAGAAGTGTAAGAGGAAAAACATAGTATCACCAGTTTATCATGCTTGTATCATTATTGTATCATTTACTGTTTTTACATTATTAAGGTGAAATATAGCATTCAATAAGCAATCATATCTAAATATTCTTATTACAATATAGTGAAATCACTTTATAATTTACAGAAGTTTGAAAGTTTGAAAATAGTTGAAAGCCTGATTATTTCAAGCTTCAGCTTTATTTTATAAGGGTAATTTGATCAACTAATGAATGATTAGCACTTAATAATACAAAAGCAGAATCCGCAAGAAGAATCCTAATTTGAAAAAGGAGGTCTATTGTATGTATGCTAAAAAAGTAGGTAATAAAAAATAAAAAAAATACATTTAAAAATATCGTCATTTCATGTAATAGGCTGAAAACAACACCATTTTAAATAATACAGTTGAAAGTGCTACAAAGCCATTATGCATCTTAAAAGGTGGGGGTACCTAATTTTGTGATGGGTGCTAAGCAATTTGACACATATATCATAAAGACCTCATGATAAATCTAAGGGAAAGCAGTCTGCATGCAGAGTGTAATACAGATGCAATAAAAAATCATTCTGGTGCATAGCTGCCAATAGATAGCTGCAGAGCTTTTTAATGCCTCTGTGTGGCTGATCAGTGTAAACAGAAAACTGAAAATATATATATTTCATGTTGTGTCAGCTGACCAGCGGCAATGCATAAGAAATTATAACAGACACTTGGTCCCAGCTGAGCAACTACATTAATTGCTCAGATCTCACGTTTATCTCTACTGCAGCTTTCTCATTCAGTAGCTTGCTCTCTTTGCCTCATTTCATTTTTTTTTCCTCACTAGCTCACTCGATCTCTCTCTGTTTCTCTGCACCCTCCCTGGGGATTTTAAAAATGCAGTATTTGAATTTTGGTGAGTGGTAAAGCCTCTGCCCTAGGACCCATTTGACAAATGAGAAGGCGTGCAGCATCAGCACCAGCCGACTGAGCTTCAGTGAGTCAATCTGTGTGCTAGTCAGCAAGCTCCTGTTGGGAGACGCTGAGCTCCAGCGCTTCACTGTCATTGAGGAAGTTATACTGACTCTTCATTAGGCTGCAGGCTTTGGTTAAATCCTTCTTTTCCCCCTCTTGCATTCAGTTTAAGCGGTTTCAGTTTTAATTTGCCTAGTTGCCTTAGCTGACAAATGAACAGAGATTTTCAGCACTAGGAGAGCAAAGGAAAAGGATTGTTTAAACTTAAGAAAAGCAGCATTCAAAAAAAGAAAGAGAAAAGAGGGAACAAAAAGAAAAAAACCTGCTGACAAGACAGGACAAACGTGCTTGCATGCTAGCCACTTCACTTGTTCTACGCCGACTCCAGAGCAACACCATGCAGCATCCTCTGACGGGTGCAACTTGCGTGGCACTGCCAAATGTGGGCATGTGTCCACAGCTCTCTTGTGCCTTGACTTTTATGTACTTGCAGCAGGTAAGTTTTACCTTGCATGGCTCTTACTGCATTGCTACATTCCTTTAAACTTCTAAACACAATAGACTGCATGCTTTTTAGCAACTGTGACAGCACTTCTGCTTTTGCTATTCCAAAAATGACATGTTTTTCCCCCAGTCACTAGATGTGTATCTGTAGTGAATGGGGGTGGGAGATGAAAGCAAGCAGAGATATGTTCATAATAGATGTCTTGATGTCTTAGGTTATGAGGCTAAGATAGCTTCTAAATATACCTGCATTTATGCTGCTATCTAAAATTTTAGTTTCTGTTACATGTTGTAACGTGAAGAAAACAATGTGTTACGGTTTAAACAATTATTGGTAGTATCTGACTAATTAAGTTAAGCAATATTTTGCCAGCAGTGTATATCCTGCAGTTATATTTTTGGGCACTATGCTGCAGTCACAATGAAATATTTGCTTAGTGCAGCATTTTTGTGGGGGGTTTTCTCTCTCTCTTTTTTTAATGAAAAGCCAATAATACTCTTTAATGGCACATAAATGTATCCTATTGTGAATTCAAAAGCTGTCTATTTCACATTTTAACCCAATAAAAAGTCAATAGTTTCACTTTAACATTGTGCTGGATTTAGGTTCATTTAGCCTAGCTCAGTTCAAAACAGCATATTATATGTCTCATTTTCAGTGCAGCTGTCTGAAAGAATTAACTGTAAAAAGTATGCCTTTCTTCTCCATGCCCTTTTGTACCATTGTAAAAAAAAGGACATAGAGTTAATCATGGAGAGGGTGTCTATTTTCTAATCTCTCTGAATCTTGGCCAGGCTCATGTCTTTCACCTGGGACTTAAATCTTTACAATGGTAATCTTTGTCTACTGAAAACTGCACATTACAATTAATGATAAAGTATTTCCATAATGTGCTCCATTGAACAGCTCATACTAATGGGCTCTGTAGACCTTTGTTATGTTGTTTATATACACACACAATTAAATATGTAGTCATATATTTATAATGTCAGCAGGTTTTTATGCGCTTTTGGAGTGCATATGTTTGTGCAGGTACAAGTGTGTATGTATGTGTAACTGTGTGTAGTAATAATGTAGTATAGCATATATTACAGTTACAGGCATATGCATATTGTGTTACTGCCCAGTATAAGTGTAACACAAATACACACAGGTTCACTATGTTCAATTTTTTGTTCATCTGTGTCCCCTTAAATATACATTGTACCTGTTTGTGTTGATATAATAAAATAGTTACATACATAAAAACATTCTGTATACATAGCATAATGATATAGGAGTTTTATACTAACTATGTCTAAGGAAGTAATTTACTTACACATCTGTATAAAGGAGAATTTCCCTTTATCTCTGTTTGTACACATTTATATTTACCATACATTATTAACATTTATTGTTCTAATCTGTACTTATTATATATACAAGCATTTCTGCTTTCGCATATTAACATTGTCACTTTTGCTTGCGTTTTAACAAAGGTTACAGAAGTACACTTCTTAATGTATATACAATTCAGATGCACTAATTGGTATATAAAATTGCAGTACTAATTGTTTTCCTTACGTCTGGGGTGAAGAAAATGAAGATTACAATGTTGTTTTTTTATATTTTATATAGCACTGCAGCGCTTATACTGCACTGAATATTAAAGATTGGTTTAATAGTTTCCTGGTGTCTTGGCATACAGTAGCTTGGACTTTCTGCACATAAAAAAAAATAGTAGCGTGGAAGGGACAACAACCTTTCTGCCTTGAACTCTACAGATTAATATGCTCTAATATATTCATGTTAAAGGATGTATGTGTGTAAAGATTATAAGAATGGTTTCAGGTAAAGAGGAGGGTGTTCATGTGTTTGCATTCTGAATCCAAATTTGCATTTGATAAATGCTGAATACATCAGCTTTTATAGACTGCTGTTTTAATTACCTCCTTCCTAATAGCTGCCTGTCCTTTACTTTCAGAATAAATCTTTCACTGGTTTAATCCACTCCAGAACTCATCCTGAAATGTTTTCATTAGGTGGCAGTTCAGATGTGTGCTTTTTCTGCATAATCTAGCCATTCATCTCCTTTTGCTTAGTCATAACTTTGTTATTGTTTGTTTCTTGAGAGTGTATTTTCAGGTGAGAGTTCACTATGAATGCTTACAGAGGCAGAGAAATACTATATTAAAGAACAATTACAGTTATGCGAATGATTCTGTTCTATCTGCAGCAATAACTAGTTTAATACTGGTCTGCGGTTAAGACTTACACCAAGGTTAATGGCTAAAGTCTAAAATACAGTTGAATGGATTCATTTAAATATAGTCATATTAGGAGTGGGGTGAGTTTTTAGTTATGGCTTATTGCATCATTTAGAATTCATATGTTACAACATGAATCAGATCTACTTTTGTACTGATTAAAAAATAATATATCTGAAAAAAAGTTGAAAGTTGACCTATGACACAATTATAAATCTTGTATTTCTGACACTAAATTAATTAACTATGTTGTTTGCAATGGGTTTTCATTTTAGACTTCATTTTCACTCACTTTTAAGAAATATTTTTATTTACATTTATATGCAACACAACCCTGGTGCCATTAGATTTACTTATTCACCCAATTTGTGTGTTTTTGTGTGTGCACACATGATGAATACATGTTTCTATACTGAAGCATCTATAAGTCAGACTGTGTCCTCTTCACTAACCCTTCATGATTTTCCTTCTTCATTACATTGTTATATAAATAAATGATAAATGTTCAGACTTCTTATTGCATTGTTGCCCAATATTTCTGAATACCTTGAGTATGTAGAGAAATACAAGATTTTGCAAATGCCTTCCTTTCTGACTAAGACCACGAATTTGACTAAGACCATGAAAGCACTTGTGTATATCACTGTATTTATTTTACTGTTGAGCATAAAAGAGAAAAAGTGTGCTTTCATTGTTACATGCCTTTTCTAGTACAAAATATTCAGCCAATGTCTTTACAAAGCAAATACAGGCTCTGAAATAACTTGTTTGAAACAGTGGAATACACTTTTAAGGTGTTAGCATTGCATTGGCATCATAGCATAAACAAATACCAGTGAAGAAAGTCCAACCTTTTCTTAAAAAACTAAACTAAAACCAATAAAAAATTGTTCTCTCATTTTTCTGATACATATTTTGTTTACTAGAATGCCGCTTCCATAACACCTGCATAAGAATACTTTGCTTTCTTTAGAACTTTGCCACTTCAGAACTTCAGTAATAATCACTTTAACCCCATGACACATCTTTGAAAAAAGAAAGAAATGGGCATTATCAGTAAGTAGAGTTAACAGACAACGAATGGTGCAACATCTAATTAATGATTAATGATGTTTCTTTGCACTGCTGTTGCCCTACTGAGGTTAAAACAATCACCAAAAAAGAAAAAAGTCATAGATCTATGCAGCATTTCCCTGTTTTTCTTTGTATTGCTTTTGTTTTCCTTGCTAGAATTATCTACTACTATACACCTTCCCCCAATTTAAGTACTGAGATTCCAAACAAAATAAAAACGTTACCTGTAAATAATTTGTGCTCTCTTTAGAATACATATCATCTTGCACTTGTTTTGTTCACATTTAAACATCCACAGCCTATATCACAGTGTGTTATTTTGTTCCTGTGTAAATTATTTGAACTTATTTATGTTTACTAAAAAACCTAGAGAGAATTGGAGCAATAATGTTGGTGCAGTATGAGGCATAATGATTAGATAATGTATTAACTACACGACTTCACTGAAGTTCACTATAAAACAGGTTTTGTGATATTAAGTTAATAAGGAGTTGTTTTTTTATGTTTAATAGGCATAAATATTTAAAACTATAGCAGACATTTGAATTGCTTATATACAGAATAATTTAGTGACAAATACTTAAATGTATCATTGAAACTAAATGATGAATTGCATAATATGAATTGAATTATATAAAAAAATAAGTGAAACAAATGAGGCTTATTTCACTCAGGCACAGTATAAAAAATCTTGAAAGTTGTCAGACTTTAACTATTTTGATATATTTGTCTTTTTTGATCAAATTAGAAATTCAGATAGATATTGCCTACAGTGTAGCATTAACAGTGGCTGAAGCTGGTAAGTCTTAACATACACAATAGAGTATTGGCATTTATAAAATGCTGTAGTTGCAAATCTTGGTATCAGCTGCTTGGGTCACTTGCCTAAGGGAAGCAATGAAGTAGCAATGTTGGTATTGCATTGCACCAGATACGTTTTCAGCATCTTTTATGGATGAAGAAATGTTTAAAGGCCAATTTCTCAAAAAGAGCATTTTATTTAACACTAGCCACAGTATTTGGAATTACCGATATTAAGTAAATAATAATAGATTTTTCCAAATTATATTGTACAAAGTCAGTAACAGGGTCTCGCTAAATTTGTCTAGCAATAAGAGGAACTGTACTATCAACCACTCTGTGATAGTAATATTTAAGAAGGAATGTTAAGCGTTAAAGGCAAAATGTTCATACATGCTCTAATTTAAAAAAGAATGCACATTAACAATGTTTCTCAAAGTGGTATTTTTAGAAAGATACAAGCTTATGCTGGAAATGATAGAAGTCACCACATGATCTTGCCTGCAGGTGCTAGTAAGCAGTTTCTGTACAAAAAAATAATGTAACATTAACACAACATATGCAAGTAATACAAGGAACATGCAAAATATGTGGGTCATATAAACCCAGGAGGTGGCAATTTAACACAGTCTCATGCAGCCATGTGAATTCTGTCATACGGAAATTCTGAACATATAGGATCTAGAACAGCAATCTGCATCACTGATCTCAATTAAACCTTATTTTTTTTTAGAATTTAGCAAAGGAATTAAATTTGCACAATGTGCCTAGACACATATACTTTTTGTAGCCTGATTGTACTTTGCCAGTGTATATGTTTATTGCTACAATACATGAGAAATGGCAGTCTCTGTCAGAGTAAAAAAAAGAAACCTTACAGTACTACCGATCTCACATTCACCATCTGTTTTCTGACTTGTTGGCTCTTGAATAATGCTGAAGGGGGGTAGACTATGGTACCTCACATTTGCACACAAATTCAGTGTAAGATGCCTGGAACTGATTGATTTTCACAGAACCCTGATTTTGTTTCTATTACTTAAACATATTATTTTGAAATGCCTTTTCTCCAAAGGGGGCAGTATTGGACTTTGTGTAAACAAATAGTCTCTCGGCAAGTAAAGTTGTACCACATGCTATACTGAATAGGCAAACCTTTGCATATATCTTTTGCATATTTGCAACTTTAATGTTAATAAAATAATAGAGCAAAATAAATGTGCCAAGTGCACTGGTCTTTAGTAATGTATGGGATCACTTATCCAGAAACCAATTATCCAGAAAGCTCAGAAAGGCAATCTCCCATAGACTCTATTTTATCTAAATAATCCAAATTTTTGAAAACAATTTCCTTTTTCTCTGAAATAATAAAACACTAAATTATACAATAATAATTCTTATTGGAAACAAAACTACTGGGTTTATTTAATGTTTACATGATTTTCTGATAGACATAAGGTATGGAGATCCAAATTACAGAAAGACACCTTATCAGGAAATCACCAGGTCCCAAGCATTCTGGAAACAGCTTCCTTACCTTTATTCAGTGTCTCTGAACCAACTAAGCCTCTTACCACACCAACACCCAACAAAATGAGTTAGGGAAACACATCTCCTCTGACACCTAAGCGGAAGCTGGTAATCTTAGAAAGAACAAGTATTTTAGTAACTGGTGATTGTTCAAGTGTCAGTATCTTTTAATTTTTTCTTTCTGCATGTAAAACCTGTAATACAGTATATGGAAATTAAGAAAGCAGGCTGATGGCAACAGATATCCTATAAATACCAATGCACAGTGTTATATCTAATTCTAGCAGATTAAAGTGCAGACAATGCAATAATGCATAATTACTTTTTTAAATTACAATGTAAATAGCTTGCATGGAAAATTGGATGCTAATTAAATCTGATCCCTGACAAATACATACAAATATTTTCTTTTCATATATAGATATATTTACACTTTATATTTATGTGCATAGTAAGATTTGTGATTTCCATCAGATGCCTGATGAATAGCATTTGTACTATAATTCTCTTGTTTGAAGCCATGCAAAAGTCATGCAGGCTTTTAAGGTGAAGAAGAAAGAAAAGTGATAATGGCTTTTTCACTGCAGAGTATATCACTTTGCATTAAGAGCCATAATGACATTAGCGAGAACTGAAGCTGAGCCTTTCATATGAAAAGATCCCTAAAGGTCTTGCAGTCTTTTCAAGGCGTTGGTGAAATTGATTTATCAGTTTGAAATTGAAGTATTTAATGCATTGGACTCTCCTGAGGAAATCATGCCATTCCATTGCTAACATCTCTCATTTACTTTCTGACTAGACCAACACATAGTCATTTGCCTTTTTTGCATTGCATTCCTTTACCAAGCACTGCAGCAAAAGTAATTATACAAAAAGGAGAGTCGTTGTGTGTAGAGACTATGGAGTTAAGCGGGTGGGAGAAATTTAATAGGACTCCAGCTGTGGAAATTCATTGTATCTAAGTGTTTTGATCATCCATGTTTGTGTTAAACACCTGCAGACTGAAAATTAGATCTAAACTGGTTGTTAAGGGCTAGGCAACACTTTTCTTGTTAATTTCTAAATGGTGTATTAGTAATTGAATTTGTTTTCATTGCCTTAAATTGAAAGCCTCCTGTATTTCTGTACAATATGAGTAAATTGCTTGGCACAGCAAAATGTTATAAAATGCATATCTTGCAGAACATTAAAGATCACATGTAAATGGGATTTAAAAAATGTATACATGGTCTTTCTTACAGTTGTATTTATTTGTACCATGCACCTGGGTAGTAACATAAGACACTGTGCAAAGAGGAGCATATGAAATGTATGTTCATATATACAATAATATATAACTATAATAATTAGCTTCAAACTTACAATTAAATGAATGTATTTTCAATTAAAGTGTCCTGCACCCAAAAAAACAATATTTTACAGTAAGAAAAATGTAATCTAAGCTCCATACTCCAGTATTCAATAATTAAATATTTTCAACAGTTTTAGGGGTTATTTACTAAACTTGAATTTTTTTGGCAAAAACTAAAATTGTTTGAGATTTAGGGAGTTATTCAAATCTGAATGTTAAAGTCTGAAAAAAATATTTTTTTCACTACAAAACTCAAAACAATTGTTTTCAAGATGCTTCAAAAAGCGAAATCTGAAAAAACACAATCTCAGACATGTTGAAGTCCTGTATAAGTCAGTGGGAGAGGCACCTATCAGCCCGAGACTTTTGAGCAATTCAGGTTTTATGCACAATTTATAAATTTGTTTTATTAATAAATAAGCTTAAATCGGGCATGGGATTTTGGCCATGTTTTTTTTTTTAATAACATGAGATATACAGTATGTAGATTTTAGTAAATAACCCCTAATTATACCCTGATGCCTCAAAAATCCAGAATCTGGAAATCAGCCTAGGTCCTATATAAGTCACTGGGAGAGGCACCTATCTCAATTTGAAGTTATTGTGGTCTGCACTGGGTTTACCCCCAAAATACCACCTTTTGGGAGTTTTCAGCAAAAACTTGAAAAAATAAAACAAGTTTATTCACAATCCCATTAAAGGACACTGTCATGGGAAAAAAATTTTTTTTCAGAATGCATCAGTTAATAGTGCTGCTCCAGCAGAATTCTGCATTGAAACCAATGTCTCAAAAGAGCAAACAGATTTTTATATATTTCATTTTGAAACCTGACATGGGGCTAGACATTTTGTCAATTTCCCAGCTGCCCCAAGTCATGTGACTTGTGCTCTGATAAACTTAAATCACTCTTTAATGCTGTACTGCAAGTTGGAGTGATAACACACAAGATAACAACTGTAGATCTAAGAAAAACACTCAATACTAAAAACCCATGTCCCACTGCACTCAGTAACATTGAGGGTAAGGCGCAGGCGATTATTCATTAAAGACGCTGGAAGGCAGGGGGAAGCGGTTCTGGGAGATTTGTTGCCTGGCAATTAGTCACCAGAGAGCAAGAAGGAAAAGCAACAGCTTGCCAGAAAGCAGTTCCCTCCTAAAGTCACATGATCAGGGCAGCTGGAAAATTGACAAAATGTCTAGACCCATGTCAGATTTCAAAACTGAATATAAAGATATCTGTTTGTTATTTTGAGAAATGGATTTAGTACAGAAGTCTACTGGATCAGCATTATTAACTGGTGTATTTAAAAAAAAAAACAAAACATGTTTTCCCGTGACAGTATTCTTTAAATGAATTTTTTTAATTTATAAATAAGCTAAAATCATTTCAATGGAGTTTGGGACAGCTTTTTTAATGTTTTTTTAATGATAATGATTTTAAAATATAATAATATAGAGTTTGAAAAAATTTAATTGTTACTAAAAGCAATGCTGTATCTGTGTGAGTTTTTGACTGCTTTCATTCTCTAAAGTACTGTCTCTCACTCCTTAAAAAAGTGATGATTAAAAGACATAGAGAAGACCTGACTCTTGTTACACTGACTGATAAAACAAATACTGGTTTTAGTTGCAATAAAATTTACAAATAACCGAAATGATTTAATGTGTATTGGAAAGTTGCTTAGAATAACTGGCTTTCTATATCCAAATGTGGGTGTCTGAAGTTATTTACCCTGTATTCAGTCCCCTAGAGTTTTGAACACTTGAGTGTGGTCCTAAGTAAAATTTGGCAACTGATTTCATATACTGGGTTAAAGTAATGGTAACACTACAAAATGAAAGTGTTTTAAAGGAATGACAATATCATGTACTGTTGCCCAGCATTAGTAAAACTGGTGTGTTTGCTTCAGACAGATTATTATAGTTTATATAAACATGTTGCTGATAGACACGAGGCAGCCATTCAGGCATAGGATACATAATAGACAAGTTCTAAAGACTCCCATTGTATAATACAGAGCTTATATGTTATCTGCTGTGTATCCTTTGCCTTTTCTCCTTTTCCAGATTTGAATGGCTGCCCCCATGGCTACACAGCAGCTTATTTATATAAGCTGTTGTAGAATTTTAGAAGCAAACACACTGGTTTTACCAGTTCAGCACAACAACACATTATATTTTCATTACTTTAAAAGACTTTCATTTTCTGATGTTACTGTTCCTTTAAAATAATTTTCTGGCAGTTCCATCATTGGGCAGTAGTGGCTACTGTTCTATTGTATAAAATGGGAAGCCACGTGTGCTCTGTCTCTCTTCTTTGGGTTCCACCTTCCTAGAAGATAAGTGTGCAGGATAGGGTCTGAGCAGATGTAGGCCCAGAACATTGTTAGTCAGGATAGTTCTGTGATAACTTAGTCCAAGATTGATAGATAAGATCATGTTAGCTAGCGAGCAGCCTGAGGCCCTGCAGAGGAGATTATATTGATTAGTAGTCCTGGGTGTACCACCCACAGAGTTGGAATGAAAATGTACATAATTAGGGGCTACTGTAGCTCACCTAGGATACACTTGAGCCCAAATAATGAGAACTAGACACTTCTCATTTGACTAAACCCACTGTTTTATTATTGAACCCTGACAGGCAAAGCATTGACCATGATCTTTGTAAGTGAGTAACTGCAGAATATTGACACTTTATAATGATGTAGGCCACCTGTCATTTTCATATTTAGAAATTAAGCTATAGTTTTCTCTTTTCATTGCCCAGTGGATCGTTCTTTAGCATGCTAGTCATTAAAATGGTGACATAGCAATAGCAATAAATCTGGAAAAACAGCTTTATTGTCTTTTACTACAGATGAAGCCACTTTGGATTGTGTGTTTAACACAGAATAACTTAACTCAGATATCCCATGTTCCCACTTAATACAGAATATTGTGTAATTGCATCCCATCCAATTAGAGTTCACCATTGAAAACAATGGTGCTTTGGTATGCTAATGAAAAGGTTAAATGCATTAAATGAGTTAAGATGACTTTAGATAACACAGTTTCTTCAATTAACCCTGAGTCACGACGCATTTAACACACAAATCCAAGTGGCTGCATCTGTATCGCCTACATACTGTAATGAAGTAAGTGAAATTAGATAAAAACTAAGTTCAACCTTTTGTTTAGGGGAAGCCTGCTCAACTTTTAGCTGGCACTAGAACACACTTACATGTTTTGTTACCTCACAACATAACTATTTATATTGATGGTTCTGTCTAACATTAGATATTCCAAACTTTTTAATATTCTGCCTCACTTGAGGCTTTAGGAAACTGTCCATATAGACTTCATGGACACATTATCCATGGTAGCAATCTCAATTAGGGCCTGTAAATATGCACTTCACCTACTGGGCCTAAAACCAGCCTTTATCAGTCACAGAAAACTCCTATATGGTCGTTACATAGTTAAATTGGGTTGAAAAAAGACAAAGTTCATCAAGTTCAACCCCTCCAAATGAAAACCCAGCATCCATACACACACCCCTCCATTCTTTCCTATAAATATATATCTATACTAAATGTGTTCAGTGATCCTCTTAATAGGTAAAAGGTCCCCTGCTATTTGTCTATAATGTCCTCTAATGTATTTGTAAAGTGTAATCATGTCCCCTAGCAAGTGCCTTTTTTCCAGAGAAAACAACCCCAACCTGGACAGTCTACCCTCATAATTTAAGTCTTCCATACCTCTAACCAGCTTAGTTGCATGTCTGTACTCTCTCCATCTCATTTATATCCTTCTTAAGGATTGGAGTCCAAATCTGCACTGCATACTCCAGATGAGGCCTTACTAGGTATCTATAGAGAAGCATAATTACGTTTGCATCCCTTGAGTTTATGCAAAACAGAACTTTCTTTGCTTTAGTAGCTACAGAATGACACTGCACTGAATTAAACAATTTGTTATCTATAAAAACCCCAAGATCCTTCTCATTTAAGGAAACTCCCAACAGCATTTAGGGGCAAATTCACGAAATCGCAAAGCGTCTAACATTAGCGCCAGTGTGACGTAATTTCGCAACTTCGGTGTCCGAAGTGTCCAAAATTCACTAGCGAAGTAGAAAGACTAGTGCAACTTTGCACCCTTAGAGCAGGTGAAGTTGCACATTGACGAAGGGACGTAACTATGCTAATTCACTAAGATGCCCATTTTACTGAACGTTACCTCTTGCGCTAGACTTTACTTCTCCAGGTCTTCGATACAGTAGATAAGAGTTTGATAAAAAAACCTTTTTCCCAAAAAAACGCTGGTGTCTTTTACTTTTTTTGTGTGATGGTCTGAAAGATAGCGTAAATTTTTTGGGGGGTTACCCTCCTTCCCTCCTACATTTCCTAACATATGGCAACTCAACTATACAGTGGGCACATAGAACAACTTTATTTTATTTATTAAAGTTTTCCTCGGCTTGTGTAGTGTAATGTAGTGGCTGTAACATATACTTATATTATACTTTTAACTTTGCAGCATATGCAAATTAGGCTTTGCTAGCGTAAATGCTCTTTGCCTGACAAGTAACGGTAGCGCAACTTTGCTACTTTTTGCCTTCCTGAACGCAAATTCGCATTTTAGTGAATTAGCGGTGGACTGGTGAAAATTTGCTTGCCGAAGTGTGGCGAATTGCGGAAAAGGCATTGCTAGCTTTACTTAATTTGCCCTCTAGTGTATAACTTGCATTTGTTATTTTTGCCAAAGTGCATAACCTTGCATTTATCAGTAGTCCGTTTCTACCCCAATTTTAGGGACTTCTCAACATAATAATATTGCCCTACAGAATTATAATATATGAAGAACAAATACAAGTGATAGTGGGGGTGCATTCCCCTCTTAAAAAGAATATGAATAGCACAACAAATTACAAATTATTGTGAATCAACTTTGAACATACTGGTGTTTTAGTTTTCTAATAAAAGTTATGTCTTAACTACCAACGCTCAAAAGGCCTGCTGTAATAGGAATTGGGGTGCCTATACAAACCATAAATTCACCCAAGCTACTACAATATCAATATTTTCAAACCAGGCATGCCTCAGCGCATAAACATTTTGGTACTGAATTAATGCCCATCCTTAACATCCAGTCTTTACACACCATTAATCAATTAAGTAACTAATTAAATAATACAAATTTAAGTTTAAATTCTATTTAAATTCTAATTTCTAAGAAACATATAGCAAATGAACAGACAGAAGAACCATTAGACCCATTAGACATAGGGTATAAATTACACCTAGATTGATATACTTGATGGGTTTAGTGATAATGACCATTATCGCATATGAGATTTAACTAGTGATGGGCAAATTTATTCGGCAGGGGCGAATTCGCGGCGAATTCCCGCGATTCGCGAAACAGCAGAAAAAATTAGCCGCCAAAAATTAGCCGCCAAAAACAAGTCGCCCGTCGTTTGTGAAAACGACGCGCGTCGAAAACGATGCGACGCGTTTGACGTGACGCGCGTCAAAAGCGACTCGTTTCGCGAATTGGTGAAAAATTTCGGTGAAGCGAAACGCGGCCGTTTCGCCCATCACTAGATTTAACTTACTGAATATGTAGTGGTGGTTTTACAGTATGCAAGGAAAATTGTACTTTTATTGCACCCAAAAGGTCATGCAAACAATACAAACACTATGCTGCCCTTATATAGGAACATGTGTTTTTTAGTTGCATTGCAGAAGTTGTGGGTCCCATGGATTTTACAAGAGGGAATAGTCCTCAACCTGAACTAGCCTTAACAAAAACAATGCGAAACAGGGATGGAAAATTGCATTATGAGTAAACATAAACAAATGTGCCATTAGTTTTTGCATTGTTTTAGTTAACGTGCCCTAGTATGTACCAAATAAAATGTCTTTTTTTCAGATCATTTGATGTTTTGCTGCTGAAAAATGTAACCGGTGGTGGAGATAAATTGGAACATGACATTTGTGGATATTGCCAACTGTTCAAATTGAGCAGTAGAAAGCAGTAGAAAAAAAATTAAAAGCACTGAGTATACAATAAAGATTTTAGAGGCATAAGAGGTAATCCTGGACATTTTACTAATCCCACCCAAATGCCTTATTGGGTCACTGGTCAGTTTTTTATTGGACAAATCTCTTAGTAAAAGAGTTCACACAAACACCACATATTATACTGATCAGTTGGAACATGATTGAATCACGTGGATTAACTGTAGGTAAATGCAATGCAAATGTAATTACAGTAAATGTTCTCCCAAACTATATGTTAACATTTGTTTGTGGAAATAACATTAATGGAAGGCAAAAGGATGGCTAGATTCACAAACCATATCATATTTTACATCTATTGTTGATAGTTTTAGTTTTTTTACCTGAAAATTACACTACAGAGGAGCAGGCAAAAGCTATATAATCTTAAACAGATGCCCATAACAAGCAAAGAACCAATTTTTTTAATACAGTGTGGCACTTTTATATCTTAGCTGTAACATAGCTGCATAACTCAATTAATGCACCATGGCAGGAGAAGGAAAAAATGGTCTCTCTCTTGTCAGCTGCAAAGTTATTTACTTTCAAAGGCTGACAGAATAGCACTGCAGGGGTTTCATTTATTTCCATTCAGAATGTCATTATTCGGTAATACAAAGTGAGTTGTGACTACAGTTTGAGCTTATTTTTTGTTATTTATTATTATTTTCTTATACCTCAAGTTAAAACTCTAATTTCTTTTAAATTATAACTAATTCACTAAATAAAAAATACCTTATATAAAAATGATTGAAATGATGGAAATATGCACTTGGATATGTCAGGAACATTCACTGTTCAATACATGTAGAAGAAATAACAGAATGCAAAAAAAAAAAAACAAGATTGAAAGGAAAAGCAAGAAAGCAAGAAAACACTTGCTGCAGAAGAGGGCTAGGGGCAATTTATTGCAACACTGATCGTTAGATGTCAAAGATGATGCAGATGAGGCAAGTACCATACAAGAGTTGACACTAAATGTTGGAAATACAAACAATGCAAGGAATTAATGTAGAACCGTGTTTATTTTACATTCATTCATTTCCTGTATTACCGCCAGGATTTCCCCTACTGAAGGTGTATTATTATATAAAACACAACTGGCTTTTCTTAACTCATTTATGTTAGTAATTCAAGTGATAAAATACAAATAGTAAGTAAATCATTGAAGCTCATATAAATGCATGTGCAACTACTAATTTTAAAATTGGTTGACTGTACATCGACATTAAGAAAGGTATTTTTTCTTATACATGCAGCTTTGCAACTTATGGCAAGTGTCAGTGCCCATTCAGTCTTCCCTGACAAATGATGCACAAGCCTACATATATATACATGCTAGCCCTGGAATTATAGTAAGCCAAGATCTGGTCATAGATCCTGGATTCCATTAGTGGGTTGTATCAGGTACCTCAACTGACTTTAGCCAAGTAAATCAACAACTAATTCTGTTATTAATACTGCATGTCAGAAGTAATGCCATTGCAGAACAACTGCAGCAGGAAAAACATGTGCTACAACCTTCATGTGGTTTATTAAACAAATGTTGATTTACATCTTTATTAGTATATCATGCTTGAATTGTGGTGTGTGCAATTTAGCATGTGCTTGCAATGACACTAGATTTACACCAGATCCAAAAGCCGATTGATCAATAAAAGGTGAAATGTTGCACCCCAAAGTGATCTAGCACTTACAGCCTATGTATTCATAAATTAGGCCCACAGTCACACCTTTTTACCAGTGAAGTACATTGTGAACATTTGTGTGCACTTTTTGCATCAGAAGCACCAGTAAAGCTGGCCATCAGTGATCAGTGAATCTGTTCCATTTCACTTTGATGAAAAATGTATTCAACAGCAAACAAATCCAAGAAACTCATTGAAGTAAAAAGGCATAAAAATGCACAACAATTTTGGCATGAACGATAATTTTTATACATGTGACTATTTTTGCATCAGAAGCACCAGTAAAGCTGGCCATCAGTGATGGGTGAATCTGTTCCATTTCACTTTGCAGAAAAATTAGTTTTGCCAAAAAAAAATTCGTGAAACAAAGCTACGAAACGCATTGAAGCCAAAGGGCATCAAAACGCACAACAATTTTTATACACATGACAATTTTTCCCAAATACCTTCCCAAATACCTTAAAGTAAATGGGCGTCCGCATGATGTTGACGCATGACAATTTCTATGCATGCAAAATTTTATTTTGTTTGCTGACTAATTTTCTGCATAGAGAACTCCCTTAATCATAGGCTTTTCTATTTTTGCAAAAATAACAAATCAAATGATGTTTTAACTATTAATTGAAAGGCAGCAATTGAACAAAAGTTATGTCTGACAAATAGTAGTGACCCACTGATATCGTTAGATAGGTATTACATCCAGAGATCTTATTGGTAGCTGATATCAATCTTTTAACATGTCTGATTGACTGAATAACCATTTGCCATGGTACAAAAAATCTAGGGATGATCCAGACATGGTCCAAAAATCATACAAACCTTTGTTTCATAGCAAGTATCTTTGAGTCTATGTGCATTGTATGGTATCTCTCTTTATGTAGCAAACATGAACCAAAGTTGGTGGTCATTGGTCATATTAATTTTAGTCATAGATATCTTCCAATGTGAACTATTAAAGTACATTTCAGATTGTAAGTCTAGTAATGAACTGATGCAAATATGGGACAATTGCCTTAAGTACACTGATCTTGGTGCACAGTGTTATTTAACAAATAAACAATAGTGAGAGAACCCATTAGCAAAGCTTAACACACAATTATCTGGCATTATAGATTCATATCTGCAAAATATTTTTTAAATACAAGAAATTATTTTCTTGTATGGATTTTGAGTAAAATGAAACTGAAATAGTATACTTCTGTTAACATGACTTTGAAGATCTTCATTCAACCAGTTCATGGTATTTCTAGTGAAAACTATTCTAAAACAACTGGACTTTTGAAGATGTTTCACTTCTCATCTTCCACTAATTCACATTGGCACGTCATAACTCTCTGTAACTTCTCTGAACTGAAGAAGCTGTTTCGATGAGTAGTGAAAAGTTTTCAGCAAGTCCAGTTGTTTAGTTTCTACACTAGATTCACACAAACTTCTGTTAAGTATTTCAATAGTACCACTTTCATAACACTCTTTTTAATTTTTGTCAGCAATTGCAACAAACCCATGTACTGATGGGAAAATTGTGGTCAGTTTTAAGATTTTAACATGTGTGTATGAGATTGAAATAGGTCAGAACCTAAAAATAATGTAAGCTGAGAAGTGGAAGAAATCACACAGAAGAAAAATGGCATCAAGAAGTAAATCAATGTTCTTGGAGTGATGTTAAAAAAAATGGAAGTAGGCTATCACCAGAAAATGCCCTATATGAATATAAAAAAGAATATACTCATAAGGGGCTTATTAAAAATAAGATGAGCCAATGAGAAAAAAAGTCATATATTTAAAGAGGATCCTGTGATCCAGACACATTCATTAGCATAAACTGGAAAACATAAACATAAAACACCACAAAAATAAATGTATACTGTTTATAAATATGTTGCATCTTGTATCTCATTACATTTTAAATTAAATTGATAAGTTATGAATCATTATAAATGGGCCCCAAATTAATCAACTATAAAGAGAAGCACACAATGATTACAGTTCAGCCTAGAGGTGGACCTATTCTGTTTTGGGGCTATGTGAGCTTCCGTGTACAGGGAATTTATTCACAATTGAGGGATGCAAGAGGAATACAGTATGTTCTTAGAAAAATGTTCCATCCATGAGAACAGAAGATGCACATAGGGCACACATGGAACTCACCAACATGACAATGCTTCGAAACATAAGGCCATGTTGATCTTTCAGTGTCAGAAAAAATAACATGATTGAACCTCTTTGGTGAAATCTTAGTTCATGTAAAACAACCAAATAATTTACAGGACCTGAAGACTTTTTGCCAAAAAGAATATGCAGCTTTATTGCATGAGAAATTTAACAGACTTGTTTGCAACAAGTTTGGGGGGAACAGAACAGCAGCAGGATGTTGAGGCAGCTAGCTGGGTGACAGAAAATCTAAGGTGGGCAAAAGGAAAAGGGAGACTGATCCTGGATTTATACATCCCAACAGCTTTGCCAGATTGTGTGAAGAGGATGGGAGTGTGAACTCTGGATTGGCAATTCTAGATGGGGCTGATCTTTCTAACAGCTGGGAGACCAGATTCTCTAGTAGTGGTTGGGAGGAGAGCAGAGTCAGGCCTAAGCAGATTTTGGTTGTAGGGGATTCAATTATTAGGAAAGCGGATACGGCAATCTGTCGTCTAGATCGCTACAACCAAACAGTTTGCTGTCTACCTGGTGCCAGGGTTCGGCATGTGGTTGATCGGGTAGACAAATTATTGGGTGGGGCTGGGCATGACCCAATGGTCTTTGTGCATATCGGTACGAATGATAAATGGTAGATGGAAGACCTTAAAGAGTGAGTTCACGGATCTAGGCTCTAAGATTAAGGGAAGGTCTTCCAATGTAATTTTTTCAGAAATTTTGCCACATTGTGCCACTTGCAAGTTTACGGAGACAGCAGGAGCTTGGGGAGCTAAATGCGTGGCTCAAGTCTTGGCAAGTGGCGAGTGGGTGAGAGAAAGAATTATGGGGAAGCTAGGGTAGATGGGGTAGTGTGAACAGTAAGGGGTCATGGGGAGGAGTGAGGGGGCATACAGTTTACCAGCTAAGGAGGTCCCTCTGTTTCAAGGAAAACAGACTAATACTAACTTAACATATAATGCTCCTCAAAGTAATGCACATTTAAAAAGTAAAAGTAGTAACTTCCGCTGTATGCTCGCAAATGCACAAAGTTTGTCAGGTAAAATGGGAGACCTAGAATTAATAGCATGCTCTAAAAATGATGATATAATTGGTATTACTGGACTGACTGGACTGTGAATTGAAATGGTGACACCCTTTTTAGGAGGGACAGAGGGATAAAAAAGGGGGAGGAGTGTGTTTGTAAGTAAAGCCTGAATTAAAGCCATGCACTAAATATAATAACCATTGCTGGCACTGGTGAGGGTGTGGAATCCCTCTGGGTAGAGATTTTGACTGGGCAAAAGGTTACAAAGAAAATTATCATTGGTGTATGCTATAAACCACCTCGTATAAGTGACGAGTATGAAGCCCAGCTACTTTTACAAATATAAGTGGCTTTACGACTTAGTCAAGTTATTATTATTCAATTATCTGGACATTGACTGGGGTAATGGGGTTGCCAAGACAGATAAAGCTAGTAGGTTTGTAAATATGCTTAATGACAACTTTTTATCCCAGCTCATTCAAGAACATGCTAGGAATAACTCTCTTTTGGATTTTGTAATAACTAATAATACAGAACTCATCTCTAGTATTTGTGTGGGTGAGTAGTGATGGGCGAATTTATTCGCCTAGCTCGAATTCGATATGGAATCGATATGGAAAAGGATATTGCAGTAATCTGTAAAAATAATCCAAAATTATTTTTTAAATATGTTAATAGTAAAAAAAATGAAGCAGGAAGGGGTGGGACCTTATTATCAGAGAGGGGTCAGCTGGTTGATGAGAACAAGCAAAAAGCTCAGATTCTGAATGCATATTTTTTGTCTGTCTACACAAATGCGGAACCAGCTAATGAAGGTTTCCTTATTAATAGTGCCAATTCTAATAATACATCTAATGATGCGTGGTTCACCCATGATGAAATTCAAAAGAGACTAGAACATGTTAATATAAACAAGGTCTAGGGCCAGATTCATCCCAGGGTAGCAAGATTAGCTCTGTTTTGCTACCAATATGTACTTGTGCTTTCTTACTTACTATCAAGTAAAACGTAAGACATAGAATTATGTTCTGGAAATGGGAATTTGCCTTCATGTCATTTGGAGCTTTTGTAAAATATAAGGATTCTGGTAAAAAAAATATAAAGAAGGGGTTATAGAAATGATAGATAGATAGATAGATAGATAGACAGACAGATATATATATATATATATATATACCGGTATAGGATCTGTTATTTGGAAACCCATTATCCAGAAAGCTCCGAATTACAGAAAGGCCATTATAATCAAATAATTCAGGGTTTTAAAAGTGATTTCCCTTTTCCTTGTAGTAATGAAACAATACCTTTTACTTGATCCCAGCTACGATATAATTAATCCTTATTGTAGACAAAACAATCCTGTTGGGTTTACTTAATGTTTAATTAATGTTTCAGTAGTAGTAGTAGTAGTAAGGTATGAAGATCTAAATTATGAAAATATCCCTTATGCTGAAAAACGCAGGCCTGAGCATTCTGGATAAATGCTCCCATAACTGTATTTATATGTATATAACATTTTGTTTAATAGCTGTGGAGGAGACATACAGATACAAAAGGATTAGTCAATTATATTATTAGAATGAAGCATCAGCTTCATTGTGGCACTTGTTTAATTTTGAAGTGGTTTGCTAGAAAAGTAATTTTGAAAAAGGTTAATTGTAAGAGGTGGCCGTATATTAGCCATGTGTATGTATGGGGTCAAGGGGGACCATTAGTTTAGGGTTTTAGAGTAAGCACTATTGACAAGAATGCTATTGATAAAGACAAAACCTGAAATTAACAAAGCTAGTAAGATCAGGTTAAGTGGGTGCTGAAAGAACTAATGGACTATAATTTGGTTAACACTCCATAGGTTGAACAGAATAATAAAAAAGTTTTCTTACTCGGAAATAAATGCAAAGCTTCAAGTGCAAAGCAATATAGAATTCTGATGAAAGAACACATAAAATAATAGACAGTACTTTTTACACTAGCAGATAGGAAGGGATATACAGTACATTAGAGGAGAAATGCTTATTTTTGGGTATGCTTGACAATTATTTTGACACTAATTTAATGCTTTGGCTATATAGTGTGTTATGTGCTGTATATACAGTATTTATCGACAGGTGCAAAGTATGTGTTTCTAATGTATAATGTACATACAAATATGATAGAATTAAAAAACAAATAAATTTTTTTATACAATGACATGATGGAGAACATTTGTACTATAAGGTGCAGATTTATCAAGCATCTAATTTTTCAAATTTGAATTTTCAAGTTTTTTATTGCCAAAACTGTCAAATTTGACTTGGGAAAAATTCAATTTTGAGTTTTTTAAATATTGGGTTTTTGTGATTTTCATACTCTGGCACTTAAAAAACTCAAATTCGACTTCACCACCTAAAACCTACCGAATTGCTGTATAAGTCAATGGGAGAGATCCAGGGATCAATTTGGTGATGTTTGCAGACTTCCTGAAATTTGAGTTTTAAAAAAAAATTCACATGAATTCCAAATATCGACCCTTGATAAATGTGCCTCTAATAGTATGCTAGTTGATAAAACACATTGGTATATTAACTTTACCAGGGTACAAAATTGTTGGTGGTTTGACAACTAATGTTTTATTGATGATCCCTGCCAGCACCTGTGGGTTTATTTTAGTGCAATAAATAATACACATTTTCAGACTATGGGTGTGCACCCATCTTGTTTTATAACATTATATAGTAGGTGATAAAGAAATGATTAAATTAGAAGTGAACTGCCCTTTCCTGCTTTTCTGGTGATGTGCTATAGGAATAAGTTCATCTTCATCATCATCATCATTCGTTTAATTTTTCTGTCTGCCCAAGCATCATCATTATCATTTCAGTATATCTTTGTAAATGTTACAATAGATGAAGATACACACGATTTTGATGATATTTTATTTCTGTTGATCAGTGTTTCATTCTGTATTCTGTATTATGAGGATTATTTTGCATTATTTATTGTCTTGCTATGATGTTGTTTTGTTTAGGGCAAATCAGTGCATTTTAGTTACTATGTACACAGATCTATATGTTCGTTTTACCCTTTATTTCTATGCTCCAACACTCATATCAAATGAGGTTTCAGTGTTAATGTAGCTTTAAGCTTCAGTATCAAACAAACCTTAGTAATTAAAAGTGAAAAGGTATGGCAGGACAACTTCCCAAAATACTGAAAAGGGATTAATGACATGTTTAATTTCTTTACTTAGCTTGTTCTGTTTCTCCTTTAGCAATATTGCAATATTTTATTTTTAATTTAAGCAAAAGAAAGCCAGATTGAAATTTCCTAACAGATGAGAATTGTAATTTAGCACACAAAGCCTCTTCATTTCCCGTGTAGGCAATTTGTTCTTGCAACATTAATCCCAAATTTAGTTTTTATTATAATTGTAGTGACTATAATTGTATAATATTGGTGTAATCACGTTAGCCTGAGGTAAACTTACAAAGATATCTTGTAAATGCAGGTAGTGAACCATTTTTTACAATGACAGCTGACTGTTTTAATAAATATTTGAGGAATTCTTAAAAATACCATAAAGCATCTGTAAAACTTCTCCTCGGTGTAAAAGCTCTCAAGTTACTTATTCATCTTATTCATCCTATTGTTCATGATGGGAAATTGAAGGACAATCTTCAGAGAGTCTTCAAATAATGTTATGAGACTTAGGGGCAGATTTACTAAGGGTTAAAGTGAAAATTCAAATATAAAATAAAATTTTGAAGTAATTTTTGGCTACTTGGACAAATTACTATCAAAATTGAAAGATTTGAAAATCGAAGTAATGCCTCTTTAAAAATTAAAATTTGCCACTTCACCACCTACTGGATTACCATTTTAGCCTATGGGGGACCTCTTGGAAGTGTTTCTGGAACTTTTTGAAAATTGAAGGATTTTGGCCAAAATCCTTAGAATCAAAAAATGTATTTGATTGAAAACAGACCTATTTGAATGAAAAAGGTCCATTTTCTATCAAAATAGCACTTTAAAAAATTAGATGGTCAAATTTTGAAATTTTTTGTATTCGAAATTCAACCCTTAAAGGCAGATTTATTAAGGGTTGAATTTCGAAGTAAAAAACGTCGAAATTGGACCATCAGATTGTTTTACAGACCATTTTGTATCAAAAATGGACCAAATACTTTAGGTCCATTTTCGATTGAACAAAAATCGTTTGAATCGTTCAAATGCATTGTTCCATGCGAGTGAGTTGAACAATTTTGGGAAAAAAAACTTTCTGAAACTTAGAAAAAGCAATGTTAAGGTTCCAGGAGGTCCCCCATAGGCTACAATGGCAATTTGCCAGCTTTAAGGTGACGAAGTGGCGAATTAGAAGTTTTCTAAAGATATAGTACTTCAAAATTTGAATTTTTTAATTTTTTCAATTCTAATCGAATTTTGGGCTATTCGATAGCCAAAGTGGACCAAAATTACTTATAAGTTCAAATTTTTTAAATTCAAATTTAGGGTAAATCTGACCCTCAGTAAATTTACCCCTAAGGGAAACATAAAAGTTAAAGAAAAAAAAAAAGGCTTTTTTATGAAATAGTTGCACAATACATGGTAGCTGAAGATGAGGAGAGTATAACAGTGCTTTATTAGCAGGTTCATGCAGCCATTAGACAACAGCAGTAACTCTTACTTGCACTTTAAAGATGTACAGAAAGTCCTGTATATGCACAGTGACACCCTCAGGCCATTTGTATAAACACTACATATTCCCCCTATAGTTGGAAAGCATTTGGGCAAATGTAATAAACAACAATATACATTATTCACATCACATAGTCCTGGGTCCATGCAGGTACGTAGTTTTCTGAGTCTCTCAGTAAGCCTTATAGGTTCACTTTCTTCAGGCTTATTGCAGTTGGCATTAGGAGTAGGAAAATGTACGACTGCAAAGTCATATCTAGCAGGAGCAAGACGACTTGAATTACATATGCGTCCATCAGACAGTTCATACGTGTATGGTCCTAGCTGGCATCTCACTTCAAGTGGCTCTCTAATGTGTGGTGAGTTTGTTTTTTCCACTATTTGGTCTCTTAGCATTTCATCTGTTAGATTCCCAAACTCACGGGTAACAACCAGCTCTCTCAAAGCTGCTACAAATTGTTCTGTGGATTCACCATTACACTGTCTACGTTGGCAGAATTTATATCTTTCAGCAACAACATTTACTCTTGGCACGAAAAAGTTCTTCATAGCAGTAAGAGCAGTTTCATAAGTTTCATCAGGTGATGGTAATGTATAGAATATATGCTATCCCTCTGCTCCCAGGCAGTGAATAAGTAAAGCATGCTTTCTAGCAACAGCAGTAACTCTTACTTTCACTTTCAAGCTGTACAGAAAGTCATGTCTATGCACAGTGACACACATTTGTATAAACACCACAAATACAGGTTTAAATATTTATTTAGTGCAGGATAGAAAAATACTATAATCTATTCTAAAACATCCAGTGGTAATAATCGAAAACAAATCCACAGTTTCATGGAAGAAATGGCATTATAGTATCCTGTTCATTTTCTGAAAATCAATCCCATTAGTAGTTCAAAATACTAAATACTACTAAATAAATACTACTAAAGGTTCTCAGACCAGTGTGAAACCACCAAATTTCATTTATATATATATATATATATATATATATATATATAAAATACACAAAAGCCGTAAATATCTTGTAAATTATATCCTTATAAATGGTGAGTTCTGATGTCATTGGTTATAAACAGTGAGTTCTGATGTCATTCCTGTCACATGACTCACTGAAACTTGTGTATTATAATAAATAAAGTACCCCCAGTTGCAAAATATGAGGATATTAGAAGTAACCTCGGAGTTCCATGACCTTCGGCCTCGTGTTTTTATATGGTTATGAAACTCCTCGGTAACTTATAATATCCTTATAATTTACAAGAGGGGGTACTTTATTCACTATATATATATATATATGCACCAGAAGGGATAAAAAATAATCACAAATTACCACCTGTTAGTCAACATTTTTTTGAATTCCACAATAACTCCAGTATTAATCTCAGAGCCATGTGTCCACAGAGTATCTCTTGGGATCAGAGGAGGATATATCGAAACAGCATTATTATCCAAAGAAATTGAGTGGATTTTCCGAATGACTGTGTTGGGTCCAATGGGACTCTACGAAAGTATCACAATGAATATATTCATCTAAAAGAAATAACTCTACTAATGTCCTCTGTTGCAGTTCCATTAAAATTATATTCATTCAACAAATAGTTACATATGCATTATAACTATCTTCATTGGATACTTTATATGCCATTTTGTATCTTATTAAAGGACCGATGTTATTATGAGTTAAGTGGTATCCATTACTTTTTTCGGTGTTTCTTTTGTTTTACATGCAATGTCTATCTTAGGGCTGCCAGGTGTCTCACTACACTATATTCAATAGCCTAATATGAGGTAGTAATTTAAGCAATAATGATATTTATTTTATGTATGCACATTACATGGTTAAGAGTCATACTAATATATCACACATTGGCCGTTATTAGTGCTTACATTTTTTATGTAATTATGTCAGTTCTGGTATGATTAATTTTGCGGGGGATGCACAAGATTGGTGCTGATTTTGTTACATTGTTTGCAGTAGGACTTCCATTGGCTGCCGTGTATTATGGTAAGACCGGCTTGTTACATGCTAATGAAGATCCCGCTAGATCCTCCTTCTTTTCTGACGCAATACTTCACTACTGGCTGGTTTGAATTTTAACCACTCCTCAATTGTTTATATATATGGGCATTATCCTCCGTAGCCGGTAGCCTTTGACAAAGCCCGTTGACAATCGGGTGAAACGTGCGTCAGGTGCATTTTAGCATGGTTAGGCAGGGAGATTGAAACAATACCAATACTTTTCTTTTGACCTTTGGAGGGAAGCTCTGTGGGTGAAGGGGCGGTTGATCATTAGAGCTTTCTAGGTGTAGAAGTTGAGATACCCTACAGTGAATTTAGATAGAACCTAATCGGGAGGGAAGCTCTGTGGTATGAAGGGGTGGGAGATCGACAGAGCCTCTCACTATGATAGACTCCAGCAAACCGTCTGTGCTCCCCTGAACACTCTCAGTGTTGCAGATCTTCGGGATACATCTCAAATGGGAGGGAAGCTCTGGGGGTGAAGGGGTAGTTGATTACTGGAGCCTGTGTGGGGAAGAATTTAAGTATCAATTTTTTGGAACCGAGTTGGTTGGCCTGCGAGTCAGGGATTGATACAGTTAACTGCTTTTTGGGGGGTTTGTAACCTTTGTCACAACTTGTGATTTAGACAGTAAACGTGAGAGGAGCTGGGCGTTTGGGTCTGACATCCACCCTCTCTTAAGCTACTGAATATTGCCTATAATTACCCACTCACTACTTCTCTACTCCAGCACAGAATTGGCACATAGCCTCCATCTTCACCACATGTCTAGGTCATCCCGCATTAACCAATTCAGTATCTCCTTCTCCCTGTTCCTTACCTTATTTTAATGGTTCCTGGACTACTTGATTTTATATTTAATCCAATTAAAAGTTAAGTTTTATTTATATTGTTCTCTAGGATCATCAGACTGTAGGATGGGAAGGTGCAATTACAAGGACTAGTCTTTCTCTTCTCCTTCCAATTAACACAAGTATTGTACACCACTATATTGAACAGCAAACAGAAGATATATAGTGATGGGCAAATTTAATTCACCAGGCGCGAATTTGTGGCAAATTCCCGCGATTCGCGGCTGTCGAATAAATTCGTGAAACACCAGCAAAAAAAAAAAAAAGACATGTCTCATTTCGCTCATTTTTCACCAATTCACGAATTTCGCTGGAAATTTGCTAATTTTTTGGCGAAGCGAAACGGGATAGATTCACCCATCACTAAAAATATATCAGTAGTTTCTGAAACTTGCACTGCAGATTCAATCCAAATATAAATGGATATTTACAGCTTTGTTTCTTTTTAATACCACTGATGCAACTTTTAAGATATAAACTGGAAGTGCTTGACTGTAGGGCTGCTAAAATGAAAAATAAAAACAAGAGTGAAGAATGCATTTGGGCATGAAGAATGATGAAGTGCATTTCATAGCAGCCAGTTCTACCTAAAATCCCCGTTGTGCAGAAAGGCTTTTTCTAGCACACAGTCATTTGCACAGAATAGCATTAATGATTTATTCACACTGCACCACTGCTTTTGTTCACAAGCACAATGTTAATGTATCAGCATTCAGCACTATGTACTGTAAGTCAAGGAAAGTAAGCAAATAGATATTTATCAGCCTGTCACAGTCCTTGCACCAAAACCCTCCATTTTGTTTCTCTCAGATTAAGATTTTTAAAAAAGTCTTAGGGGCTTATTTACTAAGGCTCGTATTTTGAAGTGGAAAATACGTCGAAATTCGACCATTGAATTGAAATACTTTGACTTCTAATACAAAGTTGAAGTATTTTATAACAAATTTGGCTATCCTGCGGTCGAAGTAAAATCGTTCAAATCATTCGATCGATTAGAACGATTTTGCATACAGTCGAATGATATTATATATATATATATTCAACAATATGAGGGTCCCCATAGGTTAATATAGGACTTCGGCAGGTTTAATTTGGTGAAGCATTGAAGTCGAAGTTTTTTTATTGATGGTCGAATTTTCAAACGATTTTTACTTTGAATTGAAGTTGTAGTAACCTATTGGTCGAAGTATCCAAAAAATTACTTTGGATTTTGAATTTTTTTTACTTCAAAAACTCCCTCGACCCTTAGTAAATAAGCCCCTAAATGTTTCTTATTACATTAGTATAACTACTACTAATAATAATAATATGTATTTAAAAAGAACAGACATGAGTATAAAAATTAGGTACCTGGTAAGAATTTTTAGATGAATAAAATTCGGTGTACTCCAATTTTTTTTTCTATTTTAATGTATTCCTTTTTTTAGCTCTTAGTTTAGTTATTAATCTACATACATAACATTTTAATGTGTATATTAAAGGACAGGTGTCCATTAACTGAGTACTCTGTTTTGTTTTATACCATTTTAATTTGTTTGTCCTCTATTATTCGGTTGCATAAGTGTCTCATTGTATTCAATTATGGCTGTGAAGTGCAAGACAGCAATCAACATCTGTTCCATTGTTTTCCAGGTTTACACATAACTTTGATGGGTTATTAAGCAATCTATTTTTAAACAGGAAACAGCAGAAGAACAAACATCTCATTTTATATTACCCTACAAAGGTGCATTATCCAATCAAACATATCACTGTTTTTGACCAGGGAAACTGCTCAACATAAATAGCAAAGCAGTGTTGTGCAAGCAAAGTACGTTTTTAAATAATGAACACAGCCGTTTTATGTTGCACAAAGAAGTCAAAAGGCAGATGGTAATGAAGACATATTACACTGTCACATGAAAAGCTAATTATTATGAATTCTGGCAATGGGTGCTATTTGCTATTTCATTTCAAATAACATATATCATATGTATATATATTGTGACAGGGTGTCACAATGTTTAGCAGAGAAAGTGCTGGATGGTGTATACATTGCACCAGGAATCCGGCACTTCATGTGTTAAAAGGCTCCAGGAATGTTTTGGTCCTGAAGCCTATTGGGAAAAAGAAAGCCAGTTTAGGGTCCTGGAGCAGGTCAGGGAAGAGCTGGGTAGGTTCCATGACCACCCGGAGCCAGTCCGGGTTTTACCTGTCTGTATGCTGCTCACACAGGTGCAGTATTTAGGTCAGCAGGTCTGACACAGAGCTAGCTTCCTATATGCAGACTGGCTGAAAGTTGCAAGGAGAGAAGCTCTGTGACTGATTCCCTGAAAGCTATGAAACTGTAAGTTGCTCTGTTTTTCCCAGTGACTGTGATCATTATATTTGTGTTACTAGTATAGATAGGGCCACTGAGTGAGATAGGCAGGAGCCAGACGGCTATGTTTTATTTTCATTTTGTTTGTTATTTTGAGCAACTTACAAATAAAGCCTGAGCAACTTTATGACACAAACTTGTCAGCACTCCTGTTTCTGCACGGCTGATCCCTGCAAGACTGTGTAACCGGTCACAATATATATGATATTTTTATTTGAAATTAAATAGCAAATAGCAGCCATTGCCAGAATATATATATATATATATATATATATATATATATATATATCCAAAGTTGACAAACAATAGAAATAAAAAATGCTATTTGGACTTTTGATATTATGCTTTTATACCTTGATATAGAGGAACTGGAAGTTAAGTAAAGTTTATCTGAATAAATGATTAAACTTATTTCTTTGCATAAAAGCATTTACAAATTCAGGGCCATATCCTCCCCCCCGCTTGTATGTGGCTTTTAAGAGATAGAGATTCCCAAACCAACACCCATTTTTTAAAAGCACAGGACCACCATTAGTTTAAAGGGGGGGGGGTATGGGCTGCTACCACCACAGAAGCTAAGCCACAGCTTCCGGCTACAATACAATATCAAAAAAGGGGATTGTGGGAGCACTCTAAAGGCTAATTAAAAGTATATTTAAGTATAATGGAAGTGCTACTTACAAAGCACATTCCCTGGGCACCTGCCTCATAAGTAATTCAGTATAAATGCAAGTGCATATTGTTTAAAAACAGGGGTTGTTTTGTACAAAGTTATGATCATAAAGTTTACAAGCCACCATACCACGTCAAGGTAATCTGAATAAATGATTAAACTTAGAAATTATCATTTTTTTATAATGTAAAGGATTCCGTACTAAGTTGTCTTGCTTTCTTTGATCAATAACCTTGGAGATGATTCTAAAACAAGATTTGTTATCCTAAAACAATTTGTTGTCATATTGCCTGGAAAAGAAGTTTACATTTACATTTCTAACTGTATTTTGCCAAACTTTGCTCCCATTTTGCAGTTATTAGGTTGAGGTAAATAGAGTATGAACCCTAACTGCCTAAAGAAGATTTCACAGAGCCATCTTACATTTCCATTTACTCATGCTGTTTTAGGAGATATCATACATTCCCTTCTACTTACTAAACATGATGACCTTTGAATGCACTATAGTTTCTTCATGTCTATGCCTTCCAGGTTAGGGGAGTCTTGAATACATTCTTGAATTTATAGTTCTTGGTGATATCTCACAAAAGAGTTATTCTATAAGGAACAAACACCTCAAAGTGAATCCTTTTTGTTATACTGCAGTACAGTAAAAATATCTGCATTTAGCTACTGTGATACTCGACCTGTAAAATAGCAAAATATAGTAATGTTTTTGCTTTATGTTGACAAACAGCTGTTGCATGGGGAAAGCAGCATATTTAGTAAGGCAGAAAGTAATTTCATAATCGCAAGTAACACTTAACTGTAATTACTTGTTTGTACAGCATCTGCAAATAAAATATTTCCTGAAAGCACCAGATATATTTCACAAATAGGTTTTCACCCTCTATAAGTGTAAAGAGTAAACTTGTGCAAATTACCACTTCATTGTGAAACCCATTTCATTCTACAGAGTGAATCTTGTATCTGCTATAGGACCCTACTCCCATGTTTGAATTTGACTGGCAGAATAGTAGCAAAGTTAAATAAACAATCTAGCAAAAATTGTGTATATGTGTTCATTATGAAGAAAGAAAGACAATTAAATGAAATATATAGGTGAAAAATCTATGTATTGTCCATGAAGTTTTAAAACATCATAAAATGCTAACAATATAACTATTGAATAGTGATGGGCGAAACGGCCGCGTTTCGCTTCGCCGAAAAATTTGCGAATTTCCAGAGAAATTTGCGAATTTTTTGCCAATTGGCGAAACGAGTCGCGCGTCGTTGTTGACGCGCGTTGCTTCGTTTCCGACGCGTCGCGTCGTTTTCGGCGCACGTCGCGTCGTTTTTGGCGCGTCGCATCAAAAACGACGCGCGACTCGTTTTTGGCGGCGAATTTTTCATGCTGTTTCGCGAATTTATTCGCCACCGGCGAATCGTGGGAATTCGCCGCGAATTCGCCCCTGGCGAATAAATTCGCCCATCACTACTATTGAATATTTGATTATGCAAGTAGCAACAAGAAGGGTGGCACAAGGAAAAGACTTGGGGGTCCCCTGGCACACCCATTAATTGCATATGATTCACAAAATCCAACAAAGGACACACAAGTATTCTTTTTAATGCCTTCAATAGTAGGGCTGCCTTGCATTGTTAAATTAGTACTAGTAAATAACATTTAATATATTACAACTTCGTTCACTAAAATAGTCCTAGCTTGTTTTACAAGTAGTGTAGCAGAGAAATAAATGTTTCTTCTTATGGAGAAAAATGAGCACATTTGCTTACCTCCCACTCCACTTTCAATCAGGTGGGAATTTAGTGCAATTTGACACCAATTTAGAAAGTTGTCCCTTTAAATGTCACTTTACAATCTATACTTTTTTAAAGGCTTTCAAGGATTTTTGACAGGTTGTAATTTTAACCTGAACAATATCTAGAAAGATACACAATTATAGCAAACTTTCAACTACATAATTGCATAATGCACGACTGAGATACTGTATATTAATGTACAAAAAACAAATGCACCTTTTTGTATTGTTATACGTTTTAGAACTGTTTGGATCAAACTAAATATAACATACTAAAAACAGAGAACAATGTAAACAAAATACCTTCATGGGACAATAGTAGGTAAAATAATTACTAAATCCAAGAATAGCTGACAATATGACAAAACAGCCTCTGCCTTTTCCCTCAAGAGATGTTACGTGCTTTTTCCCATATTAATCATAATTTATTATATTTATTTTTCTACCTTCTTTCAACTGCAAAACCAACTCAATCTCTGATTGACAGAAACATCCAAATGCACATGGCATGTTCCTTTAAACTTTAAAACTTTAGCTATGTCAAAAGATAAAGTCTGTTACAGGAAAACACTTGACAAGAATATTCTTTTATTTTTTAAATAAGCTGATGGCCTATTCTTTATAATTTATAGAGATTGTGAAAGGACAGGTTTAGGAGGGTTTGGAGTATTTTAGTGCCTTCTATTTTCTTCTATAAATAAAGAATGGTGGATATCATGACCCATTCTATGTTATTTACTGTGGCTAATAGAGTGACTAGAATTAATATAATGATTTTCGTTAATTAATAAGTCCATATTTTTTTCATTTTAGAAATGGTCAGTTTTGCTAAGAAAAGACATTTATGGATGTTAAAAAAGGTTACCTGGTGTCATATATCTACATGTGATGCAATTTGTGCATCAGATTATCAACCACATTAACCCAGATTATCAGCCATACCTTGTTTTTTATACTAACATCTGACTGGATCACAAGGAGGTCCCACAATCTCATGCAACTCTTACAACAAATTATAGGCTTCTCTGGGCAAATCTTATTTAAATCATCTTCTGCTGTATTTATACTCCAACAGTCCCTGATAATATTATTCACCAAATTGGAGCATGTTTTATATTTAGTATTGTAAATCAATTTTGGATGTTCCTTATCAGCTTTCTTATACAGGCACCCTCCCCCTTGCTATTTTGAGTATCTGATCTAAAACACTCACTGGGTATTCCCACTCTCTAAACTGGGTCCACATCTCCTGTATCTGTTGCTCAGTTAGCACTTTATTGGAATTATTTCTAAATACCTAGCAACATTGTGAAATGGGTAGTGATCTTTTCATAGACCCTGGATGGTAACTATTAAAAAAGAAGATATTTTTGTCTGTAGCTTTACTAAAGAGTGTACACTCCAAATAATTACCCTTTCTCCAAAGTTCCACTTCACTGACATTGTCATGCATCAAAATTATTCGGACGCCCATTGTTTTAAGACATTTAGACAAAACAGTTGCATGTAAAAAAAACTTGTCCAAAGTGTTGCGCTTCAAAATTATTTTGACTGCTATTGATTTCAATGTGTTTTGCAAATTTTTCATGATTTGCTAAATATTTCATCGTTTAGCGAAAACAGATTCGCCAATCACTGCTCCCATCCTTGACTGTGATAATATAATAATAATGAAACTAAAAAAATCAGATAAAAAAACATCAAAAAGTAGAGGTTTCATGAATACCTCAAATGTATTGAATTCATAGGCTTAAAACCCTCGAATGTATTGAGTTTTATAGCTAAAATAGATAGTGTCAAACACCCCAAAACACATCGGGGACCTCTTCCATTAACTTTTTCATGAATTCAACAGGTATTTTTAGGATTTAGATTTTTTTGTTGCTTTGGGGCAAAATACATTTATAAAAATGTTGTTTTTTTCTCCAAATATTTTTATAGAAAACAAAACTTGACCTTTAATAAAGAAACCCCTAAAGGAATTGATTTAAATGGAGTCTAGTCCATACACGCATACAAAAATATATCATCTCCCTGGCTGTTGGTAGTCTATAATAGTCCAACGATGTGCATTACTCAACAGGTCTTGTGCAAACACATATTTTTTTTTATTCACATTACAAAACCAATGTTTTGGTCATTGACTATGACCTTTCGCAAGGGTATCTATGACAAAGGTAACAGTCAGTAACTGAAACATCTGGTTCGCAAATGAAAAAAAAAACATTACTTTTGTTTGCACAAGAACTGTTGAGTGCTGTACTTCATTGGACTATTCTAGCTAAAATAGATAGTGTCAAACACCCCAAAACACATCAGAGACCTCTTCCATTAACTTTTTCATGAATTCACCAAGTTTTATCTGGAGTATTTTTAGGATTTAGATTTTTTTGTTGCTTTGGGGCAAAATACATTTATAAAAATGTTGTTTTTTTCTCTAAATATTTTTATAGAAAACAAAACATGACCTTTAATAAAGAAACCCCTAAATGAATTGATTAAAATGTAGTCTAGTCCTGTAGGAGCACGCATACAAAATATATCATCTCCCTGGGTGTTGGTAGTCTATAATAGTCCAACAATGTGCATTACTCAACAGTTCTTGTGCAAACACATATTTTTTTTAATTCAATTTACAAAACCAATGGGTATCCATGACAAAGATAACAGTCAGTAACTGAAACATCTGGTTCGTAAATGAAAAAAAAAACATTACTTTTGTTTGCACAAGAACTGTTGAGTGCTGTACTTCATTGGACTATATAGCAACTTAAGGGACTTATTGTGATAAGTGATTATATTAAAATTGTGCAGTTACCGCCAACGTGAAGTTTTGGTCCACTCAGGGACCTTTCTCACCTTGAGAAAGGTCCCTGAGTGGACCGAAACATCTCGTTGGCTGTAACTGCACAATTTTAATATAATCACTTATCACATTAAGGGGCAGATTTACAAAATTCATGTGAAGGATTAGAATATTCACACGAATAGTCGAGAAGAGTCTCAATTCGATCGTGCAACTATTCGAACATGCAAATTAAGTATTTTCGACCATCGAATATAGAATATTTGGGCGCATCAAATAGATCGAATCGATCGAATAAATATATATTCAAGCACTCGACTATTCGAGGCTTTTTTTTTCTAAGTCTCTTGGCGAATTACAATCTTAGGATGAAACACTTCGAACGTTCGATTCGTACGATTTTGGCAAATATTCGAGCATTTTTTCCGGCAACTTTTTGTAGAATCGTTCAATCATAGGATTCTGGCGAATAGTTGAAAATGTGCTCGAAACAGGCGAATATTTTATTAAATTTTTGCCAATATTTATTCGCCAAATTTTCGGCAGTCGAATTTGAGGGCTAAAAACCCTCGACAATTCAACCCTTAGTAAATCTGCCCCTAAGTCCCTTGAGTTGCTGGTCATTTGAAACATATATATATATATATATATATATATATGCGCATCTGGGATATCAGCACTCATGAAATGTAAACTTGTGCCTGGATGCAATCCTTAGGGGCAAATACACTAAGGTCCGAAAAGTCACTAACGTTAGCTTTGCTAGCGTTCACCGCAATTTGCCAGGCTGATTTTCGCCAGCGCTACGCAAATTCACTAAAGTGCAAATTTATGCTCAGGTCAGGCGAACGGTAGCGTAGTTGGGCTAGTGTTACTTCGCTAAGCAGAGCGCTGTTACGCTAGCGAAGCCTAATTTGCATACGGTGGGAACTTTAAGTTATAATAGAATTATACGTTACAGCCACTACATTCCACTACACAAGCCCAGGAAACCTTTAATAAATTAAATAAAGATGTCCTATTGCCCTACATGTGCCCCCTGTATAGTTGTGTTCCCATATGTTAGGAAATGTAAGGGGGAAGGAGGGTAACCCCCTCCAAAAAAATATCGACCTTTTTAGACTATCACCCTCCTATGCTAAAATACACCTGTGTTTTTTTGGGACTTAGAAAAAATGTAACATTTTTTTTTCAACCTCCTATCTATTGTATTGAACTTCGCCTGGTCTGACCAGGCAAAGTAACGTCTATCTTAAGTGGTAACGTTCAGGAAAATGTTCATCATAGTGAATTTGCAAATTTACGATCCTTCGTCAGTGCGCAACTTCGCCTGGCATAAGGGTGAGCGCAAGTCTATCTACATCATTAGCGAAAATTCGCCAGAGTCGGTGTTAGTGAATTTGCGAAGTTGCAAAATGACGTCACACTGGCGAATTATCGCCAGCGTTAGATGCTTCGCGCTTTAGTGAATTATCTTCTTAAACTATAATATCAACCATGTCCATAGAAGGAGCACTCACAGGTCTTGAGTATCAAAAAAAATGTATTATTAAGGAGCACAAAAAACTGATGTTTTAGCTGGAACACCAGCCTTTCTCAAAGTGAATCTGTGTTATAAACAATCAGTTAATATACAGGGAGTGACCAGTGGGGCAAGGAATGTGTTATGTGTAACAATCCTATTGGTAAGTGTGAAGGCATGGAAAATTCAAATAAACCAATTGGGTATCCACATAGGAGTGAGAGAAGAGAACAAAACAACACACCCACTCCACCATTTCCTCCAGAACAGAAACAAAGTGTTAATGTACTGTAGAGAGTGCAAAGTTAATCAAACACATTATGGAGATAAAACAAACACAAGTCATAGAAGCAATTTTAAAAAAACCAAATGATGACATGTTGAATCCACACCCAATAACTTATAGAAAACAGAAATGCTAGAACAACAGTCCGAGAGCCAAAAATGTGAAAACAAAGAAGAGGGAACAAAAGAAGGGGAAGAAAATAGAGTTGTATAATGGGTACTTCACTGTATGTGAACCAATGATCATGAAGTAATAGTGTACATAGTATGGTGTACATCGTTTACAATGTAGTAACTATTCAAGCCTAGTTTTGATGAGCAACCCTAATTACCTGAGCCAAGGGAGTAAATGTAAAGTACATACTCAATTCAATGTGGGGACACCTCTCCAGGCATTGTATATGAAGTTCTGCTGTGTAATGGCTCTGTGTATCTCTCCGTAATTTTGATACTTAAGACCTGTGAGTGCTCCTTCTATGGACATGGTATGTGTGTGTGTGTGTGTGTGTGTGGAGACACAGAATATGTATGAATGTGATATGAACCTTAGACTGTAGGCTTCACTGGGACAGGGACTAATGTGATCTATAACCTCTGTAAAGCTCTGCAGATTCTGTCAGTACAATATAAATACAGAAAATAAATAAACAATAAAGCAAATAGTTGAAATTGAAGAAAAGGTACATTTCGAGTAAATTTGTAAAATGTCCGTAAAATAGAAATAGGATGTACTTTTTATAGTGAAGGCGTGTGTCTTACCGTGAGAAAAGAAATAAATCAGAGTGGTTGAAGCACAGGTTAATTTAATAAACATTTCCCATTAATTACTAAATTACATAGTCTCTCTGTTCATTGCAAAATCAGGAACTGGCTCTTATAAATCTTTTACTTAGTGTCAAATGTTACTAAACATCATCATATAATTGATAACTTGCCACTTCTTATTAATTTTGCTGAAATAATACAGTTATGATTAGGAGAATAGCAATCCTTCATTTTTTAATTAATTTTTTGGTGACTGCAAACATATAAAACCAGCCATAGCACTGCTTTGAATCTCTCATACTGTATTAAGTCATTTTAATGCCTTGAGCTCAACACTATATTTTCGTGACTGGTTTACTGCCCAAACTGCTTACAACACACTGAATAACATTTTATGGTAAAGGCCACTGGTTGTTAATAGGAATCAATGGATTGTCAGAAATAAAACTGATAGATTCAATTATGCTCATCCTTGCATATCTTAGACTTGAAAGACAAAATAGTTTTTCATAATAAAACCCATAGATAAAAGGTGATCGATGAATCTTCATTTAATACTAAAACATAGACCATTCCAAAAATTGAAGATGTATCCATAAAAACTGCTTTAGTTTTAATTATCCCGATAGTCTATTCCTCATTTTTAAGGGAAACTAAATTTTACAAGAGATGTTCATATTTACATATATTCATAACACATTATTAATATGAGACATCACTTCTAGTTTCCAAACATTATTTAAGCACTACGAAATATGTTGGTGCTATAGAAATACATGTTAATAATAAAAAGTATATTTATCATCAAAAAAAGTCTGCAGATCAGTAGGTCAACCAATAAAACTTTTTAGAATCAATGATCAATATCTATGAGTATCTTTTTATTAGGAGCAAAACAAGTATTGTTTCATAATATAATTTATATGGATGCATGTGTTTAATTGCTAATTATTGTAGTAAGAATAAGCACCTGTAATTTCTAATACATTTTTTATCAGTGTGGCATGCCTAGTGAGGCCAGAAGGCAAATTTTCTTCTTTAAATTAGCAGTAGCTTACTTTGGTGCAGAAGGGGGCATTCATTATGATACATGTGAGGAGGTATGGCCTAACAATGTCAAACGTTGTAATACAAATATTGGCATCTGTCTCAATGTATTTATCTACAATGCTGCAAATTTGTCATGTTATCTACTTTAGTGCTGTTCCAGAAGAATTCTGCACTGAAATCCATTTCTCAAAAGATCAAACAGATTTTTTTATATTTAATTTTGAAATCTGACATGGGGCTAGACATATTGTCAATTTCCCAGCTGCAAGTCATGTGACTTGTGCTCTGATAAACTTCAATCACTCTTTACTGCTGTACTGCAAGTTGGAGTGAAATCACCCCCATCCTTTCCCCCACCCAGCAGACAAAAGAACAATGGGACGGCAACCAGATAACAGCTCCCTGATACAAGATAACAGCTGCCTGGTAGATCTAAGAACAGCACTGAATAATAAAACCCATGTCCCACTGCGTACTATTCAGTTACATTGAGAAGGAAAAACAACAGCCTGCCAGAAAGCAGTTCCCTCCTAAAGTGCTGGCACAAGTCACATGACTGGGGCAGCTGGGAAATTGACAAAATGGCTAGCCCCATGTCAGATTTCCAAAATGAATATAAAAAATCTGTTTGCACTATTAACTGATGCATTCTGAAAAAAACATGTTTTCCCATGACAGTTTCCCTTTAAAAGTGACTTGGATGATTTTTTGGACAGACATAATATCAAAGTCTATTTTGATACTAAACTCTACAGTTAGTACAGCTATGGGCATATTTGGTTTGTGTGAAAGAGTGGGGTGTGTGTCTATGCTGGGCTTTAATTTGGAGGGGTTGAATTTGATGGACTTTGTTTTTTTCAACCCCATTTAACTATGTAACTATATCTAACACAAGTAACTCAAAATAACTGGACTTGCTGAGAAATTTTAATGAAAACGTTTCACTGCTCATCCGAGCAGCTTCTTTAGTTCAACTGACTGGTGTAGGGGAGTTCTCGGCATATAGACTCTTCCAACAGTTCAATCCCAACAGCACATTGTAACTCTTCAGAGAGGTGACATCTGAAATTCACTGTCTGTGGAGTTACTATGATAGGATTACCAATGTGTCATGCAACTCCTAGAAAACAGGTGTTACTTGTGAGAGTTGCATGAATGATGTGTGAAGAGATGTTAGAACAGCATTGTATGTAGCAAACAGGTGGTGTCAAAGGCCCCCGCCTCTGTTCAGGGATGGTTTCTCCACCGTAACATAAATAGCCTCTTTCACACCTCTTTCAAACCAGTGGTCCTTTTTATCCAAGATTTGGACATTGCTATTGTCAAATGTTTATCTTCAATGCTTAAAATTATTTTTTTTTTTGAAAACTAAAGGACTTTTTAATTAGCTACATTTATATCCTATCATAGCCAGTCTGTAGTAAGTAATTTAGCAATATAAAGTAAAACATTAACAACCATATTTGACTGAGATACAATCAAGCAATCCATAAGTAAGATTGACTATTTCAAATATTGTGACATCTTGAACCATTGTGATAAGCAATTAGTGTTATTAGTAATTACTTACAATGGATAGGCATGACAATTGTGGGCAGTTGAACACAAATGTGTGTATTTTTTATTTTTTTTTTGCCAAAAAGAGTGTCAAATTTTGCATAAAATTAAATACATATGTAAAAGATTCCAAGTATGCCCTTTGGCATAAATTCCAAATATGAATGCTTTTTCTGGAATGATATTAACATTTTACAATTCAATGCACTTGGTGAAGTCTATTGAAGCATATGGGTACACAGCTGTACCAGCCATGTAAACTTCTGAAGGAATTGGTTCAGACTGTAAAGCAAAATGTCCTCTAAAATAATAACAAATGAAACATTTTAACCAATTTATTTTGTTTAGGACTGGTGATGATATCTATTAAAATAAATTTGCCGATAAATTTTTTTCACTTTTCTTCAGTTCAACTGACTGGTGTAGGGGAGTTCTCAGCATATAGACTCTTCCAACAATCCAATCACAACGGCACATTGTAACTTCCCATTTTTGTTCTGTGTTTAACTCAGTGAAAAAGCATTTCCCACTTAATATGTTACAAAGATGCCCTTTTAGTTACTCCCTTATAGAATTGCCTCTGCAACAGAATCTCAAAGGAGACCATGTTATGATCACTATTCCCTAAATGCTCATTCACACAAATGCTAGAGATGAGTTCAGTATTATTAGTTGTTACAAGATCCAAAAGAGAGTTATTCCTAGTAGGTTCTTCAACAAGCTGGAATAAAAAGTTGTCATTTAGCATATTTTTCTGAATTGGCAACCCCATTACCTCAGTTAATGTCTGGATAGCTGAAGTCACCCATAGTAATAACTTGACCTAGTTGTGCTTCTATTTGTAAGAGTAGTTAGGCTTCATATTCATCACGTATACAAGGTGGTTTATAGCATACACCAATGATAATTTTCTTTGTAACCTTTTGCCCAGTCAAAATCTCTACCCAGAGGGATTCCTTACCCTCACCAGTGCCAGCAATGGTTATTTCTTTAGAGCATGGCTTTAATTCAGACTTTACATACAAACACTCCTCCACCCCTTTTAATCCCTCTGTCCCTCCTAATAAAGGCGTAACCATTTCTATTCACAGTCTAGTAACATGTTTGATCCAACCAGGTCTCAGTGATACCAATTATATCACAATTTTTAGAGCATGCAATTAATTCTAGGTCTCCCATTTTACATGGCAAACTCCATGCATTTGCCAGCATACAGCAGATGTTACTACATTTATTTTTTAAATTTGCATTACTTGTGGAGGATTATATGTTAAGTTAGTATTATCCTGTTTTCCTTGTAACAGAGGGACCTCCTTAGCTGGTAAACTGTATGCCCCCTTCGCTCCCCCATGCCCCCCATGCCCCCCACCCCCATGACCCCTTACTAACCCCACTACCCCATCTACCCTAGCTTCCCCATAATTTTTTATCTCACCCACCCCCACTTGCCTAGTTTAAACACTCCTCCAACCTCTTGCCCATTTTTCCCCCTAGCACAGTGGACCCCCTTCCATTGCGGTGCAATCCGTCACGACTGTATAGGTTGTACCCAAAGGAAAAATCAGCCCAGTGTTTTAGGAACTCAACCCCTTCCTACACCAAGACTTGAGCCATGCATTTAGATCCCTAAGCTCTTGCTGTCTACCTAAACGTGCACATGGCACAGGCAAAATTTCCGAAAAACTGACATTGGAAGACCTTCTCTTAATCTTAGATCCTAGATCCCTGAAGTTACTCTTTAAGGACTTCCATCTACCATTTATCTTGGCATTAGTGGCGATATGTACTAACACAGTTGGGTCATGCCCAGCCCCACCCAATAATTTGTCTACCCGATCAACCACATTCCTAACCCTGGCACCAAGTAGATAGCAAACTGTTCTGTTGTAGCAATCCGGATGACAGATTACCCTATCCACTCTCCTAATAATTGAATCCCCACAACCTGCTTAGGCTTGACTCTGCTCTCCTCCCCACCACTACTAGAGAAACTGGTCTCCTGATTATTAGAGTGATCATCACCATCTAGAATTGCCAATCCAGTGTTCATACTCCTATCTTCTTCACACAGTCTGGCGTGTCAGTTGTCAGATGTATAAACCCTAGATCAGCCTCCATTTTCCTTTTGCCCACCTTAGATTTTTCTAACTGTCTCCCAGCTAGCTGCTTCAACATCCTGCAGCTGTTCTGTTCCCCCCAATCTATCTGACCCCGTTAGTTTTCAAGCTTGTCAATCAACCAGAGTGTTGCAATTTGTTCATCCAGTGCTCTAACTTGAGCCTCAAAAGTAGCAATCTGCTCACATACACGACAGAGGTAAGCTGTTTGGATCTCTTGTTCCAAATCTGCAAACATATGGCAGACTGTGCACTGGGTCAGACCTTCAATCTTTTCTAGCACTCATTATCCCAGTTACAGAACTTTCCACAATTTGAACTATCCAAAGCTGCTCCTTTTCATTTCTAAAAACAAAATCAATAAAGATTGTATAGTGATGGCTGCCAAGATGAAACCTTTAACATGCATCTGTTGTCTTGTAAGGAAATATGTACTGACAAGACCAGCTGATGTTAATCATGTGATACAACTACAATTGCCTCTGACCTGACAGAAGTAATTTTGCCCAGAAGTTTGGAAAAACTTTAATGCTCCTTTGACTTTCCAGTGATGTATTTAATTGTACTGGGACTCATGCAATAATTCAAGTCATACTGTCATCTCAAGGCATTTTGCTGAATCCCCACAGAATGCATGTAATTCTGCTTTTAGTCCAATACTTCACTTGGGTTGTTCAGGTAATGCAAAGCCGCCTCCAACATGCAGCTTAACTCTAGTGCACTTAGTGTAATAATTGGAATTTTTATGGTTGAGAAAGCAAACACTTTTAATACAGGCAAAAGCTCTCATGTAGTCAGTGAGAAGACAGTAGGAAATCAAAGAGATGGATCACCCTAATCTGTATATTGACATCTCTCATGGCTGAATAAATGGTGTAGTTGAGCTATATTTGCTTGTATTGATCTGACTGCTGTTTAAAATTCATACCATCACTTTGCAAGGTTGTCCACAGGGCAGAGAGGAGGATTTTCTATCCATTCCAGCTTTCTTTGGGACTCAGCATTCCCACAATTGATTCCAAGACAAAATAGCTTATCACAGTGTAGCTAGGTTAAGTGCAGCAGAGCAGATTTTCCCCTTTGGCAAATATGCAATTATTTAAATGACCTAAAATAAGCATGTATATATATATATATATATATATATATATATATATATATATATATATATATATGAATTGCAGTAGCATTATTACAATTATGTTTTTGAAATTTCTCACTTTTTTTTATCAAAACAAAGGAATGAAAAATACAATAAAAAGGGACAAATATAATAAAAGCCAATAACAGAAAAATATACACAATGTGAATTATTATTTGCACAAATGTAAAATTGTTAGCTTCCTAATGAAGAATATTATGCAATTTCTATTGTGTTTTATACTTTTTTACATTTAGGACTTTTATTGAATTTCTTAGTTAATATTTATGATTTATAACCTCTTTTGAATAATAGGTTTAAGTGCATCTTCTTAATGACCAAATACCGGACTAGAATTATTTTAATATACAACATAAAAAATAAACACATGAAATATTACAAATAACTGCAAAAATTTTGTTAATATCGAGCTTAAGCTTAATAAATAAATTTTAAACAACATAATTGCATTAATCCCATAATATATCATTCATTTAGCACTGGATACACTTTTTTTTTAGAAATAATATGTAAATAATAATGTGAAGTTCAAAGTAAAGCTGTATGTTTTATTTATATTTAATTGATCAGAATACATAGCTGGTAAATACTTGTTACAAAATTGTCACCTTTAGGATTGGCATACTGGTTATTGTACAAGGTAGTAGTAGTAGTATAGCAAGGGGTGCAAGGTGAAAAAACTTGGTGCAAAGTTCCATGTTTGTTGCCTACACAAATGATCAAATAATAATTGGGAAATTTTTACATTTAAGTTTTTCTGTGCTCACTAAATCTCTATGATTCAAGTTTTGAAAGCTCTAACTCAAGTTTGTGAGTTATAGCACAAGAAAAGCCACCAGCAACATTTAAATGTTGATAAATAAGTCCCTTAACACCTGTCCCTAAGTATACCAGATGGGGCTTAATAAAGCAACCATCATTATGCTAACAGTTATCACCAATCATATCCTAATCATTTTTTGTTTAGTCTGAATCTGAATTTCCTTAACCCCACCCACAGTATTCTTTAATGTCTTTCCCAATTTGAATTCCCTGCTGCCCTTTTCTGCTGTCCTATCTAATTTACTCTTGCATGCACAGTTCAGTATAGTGTACATCATAGTCAGTCAAAAATCCAGTTTTCCTTTAAAAAAAAGTTTTGTGTGTAAACAAATTATCAAGCTGAAGTGTTGGGATGTAAAGCAACTGTATCTACAGATAATGTCAGTAATCTAGACATGCCTGAAATAGATATCCCAATCAAGCAACCTCACAAATCAAGTGGCATGTTCCTCCCGTTATCTCTGGTTTGCATATAGTTGCAGGCTGCACAACAACAGATACTTTATTTTCATGTATCTGCGACAGAGGCCTCTATAACATTTTCATATTGTTAATCTATATATGTATTTATAGAAACATCATGACTATTAATGCATGAATGAAAGACAAAAAAGAAAAAAAAGACAAAATGAATACATTAAACAAAACATTTTAAAGTTAATAAAACAGTTAATAAATTATAGAAGTGTTAGCTTTCCAGATTAATTAATAGATCCTAGGTCCTTCCCATCAGTTTTGTCTTTTTTTTCCATTGAATGAATGAAGGTCGGATACAAGTCACATACATTGCCATTCAGTCCAATAAATAATTACAAGCAAATTGCGCCTTTCACTATATGCTGATTGATGCTGAAATTGCTTTTGAAAGTTCTCATAAGTTCCTGTTATAGATTAAGTGCCGATGTAGGAAAAATAACTGCACCCAACTGAAATGGGTGAATGTAATCAGGTTTAATGGACTTGAGAGCTTGTTGGGAATTAAATAACTATTGATTTGTTGGGATGTTGCTGTCATTACAAAATGCCAAATCTGCAAGCATTACTAGAGTGAATAGATTACAAATTGTTGCACCACTCAGATGCTAGATAAAGCATGTTTACATATTTAAAACATTTAAACAAAAGTTAAAATAGAAGTTTGTATAAGGAACAAATTTATAATATAATACTTACTTATAATAACATATGTGATTGTTGCTGACTTTGATTCACAGGATAACATTGCATAATGTAACCATTTTGATGATGGTTTGAAGGAGAAGGAAAGGCTAAAATTAAGTTAGCTTTATCAGAAAGGTCTATGTAAATACATCAATAAACCTTCAAAGTAATGCTGCTCTGAGTTCTCTGTCAAAAGGAACGCAGCATTTATTCCCTTATATTGTGTACACATGGGCTTCTGTATAAGACTTCATGTTTTCAGCATCAACCTCCAGGGCTAGGGCTTGAGCATGCTGAGTTTGCTCTTCTCTCCCTCCCCCCCTTTCCTGTTCCTCCCCTCTCTGCTCTAATCTGAGCCCAAAGCTGTGAGTGAGCAGGGAGAAATGCAGGCAGGATGTCACATCAAGCTAATATGGCACCTGCTAACCTAAACAAACAGAGAGCTTTTAGAGCTTTTTAATAAGGTATGGTATAGCATTCTGCAGAATAAATATAGTGTTATAATTTGCAGTTGTGTGGCTAAACTATTGGTAGCTTTCTTTCTTCTTTAAATATTAGAAAACATGATGTATTTATTTTCAGAGATTAAGGGGGGGCATTTATTAAGGTTTGATTTGTGTTTTCTGCTAAAATTCTAGTTTTTGGGAGTTTTTTTGGTCAAAACTCAAATTTTTTGGGATTTTTTTTCTTTTTCTAAAAAAAAATCTTTTTAAAAAATGTATTATACCCCAACCCTAGAAATAGCTTGAATTAAAAAATACACCATCGAAAACCTTGAAATTATGTAGAAGTCAAAGGCAGAGGTCCCTTGAACCATTTGTGCATGATGTTCAAGGTTTTTTTGTAAGGGTTTGCCGAAAACTCAAATAATTGAAGAGATCTGAGTTTTTTCCTGCTGAAAACTTGATTAATTCAGACTCTTCTGCATTTATTTCCCTCCTCACTCCCTTTCTTCCCTTCTTCCGTCTCCTCCCTTTTAGTTATTGAGACACAAGACAACTACGTTGCTTGTAACCTTTTGTTTATTTATTAACATCACATTATATAATGTCTTTAATTAATGTTGGAAATATTGTATTGTATCCACAATATTTCAATAAAAGTTGTTATTCTATACACAGTATATACATAACATGACAACAATTCTGATTACACAGCAGCATATTCTTTAAAGTGCTGCACTGGAACCACTGAAGTTACTCGTTAATAAGACAGGTAGAACAAGCATTTCTTACAGTGTACAGGCTCTACTCCTACAGAGAGTAATGGAATATTCTGCTGAACCTTCTATTTTATATTTATCACTGTAAAGACTGTCTCAAATCTGACACAAAGCTCAGCAAACCTTTGTGGAATTGTTTCTTTTTGTTAGCATACTGTGTGTTTGTTCTTTGAGAGCAATATTAGAGCAACACTAGAGCAACACTAAAAGTAGCTGGCTCCATCAACAGTCTCAGCTGCTCCTTTACTGCCAGTTTTTTTTTCTTTTACTTTTACTGCTTTAACTAAAAATTATATATGGTACTATAAAAAATATCACATTTAACAAAGTTTGTTTTAATCATTGCCATTCTAACAAGAGGTGCTTTTATAGCTTGGTGCTTCTCAGTCCATCCCATGTACAGTTCACCTATTGATGCAATGAAACCTCAAAGCCTCTGCCACCTCAGGTAGTTCCCAGAGCAGCCTGCATCAATAGTTGCAGCTTACTTGTGTCTAGTGATGAGCAAATCTGTACTGTTTCGCTTTGCCGAAAAATTCAAGAAAATTGAGAAAGAGAAATTTGCAGAAGTCAATGGTGTTAACATTTTTTGTTGAGTGAAACTATTTTTTATTAGCGCGACAATCTTTCTCACTCCAAATGCATTGATGTCAATGGGAGTTTTTTCTTGTGGCAACTTTTTTTGTCTCTTCAATTTTTTTTGTCCAAATACTTTAAAATCAAAGGTCATTTATTCTTATGGAGAATTTTTTGTCCAAAGGCATTAAAGTTAATGGACGATTTTTTTGTCAAAATTCATTAAAGTTAATGAGTGTTTTTTCTTATGGTGACTTTTTTGTCGCTGCAACATTTTTGTCAAAGTGAATTTTTGTGATTTTTCTACCACAGTTTCACAAAAAAATTGCAGATGGTGAAATGCAAAATTTAGCTGCAAATCCATGACTGGTGAAAAAAATTGCTCATCTCTACTTGTGCACCTGAAGACGCTGTGGTGACAGCGAAATGCGTAGAGCAGCATAGGTGGAGGGAGGAGGACTTCCCACTCATTTCCTGCCTCAACAGGTAGAAATGGCCATAGGGGAGTGGGTTTGGATAAAAGGAGGGGGAACTTACTTTTTCTCACTTTTCTATTTATGCAATTACGCATTGAACTTACTTCTTCTACTTTTTCTATTCATGCAATTGCACAGTGACACTTAGTGGTTGTCTAAAAACCCTCACCTACCACCTATCGGTCATCTTTTAATTTTGTGTTTTAAGGCAATTGTCCTGCACTGCCTACATTTATGAACGGCAGTGAGTCTGTATTCGATGTAGTCTGGTTTTCTATGTGGGCTTGGCCCAGTGTATTAAGTGCTTTTAATGGCAGTTATTAAAGGTGAAGTTTTAATGTGTAATATTGAGTTGGACCTTATTGGTCTGCCTGAACTTGTTTGCTAGAGAGTGGGGGAAGGGGTGAGAACTCACCACTTCTCATTTATCTTTCCATTGTACTCATCTCTACTTGTGTCTACAAATTCTGTTACAGCTAGCAGCTGAAGTATAAGCTCAATTGCACATGTTTTAATGAATAAACTGCCATTGTGTCAGTCTTAACACCACCTTGAATCTTCAATTAATCTGGAATGATGGAAAAAACACTGCATTATGGATTAAAACAGGAAAATTGCACTTTAGCCTAATAGCAGATGACTAGGGTAAAGGGAATCCATTTAACCCCTTTCTTCCTTTTGCAATTCTTATGTATCGTGAGTATTTTCTTTTTTTATATAGACTGTAGGACTCGATTCACAAGCCCTGTGCAGTGTACAAAGTGAAAAAAGTCTGCAATTTGCCATTTTATTTGCACTTTGCCCACTTTGCTTGTGGCCCGTCCTTAATGCCTGCCCTAGAGGGGGAGCAGCAGACAACGTATTGCAGGTGCTTAGGAAATGAGCACTACAAGCTACTTTTGAAGTATTTTGCTGTAGAGTAATTACTCAAGTCTACATTTTCCTCAATTAAGAATTGTTAGTACTAGAAAAAGAAATTTATTAAGAAAACCTGAACTTTTATCATACTGTATTGAATCTGTCATTATTGTTGAACATCCTTGGAATCATCACATTCACGCTTGTTGATTTGTGATTGTTAAATCTTTGTTCTTTCATACAGTATAACAATCCTAAATATGCTGCATCAGAATTATTTCTACTTAATTCTCCTTTACTGCAATCTCTTCTAGTGGCAAATCTCCAATTATAGTAAAATGCAGCCAAATGAAACAAATTGAATATTTCTGTGCTGCTTCATTCTTGTCAAGGCTTTTGACCTTTAACTTTCTCAATGGGACATCAAGTCAGTAAATGCCTTGTGTACAGAGATTTGCACTCAATTACTATGCAAATTTAGGGAGCAGCTGTGAAAAAGAAAAAGCTAAAAATGTAATTTTGTTTTGTAATCCTTGTTATTGGTGTATTACAACTTTGAACATTTGACAAGGGTAGAGCAAATAATTTTTTTAATTTAAACAAACTATATACATTCTGACTAAACTTATTTGCTAATGCATTCAAAATTCTTTTCACTTTTCTTATTGCAAAAAAGCGCATCACAGTTTGAATTTTACATTACTCCTCTCATGTCTGTTAAACAGTAAAACTTTGTACAGTTTACCTTTTGTATGTGCCAATATACTCATATATAGGGACATGAAAATTATATTTTATCATGAACCTTGACTACAACATTTAGGGGCAGATCTATCAGCGAAGTTAAAGCTCACCACAGTAAAAGTGCATCTATTAATTTCTATGATTTGTTTAGAGGTGTATTTATTAAATGGTGAACTCAACTTTCACCCACTGATAAATTCATTGACATTGACTCTTAGGGGATAATTTACTAAAATCCTAATTTATCTCATAATTAAAACTCCCATGCCTGATTTTGCCTTATTTATTGATACAATAACTTGAATTGTATGATTGTGGTTTTTTTTCTTTGATTAGAGGGTCCAGCCTGAAGCACAGTTACCTTGTTGTTTGTTTGCCATGAATACGTCTAGAATGCCAGCTTACAGATGCCGTCACTTTGGTTGGTGAGTTAAATGCGTCGTGACTTAACTCATCTATCTCATTTATCCCACTTAGAACAGAATATTGTGTCACAGCATCCAATCCAATTAAAGAGTTCACCATTGAAAACAATGGAGCTTTGGTATGCTAATGAAAAGGTTAAATGCATTAAATGAGTTAAGATGACTTTAGATAACACAGTTTCTTCAATTAGCCCTGAGTCACAACGCATTTAACTTACAAATCCAAGTGACTGTATCTGTATATAGGGTGAGAATCTGTGATGAATTTTTGCAATAACTTAAGTATAAACGGCGGCTCTATGACAGATGTTTCATAGATCAGTAGCCTAACTTATTAGAGGCCTTTTCAAAGGTTGGTCATCAAAGATGGCTTTAAAACAAAACTGTCTAAAAACCGTTGCTGAAGTTGTTTGTATCATTTCCCGGTTACATGCATATTTCCAGGTAAGAATCTGGAAAATCACCATTTCAGGGTTTACCAGCAACACCAGTGCGAAACAGTAGGGGTGGTATTTGTAGATTTGTGGCATTTATTGCCACATTTTGTGGCCTTTCAGAAAGGCACAGGATTCATGACTACATTAAACAGTGTTTTAGCCAGACTTTAGAGTCCGACTGAGTACCTTGGTGTATTTTTAAAATATACTAAAGGGCAGATGTATAATTTATTGTATTTTAATTACAAACTGTGAAGATGTCTCAGATTTGATAATCATTTCCCATGTTGCTACAGGTTCATAGTAAGTTGAACCTTATTTATCATTTAAAAAAAGAGGTTTGGGGGAAAAATCCGAAAAACTTTGGACATTTTCCCGAAAAATCTGATTTTCACCACACAGAGTTCTCTGTCTTTTTGGACCAAAATCCCCCAAATCATCAGATATCGGTATGGACAGCAGCACAGACACTGCGACCTTCCCCATTGACTTGTACAGGACCCAGAGAGCTTTGAGATGCCAGGTTTTCTTATTCTGGTTTTTCAGACCATTGGACAGAGTTTGGGTATTTGGAGCTTGATAAATAACCTCATACTTTGAAATAAAATCTGGCATCGCTTTCACAAGAGGATTGATAAAAACTTTCTATATGTTTCATTACTCAGATCCTACCCAAAGAGCAAGAGACATATTGTTTCTTTAAAATGGAAGGGTTTTATGGATACAATCACTACTCCATCCATGCCCTATTTTCTCACATATGTCAGACAAAACTTTTCACAAAGGGAATAAGACATACTGTAAAACTGACATAACAGATGCAATTTAATAAAAAGAGCAATACATATTAATATAAACTCTCCTTTTTGCAGCTACAAATCACCTTGACTTTTAATTTGAAAATTGAGGAGTTATCACTATAAAAATAGAAAGTACATAACACCCTATAGTTTTTACAGCAAAAGACCTATCCCCTGCAAAATTACTTTTTTTGTGTGTAAAATTATTTCCTGTTTATTAATTCCAAGTTTTTGGAATTTATTTTTATGTATTTGTCCAACAACCCTTGAAATCTCCTGCGCCCCCATCTTTTTCTTTCCATACCATTTCTTATCTTCCTCCCAGTTTTCACTCATCTCAGTTCTGTTCCATGTCTTCCCCCCTGTTCTCTCTTCATCTTCTAATTTCTTTTTGTTGATAGCAGCCATGGAGATTGCAGAATGTAGACTCCTGTTTTCTGATGATAACTGTATTTAATCTCTTCTCTTGTCAGCTGGCCGTGCAATACAAGAGCACAAAGAGAAATTAATCTCCCTGTGTAAACTTTAGCCTCACTTATATTCAACGACTGTATAAAATTACTGTATCCATAATATTATATTGCAATGGCATAATATTCTTATGTCTATCCTTATAGTCATTTTTAAAGTTTATATATAAAATGCCTTCTCTGTTTCCCATAGGAATAAAGCAAATATATTATTATATAATTCACATTATTATTACATTCAACATTCAGCAGTTTTGCATATTTAAGCAAGAAATTTATTTTTTTCAGTGTCCCTTATATACTTGCACACCATAACATCTGAGCTGCAGTTTGATTTTAAACAACAATGTTACATAGAAAAAAAGGTTGCTATTCAATTTTGGACTGTGTGAAAACATTACTTTACATAACAAATTGATGTTTTTTAGTAAAATATTAAACCAATGAGAATACATTAGATCTTAAAGTCAAAATAAGTTTTGATTCTGCAGAACAATATGTAATTTTTACAAAACATGCTGCTTCAGCATGTATGTTTTTTAGAATAAACTAGCATGGTGTAGGAGCCAGGGAATGCAGAATTTTAATTTGAAGCACCTTATTTCAAATAAAAAATTGTGCATCTTACATATGTTGTGGAGATTTGGCATTTCCTCATTTTGACTCACTTAATGCAAAATTTACATATATATATATTTTTTTTAATTATTTATATTAATAAGTAGGCGTGTATGTATATACTTCCATGGAGAGAGGAGGAAAGAGAAAACAGTTGAACTGATGGACAGTTTTCTAAATATATTCAAAAATATATTCATAAATATAATAAAGTGTATATCCTTCATCAATACACATATTAAACAATTATATTGGTTATGTTAAAAAACAAAAGCTGACTGTTTAACATGCAGTGAAGGTCTGGTGTAATAATTTACAGTGTTTTATTCATTGATTACAGGCAATTACAAATCAACATTTATATATTATATATAAATCTAGATTTTACACCACAGTTTAATTGGTAGCAAAATAGCGATCGCTGCACTAACAATGTGTCCCTCCTCGACTGGCTCCGACACTACGGGGCAGATTTACTAAATTTGTGTGACGGATTTGAAATTCGATCGAATTTTCAAAAAGATTCAAATTAGAATTTTCGAATAATTTTTGTGGCCACTTCGACCATCGAATTTTGAAAATTCAATCAAATCAAATTATTCGAATAGATCGAATAAAAATCTATTTGAATATTCGACAGTCGAATTAAATTTTTATTTGACTGCCTAGCCAGATTAAACCTACTGAATTGCTTTACTTCCCTATGGGAAGCTTCCATAGTATTTTTTTAAGTTTTTTGATCGAATAAAAAAATTCAATTGAATGGTTAAAATCGTTCAAATCATTTAATTAGAATGATTTTATTGTATTGCCCCTACAAGTTAGAAGCGCGGAGTGGGAGGGAGGGCAGCATCGGGGCTGCTGTCTCAGGAGGCAGCAGCCCCTGAAACATGCCTGTCTCCATATCCAAGAACCTTGATGTATATACGGGTGAAGGGTAATAATAACGGGGAGTGATCTGATATAGACCTAGACCCTGTCACAATCAGTGGCCCAAACCCCATACATGAATGATTCGAAGGGCCACTGGGTTAATATTTAAGGGAGCTAGGAGGGAGTAAACTGGCAAGGATGCTTGCAGACAGTTTATTAGCAAACAAAGTAAACTTACAGACTTACAGATTCAGGAGTTCAAAGTAAAACAAAAGTCTATGAACAGGCAAACAGGAAAACAAGAATCATAATCATCAGCATGTGGGAGAGTCCAGGAACAGGGTCAGGCTGGATCATAGGAACATAGAAATGCAGGAACATGGAACGGGTGTCCAGCAGGTTTGGAGACCTATGAACTAAAAGTGGGGAAAGTCGGCTCATGCCTTAAATAAGGGCCCTCTGCTGGGAGCTAGCAAGGAAATGGACTGCACCTGCCAGCTAATGCAGAGCAGCTGAAATAATCAGCAGCACCAGGGCTAACCATAGTGACCTCAATACAGAGTAAACCCATACAGTACCTCTAACCTGCCAGTAGCGAGGTAAGGGAACAAGCTAAAATACAAGAGGTCCCAGGTTCAAACCCTGCAGAGGGATAATTCCTCAGCACACCATAGTATGTGTCCAACGCCTTGGGTGCCTTGTCAGGTGAGATAAGAGCTAAGTCAATTAGCTCTGAATGACTTCAGAACTGTTTTAAATATTTTAAGTCATGAGCTCGAAAGGAATACACATCAGCAAATATTTTGTCTCTTATGTCATCTAAATATTAATTATACAATCAGTATATGACAGCATAAAATACAAGTATATTTAATCAGCTTAAGTTGTTTTAGAACCACTGGAGGGGAAGTCTTCATTCATTTCAAATGATAGAATGTTCACTGTGAATAACAGTGATGCTAAACTTTGATTCAAGGGTTCTTGATTCATGGGACATATTTTTTTCATAATTATGGATATGTTTAGTGTATGTATGTATAATGTGTATATAT
>CM044447.1:95916236-95968842 GCA_024363595.1 Xenopus borealis
TAGGAGTTGGATCCTTTGGGTGTACCAGTTTTTGTCTCGGTGTGTTGCTAGGTTTGAAAAGCACAGGATCGTGGTATTTGTTGAAAATCATCTTGAGTTTCTCCGACACTCCTGCTACATATGGAATGACTATGTATCGCTTACTTTGTGTCTCCGGGTGGTTATTTCTTTTGATGTTCCTGTTGTGCTTGGTTGCTGCTGTTTTGACAAAGGCCCAATCTGGGTAGCCACATACTTTTAAAGGTCTTCTAAGATGTTTTTGCTCCTTGTCCTTGGACTCTGTATCAGTTGCTACATATTCCGCCCTGTGGTGCAGAGTTCTAATGACACCCAGTTTGTGTACCAGCGGATGGTGGGAATCAAACAACAGATATTGAGCCATATGAGTAGGTTTCCTGTATACCTCCGTTTTTAGGTTACCCCCCTCTTGGATATAAATTAAACAGTCCAAAAAAGCAAGTTTATTCCCGTGGACATCTTACCTTGTGAACTTGATGTTATTGTCCACTGAATTAATGTGTTCTGTAAAGGACGCCACTTCATTGGATCTGATTTTAACCCAAGTGTCATCCACATACCTGGACCAGTGACTTGGTGTAGTTCCCTGGAAAGTAAGTGAAGCCCCTTTCCACTTCCTCCATGTACAAGTTAGCTACAATGGGAGAGACTGGAGAACCCATTGCACAGCCATGTTTCTGTCTATAGAAAAGGTCCTTGTACTTGAAGTATGTGGTGTTAAGGCACAAATCTAGCAACAAACATACTTGGTTAGGATTGAGCTTCGTTCTGCTGCTAAGGGTGTTATCTTGCTGCAGTCGATTTCTGCAGTCTCAATTGCCTCTGTCGTAGGTATACATGTAAACATGATGTGACAAAGATGTGACATCATAGGACACCATGGTTTCTTCTGCCTCTAGTGTAATGCCATGAATCTTGGTTACAACATTTTTGGAATTCTGGATATGATGCACTGTATTGCCTACCAACGGGGCTAAGATGTTAGCCAAGAATTTTGTAATGTGCTGTTGTGATTGGATTGTTGGAAGAGTCTATATGCCGAGAACTCCCCTACACCAGTCAGTTGAACCGAAGAAGCTGCTGGGATGAGCAGTGTAATGTCTTCATTAAAATTTCTTAGCAAGTCCAGTTGCTTTGAGTTACTTTTGATAAATATACCATGACCTGGATGAATGAGAATCTTCATAGTCATATTGTAAGTTGGTATTGGCCACATTATTGTGGTATCTGGTAGTATTCATAATAGAGAAATTGCTGGGTAGGGCTGCTGTTTAGACTAGAAGCTTCTGGTAAACTAGAGGTTTGATTCTAGTAGAAGATTGTCTATTTCTCTACCTCTTGCAAAGTTTATTGATGTTTTACATAGTTACATAGTTACATAGTTAAATTGGGTTGAAAAAAGACCGAGTCCATCAAGTTCAACCCCTCCAAATTAAAAACCCAGCATACATACACACACACACACACACACACACACATCTCCACTCTTTCAAACACAAACCATATACCTGCATGCCCATAGGTATACTAACTGTAGAGTTTAGTATCAAAATAGCCTTTGATATTATGTCTGTCCAAAAAATCATCCAAACCCCTCTTAAAAGCAGCAGAATGAGCCATCACAACATCACCCGGCAGTGCATTCCACAACCTCACCGTCCTGACTGTGAAGAACCACCTACGCTGCTTCAAATGAAAGTCCTTTTCTTCTAGTCTGAAGGGGTGGCCTCTGGTGCGGTGATCCTCTTTATGGGTAAAAAGGTCCCCTGATATTTCTCTATAATGTCCTCGAATATATTTGTAAAGTGTAATCATGTCCCCTCGCAAGCGCCTTTTTTCCAGAGAAAACAACCCCAACCTGGACAGTCTCCCCTCATAATGTAAGTCTTCCATCCCGCTAACCAGTTTAGTTGCACGTCTCTGCACTCTCTCCAGCTCATTTACATCCCTCCTAAGGACTGGAGTCCAAAACTGCACTGCATACTCCAGATGAGGCCTTACTAGGGATCTATATATTTTTTATATTACTAGGTACACATTCAACCTGTATAAGAATTTATTTAATATTTCTATTTGCTGCTGGTGTTTTAAAAGTATTTAAGCATTGTGAAGGCAGTTTCCCATTTTTACAGTGTGAAGTTTATTTCTTTTTTCCAATTAAATATAGTGAAATTTTTTTCCTCATTTTACATTGTTTTGTGGTTCCACCTATATATTATGCATAATACATTTCCCTGATTTAGCATTTTCCTGGATTTTACACAATTTTTTATGATCCCCAAAATGTAAAATGGTTGTTATACTGCAAGTAAATAGTGATGGGCGAAACTGCCGCGTTTTGCTTCGCCGAAAAATTTGCGAATTTCCAGATAAATTTGCGAATTGGCGAAAAATTCGCGAAACGAGTTTTTGACGTCCGACGCGCGTCGCGTAGTTTTCGGCGCGTCGCATCAAAAACGATGCGCGACTCATTTTTGCCGGCTAATTTTTGCCCGCAAATTTTTCCTGCCGTTTTGCAAATTTATTCGCCAGCGGCGAATCGCAGGAATTCGCCGCGAATTCGCCCCTGGCGAATAAATTCGCCCATCACTACAAGTAAATGGTTTTTGCTATTAACCTCACTACGGGGTAAAACTGGAATCTAAAGTATGTCCCATTTTTACTTTTGTGTTTGTATAAGTTGTTTCTAAGAAAATATATATGTATGTATATGACTTTCAATTCAAATACTTGGTTGCCATTTTTCCAAATTTGGTTGGAAACAGTTGTAATGTTTCAATACATTTACCTGTATGTCTTACCATTAAAGTCAGTGACCCATCATTTAAATTCACATTTGATGAGAAAAGAAATAATGCCATAAAGCATAAAATTCTGTATTGTTACTATTTAAAGTATTTGCTTACAATTATTTTTTGCAATTACCAGTTCCTGGAGTTCATTGAATGATGGCTTTAAAACATGGATCAAGAAATGTTACCAACACTTATTCTCTGTCAAATTTGTCAGTTTGTTTTGATGCTGATGGAAGTGTGAGAGCGGGGCATTCCTTCAAATATACTGACAAAAAATATCTTGTTTATCAACGTCAGAAGAACATTATATTCTACTTTCCATTGTCTTCAAACAGCCAATTCAATAACTCATTTCAAGCACACACAAAAAAGTGCACGTGTCGCGTAATTTTCGGCGAGCGTCGCTTTTTTTTTTTTAAGTGCGTCTCGTTTTTTTTTTTACACCAGCAAATTTTCGCTGGCGTTTCTCTAATTTATTCACCGTCAGCAAATTGCGGGAATTAGACGCGAATTCGTGCCTAGCAAATAAATTTGCCCAACACTAGTTCAAATGCTAGCTGTCCATTCCATAAACAGATTAACTTCTTATTCAAAGACAAAACTGCTGTTCTATTGCCCACATACACAAAATATCCTGTAACTCCCCTTCCCATGGCTGTAAATCTTCAAACAACTTTAGAGCTTGCTTGAACAGACATTACTTTTATGGAATGGTTTATTTGAATGCTTGCTACATTGTAAAAAAAATTGCAATTAACTATGAAAGTGATCAGCAAAAACTGAGCCACGTAAGAATATCAAATCATATCTTACCTTTAATTTGCTATTATTAAATGTATGGACATTGTAACAATATATTTGAGAAAGTGAAAATGTGTTTTTTGATTCAAGAGGACTATGCAAATTATTAACAAATATTCTCTTTGTTTATTCTGTTATCTCCAACAGCAGATGGTGAATAGTCAGTCAAATTTTTAAAGAGACAGTATATGATAAAAAAAAATAGATATATATATATATATAAAGATATTCAAATTTTAAAAATTTTGACAATTCCCTAGTCAAAGTACACTAAAATTAGCTCAAATTTTTAATTCAAAATGCTATTTTTTTATTTGACCCTTGATAAAGCTGCCCAAAAATGTACTGTTAAATTTAAATCAATTGCAAGGTATGCTTTAGCTTTGACATTTTCTTTGTTAGACTAGTGTTTTTGCTTTTTTGTTTTTGTTTTCCAACAAAAGGAGATGCAGAAGTCACGAAGAGTAGGTAGTTAATCAATATCAAAGTCTCCTTTTTACAGTCTGATTTCATTTCCCAGATGAACCCCTTTGAAACTGACAACTCAGGCTTTACCAAAAAGAACAATATATGAGGAGAATGAACAGAAAGTTGCAATTTCACAGTTAGGTAAGCACGCTCTCAGAACAGACAGAACAACCTCCACACAAATAAACACACAAAATAACATAACATAATAACAAGAAGTCAGAAAGAGTTTTCACATTTTGCATTTACAAACTCAACATGTTTTAACTTAATTAGAGTTTTAGGGAATTAAAATAGGATTGCCATTCCTAAGTACAGGAGGACTACTTAACAGAAAATTGTGGGAAACAACAAACCATGTTCATAGATGTATAAAGGAGTTTTGATATGAAGTGGACTTCAACCCATAAATTAATTACCCACACATGCCCATGTAAAAGATTATATCGCAGTACATGTCCATGTCAAAGATGACACTTCGGTATAGAAAGGCTATAATGGGTTTAAGCTTTCATTTATTTACCCCAAAATGACACATCTGCCATCTGATGACATTGCAACATTTCATCTAAGGACTAAGTATCTAAGTATCTAAAGACTACTCATCAATACATTGCAGCAAACAAGAAAACAAATACCTAGAGGATCACACAGCATTGTGCTAGGTTATGTGGACCATTTGTCCAACAATAATGGTTATCTGACATTGCAGTATTCTTAAGTACTGGAGAATTACTTTTGCTTTTCGCTGTGAAGTTTTTTTACATCCAAATTTTTAATAAATATTTTTTTTTAAACTTTTTGTGAAAACTAGTCTATTTGACCAACATCTTTGCCTTAAAGAGCTAAAGCAAAGATGTTGGTCAAATAGACTAGTTTTGTGAAAACTAGTCTATTTGACCAACATCTGTGCTTTAGCTCTTTAAGGCAAAGATCTCTTCAGTATGCTCAATGTAATACCTCTAACCCTCTAAGCATGGAAGCACCATTCCAGTGTCAGACGCCAGGGGCCCACCAGAAAACCTTAGACCAATTTTCCAAACTATTATTCCTTCTCTCTTCACTTAACCTCTTTATTCTACTATTATTTTTAGTGATGGGCGAATCGGCGGTGTTTTGCTTCACCAATTTTTTTGCGAATTTCTAGCTTGCGTGTCCAAAACAAGATGCCGATGAATTTTTGCCAGAGTGATATTTCGCTGGGGTTTCGCAAATTGCGGGAATCCACCGCAGGCGAATAAATTCGCCCATCACTAATTATTTTAGATCTACTTACTATACTCTATTCTTCCATTCTTTGGCCTCTTTTTCCACATAAAGAAATATGGAATGAACATGAAATAGGCCAAATTGTTAGAAGCAAGAGGGCCCACTGACACCTGGGCCCACCGGGAGTTTTCCTGGTGCCCCTGTGGGCCAGTCCAACACTGCACCATTCCCTTCTTTGTGTTTTTCCTATCTACATTTTCCTCATGCCTTAACATCTTCAATCCAAATTGTGTTAGAACAAAGGAGTTCCATTTAATCCAATTTCTGAAGGAATGGGTGTGGCAAAATAAAACACAACTCTCAAACATTTTTACATTTTGAAAAATGAAATCCCTGACTTCAAAATCTCTTCGCTTTATAAATGTTCAATTTTCAGGCCTATGGGTCAAGTAGGTATGTAACATCATCATGCTATGGTTTGAATATTATAATAATAATGATGCTATACTGCTATATCTTGGAGAAACCAATCATCTGGGTTACAACAATAAAAAAACTGAATAAATCTGGATACATGTTTGTTTAAATTTAGTCTCTAATAGTGTCTTCTTAGGTTATTATGATAGATCATTTTTTTCAGCTTCTTCTTCTCATTATTCTTAATTCATCAAGGAGCTATTGAAACAGATTCATATTTTATTTTTTTTAATTAAATACTACTTGTCCATCAGTAGAAATTGGTAATAATCTTTGCTGACTTTAATATAGTAAAATAGTATTAAGCATCACTATAAATAGAAATATTTTACTGCTTACTTCAGACCAGACACTTTAAAATCAGTTCTTTGTTAAAACCAAGCTGGAAACTGAAATATAATACAGTCCAATATCTTTCAAAATTAAACGTACAGTGTTTAATTAAATGGATGCAAGTGTCTTCTTTGTTTTCTTTATTGTGCTTAATGTATTCTGTTTGAACATCAGAAATGTGTAACTTCTAATTGAACTGAATTCAGTGGTTCATTGCTTTGGGCTATAAAAGCTCCCTCTTTCCATTTCATGCCTAAGTAATGTGAAGGCATATCTCTGTAAAATGCACACTGTATTAAAAAAACATTAAGTCACATGTTTATCAAAGTGGAGCTCTGTATAAATGCCTTACACATCAGAGACATGAGTTATGGTTATGTGTTCTATTAACATAGCATGTTATATTGCTTTCACTGAAGCATTTTTACTTTGAGAATTGCTTCCTTTTCCTAAATCTCTTTGCCATTAGAGATATCTGTGCCCTGCTAATGCGAAATAGAAGTAACTCTACACATGCACTAAATTACCTAGCAGACAATTCCAAGCATACAATTAAATCCTAGGTCTGTTTTCTAAGGATAAAAAGCTTATATATTTCATTTTGTAACCAAATCTCCAATTTAATATTGTTTGTACTTTTAACAAGGCAAAATGGTATGCCATTTTGCTTATTCTAGCTTGCTTTGCAAGTCATAATAGTAAAATATCACAACAAATACCCAGAATTGTCATAAAAAATTATTTAGTAAAAATACTACGATTTAAAAAAAAACATGTAAGCTTTATAATATTTAAAGGCAGATTGATATGTTGCACGGTTTTATTAATATGAATCCTTCACCTATTTTTTATGAATTAAAAAAAGGACCATCTGGATTATCAATTTGATCAGCCGAGGCCAATTTATTGATTTGAAAAAAATTATAATGTATCTTTGTTTGATATTTAAGGCATTCATTATCCCAAAAAAAGAAATTGTTGGAGATGCCCAATGTTATAGAAGGCTATGAGCAGATGGGGCTATAGCAGGTCTATGGTGAGCTCCAATAAAGGGGACATTTTTATCTATGGTGAGCTCCAATAAAGGGGACATTTTTAAAGATAAAAATTTTTAGCTCAAAGTAAAACCAGCACCATACATTATTAATAAATACTATATGAACAAAATATAACATTCAAAAGCATTCTGAGAGATAAAGCCCTCAGAATGTTTAAATATACTCACATCACAAAACAAACTGTTATAAATTGAAATGGACTAAAGAGTGAATTATATATATAAATGTAATATATATGTAAATGTAATATACAAATAATATAGTAAAGTAGTGTTGCATAGTTAATCTTTGTTAAAAAGGAAAAGTCCTTAAAGTATAACACATAGGGGCAGATTTACTAAGGGTCGAATTTGAGGGTTAAAATAGAATTAAAATCCTTCTAATTCAAATATCGAATTCAAAGGATTTTAACGCTAAAAAAATTCGTTCAAATCGTTCCATTTGAACGAGTTTAAATATTTTTCCCATTTGATCGAATATTTTTAATTTGATCTAAAAAACTTAGAAAAATGCTGTGGAAGCTTCCCATAGGGAAGTATAGCAATTTGGTAGGTTTAATCTGGCGAACTAGGCAGTCGAATAAAAATTTAAAGGGCAAGGAATTTGACTTTCGAATATTTGAATATTCTAAAAGAATTTTATTCAAATTATTTGAATCATTCAATTCGATAGAATTTTCAAAATTCGATGGTCGAAGTGGCCACAAAAATTGTTCGAAAATTTGAATTAGAATCTTTTGGAAATTCGTTCGAATTTCTAATCAGTCACACGAATTTAGTAAATCTGCCCCATGCTGTAGTTATTATTTACATAGTTAAATTGAGTTGAAAGGCCATCAAGTTCAACCCCTCCAAATGAAACCCATCATCCATACACACAACCCTCCATACCTTCAAACAAATAATGTACACCCATATCTATACCACCTATAGTGTTTAGTATCACAATAGCCTTTGATATTATGTATGTCCAAGAAATCATCCAGGTCACATTTAAAAGCAGTATATTCCACAAACTCTCCTCGCTGCGTAGAACCACCTACATTGCTTCAAATGAAAGTTCTTTTCCTCTAGTCTGAAGGGGTGGCCTTTGGTGCAGTGTTCCTCTTTATCGGTAAAAAGGTCTCCTGTGTAATCATGTCCCCTCGCAAGTGCCTTTTTCCAGAGAAAACAGCCCCAACCTTGAAAGGCTACTCTCATAATGTAAGTCTTCCATCCCTCTAACTAGTTTAGTTTCACATATCTGCAGCTCATTTATATCCCTCTTAAGGACTGGAGTCCAAAATTGCACTGCATACTCCAGGTGGGGCCTTTCCAGGGACCTATAAAGAGGCATAATTATGTTTTCATCCCCTGAGTTTATACCCTTTTTTATGCAAAACAGAAGTTTATTTATTTGCTTAAAGGAAAAGTAAATGTTTTTCTTTTTCTTTCTGTAAATTTGCTCTAAACAGCCCCCCAGATTAATGTACCTTAGTCCCTGCTGCAAGTCTGCTCTGGTTTCTGTGTTATCAGCAGCTTGTTTCCCCTTCTTCCTGGTGCAGAGTGAAGCCCAGCCCCTTAGTTTACTGAGCTGTCCATTTTGCTGCTGTTACACAATAGAGAGGAAGAGGGAGCCAGTGTGTGCATTAGTAAGCTAGTTTCCCCAAGCAAAAGGTGCTGCACACACTGGTCTCTGCTATGTCATAGTATGCAAATGATCTCCAGGACTAGTCACAGAGATAAGGTCAGCTCAGTAAGCTATGGAGCGGGGCTTCACTCTGCACCAGGAAGAAGGGGAAACAAGCTGCTGATAACACAGAAACCAGAGCAGACTTGCAGCAGGGACTAAGGTACATTAATCTGGGGGGCTGTTTAGAGCAAATTTACAGATAGAAAAAAAAGGTTTACTTGTTCTTTAAGTGGCCACAGAATGACACTGCCCAGAAGTAGACAACTTATCTACAAAAATCCATAGATCCTTCTCGGTTAAGGAAACCCCCAACACACTGCCATTTAGGGTCAAATTTGCTAAGGGTCGAATTTCAAAATTAAAAAAATTCAAAATTCAACCATCAAAATTTTTTAAGGGCATTTTCGATCAAAAATGGATCGAATAGGTCCGTATTTGATCAAATAAAAATAGTTTGAATCATTCAATGCATCGTTCGATTCAAAAATTTTTGGAAAAAAACAAAAAACACTCCTTAAAGGTTCCAGGCGATCCCCCATAGGCTAAAATAGCACTTTGGCAGATTTAAGGTGGTGAAGTGTCAAATTTGAATTTTTTTTAAAGAGACAGTACTTCAAAATTCGGAAATTCAAATTTTCACATTTCACATCAAATTTTACTCAAATTTTTAAATTTGAATTTTCACTTTGCCCCTTAGTAAATGTGCCCCTTAGTGTATTACTAGCATTTATATTATTTTTGCAATAGTGCATAACCTTGCATTTATCAACACTGAACATCATTTTCCATGTCTCCAACTTAGTCAAATCATTCTACAAAGTGGCAGCATCCTTCATGCAACCTATAGTTCTGCACAATTAAGGGGCACATTTACTAAAGGTCAAAGTGAAAATTCAAATTAAATTTTTAAAATTCGAATTTCAAAGTAATTTTGGGCTACTTAAACTATCAAATAGCCCAAAATTCGAATTAAAAAAAATGTAAAAATTAGAATTTTCAAATTTTGAAGTACTTACCCTTTAAAAATTTTAGCCTATGGGAGACCTCATAGAACCTGTCCTGAAAAATTTTCTAAGTTCCAAGAATTCAAAGGATTTTGCGGAGAATCGTTTGATCGAATATAACAATTAGAACAATTCAAATGATCTTCGATTGAAATAGATCCATTTTCGTCATTGATGTTTTTAATAATCTATACATGAAAGTATACATTTGTCATTTAGACAATAAGGAAGTTAGAATTTATTTTATCCAGAATTCTTCCAGTAATTTTTAGATGCATGTCTACCATTTTACCTCTTTGAACAATTTTAAGGTATTGTAATCATTACATATTACGGGAAAGTTTTTTAAAGTAACTGAACTTATATGAATGCAATGATTTCAAGAGTTAGCAATCTTCCAAAAATATAACAAAATTTAGCATCTTGTAATAGACATATTAGAAAGCAATGAAGGGTTCTATAAATGTATTCATGAATAAAGCCACATGTGATTTTTAATATCCTTTATCATTTTCACTTGGAGATTGAAAATCCCTTCTAATGCATAAGTAGTGATTCTGAAGGTATCAAATAAGATATTTATTAGTATATTGTCATAGTATTTAAAAATTCCATGATCATAACACTTTGGGGCACATTTACTAAGGGTTTTTTTTAACATTCGAATTTTTTATATCCGATCAAAAAAACGTGTAAAAATCCTATGGGAGCTTCCCATAGGGTATGAATAGCAATTTGGTAAGTTTTATCTGCCGAATTGTTATTTTGAATTTTTTTAAAGGGCCAGTACTTGACAATCGAATTTGGCAAATTTGAATTGAATTTTGGGCTTCAAATCAATTCGAACCTTAGTAAATCTGCCCCTTAGAAACAGTAAGGGGCAGATTTATTAAGGGTCAAATTGCAAATTCAAATTCAATTTCAAATTGTATTTTTCGTCAAAACACACAAATTTTAATTGGGAATAATCCAAACGCTATTTAAATTTGAATTTTCATTCGAGATTTATTAAACCTTGACCATGGGAACAATTCAAATTTGACTATTTGCCATGTAGAAGTCAATGCCAGAGGTCCAGAAACTCATTTGAAGATGTTAATAGCCTTCCTGACATTCAAGTTTTTTTTTCTGAGAAAAAGCTCAATTCGAGTCAAATTCAATTTGAATTTGATTTGGGTTTTTGAGTCGGTAATATATGTTCAAGTTTTAGACATTCTAATTTTTTCTTACATAACCTCCCATTTGAATTTCGAGTATATTCAATTTATTTAGAGTAAAAAAAACACATAAATTTGAAATTCAACCTTTGAATTCAACCTGATACGTTAGTATAAGTGGTAGTCTTTGGCAGAGCAAAGTGTACTACTGCCCCTTCTAGATAATGTCCAGATTTTCCTGGAATAAAAAGCACACCAGGAAGTGAATTTGGTAGGGGAGGTGGGTTGTACGCTTTTTCCAGGCTAATGCGGTTATATGATTGTTACAGTACATGTTATAGGAATATTCCTGTTATGTTTTGTTATGTTTATGATATAACATTCTGTAATTAAGGTTCATTTTACACTAAGGAGCAGATTTACTAAATTCACATGAAGAATTCGAAGTTCGATTTTCTTTTTAAAAAAATTGAATTTGAATCTTCGAGTATGCCAATTAGGGGAATTCGACCATCGAATATTCAAATTCAAATAATTCAAATATTCAAATAAAATTTTATTCAAATATTCGACTATTCGATGGTCAAAGTAATATCAAGTAAATCTGCCCCTAAAACTTTACTTCTTATAATACAAATTCTGAGGCTTTTCATCACATTGTCCAATGTATTTATTTGGGTTTGGAAAATGTGGGTGGAGGGTGGGTAGTTGACAAGGGTGGATGTTGCCCCTGTCATGGCCTCATTGGCTTTCAAATACCACCTTGGACATCACTGAAAGTCATTATGAAGGTACTGTAACATCAACTTTTGTCTTCTGAAGGAAGGTGCAAGGATGATCTACCTGTAGGTAATATCTAACACTATTTGAGGGTAGAGTCCTTCCTCAAGTGTGGTAAGATACAAGGGCAGATGATCTTTGCCCGTCTTTCTTTTATAGTAATTACTTGATAGTAATAGTGCACATGGATCCATGGGAATGCAGATTACCTGCGTCATGTATTTTGCCACACATTTTTTGTCTTTGTTAACTTTTACATTCTTTATAGGATAATGTAGCAAAGGGCATTCCTACCTATACGTGGTGAACTCTTTTATTGGACTGCAAGGCATGCTTAAGCCTTGGATAATCAGGTCCTCTTAGTCACTCAACTAGTTATTGCCTCTTGGTGAATACTCTAGATGAAATAAGAGTTAATTGCAACAAGGTCTTTGAAGATGGGATAGCTTGAATTCAGAATAAATAAGCCTAGTTTGTAGATGTTTGATCAATCTGGGAATTATTGAATCCACCTTCCTTCTAAGCTGTGCTTTCTCTTAGGTTTGATCACAGATCTCTCATTAACTAACCTTTATGCACTGCTGACATAACTGTCAGTGTTTCACAACATATTACATTCAATGGTGTAGACAATTACTAGTTAACTATGCTTTTCCAGGGATTATATAATTTTTTTTAATTTTTTTATCAACATTATGATATACAAGGAAGAATGGTTCCCCTTATGACATAATATAAAAGTAAGTTAAGACAAAAATTAGCAGGTCCAACAAGAACAAAGATGGTAACCAGTTTATTACTCTGACTGGTATCTGATTTAATCAAATAAGATGTATACATATGTATATTACCTGTATAGCATAATTGCACCCTTACAACATGAAGAAAGATAAAATCACTAATGCATAATGAATTTTCACTTATGAGCTACTGTCCCAGCCATTGTGAAAAGCAGCACTTTCTACACCCCCATCTGTGCCTCTCAGTGATGGCCCGTTTTTGTTTGCCCAAAAATCTGCGAAGTCTCAGAAATATCTGAAATGTCAAAATGTTGCCAAATCACATTTGTTGGACTCACGTGTTCAAAAATTCAATTAATATTAATTAATAAAGGCACTGGAATGGAAACACATGGATAAATTCTAAACATGCCATGGGTGTTTTTCCCATGTGTATTCAAAAAAGCACATTATTTTTCCATCAAAACAAAATGTGGCATTTTAGCATGAATAAACTGAAATATTCACAGTTGACAAAATCATGAATTTCATAACAAAACATTACCAAGCACAAAAGTTGGCTTATTTTTTTTTCATGTTACCACCCAATAAGAGTGTAAGCTCTACAGAACAGGGAATTAATTCATCTAGATTATTTTAACAAATGGTATTGATTTGTAGTACATATTTATTTATTACTTGCTTTACAGTAACCCCTGTATTTCATGGCATGTTTGATTATTTAATATCAAGATTGCATCATATACACATTTTATTATATTGTACCCTTGAATGAGTCTATTATAATTATTAGTAGTTTCTATTTTTTTCATTCAGGATTGGTAGCTGTAGAAACGTGATCAGGGTTAAGTATGTGTTACATTTATATTTTAATTGCATTCAGATGTATTGAATTGTATCTAATAAATGACAGTACACCAAGATATTCTTAATTGATCTAATTATGGTTGCCTGAGGAAGTACATGACTTGTGTGAAACACATCAAGCTATCGTTTTATCTGTTGTTCACCATACTGATGATTTTCTCATACCTTGTTCCCATTCCTTCAGTGCACTAGCAATCAACATTACTGTGTGGGTGTTCTGGGACATCGAAGGGAATATATAGTATATAATCTATACAGGTTTTACTTTGCCTAGTAGATTACTTTACCATACGTCAAATGTAAATAACAATATTGATTTGAATACTATTTGTCATAAAATAATTATTAAATTTTTTTTACAATATTTGCAAAAATTCTACGAAAAATACTTTGAAGCCAGTGATAAAATTTATCACATGCCCATTTAACAATGCAACAGATATGTGGTAAATTGTCAATTTTGATGATAATTGTCGCCTGTGTCAAAAGTCCCATTTCGCAAATTTTTTTTCACCTTTTTGCAAATTCCATAGGAAATTAGCGAAAATTTTATCGAAACAGGACAAATTTGGCCATCACTACTGATGGCATTGGTTGCAGTTGTTTTTTCTAAGCTTCAGAAAGACCTTAAATCAGCATGTACATTTTTTTCCAAAGAAAGTATTTACTGCACTCAACCAACATGGCCTCTATGCATTCTCACTGTGCTGAAGAAAAGCATGTTGAAGCTTGTTTGCTGCATAAAATTTAGACAAGCCAATGAAATTCAGGGAGAATATAGTTTAGTCAGATGAGACCAAAACTGAATTTTAATTTTTTTTCTATTTGAGATTCGACCATTAGTAAATCTGACGGAAAGTGTTTGGTGCATTTTGGCTTATTTCAAATCTGGTTTGAAGTTTGAAAAATTATTGGCAGTCTGCCAAATAAGTGTTTGCTTTTCCATTCTGCAGCGTATTAAATCCAAAGTTTAAATCTGCTGATTTGCAATGTGTATGATATATTTAAATTACTATATGTAAGAGAAAAGCTAATTACTATATCTAGTAATTACTATAGTTGCTTACTGTTCTGCTTCGATTTATTGAATGTAGCTTTACATCTTCTTTAAAGCTTAATGTAAGGGATGATAGTGAAAGTATTCTTGCTCTTGTTTATATTTGTGTATATACAGTATATAAAAGCTTAATATATTTTGTATTAAAAAAAAATCAGTTTTGTTTAAGTTAAAAGAGAAGTAATCTTAAACTCACTGTTGGTTGCCAAAATGTTAGGCACTGTCAGTGAGTAAAATCACTTACCTGATACTCCAGGCTAGAGCTTTTGTTCACTAAAACTTGTATTGCTGTAGAAGTCCATGAGTGCCATTGTTTTTAGCTTCTTCTGCCTTCTCTTCTTTATGGTCCAGGCAGGTGCATGTGCAGTAAAGTAAAAGTCAAACTTAGGGAAAAAAAGTCAACTTGTTCACTGTGCATGTGCCTGTCCGTGCCCAAGGGAAAGAATGAAGGACGATCTGGGTGGCTCAGCTTTTACAGATGCAGTTTTCTGGCCTAGTGTTTAAGATAAACAGTTATAGTCACTGGGGGGGGGGTGTGTAAGATTTTAAAGTTTAGATCTCCTTTAAGAGGTAGAATCAGAATATACGTAGATAAAAATTTGAAGTAAATCAATGTTCATTTTTTTTAGAGAAATAATGTATTAAGGGGAAACCAATGGGATTCTTTGATAGAAATGTCACTCAATAGCTGCAATTGTTGTCAAGTGGCTCTTTTGCTTAAACTACATTTACACGTCTTCAGTAAAAGTTAATTAATTCTTGTTTCAACACATGGGATAGAAAGGCATTTTGAATAAAACTATTAGTGACCCAAAGTGTCCATTTATTCAAGTGTATCTTTCCTGGGTCTGAGAGGTTAATTAAAGTATAATTATGACCAAAGAAAATGTTTGACTATTTGAATAGCAGATAATTTACTTAAGCAATAAATCTCTGAAGGCAACAAGTACTGTTCTCATTTTTAGAGGCATCGAGGAAATAGGATTACTGCAGTTTCAATTCTGTGATGTAATTGCTCTTTGCAGTGGATATTTTTGCATGCACCTAACATGGGCAGCACTACAAACAGACTTCTAAGAATTAAGTAGTGCTTTTATACAGAAAAGCACTGCAGGCAAACACAGTAAGGCTATTGTTTTTTTTGAATACTTGAGTATTTTGTTGGGATGAAAAGTTTTGTAGACATATTATTCTCGATATTGGCATTCATCTCAAAGTGAATTGTAGATCCCTTTATGCTACTGTATATATTTTAGTGGACAAAAATAACACCAGCATTTATGGTTACAAGGTATAAAAAAGCATAATTTACTCATCAACAATATTTCAACCTTTTGTAACAGAACAGCAATTAGTTCTGTAGTTCTCTGTTTGGAATTATTTCTCTTGTTATCTTTCTTGAAAATATAAGTACCTCTACTCTAATAGTTTCAGTAACACAACTTTGATGTTATTTGTTACTTGCACATGTAACTTAGATTAAACAAAAAAGATACATTTAAAATGGCAATGAATATAATATAATTTTCAGTATGTTCATCATACAGTTGCAACAAAATGTGGACTGTTTTGATATAAATCAAATTTCACTGCTTTTTTTTGGATGGGAATGCTTTATAAGAGGAGTTCATTGAAACTAGCATGAAATGCTGCAGTAATGGTTCTCTTATCTTAAAATACATATATGTACATACATTTATTGTGCAGTGTTTAGAAATACATAAGCATGATCATACTTATGAATGGATGCAGTAATATAAACACCCATAAAGCATTTTGCCTTCTGCATTTGTTAAGTGTATGGAAGGAGGAAACTGCCAAGAAGAGGTTAGAAAGAGTTAAGGGTAGGCTCATTATTGTATATTTGAATCAGGTTTCCTCCCACTAATGATATGTATATTTTGAGTATCATCCTGGGTTATCATTTGCATGTGCATGCTGTAGCATTACTAAATAATCATATCACACACCTTCTTTAATGTATGTAAGTGAATAGCTTTGATTGTAAGGGGTCTGAATGTAAGATTAACTCTCCAAGAGTGAGCCAAAAGAAGGGCATCTGCATTCTAACTCTAACATATTATATCATAGTTAAATGTTTACATAAACATTATCCCCCTTTGATATAAACAGTGATAAAATGATAATCACAAAAGTATTTATAGAAGCTAAAGGTCCTCCATGGTACTTTTTTTGTGCCAACATAAAAAAGGACAATGTGAAAAAGAAGGTTTCTCAAAACTGAGACAAGTAAATAACTATATTGATTAATATACTATTATAGTTGTTGTTATTATCATCATTATTATATAACATTTTAAACATGTCAGTTTATAGCATTGTTTTTATAGTGCTATTGTTAATCTGCCAAGAAACAGCTTCAAATGTGTGTTCTGTTTAATAAGGGAATTTTGAAAATTGTATTTCTGTCTGAGTAATAATTTTTACTGACAATTCTAGAAAATTAAGTTCTATTAAGTGCATGCACAATGATTATAAACTGATATTGATCCAATATTGCATGAAATATTTAATAAGTGTAAATGTACACTGTAAAATATATAATACATATGGGGTTTTCCATTGTATTAGCACTGCATCAAGTCAGCCATTAAATGTTGTTTGCTAATATTAGAAAATAAATCTGTTCTGCAGTGCAATAAATCAGACAGGTTTGCGGTATAGACTAAATCTCACATACACTCAGACTACTGTTTTTTCTTTAAATGGATGTTACCATAGTTACATATACTATTATATATTTTAGCATAGGATGCCAATTAATCACAATATTCATTGGGATCAGAAAACATTTGCTTTATTATCTTTATAACAGATATGAATGTCACAATGTCGGCTTATTTATTTTGATCTTGCTTATTTGATAATGTACAAGGCCTCTTCGTTAGTCATAAATTAAATAAGTACAAAGATTAAATAGAAAACACTGTGCCCATTTTGCTGAATTTCAGCATAAAACATACACCATTTCCTGAATGAAAAGCTTTTATCTATAATTTTGCAAATTGTAAAATCAATTTAGAATAAATTATGCATAAATAATTAATTTCTTTATAAATTCATATAAAATGTAAAACAGCACTGTCAATATTTACAACCATTTAAAGACAAAATATGTCTGTGTTTTGTTTCTTTTTAATAGATTTTGTAAAGGTTTTCCATTATGTTCAATGAAGATGTTTGTCATTAAAAATCTTAATTCAAACATTACTGCATTTACATATACAGTTGTTTTGTATGCAATCTAAATACAACATGACAAGTACTAAAATGGAAATTCTACCCCTTCTATGAGTGTAAAGGAATGTTAAATGGACATTGTACCTTAAATCTTTCTTCTTATAATCAACTAAATGCCCTACATATATGTTGTATCTTCCAAAAAAAAAGAGATTGCTATGTTACTGTGCATTACATATACACAAAGTTTAACATATACACACGTTCAACTTTCTCAATGGAAACATTTATATCTAGAAAAAAATAATCAAAGAAACAGAGAAAGCATGTTTTAGTAAGAACTTAAAAGGTAGCTGCATATTATGAGTGATACCCATCCATTTTTTTCTGGTAGACCAATTTAACAGAACTGTTAAGGCCTTGGAGGCATACAGAGAAAGACAGATGGTTTCCCCAAGACTTTCCCCCAGCTCTTTCATCTTTCATTTAACTATTCATTTTTCTGTTTGGATGGATAGACTGACGCTTAAAACTAAGGAATAATAATGAGATTTTTAATAATGCTATACATTTGCATTCTTAGTGCCTCTTTATGTAAACCTGGCTGATTAAAAATAATCATTTACATAATTAACATATGATTTTACAGTTGGCCTTAATGTTCTGATTATCCCAATACCTTTGTATTGTGTTGGATTCAAACTATAATAATTGTTTGAACCAAGAATAGTTCATTCCTTTGAGGACTGATATTAAACACCAAAGAGACTGATTCAAAATATCTTAGGTGTCAATGATGTCTACACGGAGTAAGCAAAAATAGGATAAAATGTAAACTAACAACTACAGTATAAAATTATAGTGTTCTGTATTTCTACATATTGCTAGTGATGGGCGAATTTATTCGGCAGGCGCGAATTCGCGGCGAATTCCCGTGATTTGCCGCCGCCGAATAAACTAGCGAAATGCCAGCGAAAATTCGCCTGACGAAAATACGTTGGCATAAAAAAAAAACGCTGAAATGACGCAAAAATAGGAAAAAATGTAAACTAACAACTACAGTATAAAATTATAGTGTTCTGTATTTCTACATATTGCTAGTGATGGGCGAATTTATTCGGCAGGCGCAAATTTGCGGTGAATTCCTGTGATTCCGTGATCCCGTGATTTGGTAACATATTAGCAACCTCGGCAATTAAAGTAGCAATCAATGTTACATAGTTACATAGTTACATAGTTAAAATGGGTTGAAAAAAGACAGAGTCCATCAAGTTCAACCCCTCCAAATTAAAAACCCAGCATACATACACACACACATCTCCACTCTTTCAAACACAAACCATATATGCCCATAGCTATACTAACTGTAAAGTTTAGTAACAAAATAGCCTTTGATATTACGTCTGTCCAAAAAATAATCCAAACCCCTCTTAAAAGCATTCCACAACCTCACCGTCCTGACTGTGAAAAACCACCTACGCTGCTTCAAATGAACTTAGCAACCAATCATAGGTACTATGCAGCTTTGGTGATTTATGTGACAGACACCAATCATAAAAAAAAATAACATAAGTGGAGAGCACAAAGGTAGTATAGTTATGTGTAGAGAGCAAAAAATAAAAAATACAAATAAAAATTAAAATAAAAAACGAAAAATAATAATAAAAAAGTAAAGGTTGAAACAGGATAAGAAATGGCACATTATTTAGGCTAAATATCTCTAGGCTTATAGTTGGATAATAAATTATTATAAATATCAATAATAATTCGTAAACACCCTATATTGGGTATCTCATCAGCGTTATTGTGCATAAACCAATTGCAACCAATAGGTAAACAGGACACATGCCCTACCAATATAGTTATTAAGTGGTACTCTCATGCATACTAGGATTCTAGGCCAGGTCGTCACCCACAAATACTCATTGTGGGGACATACGACACTAGACCAGTCCAAACTTGTACGCCGGTTACTATGGTCTACCAATATTTGCCCCTGTGGGACATGATCTACGCTGCTCAGTATATAGTTCCTGAATAGCACAGATCGCAAAGTTGCTGATATAAATCCGGGGCATATTATTAAATCGCCATAGCTGTAATTATACGCACTACGCACCACGGCAGGCCCCTGCACAAAAGTGTATAACTCAGTCCATCTAGCTCCATCAGCTGTATAAACATACATGGATAGACTAATAATCTGGGCCATTAAATTGCAAGGACTGATATATTGGTACCAACGATATAGTAGCCCATAGATAATGTGTCTTGGGTAAAAAAGAGATAGTGTCAGAAAAAGAAACAAAATGAAAATAAGAACAAATAAGAAAAAATAAAAGATAAATATTTGAGAAAAGAGCCGGTCTTTTCCATGTGGTATCCACTTTTTTTTCCAGGTATAAAAAAACCACACAAACCTCTAAATCAACATTAAAAAAATAACACTCTTAATATCAACATAGATCCTCTACATTTAGGGGCATATTTATTAGGTTTATGTTGTTTTTTTCCATGAAAATTATTTAGTATTCGAGTTGTATTTGTTTTTCAAAATTAAAATTTTTGGGTAAAAAAAAAAAACACAAATCAATGAAGTTTTTTTTTTTAAATAAAAACTTGAATGTTGAAGATGTATTCTACCTTGACCCTGGAAATAGCTTGAATCTGAAAATACACCACCTATAACCTGTAGACATCAACGGCAGATGTCTGTCGAGCCATTTGAAGAGGTTAACAGTCAAATCAAGAAGTCAATTTGGTTGATTCAAGTATGTTTCCACTGAAAACTCAATCAATTTTAGGTTTTGGGTTGAGGGACTCATTGAGGGACTTTGAGAAAATTTTCAAAGAATATGCTCAGGTGGAGCAAGCTGGTATTTAAACCATCTATCATTTTATATGTGGTCTTCACTGTAACATCTGAAGAAGTCTATACCTCTAAAAGATAGAAAATGGCTAACACAAGTGTCTTGCAAGCATTACTAATACATTTAGCTGTGTATTATTGGCAGGGTATAAAGATAATTACATACATAAGGGCACTAAATAATTCCCAATACTAACAGATGGGTACCATATCCACCTCAACCACCCTTAAAATGGCAATTAAAAAAAAATATATATGTATATATATATATATATATATTAGTATTAAGAATTCGTGCTGTCTTACATTCCATTAAAAAATTGGTCTGCCGGGCCACCTTCAACTTCCTAATTAAAACAATAAATAGCTGCAATTCATATATTAAAATGCCATTAAAAACTGTTAATTTAGGAGGAATTCATAAAAAGGAATCAATAACAAATGCATTATATTTAAAAAGTCCTCTATACAGAGTATTTTAAGGTGCAGGACAATTACCGTTACAGTTCTTAGGTCCTATGTTGCTCCACAATTGTAGTCAGCTTAGCCCAAGAAGCTTTTTCAGCCAAAGTCATCTTAATTAAATCAACTGCTGTTTATATGTATTCACACTTCTAAGTTTATTATAGTATAGAAACCGAATCAATCTCACCCACACTTTTTTCACTAGAAAACTCAGATTTTCAGATGATAAAAAAACAAAATTTTTTAAAGATACCCCACTGCTGCAAAAAGCCCAAATCTGAAAAGCCCTCATCTCAGACCTGCCAAGGTTTTGTATAAGTCAATGGCAGAGATTCCTGTCCTATTTCAAATTTTCTGTGGTCTGCGCTGAAATAAGCCTGAAAATCTGACCTTTTCAGCAAAAATCCAAAAAAGTCTGGCTTTTCGGGAAAAAGCCCAAAAAATCAAGGGATTCAGGAAAAAACTTGAAAAAACCTAACATCAATCGACTGAAGTAATGGGTTATCTGGCAGTCTTTTCATATGCTACATGCTAAACTTTTTTATTAAATAGAAATTTTTTTTTATTTTACTATGTACAGCAAAGTGCACCTACTTTGTATGCATGTGAAAAAGATGTTTGAGACACTGTAAGTATATACAAGCACGATGACATAAGGAAACAAAGCATTTTTAAAGACTGACGATTGACCTTTTTAGAGAACATTGACCCATTTGACCAGGATCAATAGAGCACTGAACCTTTGAACAGAGAACTTCATGATGACTGTAATTGACCACCATTGTACAAACCTCACATAAGTCATGATTCTGGCATCACACAAGAGTTTCAAAAGATACTTTGTGACTGATTTTGCTGGTTAGAACATACAATTTTAAACTGGAATCTACTTTTTGTATGGCTTTTGCAGTTTTTCTTTTTTTTTTCCTTTTAACTAGTCTACTGAAATGCTAGGGATCTGAGTATATTGATATAATCTTGTGATCTCACAGTCTGTTGCTTTTCTTGATGTAGAGTGAGTGCTTCAGGTCATTGACCTGACAAACATACAACACACAAAATCACACTCTTTGTTTTCTTTCAAAACCTTTAGAAGGAAAATGAAGTGGCTGAATGAGCAAGGGCACACATCAATGTATCTACCAGTCCTACGTTGTACTCAGCTATGGGTCCTACATGACCATATCATTATCTAACAAAAGTATTTGTTTTATTAGAGTGTACATTCAGAAACATTAAATGGTATGAACACATTTTCTAATAACTATTTTTTCTATTAGTGCACAGCAATCTAACAATTTCTATATTAGAAATTAAAACAATGCAGTTATTGGATTCCTTGAATTTACAAAATGCTCATTATTTTTTCCTAATGTGGCTATTTCCCTGCTGTGAACAAACTGCTGCTTTTCTAGTTTCATGATTGGAAAACCATTTGGGAACTTCATAACTAATTAAGGTTAAATAAATAATGTATGCAGCACTGCATCCACTTCATTGTGTTTCCTCTCACATTTGCACTCCGTAAAACATTTAAAAAAAATTGCCAAAGCGAAACACTTTTATATAGAAGTGTTATGGTATGATCTGGCGAGATTTCACAGATCAATACAGTTAGACATATATCTAGTACATCTCTGAGTACATCAAACATCACAGGTACAGCATAACCTCTTCTGAATTAGAGTTGTAAATTGCTGTTTTGCTTTGTGCTGTAAGCAGCAGTAAAGTTATTGCATGCCCACTGCTAATTATGTACTGACTTAGTACTTAAAGCTGCCATTACTTTTAAACGCAATGGGGCCTACATAACAGGCATTATAATATTATTAACATTCTATTATGATTTATACTATTAAAAAATACTTCTCCCATGTATAGAATTTACATAGAATTGTACATTAACATATTACTATTTATTAATTATGAGTAATAACTGAGTTGTGCTGCAGGGTAAAAGATGCAGTGACAACTAAAAGCAGATAATCATCACTGAATTATTTAAAACAGCCCACTCAAAATTATTGCTGTTCCCTTGTATATAAAAATGTCTTACAGCAAATTTGACAGTTTGTCAGTCAATTTTGACCTTAAGGATAGTATGGAAGGAAATTCAGATCAACAAGTCCTAGTCAGGATGCTGTGTTTTATATACAGCTTACCTACTGTCTAGGGCAGGGGTCCCCAAACTTTTTTGCTTGTGAGCCACATTTAAATTTAAAAAAGAGTTGGAGAGCAACACAAGCATGAAAAAAGTCCATGTGGATGTCAAATAAAGCTCTGATTGGCTTTTTGGTAACCCCTTTATGGACTGGCAGCCTAGAGGAGAGAATGTTTGGCAGGACTTCTGTTTTTTATGCAACCAAAACTTGCCTCTAAGCCAGTAATTAAAAAATAAGCACCTGCTTTGAGGCCACAGGGTGCAACATTCAAGGGGTTGGAGAGCAACATGTTGCTCGCGAGCTACTGGTTGGGGATCACTGGTCTAGGGAATCAACACCCATTATACAAAATAAAAAGAGTAACCAGATCATTGACACAAAACTCATAGTTGCCTCTCATTTTCAGTGTCTGCACTCCAATTATATATATATATAATATATATAAAGTTTTACTTTGAAAGCAGCAAGTAAGTTGCAGGTAAAACTTAGTCCCTTTGTAAAATGTATAATGAAGCAATAGAATTCTTAATGAATCAGATGAAAATTGGGCGTAGGACTGGCCAGATATGGCATGACTTTGAGGTAGTTGGCCAGCTTAAATATATTGCAATATATGGACAAACAATCCCTGTTGTTTAAAGTGTAAGGCATTTTTAAGTAGCTGTATGCACAAAATGTCTCAATGTCTTAAATATATTGATAATGGGTTGAGTGCAGAGGACCTCTTGTATTTGTCTATATGTATTTTGTGATCACAGCCTCATTGCACCCCTGTTTTAAAAATTAGTTGTGAGCACAACTTTTCCTTGTTTATATATATATATATATATATATATATATATATATATAAAATAGAGATGGACCCGCACTCCTAAGTTATGTGCTCACAGAACTTCAATCTGACATTTTTGTCCAAGATCTTTGAGAAAGGCCTTGGATAGGGCCGAAACGTCATATTGAAGTTCTGTGAATAAACAAATATTTTATTGTATAAGTCCTGAGAGTGCGGATTCTTCGTGAATTGTTTGATGCTTCTGCACCCAGGTAAACAAATCTATTTTGTTGAGCGTGCTGGTAGCCCATTGGAATATATATATATATATATATATATATATATATATATATATACTGTATCATATATGACAAAGTGTCATAGTTCTCAATTATTATGCACATGTGTGACATGTATGAAAATAATGAGCTACCCTAGAGCCTTGCTAAATATACACAATCATTTGACTGAATATGGCTGCCCACACAAGGAGCTAGCAGGGGCATTTTTATAAAAAAGAAATATACAGATACAGTCACTTGGATTTGTAAGTTAAATGCGTCGTGACTCAGGGCTAATTGAAGAAACTGTGTTATCCAAAGTTATCTTAACTCATTTAATGCATTTAACCTTTTCATTAGCATACCAAAGCACCGTTGTTTTCAATGGTGAACTCTTTAATTGGATGGGATGCTGTGACACAATATTCTGTGATAAGTGGGATAAATGAGATAGATGAGTTAAGTCACGACGCAGTGACTGCATCTGTACATTGCTTCTTCCAACCAGAGTGAGACCTCTATTCTTTGCTATTTTTTTCTTACACAAATTCAGAAATCCAGCTATTGCCTGATATCATCATCGAGTTTGCTTGATTATACTGCATACAGAAGGATGCCAGCAAAGCTGTACAGCCTACTTTTCTTTCTCTCCAAAAGCTGAGGGGGTAGCTTGATTACAACACTAGCATTTCACCTGAGACAGAGACATAGGTTGTTATATTTGCTGTTTTTATTTTGCCTAGGTAAATTTAAAATTTTCCTGGGTTTAGTAAGCACTATAAAATTATTATGTGCAGATATTTAAGGGTTTCTTTTCTGAACTGATAAGAAATTAGACTTTTTGAAAGGTTAATTAAGTAAAGACAAGGTAGACAAGTAAAAATAACACTAGTACTAAAACAAGGTTTCATGGAGACCTAATTTATCCATCTCTTCTTGTACAATACTTTATAGTTTTACAAAATAATAAAAACTACATCAAATAGTCCAAAGAAGTTCTAATTCAGATTGACCCTGAAGGTGATCAATATTATTTTTTAAGAATGTAATGTATAACTTTAAGCAACATATCACATCTCCATGTGGTTCATGTTTGTAATTCCAGACTTTTTTGCCACAATACTGTGCTTTTTGACATAAATATCTGTGTCAAAAAATGTGCTGAAGTCTCTGCCTCATTTCAGCAGGCAAGTGATTGATACAGACTCCTGATGCTACCCACTTTTATTGATGGTGGTAGTTCCATGGAGCCCATTCATCAATTGGTGGACTGCACCCAATTCAGAATATGAGGCAGGATCAACCAAGCAGTACACAATGCAACTACTGTTTATGGAGTGCAAGGATTGCTGTTTGATTTTGGTAACCTTAATGAATGGGATTTATTGCTCAATGACTGTGGGCAACTTTAAACAACCACAACTACAGTCATAAACAATCCTTTATTTTGTAAGGAGAGTCACTCTTTCTAGTGGCTCATCTTCTCCTCATTGAATTGCAGAAAAAGGTTAATTGGAACAACAAATAGGGTAGAAACTGATATGCACAACTTCAGTGAATTAATTCAGTACAATGTGTGTGAGGGGTTGTTCACCTTCAAACAACTAGTTGTTTTCAGATAGATCACCTGAAATAATGACTTTTTCCATTTAGTGTCTATTTTCTATTTGTAACCGTTTTCCTAATATTGAAGTGTGTCATTTTTCACCTTCTAAAGAAGCTCTGGGAAGGGGGGTCGCTGACCCCCCCAACTGTTCTAAACTTATAAATCTAATGGATACATTTCTTATCTTTCTCCCTGCTGAGCAGAATCTCTGGGTTTTATTACAGGCAGCAGAATTGATACAATAGTTGCTAATACTCTAGAGATGTTGCTGTGAAATGTATAAATTAAATGTTGCAAAATTGTATCAGTTTAGAGTCTGCACCTGAATTACTGAGCTGCCAGACTCAAACACCAGAGACACCAATATTCAACTTTAAACTTAAATTTTGGAAAAATAGTAAAAGATAAATAATGGAAAGTAACTGAAAAAAATCTTTATTTCTGGGGAACAATTTGAAAACAACTAAACATAAAAATGTGTTTGGAAGGTGAACAACCCCTTTAATACCTCTTATTTTGCTAAATTTTCAGACCCAAACTTTCTTTCTCTTCCTTCACTCTGAGCATGACTGTATTCTTCTGACTCATTCTATGTATTATTTAACATATCAATGAAACTATTTAACAAGATTATACCTTCTGTAAAAATCATTAGTTTCTTGTACAAACAAGAATTGTAGAATGCAGCTATTAATAATATTGTGAATTTGATAAATGAGCAAAGAAATGTAATTCAGAACATCATATGGTCTTAATTTTCAATGGGTACCATCTCAGCCCTGCCTCTTTTGAATAATGCACAAGGTAGGAACTGGATGGGGGATGGCTGTGTACCTATTCCTGCTCACCCCTAATATAGTCTGTGTGCAAAGTGAATAAAATGGCCGATTGAAGCCTTGTTTTGCACATTGCACATCGTGTAAATGACACTTACTGGGTTTACTAACGGCCTGTGCAGACAATAAAATAAAAGTATGTTTAAGTAGCATATCTATGCATGTTCCCACATAAATAATTGAGGGTTTTTTGTGGGCTATCATAAAAAAGTGAATTGTAAAGCACTGCAAAGACAAAAAATTAATATAACTTAAAGATGACTAAAATGTAATGTGCTACGTACAAAATTTTTTAACAATATAAAATTGTAAAGTTTTGTTGTTTCAAAGTGCAGTTCATTTGTGTAAGAACTAATTACTTCTTTTTCATTCACTTTGACAAATGCCAATGTATCACACTTAGGCACAAAAAGAACTCTATTTCAGAAAGGCAATTAAACCTTATTCTATATATATTCATTACCCTATGTTCAGCTAAATGTTTGGGTTATTTAAATTATCTCATTCATAGGAAACATATGATGAGGTTTGCATAGCTACCAGTTGTTGCATTTTCTGAAGTATAATAAAATGGAGACTGGATTCTTTTAAAACATAATTCATCTTAATTGTTTCTTATGCTTCAAATGAAAAATTAGTTTAATTAAGTGAAAGTGGTCTGCACTCTGCAGTCAATTCAATATAAAAATGTAATTAGCATTTTTTTTTTAGATGTCCAATTTTATTAAAAAAAAACATGAATTATTTTTGCATTGAGTTTGGTAAATAACCGCCTTACTATATCTTAAGCCCAACAAAGGGTTATAATCACCAAAAATGTAGTCTAGAAAGATTAGATTTTGGTTTATTGTGCCCTATTAAATAGACTTTTTAATTATTATATATGACAAAGCTGCAAAACTGTCAAAACACGTATCATTGTTTCTTCTTTAAAATGCATTTATATCAAATCCACTCAACATTTCCAACCCCACTCTGCAATAATTCTTCTTCTCCACCTTATCCTCCAACCACTCACTAATTGACTTACTGTACCATACAGGCTGGACTTAAGGGTATCCAGATATAAGAGATGTGTGCCCCCATTCCATTGTACCCTAAGCATGTGCCCCTTCTGCCTAGCCCTAGTTCTGGTCCTATTTGCCCTATTTGCACTACATAAATAAATACAATAAAAAACATTTACTTGTGTGTATGTCTCATACTGTATTAATTTACTTTCCTTTTGCCACTGGCTTTAACTATCTTTCATGCTGTCTTCTCTTAAAGTATTGTCATAGTCAATTAACTGAACAACTTGCTCAACAGAATATTGTAAACATTGCCTTGATATTTTACTGAATTGTTAAAGTATTATTCTTAAAAGTACTTTAAAATAACCAAATATTTTCCACTCTGAAGGCAAATCAAGTATTCAGAGATTAAATCAGATAGATAGAATACATTTAACATGAAAACAGAAAAGCTGAAAAGACTAAATGCATTTTACTTCAGACTAAATTGCTGACTGCTTACACAAGTGTAATGCAATTAAAGCAAGTAGCTGTAAATGGTCAAATTTAGTTTAGAAGTGTGCACTTAAGGGTTTTAGAGAGCTCTCAATTTAATTGCTAAAGCTATACAAGTTTATTGGAATGTCAGCTCCCTTAACTTGTGAATGTGTGACTTTGTTTCAGGTATACAGTCTTTTATAGATAGCAGCAGTTTTTTAAGCAACTGAAACACAGTCAAAACAGCAAAACAAAAGATATATAGAAACCGTGAATCGTTTATGTTCTTTATTCCCAGTTTATTGTATTACTATACTGGATTAAAAAATTGTTTCAAGAATTGGAAGAAGTAAAATATTGAAATAATGCTGTAAGTTGCCTCATCATGTGCCTTTTATACAGTAACATATTGGGGTCTCTTTATAAACAATACTGTATGCAGTAACATAGTAAATTAAGTTTAATAAAAAAACATGTCCATCAAATTGAACCTTTTATGTTTCAGGGAGAGAATTCCACATCTTCACAGCTCTCACTGTAAAAAATCCTTTCTGGATATTTAGATGACACCTCCTTTCTTCTAATCAGAATGGGTGCCCTTGTCTCAGATGGAAGGACCTACTGGTAAACAAACTGGTTAAGAGCCTCTTCTAAAGTGTGAACAACCCCAACTCCTCCAGTCTTTCCTTATAGCTGAGGTTTTCCTAACAGGGCTGGATTCATTTTTCGACCCTGTCCCCTCCCTTTTATTTGCTCAAATTTTCATCATCGGAATGGGGCAATGGAAATTGACACAAAGGAAATTTAAAGGAATCCTGGAATCCTGACAAGAAAAATTTTTTTTTGTTTTTTCAAAATGCATCAGTTAATAGTGCTGTTCCAGAAGAATTCTGCATTGAAATCCATTTCTCAAAAGAGCAAACAGATTTTTTTATATTTCATTTTGAAATCTGACATGGGGCTAGACATATTGTCAATTTCCCAGCTGCCCCAAGTAATATAATTTGTGCTCTGATAAACTTCAATCACTCTTTACTGCTGTACTGCAAGTTGGAGTGATATCACCCCCTCCCTTTCCCCCACCCAGCAGCCTAACAAAACAACAATGGGAAGGGAACCAGATAACAACTCCCTAACACAAGATAACAGCTGCCTAGTATATCTAAGTACAGCACTCAATAGTAAAAACCTACGTCCCACTGCGTACTATTCAGTTACATTGAGAAGGAAAAACAACAGCCTGCCAGAAAGGAGTTCCCTCCTAAAGTGCTGGCACAAGTCACATAACATGGGACAGCTGGGAAATTGACAAAATGACTAGCCCCATGTCAGATTTAAAAATTGAATATAAAAAAAATCTGTTTGCTCTTTTGAGAAATGGATTTCAGTGCAGAAGTCTACTGGAGCAGCACTATTAACTGATGCGTTTTCCCATGACAGTTTCCCTTTAAATTTCAATGTGGATGTGGTTGGGCAGCATGCCGCCCCCTAAAATCCTGCCACCCTAGGCCCGGGCCTAGGTGACCTCTCCACAAATCTGGGCCTGTTTCCTAACTTTTTACCTGTTTAGTTGCCCTTCTCTAAAGCCTCTCTAATATAGCGCTGAAGACCAAACAATATAAACATATAATATATATATATATATATATTTATTTACAATAATAAATGCAGTTTACCTAGTTTCCTATTTAGGATATTATGGAATATTCTGATCATAAATGCAAAATCATTAAAAAGCACTTTTAAGGACCTATACATTTCTGTTTTATGAATGCAAGTATATACAAAGCACTAACATTGGCATGTTTAGATCCTATTCTCAAAAGTGCTTTTCACTTATTCATGCATTTTACAACTTGTGAGTAGCACCAATATTCTGGTCCAACTGATTCTGATTAAGCAGGTGCAATGGGTCCTGCCTTGAGGACGTGTTCCCACATTTTGCAAAATTTAGCTTGTGCATAATTATTCAAGGTGGAAACTAAGTTGTACAGTAACTTATCATGGGAAATGATCTATTTTGTTGGGACAAACAGGACTATTTGCTTCCATTTTAGCAGTTTTGTACATACACTTATAAATGGGTCTTAGACCATTCTGTAAGGTTTTTCATGATATATTATTAAATTAATTTAGCTAGAAGAATGTGAGTACTTAAATCAACCCCTTCATTGGCATACAATTAAGTCTGTATTAAATCTGTATTGTGGAACATAATGTGGATTGTTAGGTAGAATTGCTTTATAAAAAATAATGGTTGGGGCTCAGAAATTTGTCTAAACTACTGTACCTACTGTACACTATTTAATCTTTTCTTATCCACAAAATGTCAAAATTATTACTACACAAGCATATGTACAAGGTCATTATTCTAAAATGCACTTTTTTTAGAAATACTTTAGAAATAACAGACTGAGAGCTCTGCATATTTGGCTTGCATAAACAATTAGTGCATGTGTTAAGGGCATGTAAGCACAAATTAGAGTGCTAGCATTTGTGCCTACTGATTGTTATATTAGCCCATGTATGTGTTGTAGCATGAGCCTTTAGACTTTTGTTTTTTAACAAAGTTAATAAAATGCTAAAAAAACTAAATTGTTGTAGACTGTAAAAATATTAAAGTGTTATGTCAACTTTTAACGCAAAGGGGGTTATTTGCTAAACTCTGGCTTTTTGGGGCAAATCTCAATTTTTTTGTAATGAAACATTTTTTGAGATTTATTAAAGTCAAATACTGCAAAAAGTCTGAAACCGAAAATCAGCCATCTCAGACCTGCCGAGGTTGTGCATACGTCAATGGCAGAGGGCCCTATTCTATTTAGAATTTTCTGGAATTAGCCCAAAAATCTGACCATGTCAGGCAAAATTCTAAAACATTTCAGGAAAAGGCCAGAAAAAATAAAGCAAGCAACCTAGAAAAAATCGTACAATTGTGGGGTTCCACTTGATTTTATCATATTTTTCCCCAAACCAATTAAATTGAGCTTTTGTAATAATAAATTATGTAAAATCTGGTATGGAAGTTTAGTAGGGGTTTTTATTTAATTAATGAGATAATTTCAGTTTTTAATAAATAAACCCCAAAATGTAAATTATGTAATTCAAATTCATTCACTTTATCTTGTGAATTAAGGTAAGCTAGTTTTTTGCAGTGTTTCACTGTAAAAAACACCCATAGGAACCAATGTATTGGTGTAAAATGTATTGTAAAAAAAAGTTATGCAGCTTTGAAAAAGTTGCATTAATAAATAACCTTTGGCTTGCATTTTTTTGAATATTTGTATGTTACATAAATTATTGGTGAATAGTGATGGGTAAATAAATTCATCTGGCACAAATTCACAGCAAATTTCAAAAAGTCAGATGCCCAGATGACGCCAGTGTCATCTTGGACGCGAGTCAATTTCCAATTTTCAAAATTTTTTGTGAAAATGTCCTATTTTCACAAATTTTTCAAGAAATGTCAGATTTTTACAATTTGTGAAAAGGTTCGATTTTCATGATTTTTGCAAAATTTTTTTGCCGTTTCGCACATTTATAAATCTTGCTATGTTGACATTTTATAAAATCTGCCCCAAATGTATTGGACCTAGAAATAAACAGATAATTACTAGAATTAGAAGTGGTACAAACCAGTTACAACAATATTTATCATGATATGAAATCACTGAATTTTAATTATAGCATTAACTTAATTTCTTTTATGCACAATGCACAGCTTTAACATCCACTAACTACCAAGAAGCATACAACATTCTCAATGGCCAATTAAGGCATTGGTGAGGCTAAATAAGAAAAGATTATATGGAAGCCCTTATTATGCAGAACTTTCTATTTTGATGCTTCTTTCTTGAATTTATGGGGCAGATTTACTAAGGGTCGAAGTGAATTTTCAAAGTTCAAAAAGTTCGAATTTCAAAGTATTTTTTGGATACTTTCGACCATCGAATAGGCCAAAATTTGTTTCCAGTTCAGAAATTCGAATATTGAATCTTCGAAGTACTGTCTCTTTAAGAAAACTGCAAAACTGCAAAAAGTATTTTCACTTCTAAGTCGAAAACATAAAAATCATACGATTCAAAGTACTACGATCGTACGATGCCTAAAATCCTCCGACTTTGACTTTGAATGTTCGAGGATTCTATTTTGAGGGTCGAATTTCAAAGTTTATTGCACTTTGAAATTCTACCCTTAGTAAATCTGTCCCTATATGTTTAAATATATAAATATATAATTACACAAATAGTAGCTTGCCCGAAATGTGTTTTGGTATACCAATTTTGTGTGTAAGACAACAATAATAATAATCCAAAAGATAACCGCACCAGACAGGTCTTTATATGAAAAAAGCAAAAAAGGTTTTATTTAATCAACGTTTCGGCTCAGCAGCTGGAGCCGTCTTCAGGAACTAAATAAAAAGTTGTTTTTTTTGTGAAACATCCTTGAAAAAGTATATATATATTGCATAGATCAAATTTAGGAAAATACCATTGTACTATTATATTGCCATTCAAGCCACACTAAAATGTGACACTTTCTATTTTGGACTTTATGAGTTCAATACATGCACTTTTAATCCTGTCAGCAATGACATTTTGTGAATTTGTGTCATGCAGAGTTCCTTTTTCCTCTTGTTAAAGGATAGTAATTACATTATTGCAATGTAGCAAATTAAATAAATTCAAGAATTGGGATGAAAACAAAAAAAAATTGTCTTGTTTTGCAATCCATTTACTTTACTGACAGTGCAAATTTATCAAAAGCCAGCACCTCGAACCATGCTCCCTTAACACTATGGTATTTTTTACACACATTTCCTTTTGGCAATGAAAGCCATTTATTGATCCATTCTGATTTCTTCAGTCACTGCATGATCTTTTCAGGAGAACTGCTGACCACAGCATAAAGCTAATTGCATTTTTTTTTTCACTTTGACAGCAGAGCCCTAGCAACTCTTCACTGATCCATGTAAGTGCATTGTGTGCATTACAAAGAAAATGTTAGAGAATTATTCTGCATTCCAACACCTTCAACATACCTGTTTTCAGTCTAGCACAGGAATGCAAAAGTCATCATTTTCTTCATGCAGGCAAACATAATTTTTTTCTACTAGAGATAAGCTGCTTTGTTTAGCTGAAAATAAAACAGTATGATATTAGCTTGTCAAGGCAGAAATGTTGGGGAAGATGAGATTTTATTCATTGGTGTGACATTTTGGGCAATAAATTGCTTGGTCTGAAAAAAGCTAATCTTTCCAGACAGGGAACCAAAGCTCATTAATGTTATGTTTAATACAGGAAAAAAGAACTAGACAAAAGCCAATTACTTTAGTTATGCTATTTAACACACACACTTGCTTAATAAAACATACAGTCATGAGTTTTCTGCCTTGAACAGAGGTTGCAAAGATGAATTTTGTATTTTATGCCATGCAAATAACAATTCCAGTTTTCTGAAGCCGACACCTAGAATTAAGATACTTTTTTTCAGGGGGTAACAGGGACCTCAAAAGCATAAAAGGATCCCTGTTAATTTCAAAAATCCATTTAATATTGACACTGTTTTTAAATGACAAAAGTCAGAATGTTTACATAAAACAAGATAAATATATAGATATATACTGTATGTAGCACACCCATATGTGTATCCTAAACGTATTCTGATACTCCTGTAAATCACCCTGGTGACACCTCAGAGATGGGGCAGTGCAACAATCACAACCATACTTTATTAAACAGCTGAATCTGTAAGAATGCTATGGTTAGATATTGTAAAAAATAACAGGACAATTTCTAATTAATAACTTAATACTATAATAACAGCTCAGTAAGACTAGCTCCCACGATAACCCTGGTATGCACACCTAAGTCCCCCAACATGTTGCCAACTGGATATAATGTGTTCCAGTGGGGGCCCCCTTATGAAGAACTGGATAGGCTGCAAAATACACACCATCCTTAATAAAAGGGCAGAGATAGGCTCAAATACAGGTTCACATCAAATCTGGAAACTGGATTCTGTCTGTGTGTGTCCATTTTTTCTACAGTGACTGTAGAATTCCAGACTCCCACAGACAACCAAGAATCATAAAGTATTTCAACCACTGAACAGAATGCTGCCTGGTGACTATTTGTACTCTGTACAATGTTGTTCAAAGTAGCATGCTTTTAGCAGGATCTGAGGTTATATTGTAAATAGTGTCCATTATTTGTCCATAATGGACAAAGTATACTGCAGTATATACACTGCAGTAAAATGTGCACTGAATATATTATATTAGATTCAAGGGCACACTTTTAGGGGGCTCACACCTCCGTGCCCCTCTTGTCTTGGAGCCTATGCATTCTGTATTGGAGAAAATACAAGGGTAGAAACGTGTTTTAACTTTATCTTTTATAATCTTAACAGTAAGCCAATGTCATATGCAGTGATTTCCATTCACAAAAAGCATCTCTAACCACTGCTCAAAACTCTCATTGACTCAAATTGGAAAAACATAGTCATGGTGTGAGTCTGTGGGCTGATGATTGCTCACACCTGCACTTCTATGTGTTTGTCAAGTTACATGCTGGCTGGAAAGTGCTGTGTGTGGGACATTGGCCTAGACTAGAAAACTAAATTAGCACAAAAGAGAAAATAATGTAAAAGCAGATGGTACAGCAAAGGTTCTTTAGGTTACCCTTTGGTCTGTGTATACAAGTGTAGTTGGATGAATGACATCATCCAAAAATGGTTCACAATACATAAACTTGATATTATAGGTAACATGACAAATAGATATAATTTGTTTTAGATGATTGCTATGTTGAAAGAACTGAAAATGTTTACACGAGCAGTGGAAATTTATATGAAACTGACCTAGATCTAGAATACAGAATACTAATAGTATACATTGGAGGACATTTTACATCATTTTGACAAGTAGATTGTCTAAGTTAAAATATAAGATCAACTTAAGATAGAGAAATCACGTAATCAATAAGACTCATGAGTGGCAATTGTGTCATATGACAGTTGTGTATTGTAATAAATATTATGCAATTACAGATACCTCATAGTGGAATTATATCTCATACTTTTAAGAGCATAGTTATTACCTGTTGACCTTCAAACTAAATATTTTCTGGCATCAATTGATTTTTTCTTTCTACTCAGTTCTTTTTTGCATGATTCCTAAAAAAACTTAAAACCTGGCCAGTTTTGATTTTTGAAAAAGCTTGATAGTTGCAAAACAAATCCTGCAGAAAGAAAAAAAAAGCATTCAATGTCAAAGAAGGCAATTGAGTTCCTTATCAAAACCCAAAGGTTAACAGGTAATAAAAATGCCTGTAATAATTTACAATAGCTGTCACATTATTCTCTATATTATGAATAACAAAAGGAATATATCCATCAGGTTGAATAATTAAATTAAATTTTTTATAATTTTAATAATGAATTTTTGCCCAATGTCAGTCCAGAAAAAGAGAACTTGTATTTAAACAGTGTATTGAAATGTATCTTACTAACTAATCAGTGGAATGCATTATGGTGCTGAGAGTTAAAACATTTAGGCACTGATTTATTATCAGTATCTTTTTAAAAGTGTTACAAAACTTTATTTCAGAAGTGTTTACAAAGCACCTTGTAGATAACAAAGGTAACAAATACAATATTTTGTCCTGCGATGTGTTTCGTGCAATAATCCATGGTTTGTGTGTTCTATTTAAATTAAGATAGTACTAAATATAATTGCAGTTATGAGTGTGTACTTTTTCAGTGGTGAGCAAAATTAACACTGGAAAATTCTTCAGCCAAGGGAAACTGTCGATAGGCAACATTCTTCGCATAATCCAGTCAATTAAAAAAATGTTTTTTTCTAGGCAGCATGGTGGTTATGTAGCGGGTATATGTATTAAAAACACAGCTCACATCAGTAACATGATATTAAGGTGATCTTCTTTCATGGAATACAGCACAGCAGTTGATGATCTTTGCTGCTGAAGATGCTAAATTGAAGTGTCAGATACCACAATTTCATTTTATTTCTAATATCTTTTCCTGCCAGCATGGTAGAAACTTATGTGTAGCCTCTGAATACAAAGGGACAAAAATATTAAAACTAGCAGAAACCCAATGATTTAGGAAGAGATTGCACTTAAAACAGTGTTAAATAGTGATGGGTGAATCTGTGGCGTTTCGCTTCGCCGAAAAATTCGAGAATTTTCAGTGAAATTCGCGAAACGGCGAAAAAAATTTGCGAAACGAGTCGCGCTGATGTTTTGTTGCGCACCCAAGTTGACGCGTGCTTATTTTGACGTGCGTCAGAATAGTTTTGACGCACAGTGCAATGTAATAAAACTGCCAGGTGAAATGCATACCCCCAACGGTCCCTTTTTTTGGAGGGACATTCCCTCTTTTGACAGCGCAACCTGCACTCCCTCATTTCATTTGTATTGGAAAGTCCCTCTTTTCTCTGCACGGAATAGCCAGAAAAAGAAAGAAGTTTCTAACTTAATTGACTTTTGGCAATAGAAGAACAGCTAACAGGTGCAAAAAAGATGCTTTTTAACAATTTTGATATAATAAAATAAGTAATTGATTGTATTTGTAACAGTTTAGATAAGGAGAAATATTTTCAAACTTTCATAACCTGCCAAATTTGGTATAAAAAAATATTTTTCACTGCACAGATTGTGCTGTTTTGAAGTTCCTCTTGGCTAGTTTTGGGCTGTTTTTGTAGCTGACTTTGGTTGGTTTTTAAAATGACATCTGGCAACCCTGTTGTCACCTTTTTTCAGCTTTGGACAGGCCCGGACTGGCAATCTGTAGGCTCTGGCAAGTGCCAGAGGGGCTGCTATCAGGTGCCATAGAAAGTCACTATTTATTGGGCTGATGGGGCCTGTTTGGGCCTCTGTGTATTTTCAATGCCAGAGTGTATTTTGACTCCTAGACCAGACATGGCTTTGGGGCTACCATTTAAATATTTTTTGGCCGCATTTGGCCCTGGGACCGCAGTTTGGACACCCCTGACTTAGATGATATTCCACTTAAAAATAATATTTAAGTAACTGAAGATTGAGGATGTTCTATGCACTATGCAGGATAGAGCTGCTGGTGAAGGCAAGTGTGTAAATAGAGGATCTTTTCTAAAGAAAGAAAGTGTCACATTTTGCCAGTTTCTTTTAAAAAAAATGTACTTTTTTACAGTAGCTCTGGTCGACTGGTCATGGTATCTACTACTACTCTCAGTCTATATTGCTGTTAAACCAAAAAGTACAATATATATATATATATATATATATATATATATATTACTAATAGCTTACTAACACAGGCTCAGCTAATAATAATAAATATGAACACATGGGGAATTCACAAAAGTGTCGGTAAAATAAGTAACCCAGAAGTGGCGGTCGACAAATTTGTAAAATGTCGTAGAAACTGCAAGTTCACAAAGGCATATGTTGCATCTCTGAATGTCTCGTAAGTCCGACAATTTTCTAAAATTGACGTATATCTTTTCATCATACAGACGACATTTTACACGACATTTTAAAGACATTTTACAAGACATTTTAAAAGACAATTTAACCGACATTTTCATTTTGGAGAGCCTAATGTGTCGGAAAAATTGTCGGCAAAAAATGAGTTTACGAGTAATTCATAAAAATGTCGGGGAAAGTGACGTCAAAAAAACACGCCCACTTTTCACTACACTATTTCAAAAGTGTTGTATGTGTCGGAAAATTGGTGGGGAAATGCTCTGTGAATTTTAAAGACATTTTTTCCTTCCCGACACTTTTGTGAATTCCACCCATAATGTCTGGGTGTATCCCGTATTAAAATCAATAAACCATATGTTTATGTCAGTGAACCATATATTTATGTGAAAATGTAAGTAATGATACTTGTGTTATATTATCCAAATAACTTCAAGTACCATCCAAGTCCTAGTTAAATGAAAAATAAACTCCAAAAAATAACATGCACAACAGTGCTTTAAAAACAAAATTAAAATTCAGGGGGGGACAACATTTTCCAGCAGGTGCCTTATCTTCTGCACATCCTGCTGCACCTGAGACACCTGCTGTACCAGGCCTGTCACCTGCTGTACCAGGCCTCTTAGCAGGCTGTAGAGTGGCCCACCCTCTGTCTGAGTTGCAGCATCTGCTGCTGCTGCTTCTTCTGGGACTAGCAGCCCTTATGGAGATGGTGGTGGAGGTGGGGTGGCGATTCTGGTACAGGTTGGGGAGGAGAATCAGGTCCAGCTGCCGCGGCCCCTGCTGCCTCTTCCTCTGCCTCTTCCTCAGACCCTCCTGCCTCTTCCTCGGCCCGTCCAGCAGCGGGCTCCTCAGCAGGTATCCACTCCGCTGGCAATCAAAGAATTCCATTTTGAGTATATATATATACAGCACTTGCATTTGTACAGTACAAATTATACAGGCGGAGGTAATGTGTAACTACAAAAAAACCATCATTGATATGGATGGCAAATATGGGGCAGAGCAAAACCATTAAGAGAGTTTTTTGCAGAAGATAATTTCCATTTGACAGCTCATTTACTTGTTATCTAACTTGTCTGTAATTAAATGACAGTCAACTGTTCCTATCCTAATTAAAGTATTCACGCAAATACATTTTTGCTCCAAAATAGCAAATCATTATAATATACTGTAAGTCTGGCCATTATTGTAATTAATAAGAGCAGTCTATATTTTCTGTTTAAATAACTACCTTCCACTTCCTGCTGCACCACTTCCACAAGCATGGGGCGGCGCCTCTTCAGATCGCTCCAAATTTTTTGGAGCGCGCGCACCCCATGCCTCACAGTCGAAGCCTGCGCCTCAGGCTTTGCATAATACGACGCCTGATTGCCTGGATACCAGGAGTACCGGGAGGGATGGTGTCATATCCCTCCCGGGGAAACGCCCATTTTGCGCCCGCCACGTGAAACGCGCTGGCAATGGAACGCGTCGCGCGACTAACTCGACGCGCAACGAAACGAGACGCGTGGCGAATCAAAACACAAATTTATTCGCTCATCACTAGTGTTAAACCCTTTTTTGGTTAAAAAATAATAAAAATGTATATCACACTTACAGAAAAGATTCTAATGAGCTTGTGTGACCTCATATTAGTAACAGAAAATCAGAATAAAATAAAACTACATATTAATACATATGTGTAAATCTATTAACGTATGTGTAAATCATATATTTAATGGTAATGTTAAAATGGATTTGTATCTCATTTAAATCTTGTAATGTATGAAGTTTCATTTTGTAATATATGTAATAGAATACAAGAAGCACAGTTTTATTATATGTAAAAATATTGCCTTGGCCAATTTTATGAAACCACCATATGAAACAATCCAACTATTGTGTAATAACTGCATAAATTGTCTCATTTAAACATTTCTAGCTATGTATCGGCAGATCTAAATGACCCCATATCCCCATGGTGCTTGTGAAAGAATGAGAGAGAATGACAGATGACTGCAAAGCAATGAGCTTCAGAATGCTTTATTTGGTGGCTTTCTGAATTTTCCAAATAGTACATTTTAAGTAACTTTATGGGGCAGATTTACTAAGGGTCGAAGTGAAAATTCGAGTAATTTTTGGCTTCTTCGACTATCAAATAGGCCAAAATTCTATTTGAATGGAAAACAATTCGAATCGAATTTTAAAATTAGTCCATTCAAAAATTGAAGTACTGTCTCTTTAAAAAATTCAAATTCAACACTTTGCCACCTTAAACCTGCCGAATTGCTATTTTAGCACATGGGGGACCTCCTGGAACCTTTATGAAGTGTTTTTGAACTTTTTGAAATTCAAATTGTTTTCGATTTGTATTTGATGAAAAACAGACCTATTCGAACGAAAAAGGTCAATTTTTGATCGAAAAAAACACTTAAAATTTTTTTTTTCAATTCGAAATTCTACCCTTAGTAAATCTGCCCCTATGTGTCCTGATCAAAAGGAATGGTATCTGTCTATCCTGATGATTGAGTTATATATTCGATAACATGGTAACATGTTTTCATGATATAACTATACTACAATCACAGCAGAGTCATTATTTAAAAATTTTGCAGCATTGTCTGTTGAAATGTCATTGTCAAGCAATTGTTAAACTATATCCCAGAGCATAAGCTTACATTGTGTAATCAGCAAAACATCTCTAGATCATTTGGAATAATTAAGTTTACATTTTTTAAATGGGTGACTTGGGAGCATGAGGTTCAACTTTCTCAGCTGAAATATGCAGCTTAGTTTAAAACAGGATTCAGTAAAAATGCTTCCAATTGTTCTACATTGTTTGTAAAAAAAATGTTCATTGTATGTTTGGTACATTATTATATGAAATAGCAATATGAACTGGTTATATATTAATATGTATATCAGATTATGCATTATGGTAGAAACAACTGGTATGGATAAACACGCTCAATAAGGATACTGCTTATTATAAACAATTGGAATAATTAACAATTGTAAGTACAGAAACCAAGGTGCAATTTTTAACAGCAATCTGCATTGTATTACCATAATACAGAATTTACCCCCAGAATTCCAGTGTTGCTGAAGTCACAGGGGATAATTGTGTTTGAAACAATTGTGATCAATGTGTCAAAAGTAATCATGTACCTGATTATTTAGACGCAAACATGCTGTGCATATTGATGCACGGAACCCTGGAGCTACCACCTGGTCCAGAGTTGGAGGTAGCTCCTGAGTTCCTCTGTTTCAATAGGCACAACTATGCTTGAATTAGAACAGTACCTTTAATGAATGGGGTTTTTATGTACAAAACTGATGATGGGGACATTTAAGTGAATACAACTGCTGCTCATAAGTGAAAGGTGAATTTGTCCTGTTTCATCTTGCCAACAATTATGTGAATTAACCGCAAAATTTGTGCATTGGTAAAAAATTGTGAAATGGGACTTTTGACGCTGGCTGGTAAATTTTTTCGGGAGTTTTGATAATTTATTTGTCGGCCAAGAAACGCACAGGGCGGATAAATTTGCCCATCACTACTGCTCATTTATTGGAAAAATGGGGAAACGTAAGAACATTTTTAAAAGGAAATTAAATGCATACATAAGACCAAAAAAAATTTGCAATTTTAGGGTGTAATATTCTTCAGTTGACAGCTCTAGTAATGGGCGAATCTAAACCGTTTTGTCTAATGAAAATTCACAAAATGTTTTGTGCCTTAAGATGCTAAAAAGGGACCTCCCCTTTAAACAAAACAGGCATTGTTTGTCAATGTATTACAAAATATATAAGCTGGCCAACTATGCCAAAGTCATCCCTGGTCTGGCAATTCCTTGCTTTCTCTGATTCATAAAGAATTATACTACATCATTCCACATTTTTTTACAACTTACTTGATTTTATGGTTAAGACTTCTAAATGGTTGTCCTTTTTATTGTCCACCAGTGGGATTACCTGACCGTAGCTAGGAATGATGGGAGCTACAACATACAGCTGGCCACTGCTCCTGTATAAACTATAGGAAAGTCTGGAAAATTTGTGCTCACCACTAAATTTCAAACCATTTGGATGATGCTCCATGGTAGCTCCCACACTTTCCAGCAACAGTCAGTTGATTCAAGTGAATAATAAATCAGATCAAATTGAGTGTATGACTGGCCAGACCAGGGATGAGTAAGACACAGTTGGTCAGCTTGAATATATTTGCAAACAAACAATATGAACCAACAATTCCTTTATTTTTTAGAAGTTTATTCCACAAAATAGCTCAATGTCTTACAACATACACAATACAATATACACAATACATCTTTAAACTAGTAGACGGGTCACTTAATATGTCTGTATTTTCCAAAGAGCTGAATTAGATACATGGATATGAAAAATTGTTGACATAAAGAAAAAGTTTACATTGTCCCGACTCTTTCTGTTAATGTATGTTATTACATTGCCCCTATTACTTTACATTTACCCTATTGATAACAATGAGAATTATTTACCCCACCACAAGCTCCACAATGTTATTAAGTTTATGTACCAAACTGGTAAACGTTGAGATTGCTAAACTGCATTTTCCACATGGGGAAAAAATAGGACCACTATACCAACTGTTAGTGGGATTGTGATTGGTGTAATACTTGTGCTGGTCAGTAGTGAGCATTTATAAGTGCTTCTGAAATGGCTACATCCAATATTCTTCTATGTATTACTGGCCATATGCATGTCAAATATTAATACTTACTTTGCCAGTTTTCTTGCCAATGATTTATTTCTTTATGTCTATGCCCAACTTCAAAACAATTCTTGTGTGTACTCCTGCTCCTCTAAAATAATGAAATCACTTGCATTTATGAACTTTGACTAATGTGCAACTATAGCTCCCATCATCTGTGCATGAGTGAATGAGAATCATAAAAGCCATCAAAGTAGAGAATGTGATTTTTATACCTTTTCTTTTGCTATTGGAATAAAAACTGTATAGCTTGTGATTTTCTTTAAATGTATTTTTTTTCTGTAAAATCAAAACATTTATTAATGCATGCCATGCATGTCACATGTCACATTCACAATTTAAAAAATTGATTATTTTTACCAGTACCAAATGCAATCTAATTAGATAAACTAACCTAATTAAATATCTCTTAAAGGCAACATGCCTTTGCTATAAACATGTACTCAAGCTGCAATGGATGTTTAATGTTTCTCACAAATATGGGGCAGATTTCATATTCGTCGAATTTTAACCCTTCATTTCGAATTTGAAGGGTTTTAGTGAAATTTGATCCAACAAACTATCGGATATAAAATATTCGATTGAACGATTCAAACTATTTTAACCATTCGATCAAATTTTTTTATTCAATCTAAAAATGCTGAAATAACCCTATGGGAGCTTCCCATTGGGTTATACGGTAATTTGGTAGGTTTAATCTGGAGAACTAGGGATTTGAATACAAATTTAAAGGGCAAGTAATTCGATCATCGAATGGTCGAATGATCAAATAGATTTTTATTCGAATCATTCGAATTGATCGCATTTTTTTTTTAATTCGATGGTCGAAGTGCCCAAAAAAGTTATTTGAAAATTCGAATTATAATCTTTTTGAAAATCCGATTAAATTTCGAATCCTTCACACGAATTTAATAAATCGGCCCCTAAGTGTTATTAGTTCTTATTTCTTTTTTTAAGATATAAATGCGTTTTCAGTGTTTTTCCTCAACTTTTCACCTGGTTGGTTGCAAGTGCAGAAACTGCACTTGTGAAAATTAAATGCTATTAAATCCATAACCATTTCTTGAGCTACATTTTTTGGAAAAACAGAAGTAGTAAGTGTTTCATTTTATCCTCATCTTCCCTGAAAATGCTAGCTCTGCATTCCATGTGAACCAAAGGCAGCAAGTCATTTCACTACTATCTATAAAATATTCTGTTCATTAGCTGTTTTATCATGAACAGAAACACTGCAAAGACCTAATTTTTTGGAGAATATAGGAAGTATATTTAATGAAGACAGTTACTTTTCATATAGTGAGATTTTTTAATTTTAATCATTTTGAAGGATAAAACAAGTGTGCTATCAGGATTAAAAAAACGATGTTATAAAGAAAATAGTCCAGTTTTGTATAAATCATACCAGAGCTGAAAATGTTAAGCAGTTCACTTTGTACCATTCCAACGTTATGTTTATATGCTTCAAACATTCATTTTCACAATCCCAAAAAGGAAAGGCTATTTCCCCTCTGTCTACACAACTGAGGAACCAGTTAATAAAGGTTTCCTTCTTAATAGTCCCAATTCTATAATACAACTACTCATGCATGAATCGCTCAAGCAGAAATTCAAAAGAAACAAGATCATGTAAAGGTAAACAATGGTATGGGACCAGATGGTATTCAACCAGGGGTACCAAACAAGCTTAGCTCTGTGATTGCCAAACATCTTTACTTAATATTTTAGGATGCAATGAGGTCTGAAATAGTGCAGAGAGATTGGTGAATTCCTAATGTGGTGCCACTTTTCAAAAAGGGATCCAGTTTGCAGCCTCACAACTACAGGCCATTTAGTATGACACCAGTGGTAGGAAAGCTTTGCAAAGGGGTATAAAGGGAACAGATCAGTGTAAAGAGAAAAACTGGATAAAACGGCAGTGCAAAATAAAAAAAAATCCTCATCTAAAAAGGCTGAAGTGAGCGGATGACTAACTGAACAGAATTCAACTTCCTGCTTTTCAGCTCTCTAATTCTAAGTTAGTCAGTGACTTCAAGGGGACCACAAGGGACATTCAGTGAGTTTGCAATTGATCCTTAGCATGCAGATCAGGTTCAAAAGCAAACAGTTGCAAACATGTGCCCCCCTCGGTCACTGATTGGTTACTGCTGGTAACCAATCAGTGGAAACCAAGGGCGCTGCAAAGCAGGAAGTAGTTTTCTGGCTATTATGTTAGACATCTAGTCAGTCCAGCCAATATGCATTACATTTTTGGCTAACTAATTAAATTGAGAACATTTTTTTATTTTGCCTGACCTACCTATTTAACCAGTTTTTATTTTTATACTGAACAATTCCTTTAAGAGATAAGAAACTTGACTGCAAATCATAATACTATGAGTTTGTGCCAGTATAGTTTTATGTGCTAACTGATCTTGCCAGACTAAATTATTTGCCTTTTATAAGGATTTGAGCAGGACACTTGATTCTGGGATGGGAGTGGATGTAATCCACTTGGAATTTGCTAAGGGTAAAGACACATGGGCATTTAGTCGCCCCAAAGAAGAGGTGATTGCGACAAAATCTCCCCAAATCTGCCCATGTGCCCTTACCCTTTAGCTTTTGACATAACAGAACCACACAGAAGGTTAATAATTAAATGAAGGAATATTGGCCTTGAACATAGTATTTGTACTTGGATAGAGAACTGGCTAAAGGATAGGTTACAAAGGAATGGAAGATTTTTTTAAATTTCTAAACAATGTTGTTAGTGGAGTACCGCAGGGCTCTGTTCTTGGTCTTTTGCTGTTTAACTTGTTTATTGAGGATCTGGAGGTGGGCATTGAAAGTACTGTTTCTATCTTTTCTGATGATACTAAATTGTGAAGAAATATAAGTACCATGCAGGATGAGGCAAATTTTCAGAGTGATTTGACTAAACTGGAAATCTTGGCAGCAAACTGTAAAACTGGAGGTTGAATGTTGATAAATGCAAGGTTATGCACATTGGTGGAAATAATATTAATGCAAGATATACACTAAATGGCAGTGTATTTTGGATTTCCTGAGTAGGATCTTGGGATTTATATACAGTAGATAACAAGGTGTCTAATTCCAGGCAGTGCCATTCTGTGGCTACTAAAGCAAAGAAAGCTCTGTCTTGCATAAAAAAGGAATTAACTCAGGGATGTAAACATAATTTTGCCTCTTTATAGGTCCTTGGTAAGGACTCATCTGAATTATGCATTGCAGTTTTGGACTCCAGTCCTTAAGGCTTATAAAAAGGCTCGAGAGAATGCAGAGACGTAACTAAACTGGTTAGAGGGGATGGAAGATTTAAATTATGAGGTTATACTGTAAAGTTTGTGTTTTCTCTGGAAAAAACACTTGCGAGGTGACGTGATTACATTACAGGTGCATTAGAGAGCATTATTGTTCTGTCCTCCCTATGTATTACCCTGGGGCAGTGTGTAGTTCCACATGCAGCTATGTCCTTTATGTGCTGGCAGCTATAGTGAATTAGTGTGGTTTTAAGTTCTTTTGATTACCAGCGATGCTACCATAAGGGGAGATTACAAAACTATGTGTTTCTTCCACAGCATGGACTGTAAAATGGAGTCTTAGCTCCCACAAGGCACTGTTTTAGGTCACATGTTTGGAGTAGGGTAGCCTGATTAGTTTAGGGACAATTCTGACATAAGCCTTTTGGAGGTGCAGAATAAATATAGGAAGTGGCCTTGCGTAAATAAAAGGTGTCTAGCAGAGGGAGTTAATCAAAGGTGACTAATGGAATGTAGCAGCATGATGACAGCTTATGCTGGAGACGTGACAAATCCCTTTTGGTATCTATAGATGCCACCACTTTATTCCTCAGGAGATAAGTAAAGTCAGTCCTCCGAAACAGGTCAGAGGAACAATTTTGTTTCCCCTTGTTTGGAGCTCAGCTTAACTTTGCGGACTCTTCCATCCTCACTTGGAAATGTTTTGGTGACAAGACCTAAGGGCCATTAATTTCTTTGTGACTGACAGTTTTTCACAAGAACAACATCGCCAGATTTGAGATTGGGGTTTGCAGTCTGTCATTTGTTCTATGGTTGCAAAATGAAGATGTATTGCTTTCTCCATCTGTCCCATAACGTGTTTGCAAGACACTGTACTTGTCGCCACTGTCACTTGTACAAGTCTTTAGTGGTAAATTTCCCAGCGGGAGCACTCATATTCACAGTTTTCTGAGTAAGCAGAGGGGCCAGAGTAAGCAAGAAGGGATCTGCTGGGTCATTTGAGACAGGAGTAAGGGGTCTAGCATTTAGGATAGCTGAAAGTTCAACCATGAAAATGGTTAGAGATTCTTGGGTGAGCCTTGCAGTTCCCACTTGCAAGAATATGGAATTGAGGATCCTTTGGGCTATACCAATCATTCTTTCCCAAACTCCTCCCATGTGAGAAGAGTGAGGTGGGTTGAATGTCCAGATGCAGTCCTGATCTCTCCACATCCGTAACATTGACGTTTGAAGGCATTTGCAGTTCTTTGGTTGCTCCAACAAAGTTAGTACTTTTGTCAGAGTGGATGTGTTTCACAGGACCTTGCATTGTGATCAAGTGTCTGAGGAAATTTATGAAACTTTAAGTGTCCATTGGCTCAATTACCTCTATATGGTCAACTCTGATGGTGATACAAGTGAATATGACTGCCCAACATTTACTATTGGCATGACTTCCCCTAGTGTGTCATGTAGAGACATACCAAGGGCCGAACACATCTAGGCCAACATTGGCTAAGTCTGTCAGCTGGACGATTGGCCATCTTTTGTGTTTGTAACTTCCCATGGTGTTTACAGCAAAGAATGCATTTGAAAATGACACCAGTAACACACTTTTTTACTCCAACTATCTACAAGCCAGCTGCTCGTATAGCTCCTTCTGTAAAAAGTCGGCCCTGATGTTTGACTTGATCATGATAAGATGTAAAAGCAAATTTGCTAAGTGATGAAGTGCAAACCAAGGAATGATTAAAGGATGTTTTTCCTCAAATTCTAATTTTGCATCTTTAAGGTGACCTCCTACTCTCAGTAGGCAAGTTTGGTCGAAGAATGGGTCAAGCTTCCAGAGAATACTGTCTTCATATTGCATAGTGCGGATGATGAAAGTTTTGGATCGCTGAAGTTCTGCTACTGTGTAGACATTATTACAGTGATGCCATCCTTTGCAGGTACTTACATTCGTAAATGAGGTATTTTTGAAGGAGTGAGCTATGTGGGTTAGGTAGGTTGTGATAGCTCAGATGAGTGATTTCCAATTTGAAAATCTATTAAATCTGCTTAATTTAAGTTGGTTTTCAGTGGTCATTGTGTGGCATGTAGACACTAGTGGACAGATTTCACCATCTGATTTGGCATCTACTAGCTCAAATGTCAGGATTAGTTTGTTCTGTGTTACACAAGAATACTGGTCCTGTGAACCAAGATGTGTCTTTAAGCTGACTCACAGCAACAGCTCTGGTTGAATGGTCTACAGGGTTCTAGTCGGTGGGTAGATTGTGCCACTGTTCTGGGCATGTGGATCTCCTAAATTCTGAACACTCTGTTACTAACATAAACATAAAACCTTGTGGTTTCATTGTAGATGTAGCCCAGTACTACCTTGCTGACTGTGTAGAATACAGTTTCTTTGAGCCCTATGCACAGTGTTCTAGTCTGGGTATAATGTGTTATGGAGTTGGTGACAGTTTTGCCTTACCCATAACAAACAAAATGTGGCATTGTCCATATATGTCCACACTTTTGAGGTATGCTACAGCAGCTATTGCTTTGACAGAAGCATCACAGAATCACAGAAGGTACTGAGGTATACGGGAGTGTAACACAAAAGTTGGAAAGAGTTGATAGAGAACTCCATTCTGCCCACAAATTCTTTTTTTCAGGAGCCAGTGGGGTATCCCAATCAGATATCTCAAGGGGTAAGTCTCTTAAAAGTGCTTTACATGTATGGTGAGCAGTGAATCCAAAAGGATCATACAGGCTATTTATTGTGTAAAGTTGTCAGAATCCTGCATTTCCGTTGCTTGGGTAAAGAGTCAACTCCCAAGTCTAAGTCTCTTAGATCATTTGAATGGTCTTGGAAAGAGAAGCCTCTATCACTTCTTTGCTGTTCGAAGCTATTTTGTGAAGCTTGAGATTTGAGCAAGCAAGTGGTTCCTGTGCTCTTTTTAGAAGACTGATTGCAGCTTAACTTGAAGGTAACAATTTTAAGCAGTCATCCACATAGAAGTCCTTTTCTACTAACTGTTTGACTTCTGACCCATACTCTATCTCATTTTCTTGAGCACAGCATATGAGCCCGTAGGTGAAGGACTGTTGCCAAATATGTGCACCCTCAAGTGGTACTCCTTGGTGTCCTTGGAAGGATTGTCTCAAAAAGTTTCTGTCTGTCTCTCTAACAAGAAAACAATGAAACATTTGTTGAATGTCAGCAATAAAGCCAATAGAGTCTTTGGGGAAATGAAGGAGTACGCCCAGAAGTTTGTTATTGAGTTCAGGGCCTGTTAGGAGAATGTCATTTAGGGAAACACCTTTGAATTTGGCACTAGAATCGAAGACCACTCTAATTTGTCCTGGTTTCTTTGGGTGGTATACCCCAAATATTGGTAGGTACCAGCACTCCTCTGAGTCTTTGGTGTTGGGTGCTATCTCTGCATGACTATTCTCAAATATTTTTCCCATGAAAGAAAAGAAGTGGTCTCTCATCTCTGGTTTTCTTTGAAAATTGTGTTTGAGAGAACAGAAACATTTAAGCTCTTCCTCTCTGATATTAGGCAGGCGTTGCCTCTAAGGCCTAAAAGGTAGAGGAGCGGCCCAACTTTTTAAATAATTTTTAATTAGTCTATTGAGGATAAAAAATGTTTTATCCTCAGCAGACATTGCCAATTGGTTATTTCCTTTCATCCTTTGGAACACATCCAAAATAATCTTGATCACTGTCATAGGTGAGATTATGTTCAGAAATGTTTAAGGGTGTGTGTACCAGGCTGGTGCTGTAAGACTTTTCCTTTATTAGGAACTGGTTGTAGCATGGTAGAAAAAAGGAGGGGCATCCATTTTCTAGTGTGTTTGCCAGCATGCTGTTTAGGCAGACTGGTTTGTGTACACTTCCGAGGCAAGCATCTCCTATCTTGACCCATCCGAAGTCTAGCTTCTGGGCATTAGGTGCATTGTAAGGACCATTTATCTGGTCCCTTGCTTTGTATACCCATAGGATATTCCTCCCAAGGAGAAGATTTATCTGAGCCTTAGGTGAAGTTCTGTTATTAAGTGCATTATACTTTTCAAGTGTACATGGTGCACTACTACATCTGGTGTAGGGATTTCAGATTTATTATCGAGAATCTGGTTGCATTCAATTATAGTTGGCAAGGGTAGGAGTACCTTTCCATCTATGGACTCTACTTGGTACTCGGATACCCTTCTTGACAACTCCTGCACATATAAAGTAAGGAGTGTTTGGACCCTTGATGTTAAATGCATCAAAGAATGCTGTACAGGCTAAAGATCTATTGCTCTAATCATACAGGATTATATAGAGCTTAATGCCTTTATCCATTTGGCCTGTCGGGTATACTCTGACCAGGCTAATTTTGGAGCAGGATCTACCGCCTATAGCACCATTGCAGATTTCTGTGCATTGAGAACGGACCTATGGTATGACTGTAGTAGTGTCACCTTCCTCCTCGCCATGCTTGCTGACACTCTTGGTGTGAGGCAAAACCCATGTGGGTGACCCAGGGTGTAAAGCTGTGTTGTGATGTGTGCTGTCACATTCATTTTACACTGACCTTACAGTCCTTGGCAAGGTGAGATGTTGATGAACAGCACTTGTAACAGATGTTGTTTTCCATTAGAAAGGCTTTGCGGTCTTCTATAAACTTCTCTCTGAAGTCTCTGCATTTCAGAAGAGGACAATACTTTTAGCGTAAGGGACACTGCTTACCAGGGTCTTTGATGCTTGTCACCTCATGAGAAGGTTCTGCAAATCTGTGAAAAGGATGCATTCATTTTGTGTACTGTTACTGCTGCTTTGAATACATTGAAGGGAGGAAATGGAACATTGTGAACCTCTTTGAATTTTGACCCATATGCCATCCACCTCTTGTAAGTTGTAGGGCAATTTTTGGACTATGAGGTTAACACCTCTTGCTGTGTAAAGGAATGCAAATCAAGGTAAATCCCCTTTGGCTAACTTTAGTTCCATTAACAGGTCACAGGTCCCCACGTTTTTGGTAACTTTTATTAGATATTTTAGAGAAGTCATCAATTCTTTTTCTACTACCTCTGCTGAGCCATAGCACTCGTTAAGTCTGTGCCAGATCATTCTGAGACCAGTCTCTGGGTGATGTACAGGTAAAGTCACTGGTTTGTGTGGTTGACACAGAATAACTAAAACCAGATATCCCATTTAACACAGGAAATTGTGTTATAGTATTTATAGTATAGTATTTAACACACAAATCCAAGTTGCCTCCTCTGTATGTTGATTACTCTGATCCCTTTAGCATGTTCTGCAGACTCAGTTCCTAGGTATTTGATAAGGAGATCTATTTCCTCACTGCGTTAAAGGTCTAAAACTTTGATAGTGTTTTGAAAGGAGGATTGCCAGGCTCTGAAGCCTTCTGGGTGGAAGCATTCTTCATCGTGCTTGCCAGTGTCATGTTGACATGGTTGTTATGCTGAAAGAGAATCTGTGCACTGGGTTTCATTTGGAGGGGTTGAACTTGATGGAATTTGGTCTTTTTTCTTTGTATTATTAATTTGTATTGGTATTTAACTGAAAACATATTACAATAATATACGCAGTATGTTAAACAAGGTACACATATAATTCTACACAAGGTACACATATAATTGCAAACTTATAAAAATAGGTATACTCTCCCTTGAGTTATACTGTGACACTGCTTATGATAAAGATAAAAGGGATCACTAATCATTGTCCAACCTCACCCTGCAAAGTTAGGAACTGTATGACCACTCAGCAGTTCCTCGTTTCAGTTTTATGTTACTAAGGAATTATTACTATACTTATTTACCCAACAAGAACACTGTTTCTTAAATCTCTCTTGATTCCCCATAAAGACCTTCCATACTAGCTTGGGATTTATCTCTATCAATAACCTCTTGTATTTGCAGGGCCTGTGACCCCTTCCAGTGTCTACCTATCATTTATCTCACCGCTGTTTATATATGTGATATTGCCACATTACTTCCATAAGGCAAATAATCCCTATTCAAATTAAAGAGAGCTACATCTGGTCTGATTGTGTTAGTTTGTGGGAACAATGATTGTATACGTTTAGAGACTTCCTTCCAAAATGTTTCCAACTTTAGGCATTTCTACCACATATGGAAACTTTCTGCTATCTGTCCACCTCCTCTCTAACATTTATTGGACGTAGAAACAGCAATGTTTGATAAATTAAGTGAGTTAGATACCATCTTAGAAGAATTTTTCTACTGATTTCAATATGAGTAATACCATTTCAGGGCTTTTTCCCATTGATCTAGTGTGTACTCCTTGTTTAGATCGTTTTCCCATTTAATTAAAAGAATTGACTTCTCCTTAGTATGATTCCTTAATTAGTTCATAACAAAAAGATATACCTTTACATTTGTTGTTATTAGCATTCAAATAAACTTGAAAAATGGTCCTTGTATCTTCTTTTAAAAAGAGAAAAACAATATGTCTTAACTGCAAATATAAAAAGAAATTTTTGTTATTTACCTGAAATGTGTCTCTTATTTGTTGAAATGACCATAGGCCACCATCCTCAGATATGACTCTTACGGGCAGATTTACTAAGCTAGGGTGAAGGATTTGAATGCAAAAAATTTCATTTGAATCGAACAATTGACTATAGTGACTATAATCGCTTGTAAAAATCCCATCGGAAAGTGATAGCTTGGTTAAATAACATGGTTAACAAATGTGTTAGAGCTTTACCAAATGTTTTATAGTATTTGTTTATTAAATTATCTGGTCCTCGTGATTTGTGTGGTTTTAAGTTTCTAATAGCAATCTCTACTTCAAAAGGGTTATTAAGAGTCTCAAGATGCATATGTGATAAAAAAGAAAAGTTCCTCCCTATGCAAAATTTTTCTAATTCAGGTTTTTCTTGTTTTTTACTAGGCATTCATTCTATAGAAGGGTATACGAATTTGTTAAAATCCCCCACTATTATTTACGATCCCTTTTTCTCTTTTCTTTTTGTTTTGCTAAACTTATTGCTTTTTCATATATATATATATA